>OZ012666.1:61394424-62084424 GCA_963942505.1 Lordithon lunulatus
TTTATATACAACAATAATTTCAACGGTGGAAAGATTGTACCCCCTAAAACCAAAACTTTATAGTAGTTTTTACTTTTATTTTTACATTTTACCATTTTCCTACCAGGAGAATGGTATCGTTCAGTTCGTGTAATAAACCGATTTTGAGTATTTCTGGATCTACAAATGAAATATGTGTCTGTAGTTCTTACCGATTTCCCAACTAATTTCTTTAATTCTATATTAATACCTTTTTCCCCAAATAAAATTTGTTGTATATTTATATAATATAAAATTAAAACTAGAATCCGGTTAGTACAGGAATCTAATTTTTTCCTATTTAACAAACCAAAAGTATGTATTTTTTATATATTTTTTCTTGAATTAGTGTAATCTGTAAATAGTATGTGAATAAAGATATTATTATTAATGATAATGATAATGAGGGTAATTTTTCGCCGCATTCCCAACAGTCTTTCTCTAACTAGATATTATTATTACTATCTAAATGAAAATATGAAAACATGAAAAATTCACATCATTTTTTTTTCATGGTATTTACGACACTTCTCATAATGCGGAGATGACAAGTGTCGTAACTTCCAAAATGAATTTTCAGGTTTTGATTATTCTTATAAATATATTTAAAAGCTCCTTTACACAATGGTCAAACTACTGGAACTACTGCAAGCTTTAAACTACATTTACCTCTATTTATTTTTGAAAGTTACAGCATTTGTCATTTCAGTCTACGATAATATTAATGTGACGTTTTTTATCAGCAAAATTACAGTTTATTTAGTAAAATGTGAAGTATTTTTGGATCTACAAATGGAAGCTAAGACGTTTTTTTTTACCTCCTACCGTTTCCTGTAAAATCCGCATGAATAACTGAAAGTATTGTAAATTGATGTTTATTTCCTCGGCAAACTCAGTAAAGTTTTTATTAGAAATATTAAAAACATGGTTCATATGTAAAAATGTAGAGTATTTCCGACCTTACAAATCAAGACTCAACTAATAGTATGTAGCTCTTATCATTTTCCGCAAAATCTACATGAAAATGTAAAAATATTGAAAACTGACGTTTTTTTTCCCTTAGTAAACTCTTTTAGAGTATTTCTGCAACTACAAAGGCATGTATGCCACTATGCAATTTTTAAGGACATTTAAAATTTGGCAATAAAAAACAAAGTCAGTTGCACAGTATCATATATACTGAATCTGCTGTTAATATTAAGTTTTTATTATTCTTAATAAATTTCGCACATAAGATATTCCAAATTAAATTCTATAACATTTATTTTGTTATTTAAGTTTGAAATGTATAGCCCGAAGAGGAATAAATAGTACCATGCATACTAAATGTCTGTATGATTCCGGAAGTGAACACACACACATCTCGCGTTGTTTGCGAAAACTGCAAAGGCAAATAATCTTGGGAGTTAGGTCAGGCTGAAACAACAGTGGCGGGATCACACGGGGGTTGTAAGCCACAATACAGCATCTGGATTTTGCTGGAAAATGTTTGATCCCAACTTATCCAAATATAGCGAATGCTGCCGATGGCACTGCGAACACGAGCATTGTCTTGATGAAATACGGCCTGCGGATGTTCCGCAGAGATGGGTACGTCATGAAGCGCTTAAACGCCATCAATATATCGACAGGCTTTAAGGCTGTCATGTAGCCGGGGAATTATCTCTCGCCTAATTTCAGACCGACCACGATTTCAGGTGTTCAGGATACTGGGTGTATACGTGCCAGAGTGTCCTTCCTATAAGGACAATGTGGGCGGGATATCAAGAAAATCCGTTTATGATTTATGATTGCAATTACCACAGATTTGCTTTATAATTTATGTTTTGCATTATTATTTCATTATAATACTTGTTTGTTATCAAAGTATTCAGAAACATGCAGAAAGTGTAATTTCTTGTCATTTTCACGGTTTATTGCAAATTACTTTTTTATTTAATACGTTAGAAAGATACTTCATTAAGGCTTCAACTGCTGTCAGGATATTTTTACATACAATCTTCTTCGAAAGTCATCTTCTCAAAAACAGCTTCATATTTTCTATTCCTATTAATGAACATTAATTTTTCATGAACTCTGCATAATTATCCTGATGATGCTCGAAATTAAACGAGCGAAATATTGATATATTATAAAAGAAGTTTCACTGCCCTCGCTGTTTCCCAAAAATAACTTATACATAACTAACTTTCGGTAAAAAAATACAATAATATATATATATATATATATATATATATATATATATATATATATATATATATATATATAACAATTTAGAAGCCAACGTTTTCTAATCGTTTGGGGTGGTGCAGCAATCAAACGCTATTTTTTATTTTGAGTACACTTTACTACTCGACAAATATATATATATATATATATATATATATATATATATATATATATATATATGTGTGTGTGTGTGTGAGTGTGTGTGTGTGTAAGCGACATAATTATATAAGTAGCTTAAATTAGTATCACATAATGACTAAAAATAGATAGAAATCGAATTAAATCGTCCTACCTTAGAATGCGCCTGGCAATTTGATTGGGTTAAGTTAAGTTAGGGGCGAGCTATGCAGAGCTCGTCCGTGGCGGGAGTATCCCAGGCACCCTAATTACATAAACGATTCAATTTTGGTAATATGTGTCGGGACTAGCTGATAGTTGCAATCTCGGCGAAGTAACGGTTGAAAACTTAAATTAAATAACTAAGTTGACGAATCCTGTTTTGAGCGCTTTCTGCCGCGCGCTGCATCAAATTAGGAAGTTAATGCGGAAACATCATTTGGATAATTCTCACAACGGAAAAGTATGAACGTAATCATTTTCAGATTAGAGAGATTTTATTACACCAGGAAAAATGTACATTCAACATATTTGTATTTGAAAATAATTTAAAATATCAAGCTAATCATATTTTTAATTGTTGGGCATGAATAAATCGCACGTACTTGTAGAAATATATATATATATATATATATATATATATATATATATATAGTTGTTATTATTTTTGCTGTATATGTATAGTTGAAAAATAGAAACATAGATTTCCAACTCCTTGGGGTGGTGCAGCAATAAAACGCTAGTAAAAGCTAGTAAAAAACAAAGTAAAATATCGTTTTATTTATCCTTTAGAAATTATTTGTTTTACAGTACTTAGATAATTTATTACACACGATTATTGGATCGAACTTTCAATATTTTTAAATAAATTCTTGTTTGCTACACTAAAATTAATAGACCAAAATGATTATATTTATTCAAAACTAGTTATTCGCCTCATCATAAATACAGCCCGAGTAGCATCTATATTAATTTACACTTCGAGTTATTTACATAACGAAAATGCAGATTTACTCAGTCAAATTAGTTTTATCGCGTGAAAGCCGAGCAGTCGTTTGATTTGTGCAAATACACGGTTTGCAAGAAATTTCACGAATAATTTGAGTTCTCGCTTCTGCGGGTAATTGATAATTATAAATATTTGCGCGGCCAAATTATTCGGCATAGTTTGTGTAAAGGATGGAACCGACAGGCATCGATTCGCAAAGGCAAACAAAATGATTACTCAAAGTCTGCGCTGCACAAAGAGCGGAAAAGAATCCCGCTGTGCCCTTTAATTTTCTTTGTGCTCAGTGGGCGACGCAATAATATACAAGAATTCTGTTATATAAAACTCGGGTGTGCGCGTGGAAAAAGTTTTAAAACATGTTGCGGTTATTGGGAAAATGATTGGTTTGTAGATGGATGGCCTTTTATCTACGATTGTGTTTCTAAATGTATTTTTCTAAAGCTCGTTTTAGATTAAACAAGTTCTTATACAAAAAGTTATTCAAAGAATTAAAATTGTTTTATAAATTATATCAAATTGTGAAATATTGAATATATATATATATATATATATATATATATATATATATATATATATATATTATAATAAGTTTAAACTTTAAGAATACACAGTTAATAAAACGGATATAGGTATTAATCATAATTACGAAATTTACCGAGATACTTATTTCCCTTAAGTTTGGTTAATACAATATTGGTATTCGCACAGCATAGCTGATGTTCTAGATTTTTTTCCATTATGGACACATGCGACTGAGCTTTACGAAATTCATTTTTGAAAACAATTATTCGCACGACTGATATTTGGGATAGTTTCCTTAAATTACCATTATTTCTAGCGTTACGTAAGTACTAAAAACACTCAATTTTCTCAGTTGCTTTAAACAGGCATTTTAATTCATCATTACACTACAAATCACTCATTGATTTACAGTGTAATGATGAATGAATTAATTCCATTTGCAAGTATTTTTCATAAAATTAGTGTATTATATATACCACGAATAATCTTGCAGAGCTTTGGCCACCGTTGATCTAGATCAATAAATTTGATTCACATTTACATACAACATAATTATCATCAGTATAAAATATAGAAAACAAAGTGCTTACAGATGTGCATTAATAGAAACGTTGTTGAAATTTAAATGCTGCTATTCCCATATTACATCTCACTTTTTGTTTACAATTTTACAATTACATTTAACAAATAAGAAAAGGAGTCTCCTTGACACTAGGTTTTCCAGGTAAATATATATATATATATATATATAGATATATATATATATATATATATATATATATATATAGATATATATATATATATATATATATATATATATATATATATATATATATATATATCTGGAAAACCTAGCGTCAAGGATGTTGGTTTTTGTCGTACTAGCCTGGTAGTAGCTTGGTTTTCTGTTTCTAATTTGTATGTTATTACGTCTTTTTGTTTTATTATATTTATGGAATTTTATTAATCAATTTTCACATTCATCTTTACTTTAAGTATTATTTTATATATACAGTAGGTAGGAATATTAAATTATTTTTCATAAATCACATTTCTGACACATAAAAAAGCAATGTAAACAGCAGGGAAATGTGGCACCAAATTTAAATTAAAGTTTGTAGACACATAAATCCTGCTGGCGCATTACACGTTGAAATCATTAAATTAAATTAAATTTCCGAACAAAAAGAGCGCATTATTATTAAACACATTTACTTAGTCTAAAAAATCTGTTGTAGACACAGCGTTTTCATTTAGCGTTTGTAGCATTGTTAATATAAATTCATTGAGACTCGCTGTGCAGTGGGATGCTGCAGCAAAAAAATAAACCCCAGCCGAAAAAAAATTAATAAATAATTTTAAATATATACTGAATGATATCTAGTACTAACAACCCTTATTTCATATTCAACCATATATTATGTACTAGTTAGTTAGTTTACATGTAGAGCAGAGTTTTAAAGCAATCATTATCACATTCTTGAGATAGTCCACCAAAACTCTAAATTCATTAAAATTATTTGAAAATCTTGCATATTATTAATCTACATTCAACTCTGCATAGTACCAGATACAAAACATGCCAGAAATGCACCTTACATGTTAAAAATAGGCAACAGCGAAATCGTGACGGTGGTGACTCCGCGGTACCTGATATATATATATATATATATAACCTGATATTATATTGTATATAGTACTATAATGAGCTAGTAAACTTAGAATTCTCGTAGAGGCCACAGAGGAACATATGACCCATAAAATAAATTAACCATTGCAGAAGTCAAGATCAGAGCAATCTCCAAAAAAAAAAATAACGAAGCTAATTGACTAGATAAAATGCCAGGCCAAATCTGGAAAGAACTAAGAGCAGATGGGAAGGGCATATGGACTTTCAGTCTTTCCGTTCGTTAATGGTGGGCTTTTTCTCCTTCTTGTTAATATCGTCCTCCTTGCAGGTGTTAGTTGGAATAGGCGGAGACAGGTGGCAATAGCACTGGCTGACAAAACTCTTCAATAACATTGTAACAGGTGAAAAAATTGCAGATGCGTGAAGAAAGAATGTACTAGTCCCATTTTATAAAAACAAAGAAAATATACATGATTATGGAAACTACCGTGGCATAAAATACGCAAATTACATTTCTCACCCTCAAAATCTGACCATGTGAAGTTATCCCCTAAGATCCCAGCCTCTATACCGCGCGCACAGCGGATTGTTTGCGGGTCTGTACTGATCAATTGGGGAGACTAAAAAAATCCAAATTTCGCGGAATCCTTTGTTTATGTCTTGCCAACCAAGTCGCAAAAATGATATGGAATTGAAAAAAATATATATAACAATATGACAATGTAAAATGGAAAGTATCTATCCCTACATATGTGTCTTTCTATTTTTACTAATACAATTTAGTCGCTGAGAAAAAAATACTTGTAATCAAAATTTACGAATTTCCTTCGGCCATCTGGTGCACTGATATGTTTTGAACCAAAATCAGAAAAAAAGTTAAACAAAATATGTTGCATAATTTTTTTAACCGATACAGCCTCTAAAATCGGCATAACAAGATTTATAAGAAAAATAGAATGTAAAATGTGTAGGTATAGAGACTTTCCATTTTCCATTGTCATATTGTTATAAACATTAAGCAATTTTTTTCAAATCCATATCAATTTCGAGTCTTGGTCAAAGATAATAAAAATAATATACAAGTTAGTCGCCGAAAAAAAAAAATTCCTTCGGCCATCTGGTATACTGATATGTTTTGTGCTAAGATCAGTAAAAAAGTTAAACAAGATATGTTGTATTATTTTTTTTATAGCCTTTAAAATCGGATAATCGAGATAAGAGTAAAAGTTAAAAATTTAAAAAAAAATAGAAAGACAAATATGTAGGGATACAGACTTTCTATTTTACATTATCATATTGTTATAAACATTAAGCAATTTTTTTCAAAGCCATATCAATGGCGCGACTTGGTCAAAAATAATAATAATGTAATATGTTCGACTTGATGGCTGAAACAAAAATACTTAAAATCCAAATTTTTCAATTTCCTTCTGCCATCTGATACATTGATTTGTTTTGTGCTAAAATCAGTAAAAAAAAATGAAACACAAAATATGTTGCATTATTTTTTTATAGACAGCCTCTAAAATCGGATTATCGACATAGGAGCGTAAAAGTTAAAAATAAAAGAAAAATAGAAAAACAAATACGTAGGGTTAGAGACTTTCCATTTTACATTATTATATTGTTGTAAACATTAAGCAATTTTTTTCAAATCCATATCGATTGCGCGTCTTGGTCAAAAATAATAATAATGATATACAAGTTAGTCGCCGAAAATAAAAATACTTAGAATCATAATTTTCCATTTTCCTTGTGCCATCTAAGATCAGTAAAAAAATTAAACAAAACAAGTTGCATTATTTTTTTATCGACTCAGCCTCTAAAATCGGATTATCCAGATATGATCGTAATAGTTAAAAATTTAAAAAAAAATAGAAAAACAAATACGTAGGGATAGAGACTTTCCATTTTACTTTGTCATATTGTATTAAACATTAAGTAATTTTTTTCAAATCCATATCGATTGCGCGACTTGGTCAATAAAAATAATTTACGTTACAACATATATTATACAAAAACGCTTATAAAAATTATTTAAAAAAAATATAGATAGATATATTATGGTCGGCAAGACATAAACAAAGAATTCTTCAAATTTTTATTGATCACCCCAATTGGTCATTATAGTATAGTATAGAGGCTGGGATCATAGAGGATATCTTCACACCGGTCAAAATCTGGGTATTCGCTTTAAACTCCCAGATTTTGACATAAATTTCCCTGGCAGAAAATTAGATTTAGTTTAGGGCAGGAAAAGTAACCACGGATGCAAAAGAAAACCTATGATTAGAATACAGATTTTATAAAGGCCGACCGAGATCAAGCTTTAAGAGCACATGGTGTTTCTGAAGGCTATCTAAGACTTCTCATGGATATGTACAACAATGTTCAAACGTGTGTCAGAAGCGTGGCAGGAATATCTAAGAGTTTCAACGTAGAAGTAGGTGTGAATCGAGAGTTATTTTCGTTTTATCACTGTGTACTGCTCCGGGCTTATTGTCTCTCATTCTATTTGTCTTGTAAGTCGCTCCCTATGCACAGAATTCTACCTCGTCCCTTACAACCGGCCGCACGACCGTAAAACTTACTCTTTAGTGTAGTGTTTTTGTAGATGAAATAAATGATAATTTATTAATCACTTAACAGGTTTAGTAGTTCTATATAAATCCTGAATTTTAACAATCAAAACAATACAAATTTCATATGTTTATAGATTTTCAGAATTAAACAAAGTAGAAAGCAATTATTTTATACATTTTATGTTCATTTCCGGCCAACTTTAGGAGTTTTCCACATAATAAATATACATATACATGACACATGAACAATGAGAAATGATTACGCTCGCATGCATTACTTGATACGGAAAATAACAGTAAAATGTGACTCAGATTGATGAGTGAAATTTTACAGCACATTTACTACTCCGATACGTGTGCAGTCAGCATTGAGTTATGTATAATATTTTATGCAATGTTTTATGACTTGTGTATATATATATATATATATATATATATATATATATATATAAATATATCATATTTCAAAGATTACTACTTTACAAGTTACCACATTATTTTTTTAATCAACCCATTTATTATATAATTAAGTAATCACACCGTCACGAGTTTCCCTCATAATAATAAAATTTCCAGCCACACAATGCCGCCCACAATGAAACCGTGTCGCATTCTGCGTTACCGCACGCATTACACGTAGCCAGGTTTTTAATTCGCCCAGTTTTTGCGGTGTGCAACAAAGGCTTCAGCTTATAAATATTTCTGCTACGTGTATGCCGCCGCGGTATTGTTTCGCCCCGCTCGGGCTTCGCGCACAAAATAATGATCGCATAAAAATTATGCCCCGCTGGTCGTAATATCACGCCCATTTCGTTATTTAAACGAAGGCGCCGAATAAGCTCTTTGGGTTTGCGGCGTAAATAAAAGTGCAATGAATCTGGTTTTATTGCGCTCTAAGTTAAATGTAACGTGAGAGATGCACACAATTTTACTGCGGTGCAGGGTCATAACGTGGTGTAATCGTCTAATTTTATATGGTCATTATATTTTGCACTTTAAGCGATGTTAAACTGAATTGAAAAGATCGCAATGGAACAAATCTTAAGATTAACTTAATTGGTGTTTGTAAGTAATTGTAATTATAAATAATTAATAATCCAAAATCAAGACATAGATTATATTATTGGATTGTGAAGATGTCTACTTTGTAATAATTCATTTTATATATATATATATATATATATATATATATATATATATATATATATATATATATATATATATATAATCTATTTGCCGTTTACCTTTCGGTGTAGGCTATTATATTTACATTTTTGTTGCAACATTAGCTGAGGAAAACTCCGCTAGATTTTGAGTGGTTGAAGGAAAATATCGTTACCCACATATGTCCTGGTACAATTTTTTCTTGCATTCGCTTCAGCTTGATGGAGATAGGTATCACTTTAACCTATAAGGAGAAGAGCTCGATCTTCACGCTCTGTTGTGCTTCTTGGGCGTCCTGATCCAGGTCTACGTCTATTCTCTCCTACTCCAGATCATCTAATCCAGCAGCGCGCAATGACCGAAAAACTACTATTTCGCCACTAATGCGACCCCCATCAAAATCACTTAGATTATTATATTTTTTTTTTCAAACTGAAACGAAAAAACTAGCGTCTTCCAACAGGAATGCTCGAAATGTGTCAGGTGATAGCGGGCATGTTGAGAAAGCGACATGCATAAAATTTGTTGTACATTGTTCAGAGGTGTATGGCAAATCACCATGGACGGCTATAGCATTCACAAGGTGTGCAAATCATACAGCAGCGCGCAATTACCGAAAAACTACTATTCACCAATAATGCGACCCCTATCAAAATCACTGAGATTATTATTATATTCTTTAAGTTTTTCAAATTGAAACGAAAAATCTAGTGAGAAACAACTTCAATCTTAGAAGCAGTTAGACTAAAACATCAGTTCTATAGAATTATGAATGCAAGTAAAAAAAATTAGGATAAGGACAAAAACAATTTGATTGATTTTTTGATCTTCGATATACATCGCTGCGATTATCAAATTCTGTTCTATCGCGGAATAAATACTTGGAAGATTTTTTGATCATCGATATACTTCGTTGCGATTATCAAATTCTGTTCAGTTAATTAAAATCGCAGAATAAATATTTGGAGTTAGAAACTATTTATGTTCTGTATCCATTTCTAGCATGGCACTACTACAACCCACGACCATTTTCAGCTTTTTCCTTAATAACTTAACTTCTAAATCTCATTTTTGCCAAGGGCGCAACAATCATAAGCTCTATTTCAGAAAATTTGTATATTAAACCGCATAACCAAAACACACGCTCCACCAAGTAAATTACATGAAACGGAAAAGTATTATTGATTGCCTTATACGCCCGGAAAAGGGTACTCCAAACACGTGAGGAATTCCTAAAAAGCCCCAAGCCGCATTCCACTTGCAGATTTCCGGAATCCACAAAATATACACAGAAAAGGCGTGCGTATAGTTTCGCACCTTGATGATCCAATGCGGAGTGAATAATCCTGCATACATGTATAAAACACCGCCTTAACCGTGCTGCACACACACACACACACATCCACTCACACAGCAAGTGATTTAGAACATTGATTTTTCTTCGAGCTCACGCGAAAGTTCCGGGATCGTTTTAAACGCTCCGATTAACGTTTGATTAACTACAGGGTTTACGGTTGGGATCTGCACGTGCTCTGCATACTTTTTTTTGGCCGTGCGCGCTCTTCCTTCTTTCGCACATCCGTTAAATATGCAAACACGTCCACAGCTGAATTTGTAAGCGCGGCAGCGCGAGTTGAGTCAAATCTAATTTCAATCATTAAAGAAAAATTTCGAAGCGGCGGTCACACAATACTGCTGTCAATGCTACCGCTAATGCGACGTGATAAGAATCACATGTTTTTGGGAGGAAATTGGTTTTATGCCTGTAGTATTACAGTATGTTCAAAGGCCGTTATCAGCGACATTCCTATATTGCTGTATATATTTTTTTGCTGAAAGCCTTGTTTCACGCAGGGCGGTCGCCTAACAGCGACCGCTTTTGACATCAATTACACATTATAAATATAGTTTGAAATGAAGCGTCTTTCAACAGGGACGCTCGAAATGTGTCAGGTGATAGCGGCCATGTTAAGAAAGCGACATGTGTCAAATTTGTTGTGAATTGTTCAGTAATGTATGGCAAATCACCATAGAAGGTTACAGCGTTCACAACATGTACAAATCATCAAATTTTATTATCAAAATCCATGCTCCGTTCGAGAGACGTTCCTTTTTTATTCTCAACACAACCGTCCTGTCGAGACAATTATTAGACGTTTGGTGGCCAAATTAGTATCTACAGGTTCGATAAACAATCACCCAATACCCGTTCGATACCCAAACGCAAGGTCTGGAGAAAACAACGCTGCTGTGCGTGAGAGTGTGAAAAACCCGAGGCAGTCAATTTCTCGTCGTTCACAAGAACTTGGCCTTTCTGCGACTTAATCGAATGTTGCGTCGGAACTTGGATCTGCAGGCGTATAAAATCTAACTGACCCAAGAACTGAAGGTAAACGATCATATCAAGCGCCGTGTAATCACTGATTGAAGCAGTTGGAAGTTGACACAAATATATATATATATATATATATATTATATATATATATATATATATATATATATATATATATATATATATATATATATATATTAATTTACGTTTTTATGGTCGCTTACCTTGTATTTTGATTGACTTGTGTAATAAATTTATTTTTGATGACCAATAAATATTTCTTTTTAAGGAATATTGTTTCCTAAAGTACTGACCATAATCTATGACCATCGTTTTTTACATTACACGGAGGTACATACTCTCTACAAAAGCATATTCATTCCTAATTTACTAGAAAACCAATTTGTGGTTTATTTTGAACAAAAAGAGAAATGTCATTGATATTTAATTAGTATAATTTTGTCTAAAGAACTGCTTTACAGTTGCATTACTTTTTTTTACGATAAAAGTAATGCAACTGAATTATAGTATCAATAATAAAAAAATAAAAGTGTTTTCCAATAGCCAGGAAAATATGACATATCAAAGCACTACTTGTATTTCGAATTCAATTGGGTGGGCGGCACCGCTCGCACCTTATTAGTAATTGATATTGCCTTCTGCTGCCTCTGCCGACAGTCTAATGTATAATTGATAAACCATGTCTCCGCGGACATAAATTAATGGAAAAACAACATCCTGTTGCATTATGCAATGGAGAGAAACGTAAAACACCCTCGGATATATAGCCTCTAGAACGAGGAAAATGAAATTGAACACGCAAGTACGTCGCATCGCGGCAATCGATATTTAAGAACAGATGGATAAACATCCTGGTTTAGATTAAAAATTAATGCACGGAACGTGTTACACGCGCTTCCAGTTTTTTTGCTTTCTTTTTGAGCAGTGTTCGTGCACTTGTCCTACCCGGCACAAAAGCAGAAATATGAGGTGCCAACTTGATAATTCTTTACTTCGCCCGTCCCGGGTCAAGTGGGCGGAGGGTACAATTTCAAACCTGCGTAGCGCCAGGGAGAGTCCTTTTTGTTGGTGTTGCGGACGCGCGAAAGCCTCTTAGAAAATTAATCAGGATGATACTATGGCAGGAGCGGAAATATTGCTGCACGAACGACGTGAATTTGTAGGGAGAGCAAATTTATCAGGTTTGTGGAATTGCTTGCGAGGTATTCTTAATAAAAAAAATTGCTATTATTATTTAATTTCAATTTTGCTGGGTTAGATTGTATTAAATTTGTGAACTTTAACTGATACTCGTTTATAAATGAATAAAATACATGTATATTTATAGCATTCGTATTATGATAATATTATTTTATAATATGGTTTATTCAAGCAAGGAACCCCTACTTTTATATTCATGGCAATATGTTAAAGCGCAGGTGAAAAAAAGGGAAAGGAAAAGCCCTACTGGGGACGAATCTGTAAACAAAATATAAATTCGCTTCCAACCCTTATACAAATTTCTGTCTTCGTGTGTGTACTAAATTGAATATAAGCAAATTCGTTTGTATTGTTTCGGATATAAGTGTTATTCTTTCGCATTAAATTTTGTCTGAAAATTTCAGCATGAAATGGAAACTCGATGTAATATTATACAACATGATTTTAAATGAATGATGACTAAAATACAATGTATTTTTTCTTCAAAACTCTCAAATAATTTATAACAAAAAGGCCATTTTTAGAAATAATTACTTAATCAAATGATTATCTACAAGCTGCAACAGTAGATTAACGTCATATACTCTTAAATAAGAGAGAATTTGAGCATATATGCTTGATATTTATCAAGCATACAAATAGGTGCTAAGAATCAAAACATCTGGATGATTAACATAAGGGCAGCACACCTATAAACATTGGATGGACTGTGAATCTTAGGTAACATTTTGTTGTGAATATCATGGTAAGTTATTGTACGTTAAAGTAAGTTAAACTACTCGAAATTGCTTCAACTACGACCATTAATGAGAATATTCTTGTATTCTCATTGAAGAGATAGAGATGAAAGAATGAAATTAAAGATAATGAAGGAGCACAATAGGTCAATAATGGTTAGTATAAAACTCTAACTGAAGTGATATGTTAAATAATTAAATAAATAAGTGGTTTCCGGAATCGCACCCCCGGACTCAAACCCCTGTTTTTTAGGAGACGATACCGTATATATTTTAGAATTCACGCTTTTATGGTATCGGTTAATCTTGTATTTTGATTGACTTGTGTAACAAATTTATTTTTGATGGCCAATACATATTTCTATTTAAGGAATATTATTTTATAGAGAACAGTAAACTTGACCATAATCTATGGTCGCCGTTTTTTACATTACATTCTACTCTCTCAAAAATGTATATTCCGTTCCCAATTACTAGAAACCCAATTTATGGTTTATTTTGAACAAAGAAAGAAATTATTATCTAAAGTAGAATTACTAAAGGAGGGTTTATATTGAAATAACGTATACAAATAAGGAAATGATTTTAGAGGAATATTTTCCATTACATTGTGACAAAATAAATAATGAGACCGAAAGGACAAGTGTATATACACTCTTACTTTGTGTTATATTTTAATGTATGTAAAGACTTTAAGAAGTGCTATTGAATATGTTTTCAATAGATTGTGTGTATACTCTAATAGACCGCTCTTAATATTCTTTTACACTAATACTGGCAATAAGCAGTTTCTTATTTAGAATATCAACCAATAATCAAAACAATTAAAGCATCAAATAAAGGACTAATCAGCCAGAAATACTATCTTCATACCAGCCCACACTTCTTGTGACTTTAAGGGGGAAGAATAAAAAATATCATAAACGTATATAAATGTGCATGTATAGTAACTGTTATAACAAGTGCTGAGTAATTGTATGAGATACAAACACAATCTTTCATCCGCTGCACCTTCTTAAATTGAAATATCGGAGAAGATTAATCCACGGCAAAGTGTAGCCCGCGGCCAAACTTTCAGATATCGTGCTTATAATTTTAACTTTTCCTGCATAAAGCGCTGAAGATGAAGGGGCAAAATAATGGAGAATTAATTCAGTAATACCGCCTGGAGCGAAAATTTCCCACTGACGTTAACGATTATAATTTATTTGACAAAAAAATGAAGAAGGAAAACGGAAAATATTTACTCAGGACAGCTTAAATTTAAATTGTGTTGTTTTAAATATGAAAGAGAAGTTTAAAATTTAGATAATACAAAAGAGATTGTGCTACATACTGTAATTGGAATATTTATAACTGTATTCATATTCATGAAAAGAGTTTTTAATTTTGTTATGTAAATTACAGGATCTTTCAGTTTCAAGAAGAAACCAGGATACAGTTCTGTTGGTCATTTAAGGTAGATTCACATAAAATTTTATTATGAAATTTGAGAATATTGTATATTAATTCTATTATAAATAATAGAGTATGCCACGGTAGTATGTGTGGTGGTGGCACGGGTTCCACAAAATAACACACCAAAAGAAGGATTTTCATTAATATTATATTAAATATTAAAATATTAAGCAAATAATAAGAAACTCCTAGAAAGAGTTTCTTATTATTTGCCTTACGCCGCATACCCAATAGTTAATCTACATATATATATATATATATATATATATATATATATATATATATATATATATATTATTACTTTGTATTGGGGACTTAAGAAACCGGGAGGTTTAACCATAGGATGGCCGAGAAACGTCGAAAATGTTCTCCTGCACAAGGATTGTATACAAGAGGACATCGCATCACAAATATTTTCCTTCACCGCATTGGTCGATGGAACATGCGAGGTCCTTTTATATACCGTCCTTGGGTACTACATACATTCTATTTAACCTATTTATATTTTTCAGATGCAAATGATGAAGTCTTTATTTCTAGACTTTATTATTAAGTCTCTCTATTAGACAAATAGATCAATTATTGTATAAAAACTATTAATAAATCAGCAGCAAACATATTATATAATTTATTAATTTTATTGGCATCATTCTACTAAAAAAAAATATATATGAACTCACCAAGAATGCGAATTTAAATAACACCCGCCCGCCTAAATTGACTAATTAGAGCAATCTGCAGCGCGAGCAAATGTAACTTAATTACCCAAAATTCAAGCGAATCCTGCGTTTTTTTTAAACATATAATTGGCGAGAGATAAGCGCCCTCCGCAATATAGTTTATCATATAATATTCAGGGCGCGAAGAGGGAGCGGAGGAGTGGTCATAAATATTCTCGAGCCATCTAGGGGTAGCTGCTCCTTTGAGGATAAATGTTTAAGAAGGGGTGATAAGAATTTGCAAAAATTACATTACCGAGCGGAAACGAGTGACATCCGTGATTAAACGAGAATGGAGGGACTGTACAAAATATTTAATTTATTTTTTTGGTGATAAAAAGTTACTTACGCCTAATGTTTTGGTGGAGATTTCGCCTGTTATTTTAGCATAAAATAAAACCGGAAATGAGAATAACTTTTTATTTGAAGATTGTGTACTAATAATAATAGTTATTATAAATATAATAGTTAGGATATTGTTTTTATAAATTATCACTTTTATAGTACAATATGCCTTAATGGTAACAAGTTTTTTAGGGTTTATAGCAAAATAGAGCGCTATGGCTGAGTAAAAATAGAAATGTGGTACTCGCTTACTTAATTGTTCAGGGGTGCGATTTTTGACCGATCGCTATTATCATGCGCTGTAAGCGTACAAGTTTCATAGCGCTGAATCGATAGAATTAACTCAATAATTAATTTCAAAATCTAACTACTTTCAAGCTTTCAGTTCTGTCAAATATGAGCAGTATCTTTCACGAAGCGAAGGGTCAAAAACATTCGCAATAATAGTGAACGTGTCTCGATCGCTATATTCATAGCGATCGCTCAAAAATCCAGCCCTAGGCCGAGCAGCAAGAAGTATATGTTTTGAGGATTTAGTACTTTTAAGGAGAATTTTTTTGATAGAAACTATAATTATTTACGATTAAAATTCCTCTAAGCTTCTTCCTTGATAGCGGAAATCCTTAAAGTTTTTTTAGATTTAAAATTTTAATATATCAATATATCTTTCAGCCTAAATAGTAAACATTTATATAAACATAAAAAAAATTATTTATTGAATTACACAAAAAAGCAAAACATGTTTTAAATGTACAGTTCTCACCTTAAAATAATATTTTTTTTAATATACATATATTTCTTCTTTATTATCTTCGATTCGTATTATCAATTTTATAAACGGCAGTCCTCTAAATCCGGACTAAATACTAAAGCAATTGTGGGAGGTAAATGGAATGTGAAATATAAATTGTTCGTGCCTAGCCTGCAGGATTCTTAAGTAGGAAATCCTCTAAATACAATTACATCCTATTTCAGCGTTCATTATTAAATAGTATAGAGACATCTTCCCCGCTCATCTAACTCTCCAGGCAGAGTGAAATTCCCTCTGCTACTATAATATTCACTCTATCAGCTAGACCGTGAGCGGAGAAAAATCGCAGTAAATTAGTTAGTGGTTTGCCAACCGTAATCAACTTACCAGAGCCACAGCGAATGAGTTTATCTTCGGCAACTTGTTCGGTCAAATATTATTTCATTAAGGGGCAAAGCAGTCAATAGATTGGAGTTCTATTAAAAGTATGTTTATGCCTAATACAACATCTATTTGCCTTTTACCTTTCGGTGTAGGCTGAATATAAGTCATTAATATTATTTCATTAAAGGACACATCAGTTACAAATTCGGAGTTCCAATAAAAATGATTTTAGTATAAAGGTAATTAGTTACCAATATGGTGTGATATTAGAGGACAAAGTATTAAAAATATAAGTATAAAATAATGTTATAGAAGCATTAAATTTTTAAAAACCTCCGCGTTACAATAATTGTTTGCCTTTTGGAAGAAATTAAATGTATATAACGCAGAATTGGCTGGTGGGACGAGTGACTAACCTGAAAGGGAGGTTTCACAATGGGCCCATTTTGAGGCCTAAATGTCTGTAGCTATGCTACCCTTCAGCCAACTATCCAGACTATCCATACTATCCAAACTATCCAGACTATCCAGACTATCAAGACTATCCAGACTATTCAGACTGCAAAAATGGCTCAAAAATAATAATTACAGTCCTGCTAGATTCAACTACTACTACTACTAATAAAATCATATCACATATTCAATTAAAAATAATTAGGAAAATATATATAGGTGTGAATCCACGTTAGATCTTATTAGATCTCATCAGTGTAGCTCAGCTAGTGAGAATGAATTCACACAATATCTCGACTGGTTATATACATTTTTTTTAATTAGCAAAATGTAGATTTGTAGATGACTTTAATGCAAAACACAGCGACTGGGAATCAAGAGTGGATGCACCAAAAGGGAGATAACTTACACATGCAATGAAATAGACAAACTACGGTTAGGTAAACCTACTTACTGGCCATCAGATCTAAACAAATTACCCGACCTACTGGGCTTCTACCTCACGAGGTACATATCGACAAACTTTATCGAAATTCAAGAATATCTAGACCTCAGCTCAGACCAATAACCAACCATACTAACGGTGAGCGAAAGAATAATTTGGAAAAAAAAATCCAACCCAGGCTCGTAAACATAACAACTGACTGAGAAGGTTTCAGAACAACAGTACAAAGTAGTATTAAACTAAATGCTAAACTTAAAACCAAGTAACAACTGAATAAAGAATATGGTTGTTTTTGATCATTTTATTAACTATATTATGCATACATATGCAGTTATAAGCTCCATTAGTTGGTTTAGATAAGTTTTATTAGTTCCTTTATAAATTTTAGCAGTTGTTGTAGTAAATAGTTAAAAGATTAAAATAATCGACAATGTATTAATCTGTAAATAACTAAATGTGTTACATTTAATGTGTTTCTACCTATATATAGTTGCTCTCATAAAACTTTTCCTCGCAGCAACATACAATGAAAATTTATTGGTGTAGCAAGCTGTCATCGAATAACGATCCTGCTATATTATACTCCAGCATCGCACGTTGATTGCTGGGTGTGATACGATATGGTGTTTTACGTATGAAACTTCAATGTGTGCGCCGACTTAATAGCGCCTAGCCCGTAGATATTATAGATAATACGTGCATCTAGGGAGATGTAAAGCATGAGGCCCGGGACACTGATAGATAATAAAATAGCCAAATCTCGACGTTTACATGAACTCGGAACCGTCGTATACCGGTTATAATGGAACGCCGGGGCGGGAACACCACTTACATGAATATTTATTGGCGAGGACCCTTAAATAGATAAAATGACACACACACATACACACGAGGGAGGATTATGTTGAAATATGTATGGAGTTTATGTTATGGGTATCAATTATTTACTAGGCTTTCGGTTTCTGATGGCCTCGTCTATATTACCACATTTATTTTTCATAAGGTTTACATTGTTCACTGCTGCTATTAGAGTGTTTTGTATAACTCCGGGAAATTGATGTTCATTTATCATTACATTGATAACATTTGTATTGTTGAAGCTATATAGTAGAATGTTGTGATAGAATTACTAAGAAAATTAAGATAAAGAGATAAGATTTATATCTTGAAATGACAATAAAACATATGTATTAGTTCTGTTCTGGATAGTTGGCTGGAGGGTAGTATAGCTACAGACACTTAGGCCTCAAAATGGGCCCATTGTGAAACCTCCCTTTAAGGCTACTCACTCGACCCACCTGTCAATTTTGCGTGCTAGCTGCAAAAGTCTGGCGGGTGAGGAGTTGCCAATGCTGGTCATACTAGGTCAGCACTCCCCTAGTATTAGATGCCTAGTGTTTACTAGAGCTTGGCAGAGGCATATTACATGCTCTGCTGTTTCTAGTTCTTCATTGCACCCTCTACATAACGGGCTGTCCACCAGACCCATCGTGTGTAGGTGTTTGTTTAGCCAAACATATGTATTAATATATAAAGAATACGAAAGGTTTATTCTAAGCAATGACTACAATCATAGACATGCAGAGTGGCAATCAAGGCTGACTACAAGAAAAGGTAATGAATTAAGAAGCTATTCGTGCAACAGGATGTAACTTTCATTCCACAGGAAAACCTATATAAAATGATTTCTTCATTTCAAGAAAAGTGTCACCTAACTTCAGAGAAATTGAAGAACATTTCGATCTAGACTCTGATCACTCAGCTATGATTTTAATACTGTGTGAAAAAATCATCAAGAATTAAGCTAGTTTAAAATAGGACGCCTTTCTGCAGAAAGGAACCATCCCACAAAATATCTTTGATTCTCTTACCTTTATACTCAAGGTAAACAATTTAACATAACGAAATAGAAATATATAGCTCTAAATCTCTAGAAATACAAAATTAACCTGATGATTTTTAATTTGTATAAATCTTTATATACATCTGTTTTCTAACTATAAAATTAGGTGGATTGGAGACATACATAAAGACAAAGAACAGGACATCACCTAGGGAAGCCAGGAAGGACACTTGGCAGGTCATGGTGGAAAAGTGGCAGGCAAGATGGGAGACAAGAGATCACGCCGGATGAACCAGATCTCTTTTCCCCAACATTTAGCGACTGGTGGAGAAGGATACGCGGCACGACGGAGAACTGGACGACAGAATTATTAACAAATATGTCAAGATAGAGACTTTCCATTTTCCATTGTCATTTTATTATAAACATTGTGTAATTCTATCAAATCAATTGTATGACGGATCCAAAATATGTTGTTTAATTTTTTTATCGACCCAGCCTCTAAAATCGGCATATTGAGATAGCAGCGTAAAAGTTTAAAATAAAGATAAAGACTTTCCATTTTCCATTGTCATTTTGTTATAAACATTGTATAATTTTTTCAAATCAATTGTATGACGGATCCATGAACAAAATATGTTGCATAATTATTTTATCGACCCAGCCTCTAAAATTGGCATATCGATATAGGAGCGTAAAAGTTAAAAATAAGAAATAAATAGAAGGAAAAATATGTCAAGATACAGACTTTCTATTTTCCATTGTAATTTTGTTGTAAACGTTGTGTAATTTTTTCAAATCAATTTTATGGCGGATCCGTGGTCAAAAATAATAATAATGAAATGTGTTCGGCTTGGTCGCCGAAAAAAAAATACTTATAATCAAAATTTTCCAATTTCTTTCGGGCATCTGGTGCAATATGTTTTGCACTAAGGTCAGCAAAAAATTAAACAAAATATGTTGCATAATATTTGTACCGCCCCAGCCTCTAAAATCTGCATATTGAGATAGGAACGTAAAAATAAAAAATAAATACAAGGAAAAATATGTCAAGATAGAGAATTTTCATTTTCCCTTGTCATTTTGTTATAAACATTGTGTAATTATTTCAAAACAATTGTATGACGGATCCATTTTCAATTTCCTTCGGAAATCTGGTGCATTGATATGTTTGGCACTAAGATCAGAAAAAATAAATAAACAAAATATGTTGCATAATTTTTTTTATCGACCCAGCCCCTAAAATTGGCATATCGAGATAGGAGCGTAAAAGTTAAAAATAAAAAATAAATAGATAAATATGTCAAGATAGAGACTTTCCATTTTCCATTGCCATTTTGTTGTAAACGTTGTGTAGTTTTTTCAAATCAATTGTATGACGGATATATGGTCTAAAATAATAATAATGAAATCACCACATAATTGAATTAAACCGATATCCTACCTAATGTTGTGCTCTAAATGCACTTAAAATTGATATGTTTGTATTATATGAATGATTATATACTGAACTAATGGCTGCAATGTATATCCGATAAAAAAAACATTTAAACATGTATTGATTTACTTATGGTAAGCAATAAAGTACTGAGCTATATTTATTCACTTCAAAATGTATTACAACGCCATATTGACGGATATAAAAAGATGACTATTAGGGTTTCTAAAGTTATTTTATCTTTTTACGATATCATAAATATAGTATAAAACAAAATAATATTTCGGCCGGGAGCAGTAGACACATTTGTTAGGAATCAATAAAATTATATCACTTTATGAATACATATGTTCAATTGATTGAAAAAACAATTGGAATTTATGTTTTAATTAGTTTCCCAAATGAAACTAGATTGTTTGAAACTTATTTACTAATTTTTCTTCTTCTGTAGATAATGTCTATGTTGTTTAGAAAAAAAACTTCAATATTTATAGCGCTATCAGCCGTGAGGCTTTTCCGTCAGTCAAGGGAGACACTCAGAGGAGTTTAAGCACCCGATATTTACCTTAACTTCTCAGAAAACCTCTGAAAAACTGTGAAAGGTGATTGGCGAACATTCGTTCGCCGCTGGAGATCGAACTAAGACTCCCCAATCCTCAGTACGAAACGGACGACGCCTCTAACAACTGAGCCACTGAGTTGGATGTGTTGTTTAGATTATTGCAATTTGTATATAAGTTTTTCGGAGGAGAAGCGTAAAAAAGGGCAAAGTTAGCATAGAGCTGGCAGAGTGGGAGAAGAGCTGTAGAGAGATGGCGGGGTCAGAGGTGGATTTAGGGAGTCCGAGACCGGTGGTAGGAAGGGAGGCGTTTTCGCGGGAAGAGGTCGACGTGGCCATAGGGCAGCTGAAACTGGGAAAGGCGGCGGGGGAAGATGGGCTGAAGGCAGAGGCCTTCAAAAGATTAACAGAGGACGGAAAAGATAAGTTACTGCAGGTTTTGAATAGAGTCTGGAGCGGTGAGGAAGAACTGCCGGAAGAGTGGCGTGTGGGGGTGGTGGTCCCGGTACACAAAGGGGGAGCAGCATCGGTCGTAAATAATTATAGGGGTATTACCGTTATGAATGCGGGGTACAAAGCGATGATGACAATTGTGAAAAATAGACTAGCGAGGGCAGTGGATAGAAAAGGGCTGCTGCCGGAATGCCAGGGGGGTTTCAGAAAGGGAAGAGGGACGAGGGAGCAGATTTTTACGCTTGCGAGAATGGTGGAGGAAGCGTTGGAGTGCAAAGGAAGAGTGTATGCGGTGTTTGTGGATTTGAAAGCGGCATGATTCAGTTCCTAGAGGAAAGCTCGTGGAGTGTATGGATAGATTGGGGATGGAAGATGAAAGTGTGGAGTGGGTGAGAAGTATATATAAAGAGACGTGGGCAAAATCGAGAGTGAATGGAGAAGTGTCTGAGAAGTTTAGGGTGAATGTGGGTGTAAGGCAAGGGTGCCCGCTAAGCCCCCTCCTGTTCAATCTATACACAAGCGAGTTGGAGGCGGTGCTGAGGAGAGGACAGGTTGGAGGGGTCATGGTGGGGAGAACCAAGGTGTGGATGCTGGCATATGCGGATGACATAGTATTAGTAGCCAAGAGAGTGGAAGAGATGCAAGAGATGTTGAAAAGAATGGGAAGGTACATGGATAGAAGAGGGCTAGTAGTGAATGTGGAGAAGACTAAATGGATGATGTTTAGGAATAGGGGTAGAAGGGGTAGAGTGGAAGAGCTGAAATGGAAGGGAAGGATGATTGAGAGAGTGAATGTCTTTAAATATTTGGGTTTCTGGTTTGACAGTGGAGGAGGATTTAGGGTGCATGTGGAAAGTATGCAAGCGAAAGCGAGAATGGCTTGGGGAATAGCGAGAAGGAAATGGGAGAGGTTGTGGGGCGGTAACCTCGTAATGGCGTGCAAGATCTGGGATGCGTGTGTAAAACCTATTCTGTTGTATGGAGTAGAAGTGCGGGGATTGCGTGAGTGGGATGTGATAGAGAGAGAGCAAGGTGTGCTCCTGAAGAGTCTGCTGGGTCTCGAAAGGTCGACACCGAGAGCAGTGCTGTTGCAGGAGACGAATCGTATGAGTATGTGGTGGGAGTCGTGTGTAAGGGTTGTGAAGTTTGAAGAAAGATTGCAGGAATTGGGTGAGGAAAGACTGGTGCGGTAGGTATGGATGAGGTGTAAGAGTAGGACGGAGAGTGGTTGGAGAAAGGATAGAGGAAGGATGTATGAAAGAGTGGATATGTCTGAGGTGTGGGTAGAGGAGAAGCTGAGAGAAATGGGAAGCCTAGGAAATGAGGTAAGAGAGAGATTGAGAGATATTGAGTGGCAAGAACGGCAGACTAGAATAAATGAGAGCTCTTACAACCCTGGCTACGTAGAGTGGCAAGTGAGTGGGAGACTCCCGAGGTACTTAGCCAGGGGTGAGTGGAGCAGGGAGGACAAGGTATGCATGGCAAGAGCGAGGTCTGGGTCAGACGAGAGAGGGAGGAAAGTGTGAATGGGTCTAGGGTACACCGCGTGTGCGCTTTGTAGTAAGGGAAGCGACACGTGGTGGCACCTTAGCGAAGAATGTGAGGTTGTGAAAGCAGAGTGGGTGGGAGACTGCAGAAAGCTGAATGAATGGTTATGCGAGGATGGGGAAGGCGTGAAAATCTGCAGGAGGCTGACGTGGGAGAGGAAAGTGGCAAGGG
This sequence comes from Lordithon lunulatus, assembly GCA_963942505.1. Lineage (NCBI taxonomy): Eukaryota > Metazoa > Arthropoda > Insecta > Coleoptera > Staphylinidae > Lordithon > Lordithon lunulatus. The sequence continues at coordinate 61,418,553 of OZ012666.1, forward strand.
CAAAGGGAGCGGCGATAGTAATTTTTGGCGGAGTAGTACTTTTATTTATACTGTATTTTTATTTTTATTTTTGTATATTTTTGTTGAGGTTTGTGACGTGGAGGGGCAGTGAGGGAAATACCAATAAAGGTCTTTTTTTATTTTTTTTATATAAGTTTTATAGGGCCCTGAAGCATAACAACTAATCATCAACTATTAATAATTTGGGCCCTCAGTCTCTGGCAGCTCAAAAACCTACTACGGTAGCGGTCAGGGAAGGTCTCGAGCAGAGGATGAGAAGAATCACCGGATAAAATCAGGCTACTCAACAAATATATATATATATATATATATATATATATATATATATATATATATATATATATATAAATATATATATATATATATATATATATATAAATATATATATATATATATATATATATATATATATAATATAATTGATAGTTTCAAGTGTTTAAGTAAGTGTAAGACACATAATTTAGATACATTCAAAAAAAAAAATACATCAAAGAGCTAGTTACTAGAGACATGAAAGGAAGACGTTTAAATAAAATAGTCGTGCGAACTCTAACAGTCGTGATTTATTATCCACGTATGTTTCTTGTACTTGAAAATTGTAACTGTAACATCTACTCACTCGCAAGGATCCCAAACGACGACTCCTAGGCCAGGACAATCAATCTCGTTGACAATTTCGCATTCCCTTTTATCGCAGACGCAGGTAGGAGCAGTGAAGCCGCCACAGAACGCAATGAACGCGACGAAGGCTAATGCTAAAGCACTTCTCATTTTTCACGCCGGTGGCATCACATTTAGATTAAATATCGTTTACATCATTAGGTGATATCGCGCGGGCACCTGCAACCAACAACAAAAAAACAGAGTTAGTTACAATATAAAATCGATTAGTTGATTTTACACAAATCTAATCAAATTTAATAATTTTTCAGGTATTATAAAATTAAAAACTTCTAGCTTTATAGCTGCCATCCCAGGAGTTTTATCACCCAGTTTTTACCTTAACTTCACAGAAAATCTCTGAAAAACTGTATAAGTTATTCGTGAAATTTCATCCACAATGGGATTTAAACTCTCGCTCCCAATGTCAGTACGGACGGACTCTAACCTCTAACTGAGTTGGGTTAAAATAAAATATTTGTATAATATCTAAACAGAGAAACCAAAAACGACGGAGAAAATACAAAAATAAATCATACATATAAATTCTCAACTGAATAAATATTCTTATTCTAAATAATTACTTTTAATCTTGTTTTGAAAGAAGACTGATTTCTAATATTTTTCTTTACCGTTTTAAATAATTGTAATGTTTGCATCCATTATATTATAAACATTAGGATAGTTAGTTACTTAGTTTAGTGTATCAAAAATGTGTTTTTATTAAAAAAAACTAAAACGACGGACATTTTAATTATTTTCATCTTCATAAAGGGTGTCCCAAAATTAACGCTAAGATTTGAATTAAATAGTTTATTATATTAAAGTAATTTAAGTAGTCTTGTTATTTGAGTGACGCAATGGTAGAGAAATCGGCTTGTAATCTGGCTAATCAGTTCGATTTTCCATCGTTTTGTTATTTAATTTTGGTTTGTACATAGATTTAATTTTCGGTTATAATTGGGTATTTATACTTGGTTACCAAGGTAAAGTTAGTTCTGATATTACTTTATTATTCTTTTTATAAATAAAGTAGCCTGATTAATACGTTAAATATGGCGATATCCCTAGTCATTTAATACTGAAAATATGTTATGTAATATTACACATTACACACTTTGGTAATGCTCAATTTTCCGAGAAGAAAAAACTTTATACGGTGGGTTGTTCCCTCCTACAGGCATGGACAGCCATACTCGTTGTATAGGGAACCACTCACATTTTTTTTCTCGGAAAATTGAGCATTACCAAAGTAATGTGTAATATTACATAACAATTTTTTCAGTATGTCCACTTAATAATAAATACGTATCAGATACATTATTGTGACTTATTTGGTTTAATAATATTAATCTTACTTCAATTTATTCCGGTTGTTTTTAACTCGTATTTTATATAAATGAACGTCCTGTAACATCAACATTGTGTTAGTTTTTGCAACATAAATAAACAGGATGGCCGGATGATAAAACGTTGTTGGGCAGAACTTCATCAAAGTTTCATACTCACATAAAAAAAATCTCGCTCCTTCATTCTTTTTGTCTGTATCGATCGCATTATATATCGTGTATGCCTATTAGTGGTAAACAAGTTACCCTTTTTTTTGTTTGTATAAAAACAATGTTTTGTTCTAATTAATTCACGTATTCAACAATAACAAACGAGCGCTCGTACACAAACTGTTCGCATCAAATATTCACGACACATACATAAAATTCATACTCAATCAGATGTAACAGGGTTTGATATGAACTAGAGCCCCCCGGGGACTTGTCTGACCCGTGACGACCTCTCGCGCGAGGCAAATGTGCATGCAATTTGTCTTCAATGAAGCTGAGAAACAGTTTTTGAACAAGCTAAATGTTTATGTACTAGGGGCAATTTGTAATAATTATTGAAATTTTAAATGTGATGTAAATTAAGAGTATTAAGTACTATAGGCTAATTTCAAATTTGTATTGGTTGATGCAATTTAATGAATGTGAACGTAAAAATACAATGACCTAATTTTCACAACTATTAAGAATGATAATATTAGTTTCATCGATAGCCTGTGATATATATATATATATATATATATATATATATATATATATATATATATATATATAAATTAAATAATTATAAGTATAATAATAGTTCAATATACGAACAATACAGAAATGTCTATAAAACTCTTGTATTGGAGGACCTATCACCCCTAACATTAGTCCTACTGGGAGGACCATCCCCGTTGGCCCAAAAATAATTTGCTACTTGGTCAATGTCCACCATACATTTTTCATTTAAATGAAAATGCGACTACAATTTAGAATATTTGTTAATTAAAATGCACTTTGAAAATTAGCATTCAATACAATACAATAATAATAATGCATTATTTTTAGCATTTATAGCAACAATTTACAGTTCACGATAATTAAATAATATTAATTTATATAAATCATAATAAAAGCTGTAATGCATTTTGCCATTAAATTTTACGAATGCAGATCACCAATATCATTTTGAAAGCCTAGCCAGACAGAAATAATTCCTTTACTATTGTATCGCGTGTAATGTTCTAACGTTGTTTGTATAACGATAAATCTAACCAATTGTTAGACTGTTTTCTATTGGATTTACCTATATAAGTTCTAAGGAAACACACGCATCAACATTAGAGTGATCAATTTTACTAGGAAAACAGTAAAATTACTTATTTAGGGAAAAACGATGATATTGACTAACGTATTGTATTACACGGTTTTACATACAGCTTTTTATTTGCAAAATTATCGTGTGCAAGTGCAAAATATGCGTATTGTATAACCATCCCGCTCTAAGATATATTGTATATATTGTATAACCATCCCGCACTAAAGTGTTCTACCCCTATCTTGTGCCGACATGCACAATATTGTAATAAGGCTTGTTTGTCTTCAAATTCACAGACAGGCTAGGTTGTATATGAGTCTCGTCATGGAAAAGGACAATTGTATGCTGGCCTTTCATAATTACTTAGTTTTGAGTCCTTTTGTTTTGTTTAATTCTCGGGCTAGAATATAAAATGAGTGATAATATATTTTAAGGCACTTTAAGGTCTCAGATTACTAAATTGTAGATGTTTAGTTGTAGTTCTTATAATCGACCTGTGTCGAAAAAGTCGAAAATATATATATATATATATATATATATATATATATATATACGGAGTTTTCATATATAAGTAATAATTCGATTCTTATATAATTCTACTTAACAATGCGTTGATGGCGATGTGATTATTGTTTTATAAAACCCATTGAGCTCGTAATAAAGGTAAGCAAATGCGGGCTGATGGCTTGCCATGTAAACCGACGCTTATTCGCCGCCTTATTGCTGTCATTAAAATCAAATTCTCGTTAATGTTTTACTGCAGCTTTATAACAACCGACCTCATAAAATTATAAGGATAACCCTGGAAACTTTATGATTTTTATAATCCTGTATAAAAGTACTTACATGAAATTATTACTACACATACGTGCAGGGTTGTACTTTATAATGATGGCAAAAGTTTCAAAATTTAGTAACTTTAGTACATGTACATGGCGACTTGCAGCGAATTTAAAATATTATTTAAAGTTATTATAGGAAAAAGAGATTGTAAATATAATATGTTTGTGAGATACTTTACTTCCAGTAAAACAAGGAAATGTAAGTGTAAATTATTACAATGATGATAAGAATTAAAAGTTCTTACAGAAAAAGTCATTGTTAATATACAATATACTTGCCACATACATTGCTTTATTTATTTAGTTTTTATAAACAAACCCAACATACGAAAGAATAAATTACTATAAGAGAATAAAAATTGTTTAGTAATTATTAAAGAAAAAGTAATGATAAAAAATGTCCACCATATGATAATAATCGTCAACATACTCATGCCATCAGGATCACTGGGCAGTGCCCTCTATGGAATAATATTCCAACAGAGTGCTTCAGATATCAGCACAAGGCCAATCTTACAAAACATATATAAGTGTGAATCTACCCCTTAGCAATCTACATATCTAGATTTCGATCTCATTAGATCTCATCAGTAAAGCTCAGCTAGTGAGGGTGAATTCACACAATACCAATACCATATGGGTGTGCATTGCTAATTGATGTGGTGCCACCAGATGGCGTTTAACTTTCATCCTAGGGGGTTAGTTGTATCATTTTTGTATATAACCACTCGAGATATTGTGTGAATTCACCCTCACTAGCTGAGTACTTATATATGTTTTAAAAAGCAGGTAGATTTCATGATGAAACCACTAGTATTCAATGGGTATAAATGTTATTCATAGTAGTACTTTTATGTATTTGTAGTAGTAGTAGTACTACTTATTGTATTTGTAGTAGTACTAGTTATTGTATTTGTTATAATTCTGTAACTGGCTATCGACTTTCAGATCTTTCTGCCATTTTATTAGTAGTGTAAAAATATGATAGTTGTGGCATCTTCTGCATATATACTATTTCTTAGTAGAATTAATAAACTTATTCACATCCTTTGAAACTTTGTTATAAAATGAATAATTAAATACGTATAATAATAAAATCCTCGCGTAAGCCGTAAGTGTTCTTAATGCACATCCGCCCTAAATTTTCGTCATAATTCTCATGAAAGGATATTTATTTAAAGTGGGTTAAGTGGTGCTGCGGCGATGAACCTCGCGCACGAGATTCAAGCCCGCCCTAACAATTATAATTTCGGAAACTATGCGACACACATGCACCGTACAATGTACTACAAAAAAATCCATCAGACCCAGCCCATTTACGATACGGCGTCCCGCATTTTATATTCAGGCACGGCGTAACGGTTGCGGGGGTTATTTGTGCAGTAATTCATACTGAAATTGAAAAGTGTAAAAAAAAACAGAAGGGGTGCGAAGAGAACACTCTCATATTTGAGAGGGTTGTAACCAAAAAAAAAAAAAGTTCGGTGTTGATTATTTTAGTAAATTTCACTCAACTCAAAAGCTTAATTCGAAAATTATATTTATGAAATCACGTAAATATGTAAACTTTCGTTAGCCCGTTTAACGAAATCAAATAAAAGGAATGGGAATATATGTTTATACATAATATCGCATTTGTTCATTAAATAAAGATGTTTATTATTATGTAAACTAATCTAAATGATGATAATATAATAATTTTATTTATTAATTATTTCATGTGTGTATTTTTATGTATGTCAAAACCGTATATGTACTGTATCCGTTGTAAACTGAGCTGCATATTGTTACTTCAATTTATCGCAAGATTTTCTTGTCTCGCATTTTGACATGTAACATAATAATTATATATGGGAACTACTACATGTAATGATAATGTTGCTTAATAAATGTATCTATATTATCTATCTATCTAATGTTTGTCACTAATGTCACTAATTTAGATTCAACATGACGCCTTTTATGTATATTTGACACGTGGTGGCACCTTAGCAAAGAATGTGAGGGGGTGAAAACAGAGTGGGTTGGAGATTGCAGAAAGCTAGATGAATGGTTGGGAGAGGATGGGAAGGGCGTGAAAATCTGCAGGAGGGGGTTTAGGGCGAATATGTATATTCCTTTATTCTTATATTATCTTAATTTTTAATTGTATTGTGAGTGTTTATTTTTATTGTTATGTATTTTTTTGTTTATTGCTCTAGATGTATGAGCATTGTGTATTGGGGGAGGAGTGTATTTTTTGAGCGGTATGCCAAATAAAGGTTTTTTTTATGTATATTTTGGACAATTCATTACGTGTCAATCTGGGAAAATTTAACACATAGCTTCTCGATAAAAATTTTTTGTTTAAAAAATCATAATAATTCGAATTTTGCAAATTACAACTAAATTATGATATAATTATATTTGGCACAAAGCTGAACTATTATGTAAACTTGTACCTTGTATCTCTCATGTGATTATATCAGAATTTGTATACTATACTATAAGTCAATTGTTCACAAACTTATTTTACTGTCGTTGTGATTGCTGAATCTAAATCTCCCCAAGGCGCCCTATGTATAATACTTCTAATACTATTAGTACACTTTTTCAACAAAAATAAAAACAAATTTAAAATTGTAATGAAAATTAATTTAATTTTACATTTTCACATATTATAATATTAAAAACACAACACACAAAAACAAACACATAGCGCGCTATCTTGTTATAGTTAGTAGAGACAACCGTAAATATAAATCTTTTACATATACCCCATTAGATTGCCCCGTTCTATTATCTATTAGTTGAAAATAAAAACATAATAATTGCGCAATATTGGCTGCTCCTTGCGAAGAAGTCGCGACTGCCTTTGACACGACGGCGAAATCATTGAAAACCTATAAGTTATAGATTTGTTATTCTATCAAATATATTTTAATTATTCTACAATAACAAATCAATTCATGCCATATTATATCACTTATGTCAAATATTCCTAAGGTAATTGTAAGGATTGAGGGGTTTGAAACAGAATATCAAGGCAAGAGTTACTAAAGAGGATACATAAGTATAGTGCGCAACTACAGATAAAGTATAATTTGGATATTAAGGTTTGAATTCAGTATTTAATTTCTAATTTAGTAGTATATATATATATATATATATATATATATATATATATATATATATTATTTATTAGATGTAAGGCCCAATTCACACATAGGAGGCGAAGAGGCGAAGGCGCGGTGACGGCGCGGCTAGAGGCACGACGCTTTCACGCCCCCTCTATATAAATATATGGTGCAATGCTCACTTAGGTGACGAGGCGCGGGCATTTGCCTCATGCCGGCACCGCGTCTTAGCCTCTTCGCCTGAGACACGGTGGCTGCGAGGCGAGAGGCACAACTCTTCCACGCCGCCTCTATGCAAACATGGTGCAACGTCCACCCCTTCACTGCATATGGACATCACAATCGCCTGTGTGACGTCGCGCCTGCACCTCGCCTACACCGCGTCTCCGCCCAAAGCCGTTTATGTGTGAATTGGGCCTAAGTATGGCGGAAAGGCTTATAGCTACTATCCTGAATTAATAAGATGGATTCTCCCTCTCTAGGTGTAATTACAAGTGTATACGAAATGATTTATTTATATTAGTTACATTTATCTCACTCACCAAGCTATGTGCTATGACATATTGTTGCTTTTATTTATCTTTATAAAATAGTTTAGATTCGATACAAATCTAATTATTCCAACTATTGCCAGTAAGCCATTGAAAATTAAATTCTACACAGGATCTTTCTCGGTCTCGGTCCTCGAAAAGTTTTAATGAAAGCCCTTTTTTTCGCAAATTCGAATTGTAATTAAAACTACTTCAACTTAGAAGCGGATCGTATTTTTAATTGATGCAAATAAATCAATTATTTATGGAGTCAAATTAAAAAAAATGTGCACTCTTTATGTGCAATTATTCTATAGGGGTAAGTGGGAAATGAAAATTTTAAAGTACCCATACAGTTTTTATAAAAATATCGTGACTCTACAATGTAGGCCTGAATTTTTAAAACAATTATTTATAATAGTATGTCCGCATTATGTATATATTAATATAAAAAGTCTTCCTTAATATTGAGCCTTATAGTGTGTCCGAATATATAACTTATAAATTTACCATTACTGTTTTAAATGACCTCTAATGGTCGCACTATTTATAATTTTATTTATTTATTTTGTGTATGTCAAAACTGTATACTGTTTCCGTAGTATCTGGAGCTGCATATTGTTACTTCAATTTATCGCAATTACACCATTTTCTTGTCTCGCATCTTGACATTTAACATATATATATATATATATATATATATATATATATATATATATATATATATATAGGAACTACTACATGTAATGATAATGTTGTTTAATAAATTTATCTGATCTAAACACACATAGCTTTTAAAATTATATAAATTATCATTTTTATAAATAATTTTACACTTTGGGGCCAACGCAATGGTATATCAATAAAGGTTGCATAGAGTTCTATTTAAATTACTCTTCCATCCAAAAGTCCCAATGTTATTATGGCAAAGACGAGGCAATTTTTTTCAAAAAACTGAGGGCAAGAGATTTCAATAAAATTATTTTATTCTATTATTATTTATTTTCATGCAACTTTTTGGATTCTAGCACGTTTGATCTTGAAAGTTTAAAACATGCCTTAGGTACTATTTTTTAATATATGTAGAATCACACAAAAATGAGGGGGTAATATCGACTTAAACTATTTGTTTTTTATCTTTTAATGTTTTTTTATCTTATGAATAAACAGTAATATCTAGCGAATAACTTACAAGAGGTCGTTCGTCGACCGTAAAATTCTGTAATGCTGTCCCTTGAAATTTTGTTGCGATATTCGCGATTTTATTCGGCGTCTATTCAAGTTATTCATTCGGAAACATTATATAATTATGTATAAAAGGAACGGTAATTAATCTAAGTTAATTAAAAAGTTTTTTTTTAAAGTGCCAGAATTTGAATGTGCTGGAAACGGGTAATATTATGAAAATCGAATTAGAAACTTTTATGGGTGGTACAAGATTATGTTAATTAAAGTAAATTTAACACGGCTCATGCTAATCTAGGAAGGATCATGAATTTATACACCTGCAAATAAACTAAACTTATGCAAGTACTGTCAATATCATGAATAGCAGTGGTTAAATTGTTGCTAATTTAAATTAACGATAATACGTATTTTATGTTCATCAATATTTTGTTTAATAATATAATATTAGTAGTTAGAGACGTCGTCCGTCTCGTACTGTGCATTTGGGAGCCTGAGTTGGAACCCCACCAGGGCGAATTTTCGTGAAACACCTTTCACAGTTTTTCAGAGGTTTTCTGTGAAGTTAAGGTAAATACCGGGTGGTTAAACTCCTCTGATCTTTTTCTTTGACCAGCGGAATAGCTTCACGACTGATAGCCCTATGAAGATAGAAGTTTTTTATGATTTAATAATGTCTAATATTGTCAAATATGGTTAAATATTGTCAAATATTGTCAAATATTGTCAAATATTGTCAAATATTGTCAAATATTGTCAAATATTGTCAAATATTGTAAAATATTGTAAAATATTGTAAAATATTGTAAAATATTGTAAAATATTGTAAAATATTGTAAAATATTGTAAAATATTGTAAAATATTGTAAAATATTGTAAAATATTGTAAAATATTGTAAAATATTGTAAAATATTGTAAAATATTGTAAAATATTGTAAAATATTGTAAAATATTGTAAAATATTGTAAAATATTGTAAAATATTATAAAATATTGTAAAATATTGTAAAATATTGTAAAATATTGACAAATATTGACAAATATTGACAAATATTGACAAATATTGACAAATATTGACAAATATTGACAAATATTTCAAATATTGTCAAATATTGTCAAATATTGTCAAATATTGTCACATATTGTCAAATATTGTCAAATATTGTCAAATATTGTCAAATATTGTCAAATATTGTCAAATATTGTCAAATATTGTCAAATATTGTCAAATATTGTCAAATATTGTCAAATATTGTCAAATATTGTCAAATATTGTCAAATATTGTCAAATATTGTCAAATATTGTCAAATATTGTCAAATATTGTCAAATATTGTCAAATATTGTCAGGCAGAAAAGCCTCACGGCCGATAGAGTCCTATAAAGATAGAAGTTTTTTTTAACTTCTATACTTATAGCTTACAGTCCGAGGACTTGTCCACAGGTAAACGGAGAAGCTCACAGGAGTGTAATCACCCGGTATTTACCTTAACTTCACAGAAAACCTCTGAAAAACTTTCGCCCACAACTGGGTTTGAACTCCCGGTGTCCAATGCTTAGTATAAGACGAAAATGTATTTTATTATTGTGCTACAATTTATGAGAAATAAAGTTTATTATTATTATTATTATTATTATAGTTTGAGCTCGGTTAAAATATTGTATTTCTCTAAAATGAAGATTATTTTTAATTTTAAATATTCTGTTTTATTAATAAGATTTGTATGATAAAGTAATGCCCACTAGCCATCAGATTCTGTTCATTATAAAAACGTATTGGTATAAGTAGGTATGAAATATAATATAATACATTTTAATCAAAGGTATACGTTGATATAAGTTTCCATAAATTAAATTTAGACATGACGTATAAAAAAATATCAATATACATATTTTGAATGTTTCATTATAAAATCGTATTCATATAAGTATGTAAGAAATATAAGCATAACGAATCAAATGGTGTACCAGTTTTTAAATTATAGTTAGGTTTCAAGTGTTTAAGAGAGATTTATTCTAATTATTTTTAAAACAAATTCAACAATAGTGTAATTAATTTTAAAATGTCAATTTTTTAATAATAGTTTTAAATTTTATATACAATAACGTTTATAAATACATTTATTCTAATTATTTTTAAAGAAATTCAACAATAGTGTAATTCATTTTAAAATGTCAATTTTTTAATAATAGTTTTAAATTTTATATACAATAACGTTTATAAATAAATTTATACTAATTATTTTTAAAACAAATTCAACAATAGTGTAATTAATTTGAAAATGTCAAATCTTTAATAATAGTTTTAAATTTTATATACAATAACGTTTATAAATAAATGTATTCTAATTATTTTTAAAACAAATTCAACAATAGTGTAATTAATTTTAAAATGTCAATTTTTTAATAATAGTTTTAAATTTTATATACAATAACGTTTATAAATAAATTTATACTAATTATTTTTAAAACAAATTCAACAATAGTGTAATTAATTTGAAAATGTCAAATCTTTAATACTAGTTTTAAATTTTATATACAATAACGTTTATAAATAAATTTATTCTAATTATTTTTAAAACAAATTCAACAATAGTGTAATTAATTTTAAAATGTCAAATCTTTAATAATAGTTTTAAATTTTATATACAATTACGTTTATAAATAAATTACCTTAAATTGTATACTTACAATGATTTAAAATTAAAAACTGTTTGTAATGCACTAGTAGTTTTAATACAATATGAACTTGATGGTAGGGATGATGATGATTATTAATGAGAACTTTATGGTAAAACCAACACTGTATTCTTTTTTCACTAAGCGATATTCGATAGATTACAACTTGCGCGAACCGTCACGAAATACGCGCGCGCTCTGATCACGCACAAGCACCCTGCGGTCTAAGGGGATGAAATACGAATGTCAGCGGAACCGGCGCCGGGGTACACCGCGCTCCGGCCGGACGTGCGGACGGAATTATTGCGCGCTTGCGTCATTTATTTTCGGTTTGTTATTAAAAAATTCTTACGTGTGCGGCGGCGTTTTATTCCGCTCTGGTATATTGTGAAATTTATTCACATCCACGTACTACCTGGCGCTTTTAAGTTTGCTTTTTTATTGCAGTCTCTTCGTGTGTAGTAAAAGTATTTCTCGTCCTATTCAGACGAACCCGTGAAGTATTTTATTTTGCACAATCTGTTTAAATAGGACGTTTGTCGACGAGCTGTATTTTATAGGAGGTGAGAAATATATACTAGATGCATTAATTTTTAATAAATAAATTAATAATAATAATATTAATATTAATAAGTACCAGTCATTAGAAAAACTTCCACAAATCGAATGAAACGGATCTGTTTTCGAGCAGTGGAATTGCGTCCTAAATAACACGTTACGTCAATATATCCTTCAACATAGTTTCATCCTGTGATGATTATACCCCAGAATAAGACCATTTTTCCAGCATCAGTTTGGATTTCACAAATCAGATAATAATTAATAATCCGGCTTATGATATTAGATCTTCAGTTTTTTTTATACTCGTAATTGCCGGCGGATGCAACCCGCGTTTTGCGAGAGGACAGCGGAAATAATGGTGGATGCGCCGGGCACATATATATTATATGTTTAATCGAATCGGGGGTTCGATTTCTGACACACACATTCGAATGTATACGCGTTCCTACAAAGGAACATGTAACTTCTTTGATGGTCAAAGAAGGTCATCAATTTGAATATTTGTTATAAAAATTTAAATAACAGGTGCATTACCTTTAAAATAAGGTGCAACTCGCAATTTAAAAATGTTGGTGTCATACGCTAAAAAACACGTTCCATGGAAGTTCTAAACTATGTAGGAATGTAGTTTTTATGACACTTTAGTGATCTCCAAATGATGGAATTTCGGTTTACTAGCCTTAAAACACAGTAATAACCCGAAATTCCATCACTGAACAAACTCACATCTTGAAATGCCCGTGACTTTAGGTTTCCGATGTCACTAATTTTATCAAGCAGCAACCTTCTCGATACTTAAGCCCTGGTTTTCTAGGAAAGCGGCTGCTTAAAAGGGCCGCTTTTGACGTCATTTTTACGTCACAAAAATAATTCTACGTGTATATACGAATATAGTTTCCTATAAAGTGTAATACCTCAACGTACTGCAAAAACCCAATGAATTACGATGAAAAATTGTGAGTTCTTCTATTACATATACTTAAACCAGCTCATCGGAGGAGCTCGAAAATGGCTAGAGCTTAGCCGAAACTAGTTGCAAAGTGTAACTGAAGTGTGATAAAAAACAAAGTTAAAAATCGTTTTATTTATCCTTTAAAAACAATTAAGTTATTTTTATTCTGATTTACTGTGTGTAGTGTATATATATTTTTAAATTGCACACCTCTATGAATACTTTCATTTCGTAACGATATTTTTATTTAAATAAAAACATTTAAGTAAAAACTGTTTCATGACTAATATAGTTTTTATATTAGTTACTATTTTTGGAAAATGTCGGTATGTGTGTATGTATATATGTATATATGTGAACAAAATTGCGGGAAAATGGCTAAGAACCAAATCAGGAATTTGAATAAGGAATGCATATATCAAATTGAAATGTATTTACAGGTGTAAACAGTTCCTGACCGCTGATTTGAGGAAAAATATATGTGATACATTGATACTAAGCCAATTTAATTTTTGTGATACATTGATGTTGAGAGCACAAATAGAATACAGAGAGTTCAAAATGCATGACTTTATTTTTGGAGTTAGGCGTAGAAGTCCATACTTAAGCGATGCTGGCTGGCTAAACATGTGTAATTGTAGACAGTATCATTTACACAGTTTTATTTATAGACTAATTGCAGCACATACGATATTATATCTTTTTCAAACGCTAATATTCCGTAATATAAATGTATGTATATAAATGTTGGTAGTCGCGGATTATTAACCCCGTCCATTCATAAAACCGCTCTGTTTTGTCGTTCTTCTCTTTTAATGTAGTAAAATTGTTTAATTCAGTATTTGAGTCGTATTCCACAAAAAGCTTAGATAATTTTACACGACATAACATTAATACTCTTAAGAGGAACCAAGTGTTAAAATGATATGTTTTTGTTATTTTTATATTTAAATGTGATATAATGTTGTTTATTCTAATTGTATTTGGGAGCAGGCTTTGATTAATTTATTTTTTTCTATGTTAATATACGTGTACAAAAAGCAGTTGCTCAGAAGAAACTATGTGCTCGGCTTGGGACATTCCATTTTCTAATTGTCATTTTGTTATAAATATTGTGTAATTTTTTCAAATCAATTGTATGACGGTGGAATTTAAAAAAAAATAATAATGAAACATACTCGACTTTGTCGCCGAAAAAAATAATAATTAGAATCAAAATTTTCCAATTTCCTTCGACCATCTGGTGCACCTATATGTTCTGAACCAAGATCCAAAAAAAATTAAACAAAATATGTTGCATTATTTTTTTATTGACCCAGCCTTAAAATCGGCATGTCCAGATAGGAGCGAAAAAGTTAAAAAAAAAAAAAAATAATAGAAGGAACTACCTGCTCGGGTTGGGACTTTCCATTTTATAATTGTTATTTTGTTATAAATATTGTGTAATTTATTCAAATCAATTGTATGACGGTGGAATTTTAAAAATAATAATAATGAAACATACTCGACTTTGTCGCCGAAAAAATAATACTTAGAATCAAAATTTTTCAATTTCCTTCGACCATCTGGTGCACTTATATGTTCTGAACCAAGATCCAAAAAAAAATTAAACAAAATATGTTGCAATTTTTTTTTATTGACCCAGCCTCTAAAATCGGCATGTCCAGATAGGAGCAGAAAAGTTAAAAATAGAAAAAAAATAGAAGGAACTACCTGCTCGGGTTGGGACTTTCCATTTTCTAATTGTTATTGTGTTATAAATATTGTGTAATTTTTTCAAATCAATTGTATGACGGTGGAATTTTAAAAATAATAATAATGAAACATACTCGCCTTTGTCGCCGAAAAAATAATACTTAGAATCAAAATTTTCCAATTTCCTTCGACCATCTGGTGCACTTATATGTTCTGAACCAAGATCCAAAAAAAAATTAAACAAAATATGTTGCATTATTTTTTTATTGACCCAGCCTCTAAAATCGGCATGTCCAGATAGGAGCGAAAAAGTTAAAAATAAAAAATAAATAGAAGGAACTACCTGCTCGGGTTGGGACTTTCCATTTTCTGATTGCTATTTTGTTATAAATATTGTGTAATTTTTTCAAATCAATTGTATGACGGTGGAATTTTAAAAATAATAATAATGAAACATACTCGACTTTGTCGCCGAAAAAAAAATACTTAGAATCAAAATTTTCCAATTTCCTTCGACCATCTGGTGCATTTATATGTTCTGAACCAAGATCCAAAAAAAAATTAAACAAAATATATTGTATTATTTTTTTATTGACCCAGCCTCTAAAATCGGCATGTCCAGATAGGAGCGGAAAAGTTAAAAATAGAAAAAAAATAGAAGGAACTACCTGCTCGGGTTGGGACTTTCCATTTTCTAATTGTTATTGTGTTATAAATATTGTGTAATTTTTTCAAATCAATTGTATGACGGTGGAATTTTGAAAATAATAATAATGAAACATACTCGACTTTGTCGCCGAAAAAAAAAATACTTAGAATCAAAATTTTCCAATTTCCTTCGACCATCTGGTGCACTTATATGTTCTGATCCAAGATCCAAAAAAAAATTAAACAAAATATATTGCATTATTTTTTTATTGACCCAGCCTCTAAAATCGGCATGTCCAGATAGGAGCGGAAAAGTTAAAAATAGAAAAAAAATAGAAGGAACTACCTGCTCGGGTTGGGACTTTCCATTTTCTGATTGCTATTTTGTTATAAATATTGTGTAATTTTTTCAAATCAATTGTATGACGGTGGAATTTTAAAAATAATAATAATGAAACATACTCGACTTTGTCGCCGAAAAAATAATACTTAGAATCAAAATTTTCCAATTTCCTTCGACCATCTGGTGCACTTATATGTTCTGGACCAAGATCCAAAAAAAAATTAAACAAAATATGTTGCATTATTTTTTTATTGACCCAGCCTCTAAAATCGGCATGTCCAGATAGGAGCGGAAAAGTTAAAAATAGAAAAAAAATAGAAGGAACTACCTGCTCGGGTTGGGACTTTCCATTTTCTAATTATTATTGTGTTATAAATATTGTGTATTTTTTTCAAATCAATTATATGACGGTGGAATTAAAAAAATAATAATAATGAAACATACTCGACTTTGTCGCCGAAAAAAAAAATACTTAGAATCAAAATTTTCCAATTTCCTTCAACCATCTGGTGCACTTATATGTTCGAACCAAGATCCAAAAAAAAAATTAAACAAAATATGTTGCATTATTTCTTTATTGACCCAGCCTCTAAAATCGGCATGTCCAGATAGGAGCGAAAAAGTTAAAAATAAAAAAAAATAGAAGGAACTACCTGCTCAGGTTGGGACTTTCCATTTTCTAATTGTTATTTTGTTATAAATATTGTGTAATTTATTCAAATCAATTGTATGACGGTGGAATTTTAAAAATGATAATAATGAAACATACTCGACTTTGTCGCCGAAAAAATAATACTTAGAATCAAAATTTTCCAATTTCCTTCGACCATCTGGTGCACTTATATGTTCTGAACCAAGATCCAAAAAACAATTAAACAAAATATGTTGCATTATTTTTTTATTGACCCAGCCTCTAAAATCGGCATGTCCAGATAGGAGCGAAAAAGTTAAAAATAAAAATAAAATAGAAGGAACTACCTGCTCGGGTTGGGACTTTTCATTTTCTGATTGTTATTTTGTTATAAACATTGTGTAATTTTTTCCAATCTATTGTATGATGGTGGAATTTAAAAATAATTATTTACGTAACAATATATATTATACAACAACGCCTATAAAAATTATTAAAAAAAAATTTAGATATATATATATATTATGATCGGCAAGACATTAGTAAAGAATTCCTCAAAATTTGGATTTTATTGGTCACCCCAATTGGTCAGTACAGACCTGCAAACAATCTGCCGTGCGCACGGCCCCACGGCGCCGCGCGGTATAGAGGCTGGGATCATAGGGCCTCTCGTCGGTGATAAATACATGAGCCTAACTTCGAACCCTAACGGGGCGAATTTATGCGAAAAATAGAAGCCTCAAGGCTGATAGTCCTATAAAGATAGAAGTTGTGTTTTATTTAAGAGCAAAATTAATACTAGAATCCTGTCAATACAGGAATCTAATTTTACTCCTTTTAATAAGTAATAGTATGTTAATAAAGTTATTATTATTAGCAAATTTAATATTTTCAAAAAATGTGGAACGCTTCACGATTTTGCGTGTCATCCTTGCGCAGGGGCCATGCTAATCTTCTCTGTATCGTTCCAATTTTAGTATATGTACCGCCGAAGCGAGTACGAAGGGTGGTATTTTTAGCGTGTATATATAGGGAGAGTTGTGCGCTCGCCACTTGCGGGTAGTAAAAGACGACAAATATTAAATTTATATATTTGAAATACATTATTACGTAAATCCTTCTACAGTATAATTATAAAAACATCTATTATTATAAACAAGCTATGCTGGATCAAATTAATTCTATAGAATTCTCGAATTATTTCAAAAAACTTCATTGGACAATACTTTCAAGACTGATTTAGGAATACCAGTGTCCACACTTCAGAAGAATCCTCTTAATATTAATGCATCCTGTGTCCAGTGCTAAAAATATCTCGACAGTACCAACAAAAATAATTATTGTGTAAACAATTTGTTCATAAATTTTCTTACAAAAGATGCCAAAATTTGGAAGCCTTTTCGAAAATCGGGCGGGGGAATGTCCATACATTGCACTCAAAACTAATCAAAGCGGTTTGAGAGGAGAAATCGGTATTTTCTCTTATTAAAATAACTTGACATTGAATATTTATTAGTATTAACTATGTTTATTTTCAATTAAAACTTATTTCTGCCTTTAAATTGCTACTTTTCTTATGATTACTTAATACATACGATGTTGGTAGACCTATAATTTAATGAACAGGTCTCCCAATGAGATCAAAAGTTTGGCCACACTTGATATAGGGCTATCAACCAAAAAGCTTTTCCGCCGATAAAGGGAGAATCTCAAGAAGTTTAATCACCTTACCTTCAATAATATTTATTTTTTTCAATTTACCATAATTTTTATAATGTCCCCTTCTGATTATTACACAAATGCATTTCAAATGTGTACTTCTGTATTTTTTACTGTATAAGGAATATATTGTTATCACGAATTCGATATGCTAATGGTCACTTTTCTTTACGTTTCATGACTAATATAGTTTTATATTAGTTACTATTTTTGGAAAATGTCGGTATGTGTGTATATGTGTATATCTGTAAACAAAATTGCGGGAAAATGGCCAAGAACCAAATCAGGAATTTGAGCAAGGTCGAACATCTAACAGTGAGAACTTCTGGAGCAGTGAACCATATTGAATATTCTTACCATTAAATAACTTACTGATAAAACACCAACCTCTAGGTATACCATTGTATAGAAAAACATATTTGCTAAAAAACATGAATTGTAACCGGCCGCTTTTACGGCACCGTAAGGAAACCAGAGTTTTATTTAGTGGCGGCGGGGAACGGAAGCCTACAATTTGTCATGAATCATAAAGGCCGCACCTTGTAGTTAGTTAGTTCTTACATCAGTATCTGGAATATGGGTGATAACACAATAATAAAAGAAATACACAAAATGGGGCGCTAAAAGTTTATTATATGAAAAAATATAAATACATTGATAACAAAAAAAATTGTATTTTACGTAAGGAAGAAAATATCTGAAACCGCTTGAATTCAATCGCCCCAAATATATCTGCGACTAATAATGATGTACAAACTACACTTTTTTTATTTAAATAAAAATATCGTTACGAAATGAAAGTATTCACAGAGTTGTGCCATTTAAAAATATATATACACAGCACACAGTAAATCAGAATAAAAATAACTTAATTGTTTTTGTTTTCTGATCATATTTTTTGAGATTTTTTTTTGCATGGATTTTCTTTTATAATGGAAAATTGATATAGTTAAAAAGTAACCCTATCTTCACTTATTTATATGATTTAAATTAAAAATTTACCATCCGTTACGACGTTAACATTATATTCGCGAAGAAATGATTGCAAATATTAAAATAACCTAGTGTCAAATCATTAAAATGCCAATCATTCTCTTAAAACTAAATAAAATTAGCGGATAAAACAATAAACAGTAAAATATTATCGCGTAAAAGTAGTTGGCCGAAACTATTTACATTACACTCACACAAACTAAATGAATTTAGTTAATAATTTTGTATCATTCACACATGGTTTAAATATTTATAACACATTATATTTCTACGGACAATATTTCAGATTGATCAGCTTTTTTTTAAGTAAGCCGAACGCAATAAATTGCACGAGTGCGATAATATTTTACAGTCGGCATCGTTTCGATATACATACATGAGTCAGGGTAGTGGGGTGGCCTGGAGAACCTGAAAATTTAACTTAAACACTTCCAACTTCATTTTACATACACATATCTGATTTCCACACGCATAATGGTACCATTAACACCTAAAAATCGACCAAAATATCAGTAGTACTGTTAGTTTAGAAGATTAACTGATTGGTATGATTGAGGAGTGGCTAGAATCTCCTTTTTTTTGTAGTTTTTGTAGATAACATTCTGTGGAAATCAAATTGTGATTCATATATAGTAGTTGATTGTACTAACATGTAACATGTTACCATTCTTACATTGCTTACAGTGGTGGTTGGTCATCCATCAAGCTCTGGTGGGCTGTCTGACGGTTTTGGAGGTGGTATGGACGTGTGGTCATTTTCATTCGCGCTTAAATTGCTATTGGAATCATCATTGCATGTGAGTGAAGCATTTGATGTATCCTCAAACTAAATAAATATAATAAAACAAAAAACAATTATTAAATTCAAATATATTTGCGAACAACTGGTTTGGTTGGCCCTAGTTTTCTGGGCAGCGGACGCTTTTGACGTCAAAAAAATAGTTTTAGGCGTATATAAAGTAATTTACACAAAAAAAGCAATTTCTCAAAGTAATGAAAAAAAATAGCAATGTATTACGATGAAAAAATGAGGTGTTATTCAACTACATATCGACGGTGTTGAGCGAAAAGGGCTAATTTGTAACTTTTACAATTATTCTAAAACTAAAAACTTCGATTCTAAAACATTTTATTTACAAGTATATCGATTTTTTTTTTGTATAGATTAATAAACCCTACAAATAAAAATTAGAATCGATTCTAATTAATTTTATTTACAAGTATATCGATTCTTTTTAGGGTTTATCAAACGTTGCAAAATATCGATATACTTGTAAATAAAATGAATTAGAATCGATTTTAATTCTTTTGTAAGGTTTATTAATCGTTAGAAAAAAATCGATATACTTGTAAATAAAGTGAATTAGAATCGATTCTAATTTTTTTGTAAGGTTTATTAATCGATACAAAAAAAAAATCGATATACTTGTAAATAAAATGATTTAGAATCGAAGTTTTTAGTGTTAGAAACATTCTGGACATTGCAGATTGGCCCTTTTCGCTCAACATCATCGATATACATATACAACGATTTTTATGATGTATAAATGACATCAAAAGCGGTCGCTTTCTATGAAACCAGGGCTTTAGGAAGGAAGGTACAGGTATTGGCTCTTCCCTGTATTACCAATAGCTGTACAACCTAATAAAAAATCCATCTCTATATGTCTATCAGCCTAGGGGCTTTTCAGCCGGGCAAGGTGGAAGCTCAGATGAAATTAATTACCCGGTATTTACCTTAACTTCATAGAAAACCTATGAAAAAAACTCTAATTCTCGAAATTTCGCCCATAATGGGGTGTAAACTCACTCCCCAATGCTCAGGAGACACACTGCGCCTCGAAAGCCTAGATACTGGTGCCGTAAATCAATCGCATTTGACTCCATTTTTACATCACAAGTTACTCAGTATAATGCAAAAAGGCAATGAATTACAATAAGTTATTCAGTTACATATACCAAGTTTTTTTACGTTTTTTGTGATACAAGTGACGTCACAACCGGCCGCTTTTACGGCACCGTTCTCCTAGGAAACCAAGGCTTTACAATGAGCATATTAAATTACATGATTGTTTCTGTTGATAGATGTTTAAAATGTTTCGCCATGTTTTAAAAAGTAATGCACTATTTAACAGAATAATTTTTTGAAACAATTTACCCATTATAATATGTTTAAGATTAAATATTACCGATTGCGCCTGCACTTCCTCAGATAATCTCGTTTTCTTCGTACTCGTATTATTATCAGTACTCTGATCAGACAACCTCTTCTTTGATTCAGTTCCATTTTTAGCACTGTTTGTAATGCTATTCTTCCTCTCTCGCTTCAACAAACTTGGTGATAGATACTGAGACAACTGTTTCCTTTTAACATGTCGAGCCTCCAGTTTCATGCCTTCTTTGAGCACCTTTATGTTGTGTGCATGAATGTTTACATTCTCCGTAAATGATTGTATATAATAAGTCAGATCAATATTCAAATTTGTTTTCGCAAACTCCAAACCAATAAACCACAAACTGCATGTTGTATTGGGCTCACTTTGAGAATCTATATGACTGAAACTTTCTGGGTTTATGTGGGCCAAATTAATATGCTGGTTTCTTTCAAGAGTACCTACGGGATTATGTTTTAGTTAGTGTAATTCAAATAAATATGTTTCTAACTTGCCTATTAGTAATCGAACTTTACTTTCAACCAACCCCGACCATTCTAAATGATCCTCTGGTGATGCTGCACTTACTAATAATACTATAAAATGTTTATATTTCATGAAGAAGGCTGGTGGTTCAAAGAGCCTTTCCCAAGACTGTTTGCCCAACATTATGTCCTCTGTTATATGCAAACCAGATTTGAATTCTTCCATCATAATTGTCCTGGTTGAAGCTGACACATTGAATGTTGAGTTTTGTTGGGGGTATGCTGGGGTTATTATTGGCATTAAGTGATACCTATCTTGAACATTTACCTATGAATAAAAATAGATAGGATTAGGTCATTGTTAGCAAACCCATTTAAGTCTGCAATTGCTTGCCATATTTTGATCTAATAAAGGTTCAAAACTTAGCATATGTTCATGGCTTCAATAACAATGATTAGAGAAATTTGCATCTCACTAATAAGTTTTAATTTTTTTTCTGTTATACATTAGAGAAATTTACATCACACTGATAAATGTTGTAATTTTCTTTTCTGTCATACATTACAGAAATTTACATCACACTCATAAAAGTTGTAATTTTCTTTTTCTGTCTTACATTAGAGAAATTTACTTCACATTGATAAAAGTTTTAATTTTCTTTTCTGTAATACATTTACTTACTCTAGGATCCCAAACAGGAAATCCAAGACTAACACTTGATGGTTGTTTGAGTAGAACAGGCTGTGGCCACTTCCACTGTGAAAACACTAAGAAGAATTTATGAACCAAGGTAGCTGGGGCAGCATTTGGATACAGCTGGCATGTCCTTGCAACCAACATAGCCCATGAAACGCCACCTAAATAACCTAATACATTGCTGTATATACCATGTTCTATAAAAAATATATAAATTCAGTTTGGAAAATCCCTAAAAGTTTCGTGTCATCTTACTTTTTGCCCATAACTTAATGGTCCTTAAAGCTAAACGAAAATTGTCTATATTAGGAACAAGACGCAGTATTTCATCAGTCACCCTGCAGCCATTCAGACTTCTAACGCATTTCTGATCTAAATTTTTCAAGAGAAGGTCATCCTGCAAGTCCATCGAGTCTGGAATTTCTTTAAGTAATAGTTGAGCGAACAACATATCTATTTCAATGCCATCAAAGTTCATCTTGATTACTGGCACAAATGCTTCTTCCACAGCCTAAAAATTAACTAATTACTGTTATTTGCATAAATATAGCTCAACTGTTCCAAAACTTGCATACACAATTGAATTTCCACATAGAAATAGCAATTTGAAGACAAACAGTTGGTAATTATAATTCAGCAGCACAACTGTTACTTAAATAAATCTTGATATCTCAGTAACAACATATTTTTGCTCAAACATATGATACTCAGAGTGAAAAAAATACCAAAAGCCAATAAAAAGTGTGACTACATTTTCCATTTGTTTCTATCCTGTATCAATTATTTTATTCCTTCCCTTGGTATATCTTTTCTTTCTGCTCCTTCCATGTTTTTTCTTAGTCTTCCCTTGTACACTTGTTTCATATACTCTTTTTGTCAATAATTCCTAATTCATGTGACACAAATATCTAAACCACCTCCATTGGCCCTTTGCTATTTTTCATTTATTTTTTGATAGAACCTGTTGTTCTATCAAAATTTATAATATATATAAAATATAACTTACCCTAAGATCACTAACTTCTGTTTGCTGCTTCAGCAACTCAAAAAACGAAGAGAAATAATCTTCTCTATAAATGTGTCGTGGGGTTACACACAGGGCGTCAATATCAGCCCCTTTATTATGTACCTAAAATAAACTATTAACACATGCTACAAATTATTATCAGTTATTACCCCTAATCTATAACTTCCAAATGTGTATATTTTGCCACCAACATTCTCCGCAACACCTTCAGGCATGTTCCTAGCAATAGAGCAGTCCTTCACCCACTGTTTCACTAATGAATACAGTTTGCTGAGTATCATCATTCGGTGGTCCAGCTCTTGAATAGTTTCGAAAACATCATATGGTTTGAGAGATTCCTCCAGTTCGATGGATTTTGTTATGTCCGAAGGTTTGGGCAGTGCCATTGAAATAGCTGATGTCATGCCAAGGGTGCGCAAGTTTTGCGCATTCTGTTGCCCATTCTGGTTTTGTTGTGACGACCACATTTTCACTAATGTCTGTAATAGTAAAATAGGCAATATTTAATATCCTAACTGATAGAGTATTAGTTTGATTGGTAATTAAGCTACTCCTGCGGGACAATAAAAGAACGAACACACGGTCTACGATTCTTCTTCTTAGAACTAAGTTGTGCAGTCAAAGTGGTAGTGAAGTGTAGGGAGATGAAGATAGAGGATAGGAAGTGGCAGCCAAGGTTTAGGCAGAGTGAACCAGACTTGAAAGTCTATGAGGAGAAAATAAAGGTGAAGTGCAAGGTTAATTCAATATAGAAGCAGGAACATGAAAAAGAAGAGGGCCAGCTGAAGAGATTGCTGGGTTGATCAAGAGTCTAGGTGTAAGAAGGCAATATGGTGGAAATAAGGCCAATCTAGAGAAGAACCACTGCTCTAGACACATTGATATCAATATCTTTTGGAAGATAATTAACACATGCTACAAATTATTATCAGTTATTACCCCCAATCTTCCAAATGTGTACATTTTGCCACCAACATTCTCTGCAACACCTTCAGGCATGTTCCTAGCAATAGAGCAGTCCTTCACCAACTGTTTCACTAATGAATACAGTTTGCTGAGTATCATCATTCAGTATACAAATATAATCAAAATGCATGTAAGCATATTACGATTCTTCTTCTTTGAACTATGCTGTGCAGTGGAAGTGGTGGTGAAGTGTAGGGAGATGAAGATGAAGGATAGGAAGGCATAGCCAAGGTATAGGCAAAGTGAACCAGACTTGAAAGTCTATGAGAAGAAAATAAAGGTGAAGTGCAAGGTTAATTTGGTATAGAAGCAGGAGCATGAGAAAGTAGAGGCCCAGCCGAAGGGATTGCTGGGTTGATCAAGAGTCTATGTGTAAGAAGGCAATATGGTGGAAAGAAGGCCAATCTAGAGAAGAACCACTGCTCTAGACACATTGATATCAATATCTTTTGAAAAATTGTCCAAAGACTTCTGTTTATCAGTTACAAAGTAAAATGATAGACCTACTGCTACAACACATTAGTTTTTAGTTTATACTACAGGTAATGGAAAGAAATTCACATATTCACTAGTCTTATATCGATGGCACATATAAACAAATTTGGTAGAGAAACACTGAAACAACTTTAAGTTATGTTTGTGTCTTTTGTTCCTCCTTAATTTCTACATTTTGTTTTTGTTTTAAATACTCATATAACCATATACAAAGGGAAACCATTATAAGTACCTAATGGTTCCAAGAAAATACTGTTACAACATATTAGTTTGTAGTTATACTACATGTAATGGAAAAAAATTCACATGTTCGCTAGTCTTATATTGATTGCACATTTGATAGAGAAACACTGAATAGTACACTTTATGTTTTGTTTGTGTTGTTAGTTCCTCCTTAATTTCTACATTTTGTTTTTGTTCTATATACTCATATAACCATATAAAAAGGGAAACCATTACCAAGTACCTAATGGTTCCAAGAAAATACTTAATAAAAATAGCTGTTATGGACATAACTTACAATTTCTAGTGACAACCAACTGTTTGTGAATGGTCTAAATGAATACAATGACATACCATATGAAATTTGAATGATTTCTTACATTAGGCTATTTAAGATGGATTGTAGAAGGTACGTTGAAGAAATATGGGGTTTAGTTAAGGTTTATCTACAGTTATTTGATATTTTGGAATGGAGAATTATATTATTGTTTTATATTTGTTGGAATGTCTTGTTTTCGCATTGTATTTAAAAAGGTTAAAATATTATTATTGCTGTAAATACAAGATGACTCAGAAAATGTGATTCTAAATTTGCTTAATAGGTTCCAATACATTCATAATGTTATATACAATGATAAACATGAAACAATAACAAGAATCTAGCACGTAATGTATGAACTGTTTATGAAGATAAACATCAAATTGGAATCCTATACCACATTGTTTATGTATTTTCGCGGAAACTCTAATAAAAACTGCATTTGCATCACATGAAGAATGATCAATCAAATTTCGTGTGCAACTAGTAGCCGGTATGGAATTTCTAAACCTTCACCACTACATATGAAAACAGAGTACTTACTTGTGATAATTTCTATACACTATATTGTTACTTTACTTAAACTAATTAAAAAAACATTTTAATAACTTAACATGAGCTAGACAATGACACAAGGATGATATTTGCTGCGGATTAACTGTCAACAATCAGGTCACCAACCTATAAATAATAATAATATAACCTTTGTATATGTTTTTAAATTTAAAAATTACTTTATATTTTAGTGTTCATAATTCTTTATAAATATTGCGTTTAGTATTCAACACATAAAAATATTTAATTATGTGTTATTAGATAATAGGTGCGTTCCATATGTATCAGCAAACATACATGCATATCAACATAACCAAAATGAAATTTAAAATTAAATAGAAATAGAAATTTGTTTGAGATTGTAACAAATGGCAATGACCTTGTAATATACACGATTTTAATCTAGAATCATTTATATATCGTTCAATTAGGACGCGTAGCTGTACTATTTTTAGGGAGTACTTTCATAAAACGGATTTAGGGTATAATAATCCATTATCAAGGTTAATGCGGATAGAAAATATAACTTTAAACATCTCAATATTCTCGAAAGATTTACCACATTTCAAAAAGAGTATTATCGCATTAAATCTAAATTAAATCAGGAGTTTTGATTACATTTACATTTAATAATACATTTAATATTATTTTAGTTATGTAAGGTATATATGTTGTAGTATTATTGTATTTTGAAAGCGTCAGGACCGTTTATAATAATAAATATTATTTATAAGAAATTGTCTAAAATAAAGCTGCAGATCCAAACGGAACGCAGCTATTATAACTCTGAATATTTTAGGTTGGCAGCAGTGTGGCACATAACCTTATCTCAATTTAGAGGTTAGAAAGTGTGTTAATGGCAGAATAGGCAACACCATGGCCTCTCAGTTTAGTAAAGACGGCAAATATTTCGCGACTTTGTCGACCGATGGCAAGTTGAAAGTGTGGGACACAACAACGAACAAATTCGAGCAGGAGTTTACGCCAGATTACCACTTGGCATCCCCCTGTACGTGTTTGCAGTTCTTTCAGCCAGTTGCTTTTAAGAGCAAGGTGAGCCATGTGTTTTTTTAATGTTTTGAAATTTTTACCACCAATTCCTTCTGATTTGATTTACTGTGAAAAGTGTATGTTGTTTAGCTTACAGTTAGAGTAAGTATGATTAATATAAGTGTATCAACTTAATATGTTGGATACTCAATAATAAATGTTTGACATTACATCAACATTTTTCCAAGGATATCATGATATATTAACTGACTATATACTTTATAAAACCCCCATTATTGTCAACAAACAATATTCTATGTGATTTTTACTTCCTCTGATGTTTTTAGTCAATATTATCAAATTTTGTATGACAGTTGTATCCTGCCCAGTTTATCAAGGCTGTCTTCTGACTGTTATATCATGTTGTCTTGTATCTCTATCTATGTTGTGTCTGATTTTTACATCCTCAGATGTGTTTAGGTCAATATTATCAATTTAATATTAATGTTTCCAGCCTAGTATACAAGGTTTTCTTGTATGTTATATCCAGTTGACTCTTATATGTCTATTTTTTTACTTCCTCAGATTTTTTAGTAGAGATTGTCACCTTAAATGAATGTTGTATCCTATCCAGTATATCAAAGTTGTCTATATTGTCATATCATGTTGTCTTGTCACTGTTCTATTATCTTTTCTTGTATAAGTCGTATCTTGTGTCTGATTTTTACCTTGACAGATATTTTTGGTCAATATTATCAATTTTATATGAATGTTGTGTCTGTTCTCAGGTGTTTTTTTAGTCAATATTAATATGAATATTGTCTCCTGTCTAGTATATCAAAGTAGTCTAATGCCCATATTCACCAATATCCTAAAAACTTTATAGGTCCCATAAGCTATTGAATGGATAAATTAACAATGTCATTGTGACAGAATATGCCAAAACAAATGTCAAAGACCTTAAATAGTGCTTGCGATTGGAGCTTTGATGACACCTTTTGTTTAATTATTCAGTGTTTGCAATAGAGATAATCTAAAGTAACTACATTCCCTAAATAATGTATTTATTGTTGCTATAACAACAAATACTTATGGGCTCAATAGCTATTGATAAAGGCACCTTACATATTCAATAATACTGTCAATACTAGTAGTGTCAATATTTGCTTCAATCCTCCTTTTATATTTATCAAATAATCAATTATCCAGATAAAAATCAATATTATCTTCATTACATCATTAATATATCTTGCACAATGAGTAATACTGGCAATATTTTAGAATAATGAACATTTTAAACATATTATCATACAGTAATACTGTCATTATTCTAAAAGATTGACAGTAATATTGATTGTGTAAGGTGCCTTATAGAATTATGGAACTTCAGTGAATATGGGGGTTGGGGGCCAGTTCTACAATTGATATTTAACTGGACAATAACACTATTTGTAGAATAAGTTTGACATATTGGCGCTAATATCTCAAACTTATTCCACAAATAGTCTTATTCTCCAGTTAAATGTCAATTGTAGAACTGGTCCTAACACTGTTCTATCAAGGTTGCCTGTATCTATCTATATTTTGTCTATTTTTTACTTCCACAGATAAGGATGTATGTTGTAGTGAGAATGAAAATGGTGTAAGTCATATTTGAATTATTTTAAAAAGGAGAAGATTTTAATAATCCTACTGTCTATTGCCCTGACAGACTTCTGCCATCCTCATAATGACCACAGTTATTCCTAATAATACATTTATTCATTATATAGTTGTACTGTAGATTAATAATATGTATATCAATTTCATTTGATTGTTTTAGAATGGTTCACCACGGAAAAAAATCAAACGTAGAAACTCTCTTGAGGTCACATCTCCATATATTATACTGGGAACAACATCCGGGTTATTGTTAGTGTATTCAATTGCTAAAGGAGACCTGGATTGCACTATAAACAGTGAGACTAGCCAATCGATAAATTGTCTAACATGGCAGGAAGACTCAGACTTATACAGTGCTGCAGATCAATCAATCTTCTGTTGGGATTTACAAAAAAAGACTATGTACAAGTAAGTTATAGCTCATAATTCAATTATCGAAACAAAAATATGATTCATCAATATATATATATATATATATATATATATATATATATATATATATATATATATATATATAATATATATATATATATATATATATATATTATATAATAAAATTAATTATCACAAAGTAGATGCCTTAAACAGTTTTTTACTGTTTTATTAATGGCAATAAAATATATAGTGAATGTTTCTAAAAATTATGTGTATTTAACTTTCTAATTAGCAAATGGAAAGCAGGCAATGAGAAGATTTCATGTATTTTAAAAGTGCCGGAAAGTAAACTACTGTTAACAGCATCAAAAAATATAAAAATGTGGGATTTGGAAAGCAAAGAAGTTCTAAAAACATTTACAGGTCATAGTAATGAGGTATCAATACTCGACTATGTTAATCCTGGAAAATCGGATGGTTATTTCATTAGTGGATCAAAGGTATTTAATCATCACTTATAATTATTTTTAACATGTATTTAATTACTTTTTTTAGGGGGATAGATTATTATCATGTTGGAATTTGAAAGACACCTCTAAAAATGCTGTTGCCAACTTCTTGATGGAGGACATTGCAATGCATGTAACAACAGTTGTTGATACAGAGGGCTGCACGCGATTAGCAGCAGTTACACGAAGTGGTGTTTGCCACACATATCAACATATACTTAATGGGTAATTTTAGTTGGTCTATAGTCTTAAGTCAAGGTTCTGGATAGTTCTGGATAGTTGGCTGGAGTGTAGCATAGCTACAGACACTTAGGCCTCAAAATGGGCCCATTGTGAAACCTCCCTTTAAGGCTACTCACTCGTCCCTCCAGTCAATTTTGCGTGCGAGCTGCAAAACTCTGGCTGGTGAGGAGTTGCCAATGCTGGTCATACTAGGCCAGTACTCCCCTATTATTAGATTACTAGGGCTGGGCAGAGGGATATTAAGTCAAGGTTACTGAGTTAATTCCTTATAACTTAAAAAATGATGAATTTGAAAATTGTGGTATTGTGTATTATATGCAGAGTGACTTCAAAATGCTTTAAATAAACAAAAATCTAAATACAGTAGATTTGGATTTTCATTCTTGGGACACCTCAGGATCAAGAAATGATGTCCTAAATGGACCTATTGTACATTCAAATATTACAAACTTAAAATAAAGTCAGAGGCTATTAATATGGATCTACTAATTATACAAAATTTTAGGAAAGCTAGTAAGCCATTAAAACCAAAAACTACCATCCAAGTAGTTACTGATTCCAGTGCTAAAGAAGTAGCACCAATCCCAATTATATCCTCTTTATTTAATGATGATTATTCTCTGCAAATAGCACATGGATCAGCTATAATAGTTGTCTTTGAAAGTGTGGTGAGTATCCATGTAATAAACCTGCAATATTTACTCGTGATCCTCTATATCATATGTGTTCAAACTGTGATACATGTACATGTACTACTGATGGTACATGTACTACTGTACTACTGATGGTACATGTACTACTGTACTACTGATTGTACATTACGTTGTTGTAGGGTTGTAGGGGAAATTTCTTATGTAGAGCTTCATTTTTCAAAATTGTAAATTGACTCGACTTTCTTGTTAAAGTTAACCAGTGGTATATTACATTGTTTCAGGGGGTACAAACATTTTTTAGAGACATTTCTTATGTAGAGCTTAATTTTTTAAAAATGTAAATTATCCTGACTTTTTGAAGCTAAAGAAAATTAGTATAATTTACACTATTTTGTCTAAAATAAATTTATTTTTAATATAACTTATATTTAAGGTATTAAGCTCATACGAGAAAGTGCAATGTCTTATCCGCAAAGACCCTCGAACTGTAAGGCAAGTAACTGAAGCCGACGTCTCGAAGACCAAAACACCAGTTATGGACAGTAATGTTCATTATCTAACACCGCACACAAATAACGCAGCTGCTAAAAGGAGAGGCGGCACCAGAATGGAGGTGCCTATGGAGAAAAGGTTGGAGAATTTGACATTGAACAAACTAGATGGTAGTTCTGGAGTCCCCAAAGCCAATAATGTAGCGAACTTATTGCTGCAAGGGTTGCACAGTAATGATAAGAACATTCTAATCAATGTGCTGAGTAATAAGGATGAGACTATTGTTAGGAATACTGTTAAGAGGCTGCCAATTAGTGTTGTTATTCCATTGGTGCAGGAGTTGACTAGTTTTATAAGGGGGAAGACTTTGTTGTAAGTATTTTATGTTAGTACTACTATTATCAGCTTGCTTTCTCCAAATGATTTCCAAATTTAGTCGCGATCCATTCAGCCGTTTTCTTCAGAAAATTTAGTGTACACCATACACACACACATACACATACAAACATTTTTCAAAAACTGATACTAGACTATTTTAGTGTTAGTATTAGTCATAAAACGTAAAGAAAAGATTAACACTTTTTTTTGCGATAACAATACCTTTCATATACAGCAGTGCTGTACAGTTCTTAATTGTCTTTCATATTTAATTTATTTTCAGCTGTCAAATAGGTGCCTTATGGTTGAAAATTGTTTTGCAAATACATGCAGGACTTTTGCTCTCAAATCCAGAACTTTCTGAGATTTTAGGGCCAGCGCTGGGCAGCATAGAAAGTAGATTGAGTCTTCAGATGCCGCTTTCAAGGTTAAGAGGGCGGTTAGACTTGCTTGTAACTCAAGTGAATGTTTCCAAGCGTACAGATGAAGCTGATGAGGAAGAAGCGTTGTTAGTATTTAACGACAAAGGTAAGAAATCACAAGACTATAATTATTATTTAAAGCACCTTACATGATCAATAATACTGTCAATATTTTAGAATAATGACAGTATTACTGTACTATAATATGATTAAAATGTTCGTTATTCTAATATATAACTTATGTTTTAACATATAGTAAAGATGGAATGAAGAGATTACTGAAGTTTATCCGGATTATTGATTACTTAAAAAATTAAAGGATTGATCAAAGCAAATACTGGCAGTAGTAGGACTGACAGTATAAAGTCCTGGTTTCCTAGGAAGCGTTGTCGATAAATACGGCCGTTTTTGACGTCATTTAAAGAATAAAGTTTTAAGTACATGTAATTGAAAAACTCACCAGATTCCAGTGTAATTTATGACATTTTCTCAATACTTTGAAGTATACCGATCGCTGGATTACCAGATTTATTTAAATATACATCAATGAAATGTGTGACGTCAAAATTACGTGAAATACGGCCGCTTTTCTCGACACCTCTTCCTAGGAAACCAAGGCTTTATTGACTGTGTAAGGTGCCTTATAAATTCATTGTTTATACCTTAAATATTCCTCAGATAGTACCATGCACCATAGCACATAATATATTTAAAGAGGAGGAAAAATAAATTAATTCAATCTCAAAACTCAAAAATCTAAATGGAAAAACTTAAAACATAATGATTCCATACAAGTTATTACTACAATTTTTCCAATCTTGTCCCACAGAACTGTTAAACTATTTATAATATAGACTGATTTTATCCATTGCCAACTATTGAAATTGGTTTAAAAAACGTCTTTGATTATACTATGTAAAGATTTATATGTCATATATTTGCTAGTAATTTAAAAACCAATAATATATTACTTAATGTAATACATGAGTTATTATACAAAATTCTTAATTTTTTTTTTCTTCAAGGGAAATTTTGTTTTCAAGCGGTTTGAAATAACATAACTAAAAATACATGAGTTATAGAAAATTCTTCATTTTTTTTCTTTCAAGGGATTGAAATTTTGTTTTCAAGCGGTTTGAAATAACATAATAATTAAAAATACATGGGTTCTTATACAAAATTCTTCTTTTTTTTTTCAAGCAATTTGAATATAATAACTAAAAATACAAATTATAATATACAAAATTCATAATATAAATTATTGCGGGAATTGACTTGTCTTAGGACAAAAAAAAAATTGATAGATCTCTATTTGATTTTATAATAATATATCTGTTATTTGTTTAGCATCAAGTGACTCTGAAATGGATGGAATAGAGTTAGGTGCGCATTCGGAGAGTGACAATGAGTGGCTGGAGGACGAATCGGGGGATGAAAACGATATGGAGAATGGTGATGTTTCCTCTTAATTAATTATTAGTTGCGTTTTATTCCATTCAGATACAAATCTATCTTTTTTTTTTTGTAAATTTATACTAAGAAATACTTCAACTGAGAATTATTGGTACATTTAGAAATTATTTTTTAATAATTGTGTTCGACTTATCATCTTAATGAACTATGCTTTTATTATGCAAATTTTACAATGATTGTAAATGATTTAAAAAAATGTATATTTAATAAAACGTTACATATATATTATAATGAGTCTCCCTGATAACTAAATTTATATTATTAATTATTGCTCAAAAATTTAATTTTTAATTTTTCGAGTCCCAGCAGAGAGTGAATTTTTGAGCAATAATTCACTCTCTGGCGATGTTACACACACATACACACACTCATACACACACGCACGCACACACACACACACACACACACACACACACACACACACACACATATATATATATATATATATATATATATATATATATATATATATATATATATATATATATATATATATATATATATTATGAGTTTCCCTGCTAACTAAATTTATATGATTAATTATTATTTTTTTAGTCCCACCAGAGAGTAAATTTTTGAGCAATAATTAATTAAACATTGATATATCTGATGATTCTTCATTCAGATAGCTCTATACGTCAAGAATGCTCTCACTATAAATTTATATGTTGAGTGACAGAAATGAATTTTGACAATTAATATTTTTACTAGTGTGCAAATTAATAAAATAGAAACACACTTAGCCTCAACAAAAGTCGACTATAACTAACATCTATAAAGACGACGGGGATACAAGACATAGAGATCAACAACTGGGTAAAGAAAATAATGAAGATATATCATGCTATGATCAAAAAGGAAATAACAAGAGAAACGAAAATAAAAATATATAAAGCTAAAATAAGTCCTATATTAACATAAGGATGTGAGACATGGATCTTAATATACAAGGCTAAAATAAGACCATAAGGATGTGAGACATGGACCTTAATATACAAGGCTAAAGTAAGACCTATATTAAGGTAAGGATGTGAGACATGGACCTTAAATAAAGCACAAAAGAATACAATATAAGCACTAGAAATGAAGTATATGAGGCGAGTTCATTTGTACTGCTTGTATTTTACTCTTTTGTGCTTTATTTAAGGTCCATGTCTTGCATCCTTATGTTAATATAGGTCTTATTTTAGCCTTGTATATTAAGGTCCATATCTCACATCCTTATGTTAATATAGGTCTTATTTTAGCCTTGTATATTAAGGTCCATGTCTCGTATCCTTATGTTAATTAGGTATATGAGGAGAGTTAGAGGAGTGACAAAAAAGGAGATCATGAGGAATGAGAATATAATTATAATAATAATCGTTTATTAGTGTTAACTTTAAGAAGTTTACACAAGTCAACACAATATGAGGATCAAAACAAAATACACATGTACACAATAAAAATAGATAAAAACATGAAAAACATAAGAGGAGGCCTAAATGTAAAACCTACAATAAATTACGTAAAGAAAAGGCAAATGGAATGGTGGGGACCCATAATCAGGATAGCAGAAACAACACCGGCCAAAATAATATGGAAATCAAAAAGGGGAATAAAATGGGATGAAGCTATATATTGACGCTATTAGAAAGGGAAGGAACAAACTGGAAAGAAGCAAGCAAAATAACTGGCAATCAATTCATTCATGGAAGAGAATGAAAACATTTTATAATGGAATAGAGAACAATGAAAACATTGTGGTAGAAAATGGTAGCGGAATTAACTTAATATTATGTCATTTAACAATTATAATATTTATTACTATATTAAAGCATTTACTATTATAATTATTAAAATGATGAAGTAAAAACAATTCTACTTTATATTTATTTGATTAAAACTGTTTTTAGCGATATTACATAGTAATTATTAATAAAACTGTATGCATTTGGCAAAAAATAAATTAATTACTCTTATTATTATTAAAATTAGAATAAGTAGATACAATACTGGTTCATATTGAATTGATTAACACAGTTTTTATTGATATTGCATGGTGATAGATCATAAAACTGAACATTTAAAACATTGTTGCAATAATTGTTCTTAAAAATTCCCGCGCTGGCCGCTCCGTCCGGTTCGGTTACTCATGCAATCGTCCAACCTCGCTCTTTCAGTCCCGGCCGCTGTAGCGAGTAGACGTGCCGGTCCGCGCCGCCATGTGTAATAAAAATTTAATCAAACTCATCCGCGTGTTCAGGTGTTGTGATAGTGATTACTAGTGAACTATTAGTTACAGTGAGTGTCCTTGTGCTTCTCGTGATGTTCCAAAATGCAGAGATTGCGAAACGTAAGTTTTTACATTTTTTTTATTAATGCGATGAATGTTCTGCTTCAATATTACGCAACTAGAGTCAGAATATATCTTCTGTAAATGATATTATTCGAAGTACTAATTGCGAATAGTGTTTTTGATATGCCTTTGTTACGATTGATGTAATAATAGTTAGAACATGAGTCATATTTTTTTTAGCCGGTATGCGTTCATACATTGTTACGGGATTATAAACAAATTTGATATGGCCAGTGTACATTTTATTATTATAGATATTGTATTAACTAAACGACAGGGCCTATAATGTTCGGCACCCGTGGGCTACTAAAAATAACTCGCCCATCATAAGAAAATGCACCGGGTGACCGGCAAGGTTATACAAAAATGTCGGAACTAGAAAATTAATTAAAAACAAATATAACACCAATAGAAATTGTACCACAGGACTATAGCCTATTTAGGGTCGGTTCTACAATTGACATTAACTGGAGAATAGGGCTATTCGTGGACTAAGTTTGAGACATTGGTGTCAAAATATCAAACTTATTCCACTATTATTTAATTAATTTATTATTAATAGACTTATTCTCCGGTTAATGTCAATTGTAGAGCCGGCCCTTAATCATGTTGCTAGGATTGTGCTACTAAAAGGGAGAAATGTTTTTATGTTCGAGAAAAAACAAAAACTGACATGCCTAATTCATATGATATTCTCATAATATGCAGGGCCGTAACTAGCTTTTTTCGGACCCTGGACAAGACCTCATTACTGCCCCCCCCCCCCCCCCCCCCTAGACTAAATTATATGAATTAAATAAAGCTACTTATTTTTCCAAAATAATAGTTTTAACCGATAGTACAACCAGAGAAACAAATTTTACTGAGCTAAAATTGTTTAGCTAGATATGTTTGTACTGATTTCTACGAACAATTTTAAAATGTACGTGTATTTTTCTTTTTTTTTTGAGACGGGGGAGGTCGTGCTTATACCCGTGCTCTATTGGTATGGACCACTGGTTTTAACTCCTTCAGATTAACTCTTTATTTGAAGAGTAATATATAAAATATATGATTAATATGCTAATATAATATATAAACTTTCCTAGATATATTACAGACCATTTATGACTTTGAATTAGTTAAGTTGTATCAAAATATAGTAGTGGCCCTTAGAATATTTCTCTACCGTTCCTATTTTGACTGCTTCGTGTGAGAGAAGTTTCAGCAAATTAAAGTTAATTAAAAATCGGCTAAGATCACCATAGCTTAACAGAAACTATTCAATTTTTCAATAATATCAATTGAGTATAGTTCTGGATAGTTGGCTGGAGGGTAGCATAGCTACAGACACTTAGGGCTCAAAATGGGCCCACTGTGAAAGTCAATTGAGTATAATATTGATCAAAGTATTAACTTTTATGAATTGATTGATGAATTCGCCGAAATGAAAGCAATGATACAATTTGCAAATTGTCTTTATATTTATTATTGTAATTGGGCCACTGGTTTTAAGATTAACTCTTTATTTGAAAAGTAATAAAATATATGATTAATATAATACGCGTACAAAAAATAGTCTTTATGTTTATTATTGTAATTGTTTTTAATTCTTCTAATAATTTATAATATTTTATTGTTCTTAACCTTCCGTCGGGCACAATATTATATAAGGAACGGACGCAATACACCTGAGAGGCTACAGCTAATTACGTCTATACCAACAATTTTTTCAAAAATATTAATTTTTATTATTCCACAACATCAACATAAGAAGTCATAAGAAAATGCACCAGGTGAACAGCATATTATACAAAAATGTCAGAACTGGAAAATTAATTTAAAAACAAATATAACACCAACAAAAATTGTACCCCAGGACTAAGCCTATTTGGGGTCGGTTCTACAACATCATAAGAAGTCAAAGCTAAAGATGGACTACAAAAAAAATTGCGTGTTTTACGCAAATCGAACCTAGACGTTATACTAAATGCGCCCGACGGAAGGTTAAGAACAATAAAATATTATAAATTATTAGAAAAATTAAAAACAATTACAATCATAAATATAAAGACTATTTTTTGTAACGCGTGTTATATTAATCATATATTTTATTACTTTTCAAATAAAGAGTTAATCTTAAAACCAGTGGCCCAATTACAATAATAAATATAAAGACAATTTCCAAATTGTATCATTGCTTTCGTCTCGGCGAATTCATCAATCAATTCATAAAAGTTAATACTTTGAGCAATATTATGCTCAATTGATATTATTGAAAGATTGAATAGTTTCTCTTAAGCTAGGGTTGATCTTAGTTGATTTTTAATTAACTTTAATTGCTATAACTCCTCTCACACGAAGCAGTCAAACTAGGAAGAGTGAGAAATATTCTTAGGGCAACTACGATATTTTGATATAACTTAACTAATTCAGTCATAAATGGTCTGTAATATATCTAGGGGAGTTGCAGCTTTCAGATTTTCTGCCCTTGCACTTGTAATTTAAATCTTTCAATTTTATAACTGAGTTCGTCACAATTCAAATCTTTCTCATATTGTCTAGATAGATTGTCTTTTTTCAAATATACAACGCTTATTGTATCTATAGATGAGCCAAATAAAAATAAAAACTGTCATACATATACGAATAATGCACAAACACAGGAATAATACACACACACACACGAATAATACACACACACACACGAATAATACACACACACACACACACACGAATAATACACAAGCACACGAATAATACACAAACACAGGAACAATACACAAACAGGAATAATACACAAACAGCAATTATACACAAACACAGGAATTGTACACAAACATAGAACATGTATAGGAATAATACACACACACACACACACGAATTATGCACAAACACAATAATAATACACAAACACAAGAATAATACACAAACACGTGATAAATACACAAACACATGAATAATACACAAACACGAGAATAATACACAAACACAGGAATTGTTCACAAACACAGGAATTGTTCACAAAAACAGGAATTGTTCACAAACACAGGAATTATACAAACAAACACAGGAATTATACACACAAACACAGGAATTATACGCACAAACACAGGAATTATACGCACAAACACAGGAATTATACACACACACACAAACACAGGAATTATACACACACACACAAACACATAAACACACACACAAACACACACACAAACACACTCACAAACACACACACAAACAAACACACAAACACACACACACACACACACACATACGAATTATGCACAAACACAAGAATAATACACAAACACACGATTAATAGACAAACACAGGAATAATACACAGACACACACACACACACACGAATAATACACAAGCACACGAATAATACACAAACACAGGAACAATGCACAATACAGGAATAATAACACAGGAATTATACACAAACACACGAATAATACACAAACACACGAATAATACACAAACGCAGGAATTATACACAAACACACGAATAATACACAAATACGGGAATAATACACAAACACAGGAATAATATACACACACCCGAATAATGCACAAACACACGATTAATACACAAACACACGATTAATACACACACACACGAATAATACACACACACACACACACGAATAATACACAAGCACACACAGGAATAATACACAAGCACATGTATAATACATAAACACAGGAATAATACACAACACAGGAATAATACACACACAGAGGAATTATACACAAACACAGGAATAATACACAAACACAATTAATACACAAACATACCGTTGATACACAAACACACGATTAATACACAAACACACGATTAATACACACACACGAATAATACACAGACATACATCCGAATAATGCAGAAACACAGGAATAATACACAAACACAATAAATACACAAACACAATAAATACACACACACGAATAATACACAGGCACACACACACGAATAATACACAGGCACACACACACGAATAATACACAGGCACACACACGAATAATACAC
Organism: Lordithon lunulatus; assembly: GCA_963942505.1. Classification (NCBI taxonomy): domain Eukaryota; kingdom Metazoa; phylum Arthropoda; class Insecta; order Coleoptera; family Staphylinidae; genus Lordithon; species Lordithon lunulatus. Next base: position 61,458,233 of record OZ012666.1, read on the forward strand.
AAGCACATGTATAATACATAAACACAGGAATAATACACAACACAGGAATAATACACAACACAGGAATAATACACAAACAGAGGAATTATACACAAACACAGGAACAATATACACACACCCGAATAATGCACAAACACAGGAAAATACACAAACACAATAAATACACAAACACACGATTAATACACAAACACACGATTGATACACACACACGAATAATACACAGGCACACACACACGAATAATACACAGGCACACACACACGAATAATACACAGGCACACACACACGAATAATACACAGGCACACACACGAATAATACACAAGCACATGTATAATACATAAACACAGGAATAATACACAACACAGGAATAATACACAGACACAGGATTAATACACAAACACAGGAATCATACACAAACACAGGAATAATACACAAACACAATTAATACACAAACATACCGTTGATACACAAACACACGATTAATACACAAACACATGATTAATACACACACACACACACGAATAATACACAGTCACACACACGAATAATACACAAGCACATGTATAATACATAAACACAGGAATAATACACAACACAGGAATAATACACATACAGAGGAATTATACACAAACACAGGAATAATGCACAAACACACAACACAGACACAGACACATCCACGAATAATACACAAGCACATGAATAATACACAAACACAGGAACAATGCACGATACAGGAATAATAACACAGGAATTATACACAAACACACGAATAATACACAAACACACGAATAATACACAAACACACGAATAATACACAAACACAGGAATTATACACAAACACACGAATAATACACAAATACGGGAATAATACACAAACACAGGAATAATATACACACACCCGAATAATGCACAAACACAGGAATAATACACAAACACAATAAATACACAAACACACGATTAATACACACACACGAATAATACACAGGCACACACACACGAATAATACACAGGCATACACACGAATAATACACAGGCACACACACGAATAATACACAAGCACATGTATAATACATAAACACAGGAATAATACACAACACAGGAATAATACACAACACAGATGAATTATACACAAACACAGGAATAATACACAAACACAGGAACAATGCACAACACAGGAATAATACACAGACACAGGATTAATACACAAACACAGGAATCATACACAAACACAGGAATAATATACCCACACACGAATAATGCACAAACACAGGAATAATACACAAACATACCGTTGATACACAAACACACGATTAATACACAAACACACGATTAATACACAACACACGATTAATACACACACACACACACACACACACACACGAATAATACACAGTCACACACACCAATAATACACATGTACATGTATAATACATAAACACAGGAATAATACGCAACAGAGGAATAATACACACACAGAGGAATTATACACATACGCGAATAATACACAAACACAGGAACAATGCACAACGCAGGAATAATACACAAACACAGGAACAATGCACAACACAGGAATAATACACAAACACAGGAATAATACACAAACACGAGAATAATACACAAACAGGAATAATACACACACACACGAATAATGCACAAACACAGAAATGATAACAAACACTATTAATACACAAATACACGGTTAATACACAAACACAGGAATAATACACACACACGAATAATATACACACACACGAATAATACACAGGCACATGAATAATATACAAATACAGGAATAATACACAAACACAGGAATTATACACAAACAAATGAATAATGCACAAACACAGGAATTATACACAAACATAAGAATAATACACAAACACACGGTTAATACACGAAACACACGATTAGTACACAAACACAGGAATAATACACACACACGAATAATACACAGCCACACACGAATAATACACAGACACACACAAATAATACACAGACACACACACGAATAATACACAAGCACATGAATAATATACAAGCACAGGAATAATGCACAAATACAGGAATAATACACAAACACAGGAATAATACACATATACAGGAATAATATACACACACCCGAATAATGCATAAACACAGGAATAATATACAAACACAGGAATAATATACAAACACACGATTAATACACAAACACACCGTTAATACACACACACACACACACGATTTATACACACATGAATAATACACACACAGGAATTATACACAGACACACACACGAATAATACACAACCACATGTATAATACATAAACACAGGAATTATACAAAGACACACACACTAATAATACACAAACACATGTATAATACATAAACAGGAATAATACACAACATAGGAATAATACACAAGCACATGAATAATACACAAATACAGGAATAATACACAAACATAGAAATAATACACAGACATAGGGATAATACACAAACATAGGAATAATACACAAACACAGGAATAATACACAAACACGGGAATAATACACAAACAGGAATAATACACAAACACAGGAATTGTTCACAAACACAGGAATTGTTCACAAACACAGGAATTATACACAGACACAGGAATTATATACACACACACACACACAGGAGTTGTACACACGAATTATGCACAAACACAAGAATAATACACAAACACACGGTTAATACACAACCACACGATTAATACACAAACCTAGGAATAATACACACACACACGAATAATACACACATACACGACTAATACACACATACACGACTAATACACACATACACGACTAATACACACATACACGACTAATACACAAGCACATGAATAATACACAAGCACATGAATAATACACAAACACAGGAATAATGAACAAACACAGGAATAATACACAAACACGTATTCAAGTATTTATTGTTAAATATAGTTAAATATAGTCAAATATAGTCAAATATAGTCAAATATTAATAATAATAATAATAACATTTTATTTGCCAACAGTTGCCCATTTACAGGAAAATATACACAGAAGGAACTAATAATAATGAATGAATTTATAAATATCAAAGTATATACCCAATAAGATTTAAAGATTACTATGCCAATGTCAGCATTACGTTTTTTATATGTGACAAGTTTGTAATCGGGATATTAACACCTAAGTTGGTTTTTCCTAGAGTACAATAAAAAATACCTAAGTGGGATCTAGAAGAAATCCTAGGTAGTACAAGATTGATTTGTGCTAATGAGTATCCCCGCTGTTGTTAAGGAGCTTATACAAGAAAGATGTTGACAAAATATTTCTCCTCGTCAGCAACGTTGGAATATTAACTAGGTGTGGTAACAAATTATGATCAATACCTATCGCTGGATAGTGGCCAAAATTACGAAAGTGCATATAGTTCAGAAATTTATGTTGGATGTTTTCCATATTGTCAAAAATTGTCAAATTAATCAAATATAGTCAAATATTATCAAATTTAATCAAATATTATCAAATATAGTGAAATATTGTCAAATACATAAATCAAATACTGTCAATGTTGTCAAATATTATCAAATATAGTGAAAAAATATCAAGAATGTCAATTTAATTTGGAAAGTCGTATTGTGTCCACACCAGATTTTTTTTATTTCGTTAAATTAAATTGTTTACCTTGAGTTTAAAGGTAAGAGCAACAAACAAATGTTGTGTGTTGGTTGCTTTCTGCAGAAAGGCGTCAAAATAATTAAAAAACAAACCAGTCAGACGCTCTAAATCAGTACCAGACGAATAAATCACTTTCGGTAATTCACTTGTAAAATTATTTGTTGCAAGCCGACTCTCCTTGCAAAATGGAATATTCTAGACGCAAAATCGAATGTTCTACTCGTAAAACGTAGTAAACAAGTCCGAGGTCAGCGCACAGCGCAAAAAAGCGGTTTTTGTGGCTTAGCGCTCTGCACCGGCGCGAGTGCGTCAGTCGCAGTTCATCTTTCTTGGTGCGCGGATGTGACTTAATCAAATAAAAATTGTATCACGTTTCGGTACAATGGTTTAAGTACTGTAGTGAGTACTGGTGTAAATGTGTGCTTTGTGTAATTAGGTAAGTCGATTAATTATGTTATATGGTGACAGATTACATACAATTGTATTGGGATTTATGGTATACAGCGTAATTTATTTGCAATCTGATATGGCGAAAACCTTACGACAATTTTATTTAATCTTTTCGCATCTTATACCAGTATTATTTATTTATTTGTTAACTCTCGACAGACAGTGATAATCAAATTACAGAGAGATACAAACATAATTTAGATACATCAACATTAACATTTTTAATATATTAAAATATAGAGGATCTAAGTTTTTGTTACAAGACTTAGGTCCTCAATATTTTAATATTTTAATAATGTAATATTCAAGCTTAATTAGTGATGATAAATAAATGCTGATTAGTACGTGGTATACCCAACGAAAAGTTTTTGTTAGAACACTTAGGTTCTCCATATTCTAATATGTTAAAAATGTTAATGTCCAAGCTTAATTAGTAATGATAAATGCTAATTAGTACGTGGTATATCCAGCGAAAAGTGTTTGTTATAACACTTAGTTCCTCTATATTTTAATATTTTAAAAATGTTAATATTCAAGCTTAATTGGTGATAATAAATGCTGATTAGTACGTGGTATATCCAGCGAAAAGTTTTATACCAAATCACTATACCGTGTATGTAACATTTGTTTGGATCTTGTACCATTGTTACACCGAATAATAACTAACACTTTTATGCGATTTCATACAGTTATGTAAAATAAAATATTAGTGGAATTATTTTTTAATCTCTTATTATTATTATTATTATTATTAATAATAATAATAAACATCTTTTCTAAAGAAATGAAGATACATTTTAATTCAACTTTCTCTCTACAAAGTTTCACGCCATCTCTACAGTTGCATTACGTTGTATATAAACCACTAGATTTTGTAATTCATTCTGAACTACACTAATGAGATCTAACAAGATCGAAAAAAGGCTATTCATGGAATAAGTTTCAGATATTGAAGCCAATTAATTAACTTATTCCACGAATAGCCTTATTCTCCAGTTAAATGTCAATTGTAGAATCGGCCCTAAGAGGTGAATTCCCACAATTATTTTTGAAGATACATGTTAAGATACATTTTTTTCTTCCTTGAAATATAATAATAATAATAATAATATTACATAAGTCTATTTTGATTTAAATTCAATATATTCTATTATCATCTTGTACCAATATAGTACCAAATAACGGTAATCTATATTATGTTATTATATTGTGGAAAATTAATTCAATCTCTGGCATTTATTTAATTTAATAAACTCGCATGATCTATAGTGCTGTTTTATTACACGTATTTATAACTAAATATAGTTTCCAATGCTTTTTATTCGCTTTTTATCAGTGTGACTCAACTGCAGCTGCACTCATATTTATTATCTCGTAACAACCGAGCTCGAGTTTTTAAGCAAAAAAACGCTCGGCATGAATAAGCGTACGGTGCGTCATGCTGAGCTCGCATTTAATTTTATCTATCTTTACCGATTGATGATTAATTATTTACGCATTCATAATTGAGCACCAGATAAACTTGAGTTACTTATCGAAGATTACGTTGATTACGTTACACAAATCGGTGAGTGGGCAACAGCATCTTATTTTTCTTAGAAAGCGCGCAAATATGACGTCAATAATTAATTAATTATAATCTAACATCCATATAATAATTTTGATATCGCTTTATATTAAGTTTAGTTTTTGCCGTGGTACAATAGCAAATTTATTTTATGTGGTACAATTTATCAAAATAAATAATTATATTTTATTTATTTATCTTATTTCTCAACAGACATTAAATCTAATTACAGAGAAAAGGAAAGAAAGAATTTTTAATTAAAAATTTAAATTTAATATTTAATTAAATAATTTAGTAAAACGATTAATAGAAACAAAATCTGAGAGAGGAAGTTGAATCTAAAAAACGTATGTCAAAAAACACTGAATGCTTTAGAAAATGTCATTAATGAAGTTAATTTGGCTAAAATTGGATCATATAAAAATAAAAAAGTATATATTTTGTTGTTTAGACGTCAAAAATGCATTTAATACAGCTCAATGGTATAAAATTGTTAAAAAATTAAAAGCCTTAAAATTTCAGATTAAGTTGTAATTACAACATATGCATATCTAAATTAAAACTAGCAGCTAAACTAGTTTTAATTTAGATATGCATATGTTATAATTACACAAAAAGTCCACTTCTTATAGCACCTGGCCATTTTTTACATTCCATCACCATCACCAATTGTCAAAGTAATTAAAAAACTAAGCAGTCGTATGTTCGAAACGTGATATAAAACTGATTACCAGGCGAATAAATCAATTCGGTAATTCACTTGTAAAATTATTTGTTGCAAACCGGACTCCCCTTGCAAAATGGAATATTCTAGACGCAAAAACGAATATTCTACTCGTAAAACGTAGTAAACAAGTCCGAGGTCAGCGCACAGCGCATAAAAAGCGTTTTTTGTGGCTTAGCGCTCTGCACCGCCGCGAGTGCGTCAGTCGCAGTTTATCTTTCTTGGTGCGCGGATGTGACTTAATCAAATACAAATTATATCACGTTTCGACAGCATGATTTAAGTACTGTAGTGAGTACTGGTGTAAATGTGTACTGTGTGTAATTAGGTAAGTCAATTATTTATGTAATATGGTGGCAGATCTCGCAATTTTATTGGGATATACGGTGTACAGATTAATATATTAGCAATGTGATATGGCGGACACTTTATTTAATCTTTTCGCATCTTATACCACTATTATACCGAATAAGTATACCATTTTCATGCGATTTTATACGTTTGTGTAATATTTGTTTGCATCTTGTACCACTATAACACCGAATAATGACTAACGCTTTTATGCTGTTTCACAAGGGCATGTAAAATAAAATGTTTGTGCAATTATTTTTAGTCTCTGCTATTATTATTTTTAAAAAGAATAATATTATTATTATTAATAATAATAATATTATTATTAATAATAATAATACCAGAGAATAAAAATAATTGCACAAACATTTGATTTTACATGCCCTAATAATAATAATATTATTATTAATATTAATATTATTAGTAATAATAATAGTAATATTATTAGTAATAATAATAATAATATTATTAATAATAATAGTAATAATAATAAACATCTTTACTAAAGAAATGAAGATGCATTCTAATTCAACTTTCTCTCTAGAAAGTTTAATGTCAATTCTAATCTTTTCTAGCCAATTTAATTGACTACACCATGCATAACAGCTTTATATTATATTTCTATACAATGCCTTTATTCATTAGACTTGAGTTCAGCTAGTGGAGGATTAATAATATTATTTTGACATTGGATACATGATTTTCCCATAACTTCTATATCATTGTTCATGGTGGGCCACCATATATAAGATCTAGCCAGTTTCTTTATTTTAACTGTGTCCATGTGACCCAAATGCAATTCATTTAAAGTTTATTGAAGCAGTGCCTGTGGAATTATTACTCTAAATTCAAACATAATACACCCTTGTTCAATAGTTAGCTTTTCTTTTGCCTCTTTATAAATAGCAAATTCACCTAAAGAATTAATAAAATAATTCTTTAGGTGAATTTGCTGGCCACCCTTCTCAATATATTTTTTTACTTTTTTTGTAATATTTCGTCTCTTCTATTACTTTGACACAATCTAAGACCATATCGGAATTTTCTTGTAACAAAATTAAACTGTTTCACTACTAAAGGTTCCTCAAAATATTCTCATAAGTTATCTCTGTTGCACTCCTATTTTTTGTTTCTAATTCTCTCGATTCTCCGTTGTATGTGTATGTATACTTTTGTTCTTTTTGTAAATTTGTTTTATTATCCCTACAACTCGTTTCTCTATTACACTTTGTTCCAGTACTTTTCATATGTATTTTATTTTCACTCAATTAAACGTCTTTTCTAGATTTATGAAGCAGATGCGTATGTCTTCATTCTTCCTTATTACATTTTCACACATTTCTTGTGCCTTGTTAGGAAGAATTTTTCTTCTACTCGTCTAAATTCTCTCTGTTTGCCTTCAATTGTTCTTAAATCTTCCCCAAGACCTTTTTTAAAATTATTTTTATTGGAATATTTCCTGGGATACTAATCGATATTCCTCTATACTTCCTGCACGTTCGATTAAACAAAATCAAACTGATCTTTTTAAATTTCTTCACGTTTCATGACATTTATTTACATATAACTGGGTACAAACAGGAAACAAACCCAACAAAGTACTCCAAAGTAATATGTAATACATAATGCTGTTAAAACAATACGTATGCTTCTCATATTCTTCTGATATTCTTCTCATATTCTTCTCATATTCTTCTCATATTCTTCTCATATTCTTCTCATATTCTTCTCATATTCTTCTCATATTCTTCTCATATTCTTCTCATATTCTTCTCATATTCTTCTCATATTCTTCTTATATTCTTTTTATTTTCTTCTTATTTTCTTATTTTGTTTGCTGTCGTGTTCCGCTATTCCTTCCACGTTCTTTAATTCTTTTGAGCCTGTTTTTCTTTTGTCCCTTTATCTTCTTGTAAAATGGTTTAACATTGTTGTTTCTTCTTATATTCTTCTTATATTCTTCTTAGATTCTTCTTAGATTCTTCTTATATTCTGCTTATATTCTACTTATACTCTGCTTATATTCTGCTTATATTCTTTTTATTTTCTTATTTTGTTTGCTGTCGTGTTCCGCTATTCCTTCCACGTTCTTTAATTCTTTTGAGCCTGTTATTTTTCTTTTGTTCCTTTATCTTCTTGTAAAATGGTTTAACATTGTTGTTTCTGTTGTTCCTCTCTAATCCTCTTAGTTCTCGTTCTATCCATGAATTTTTGTTTACATTTCTTCGTTGCTTCTTTCCTTCCAGGTCTTCTGGTCCTCCTGTTTTTAACCATTTCAATCTTGCTTTTTTTTTCTTGAATCATTTATTTGCATTCTGCGTTGAATCATCCTTTCTTTTGGTTCCCTTTTCCTTTTCTCTACTCAATTTGTTATTAGTGTTCTTAATTTTGTCCATTCCACATTCATATCTTCCCGTTTTGTTACTGGCAGCGCTACTTCGATCAGTTGCTCTTGTAGTTTTATGTTCTTCTTGTTTTAGTTTTTCTGTCTCCCGTTGTGTGTGCGTGTACTTTTGAGATTTTTGTTTTTTATTCTTTGTCTTACTTTCACTGATACAAGATAGTGCTCGGAGTATGCATTACCTCCCCTTAGTGATTTATTTTGTATGACTTTTTTTATCTTTACATCCAGCCCTAATTTTTTTTTATGAAGCACTTTACTGTTCTTCCTTCTCATTCTCATCCTATACTGCCAATATTTTATTAAAATTTTATTCTTCCTTGTCATTCTCATCCTAAACTGCTAATTTTTTATTAAAATATTATTCTTGCTTTTGTCCTTTTCTTAGCTCTCGGCTCGGGTTCCTAGTTTGCTTTATTCTTTCCAATAATTCCTTTTTTCTACATTCCACCTTTGTTCGTTTTTTGTCATTTGTGATTTCATTTCTTTATTTTCATCTTTTAATTCTCTTGTGTTCACTTCCAACTTTTCCATTATCTGTTATCATTTATTTTATATCTTTATACTCGATATTGGTATTATTATCGTCTTTTGGTCGTTACCCGGGTATCTTAACATTTGTCTGCTTCTTTTAAATATGTTGTTCCTTTCCACTGCATCTAGTTATCTTTTTCTCTCTGTTCTCATTTGGCACCTGCTGCGCATTATTGTTACGAGACTATCTATTTTCAGCCTTTTTAGGTTACGCACTATTGGCTCTCTCGTCTTATCTTAACACTTCCTTTAGCTCAGAATCGTATTTCAGACGATGGCGGGAGATGTACAACACCGATTCTTGCCACTGACTTAAATTTATTGCTTATAAAACTAATAAATCTCACTATTTCACTACTCTATTTGTAAATATCAACTCAACCTTGAACTAGTTTACTAAATAGTTAGTAGTTTACATACGATTTAAACTTTTTTCTGATGATACCATACATAAGAAGAACACTACCACTGAAAGAATAAAGCAAAATATAAGATATTCATAAAGCCAGTACATTCACAGAAAGCTGCATGGCTATTTATCTTCCAACCTGCCCGACGAATTAGTACCTTGACGCTGGTGGGCAGGCTTAATCACATTTACATTGAGAATTTCGTCTTTTTATTTTTATACAGTCAATATTTTTTTATATGAATTTTTTTTTGAAATTATCTTGCAATTGACTTAATTTTGACTAGAAATCATACGAATAATGTTGATTCTAATTAGTTATAATCACGTTTAAGCTGATATGTATTAAACAGCCTATCTGTTTTATTAATTTCAATCTATCCATACGCCTTAAATCGATTTGTTTTCTAAAGCTATCTAATGCATAACATTTAAAAATTTGTATTATATTTTAAATACTTCACACTTAAAAATGCAATACAATTGTATTATTTTTAAATACTTGACACTTAAAAATTATCAATATAAATCAGTGTTTGTTAAAGTAATACTCTTATTACAGCTTAAATTCATTTAATATTTCGGTATAATTGTATGATATAATATGCTACCAAGCATAATCCAATTATTTTCAATTTATATGTGTTAATTAATAAACAAATAAAAATCAATTATATTTAATTTTTGTGTCTTCATTATTTAAATTCACATCGGCTCGAATTATGTTGTAGGCAGTATAAGGGCCCATACTGTTTCCAACATTGCTGTGTGTTCACCTTTTTTAAAAAAAACTTTACAGTCAATTCCTAAAATTGCAAATCTCATTACAAGTATACAATTTAAATCATTGGCGGCATATTATATAACATACAAATTGCAATCGAATATTCATTTAAATAAATCTTATCAAGTTTTTTTGAGCTAGATTCAATCCACAGAGTTATTAGATAGATTCAATCTACAGAGTTATTAAATAGATTCAATCTAGAGAGTTATTAGATAGACGTTTGTATTCGTGCACTAATTCATTTTCAAATCGATTTCTGAATGTACATGTGAGACCAAAACTAATTCCGCTCCGCTCGATACCATTTAAACTTTTTGAGGCTAAAAATTGCCATGGCTTAAAATATTCTTGCATGGATCGTTTGGAGCACACCGTAATTATTCGATATAAAATATACTTTATTTTAAATACATTGTCAACTCATTTATTTGATTTATAGTAATTAAAAAATAATTGTTCTCAAAAAATAATTACGGCTAATTTTTATATTCATTTAAATGACTTTTCATTTTACAGTCAACTAAATTTTGATTTTAATATACTTATATTTCTGGCTGTTGTACATTACTCAATTTTATAAATGACTAATTTAAATTTTTTCTCAATGTTTACCAACGTGTTGCAATTCTAAACATGAATCAATTCAGCAACATGAATCAATGGCGTTCGTAAACTTGAATCAATCGCGTTCGTAAACTTGAATCAATCGCGTTCGGTAACTTGAATCAATCGCGTTCGGTAACTTGATTCAATCGCGTTCGGTAACTTGATTCAATCGCGTTCGGTAACTTGATTCAATCGCGTTCGGTAACTTGATTCAATCGCGTTCGGTAACTTGATTCAATCGCGTTCGGTAACTTGATTCAATCGCGTTCGGTAACTTGATTCAATCGCGTTCGGTAACTTGATTCAATCGCGTTCGGTAACTTGATTCAATCGCGTTCGGTAACTTGAATCAATCGCGTTGGATTACTTGAATCAATCGCGTTCGATTACTTGAATCAATCGCGTTCGGTAACTTGATTCAATCGCGTTCGGTAACTTGATTCAATCGCGTTCGTAAACATGAATCAATCGCGTTCGAAAACTTGATTCAATCGCGTTCGTAAACATGAATCATTCGCGTTCGTAAACATGAATCATTCGCGTTCGTAAACATGAATCAATCGCGTTCGGAAACTTGATTCAATCGCGTTCGACAACTTGATTCAATCGCGTTCGACAACTTGATTCAATCGCGTTCGGTAAAATGAATCAATCGCGTTCGTAAACTTGAATCAATCGCGCTCCGAAATTTAAATCAACCGCGTAAGTGATTTGCACCCTGAAACGAATGCAGTTCCAGTCCGCAGCCACGAAGGAAGACAGATGCGGAATCGTTACAGGGGCAATGTAAGTATTTTCACCAACCATCCATCTATCGACTATGTAGCAAGAAAGGCCAATGTGCTTTTCTAAGAAAATGACCAAACTGATTTAAAGGACTTAATACAATTAGTTAACTTTTAACTATTGTGAAATAAGGAATTGAGAGACAGCCGCAGATTGGGCCTTGTAGATTGGGCCTTGTAGATTGGCCCTTTTAGTTTTGTTTATCAAGTCCTTTAAATCAGTTTCAACCTTTTATTAAAAGAGCAGATTGGCCCTACACCGTCGATATATTTAGTAAATTTGATTTTTTTTTTCAAAACGCAAATCATTAAAATCAATTTTCTGTTGTTGCAGGTGTTAACAGTGCGAGTGTTAGCTTTTTATTTGCAAACCGAAACTAAATAAAAGTGCCGTTATTAGTCCGCGTTCTTTAGCCACGTTAGAAAACGTAGGCCGCGAGTGTTAGTAATATCAAGTTAGGGTTCTAGTGTTTGCTAGTCTAAAGTCAGTGCTTTACATGGGCTGGAGATGGAATGGGGGAGCACCGCGCAAGCAAATTGAAGACATCAACGGGCTGATCTCCTAACGTGAGTGACCCCCGCAACAAGTAGTAAGTGTTTTTTTGAATTACGGGTCGCGATCGCGTTGCGCCAGTAGGTTTTGATAGGAAAGGGTATTTAATTGCGCCAACAAAACCGAATCGTTACGCAAATAACACCTTAGATTTCAATATTTGTGTATCAATTCCATAGGCGGATATCTAAAGGTGTCGTCGCTATTTTTTATATTACATTTGTAATAACTTGGCAAAAATGGCAGCTTTTAAGTTCTGCTGCCTGCCAATTACACTGTATTTACCTGTATTTATATTGGACGGCTCGAGTCTGCTCAAATATTTTCATTATTTTCGGCCGTTAACTTGAAATCTGATGGTCTCCAAGTAGCCAGTTGCGTAGTCCGCGATTTGAGTTTTGTTCTTTCTCTCTTGATGTGGCTTGAACCTAAGGTCTTCGGGTAGCTTTTAAGCTCAAGCTCTCAGGTCTTCACATAGCCGGTCATTTGTATTGAGACAAAAGCTCGTCAGTTACGTGGCTTGGCTCGAACCTGAGGTGCTCATGCAGAGTGGTAATTATTTTTGACGATGGCTTGAGTTAGGCTGGTGTCGTGCAATAGGTTCTATTATGTGCATTCTTATTAAATCAAACCAATAACTCGCGAAACAGTTGATGCTTACGTAAGCTTTGACGACAATGGATGTTAATTTTGATGTTAATACTTTTCTTTACGATTTAAAAGCATTAGGTTCTTTAACTCGCGGTAACAGTTAATGCTAACGTTAGCTTTGACGACAATAGAAAACAATCCCGTCATTCCAAACTCTCTAATTCCATTTTTCATTTTACCTTTCCCGCCTAACCCATCCTTCCTGCTCGATGAATTAGTACCTTGGCGATGGTGAGCAGGCTTAATCACATGTACATTGAGAATTTCATGTTTTTAATTTTATCAAACATTCAATATATAACTTTGGAGTGGAGAGAAAATTTAATAATTATATTTGATGTATTCTGAATAACTTTTGTGAGGAATCAACGATTCATAGAAAAAAATTTATTAAATAAGAAGTATATCATTATTTACGAATTTTTTAAGTAAGCGGAATTAGATTATACTAAATTCGTCAAGAAACTTGAACAAGTGTAGTATCAATTATTTATGTGATTATGTTCAGCTCGTACTATTGCCATTACCATCCCGTACTGCACATATCTTTTATTCAGTACATGATTGGTCATAGTATGAGCTAAACCTAGTAATAATAATGGCTTTTATTTCCTTTTGACATATGTAATTATATACATATAAAAAAAATCAATACATGTTCACAGTAACAACGAAAAAAGAAAAGAGAATAATAGAATAATAGAAGATACAATATTTATGGGAAATAAGGCGCAGTTCCTGTTAAATCTATGGCAATACATATGACTGCTCTTCCACTGAACATTGACCAACTATTACTAGAAAAGACTAATCCTAATTAAAATTAAATAAGTACGTGTTCAAGTTTCTTGGCAAATTCAGTACAATATAATTCACGCTGTTGTAATATTACATAAATTCTATCGATAAATAAATTACTCATTCTCCTGAAGAATATTGTCCATCTGTGAGTAATTTGAGAATTCCTAATAGTTATATATTTCATTGTTGTTCACTTCGATTATCTCCTCGGGGTACATATTATTATTATATATTGATAAATATAAAGGGTAATAATCATAATTTGGCAGTAGGATTACAAAAATTAAAATGGGTAATAATCATAATTTGACAGTGGATAACAAAAATAAAATTAGATTTTAATGTACTTACTTTTTTAAATCGTGAATTAGTTTGTGCTAGATTCGTCTAAATAAAAACTTGAACAATATTCTGTCAAGACTGCTCCAGCTGAAACTTGAACAGTGTTAATCAGGAAAAGTTTCGTATGCAAGTTAATAGGTGTGTACCTACTTTCTGTTCAAGTTTTACTGAAAATTATATTCAATACATGCGTAGTATTGGTCATAGTATAAGCTGAACATATCACATAGAAAATCTCACATAGAAAATCTCACATAGAAAATCTCACATAGAAAATCTCACATAGAAAATCTCACATAGAAAATCTCACATAGAAAATCTCACATAGAAAATCTCACATAGAAAATCTCACATAGAAAATCTCACATAGAAAATCTCACATAGAAAATCTCACATAGAAATTCTCGCATAAAAAATCTCACATAGAAAATCTCACATAGAAAATCTCACATAGAAAATCTCACATAAAAAATCTCACATAAAAAATCTCACATAAAAATCTCACATAGAAAATAGTACATAGCAAATAGCAATATGACGCACACTTCACTTTTATTTTGATATACTTCTATGAATATTGAAACTAGGAACTTTCTTGAAAGGAAGTTTCTTGAATATTCTGGTACCAAGTAATATAAACTTTACATTGTACTAGATTCACAAGACTTAATCAACTTTCATTCAAGATTGTTCCAGTTGAAACTTAGACCGTGTAAATTAGAAACAAAATGTACAAGAAATAATATGCCCGTCCCTACATTTCGTTCAAGTTCTAATCAAGTTTTTGTTGAATATATTGCTAATATTTGATTTGTTGTTGCACGAGTTGGACATAGCACATACCAAAATTATACGAATTTCACTTATATTTTGATATACACGTTAATGACATTTCTAACACAGTGGACATCCCTTATGTCTTTTAAGAGTCAATTAAGGCATAATCTAATTTGTATATATACATGTATGTTGTAAATGCTAATAATTGCGTTAATAAATAAATAAATAGATATACTTAAACGAAATTTCTATGAACATTCAAAATACAAACTTGTTCATGTTGCTTGACGAATCTAGTACAATGTAATTCATGCGTAAAAAAAGCAATGATTTTAATTAGATAAAAACGTATTTAGCCTATTAATCAAATCTTCTTTTCTGTCTATATAGACGGCAGAACGACCCCAACAAGGTCGAGTACACATTTGTAAAAAATAATGTTACTACTACTACTAGCCTATAGGTTCAATTCAATTAAATCTATTCAAGAGAACAGAAGAATTTATTCCTATACCGATTTCTGAATGTACATGTGAGACCAAAACTAATTCAGCTCCGTTCGATACCATTTAACTTTTTGGGGTTGAAAATTGCCGCTGTTTTCAAAATATTCTGCATGTATCGAATGGAGCAGACCTTAATTAATCAAGAACAAACACAATCACTTTGGTTAAATATATTCTCAACTAACTTATTAGACTAAAAATTTAATTAAATATTATTTTAAAAACACACGCGGTTACATTTAACACTTAAATCTCTGTTAATATCAATAAAAGCCAATTTGTTTGCTTTAACTCCGATTGATTCTATCTAAAGGTCGTTTTAGACAAGACAATTTCTTGACTCAAAAAGTTACTCAAGATGCGAGACAATCTAAATTGTCTCGTATCATACAGCAAATTATTTGAAATATTGAATTGGATGGTAGATCGAATGGAAAAATATAACTCGTTCTATTTGTCAAGGACAAATAGTATGAGAGGAGGAGATAAAATTCATTTCTTGAACAATTTTTGAATCAATAGATTTATTAACATTGAAACTTTATATAATTAATTTTATAACATTAACAATTTCATTTCTCATTTATCTATCTTACATACTAGTAATACTGATATAGGCCGATGTCTCAAAGTTTTTAATACAGACAATGAATTACAACTTTTTTTTTAAATATAATACTTTTCGAATTCAATTACAATTTAATGGATTACCAATCGCGTAAAGAATTAACTACTGATTGTGCTTATATAGTCGTGTCGAATGATTTCTCGCATTTCCGTCTCCGAACTCACCAGCAGCGGGATGCTGTCTGAAGATCCACGTCGTGATATCATGACGGTGTGTGATGTTATTATTTTTACATGATCTGGGTTGTTAGTGTTGTCGTCAACTAGTTTGAGCCGGTTGCATATGATTGTAGGCAGGAAGGCTTTGGTGCGAGCGAATATATACCAGTTCTGTAATTACAAAAAAAAATAATAGTTTTTAATATATAAGGTTATATTGTTTCAGTTGGTCAAAATAAAAATGGCATATCCGTAGAAACAAATTACTAATTTATATAGCAGACATTAAGGCTTTATTGTATGAAAGGTTTTTTGTTTGTTTTGGTAACCCTATATATCATGATGACATAACAAGATACGATGATGACACCTGATAACTAAGATGTTGACACCTATTTTTTATAATGACAATTAAGGTGACGTCACAAGATATGAAGCTGACATGACAAGATAAGGAAGATGGCAACTTTAGTGATAATCATTTTCTCACGGTCACGATTTAGTTCCCAGGACAAATGCCCGTGTTCACCAACATCCCATAAACTTTATAGGTCCCATAAGCTATTGAATGGATATATTGACAACGTCATTGTGACAGAATATGCCAAAACAAATGTCAAACACCTTGAATAGCGCTTGCGATTGGAGCTTTGATGACACCTTTTGTTTAATTATTCAGTGTTTGCAATAGAGAGAATCTAAAGTAACTACATTCCCTAGATTATGTATTTATTGTTGCTATAACAACAAATACTTATAGACACAATAGCTATTGATAGACTTATGGAACGTCGGTGAATACGGGCGAAAGAGTCCTAATACCTACTTGGTTATCCATGATAACTATGATTCAATTTTTAATCCGTCATTTAAATGACTTTTCATGACTATCGCCATACAGTTCCGAATGAACCTATTTTGGGGCATTTTCACGTTTGATCTTGAAAGTTAAAAAATGCCTGCGATGCTATTTTTTAAGATATGTACATATCACACAAAAATGTGGGGGTAATATCGTCTTCAACAAATATACATTGTGGTAATGGATAAAAAATTCCCTGATGACTGCCCTAAAGAATGAGTATATTTAGAAACATCTCTGCGACCCCCAAATATGTGTTTCGCGACCCCCACTTTGGAAATCACTGCTGTACAGGGTATATACTCAATTTTGACTTTAAGCAATTCAATTCAACTTACCAAAAGACATGACGTAATGCAATATACAACAGACATACTGGTGCTGTAATTAATATTCTCCAATGCCAAAACAGCAACGAACCACACAATATCATAACTAGTTTGAACGACGCAGAGGGATTTTAAGCAACGTTTGCACTCCCTCAAACTAATTATTTCACCATCTGTGCAGTCCACCCTTTTGTCATCAAGTTCATTACGGAGAGCGTTCAAAGATTCGGCTGAACTGGTCAACTCGAGTTTCGATAGTTCTAAATTTATCTTACGAATACCATTTAGAGAATATACAGTTGTGGCTATAATTAACATCGAAACTGGCAGCATGTAGTTAATTATCATACCTTTTTGAACGGAAATGAAACAAAATCGTTTCGTTTCATAACTTTTTGGTGAAATTATAAAAGAAATCTAAAACGAAATGATTACAATATACTAAAATTAAATATATTAGTGTACTCACCATTGTTAATAAAACGGGCAAACCATACGCTATTGAATATAAAACTTGCATCCGAGGAATATGTGCATTGCAAAACTTTTTGTAAATGTAATAAACAAATAGGAATAACCAAAAGGCGGTTAGTAAATGTAAATAATATAGCATCAGTCCAATAATTTGGCATTTTGTAACATTCTTTGTAGCCTAAAAATATTCATTATAATAAATACACACAGGATCAAACCAAAATTTACATACTATTACAGTGTTTTATAGAACTTATCGTATAAAAATTATAGGGTTTCAGTCACTTCCAATATAAAAGGTACCTTACACGGTCAATAACACTGTTAATCGTAAAACCGTCAGTATTTGCTTGAATCATCCTTCAATATTGATTAAGTAATCAATTATCCGGATAAACATAGTATTCTCTACATTCCATCATTACTATACCTTACACGGTATGTAATACTGACAATATTTTAGAATAATGAACATTTTAAACATGTTATCTTACAGTAATACCGTCATTATTCTAAAATAGTGACAGTATTATTGATCGTGTAAGGTACCTTTATTGCATGATATATATGTTACCATATATCAATGGTGGGCAAACTTTTTAGCTGAGGGGCCACATAATAAATTTAAATGGAAAAGCGGGCCACAAATCATTTTTGTTTTTAAAAATGATACAACTTATACAAAAATTATACAATACATTGAGGAAAGTTTCCCTCCTAGGGGGGAGATCATTTTTGTATATAAACACACGAGATATGGTGTACATTTTTCCTCACTAGCTGACCTACGCTGATGAAATCTAACATCATCGGAATCTATGTAGATTGATAAGAGGTGAATTCACACTTATAAGATTTTTGATTTTGTATAATTATTCACATAAAATACACTAAAACAATAACAAGGACTAACCGATTAAAGAAAGGTCAGCTTTAATGAAATTTCAGTTTTGTCTGAGCTATGAACTATCCTCTCTGTTTTAGCTGACTAATTTCAAATTACTTTCATACGTTATATCGCACTATGAGATGACAAGTGTAACTTCCAAAATGAATTTTCAGGTTTTGATTTTTGTTTTGATGATTCTTATGTATATTTTAACGCTCCGTTAAATAAATAAACCAAATTATTATTTAGAAAAAATATATAACAATAGTAAAACATTCCTGGTAAAACTACTAGAACTATTGTAATCATTAAAACACATTAATCTCTATTTATTTTTGGAAGTTAATCAGTTTGACATTTGTCATCTCGGTGTGCGACACTCCAAATCCTATACAAATCCAACTCTACTTACATAAATCCCCAACATGAAAATCAGATTAGAAAAACATAGGCATCCCATCACTTGCAGAAAAATACAATTCACCTCCCTCTTGCCATTAAAGTTCTTCTTGAGCAGCACAATAAAAATAGTTAACAATTGAGCAGCACAACTCAAAACGGACCCAATAATAATAATCTCTGGCCCGTAGTTGCTTCCATTCTTATTATGCGAGCCATAATACACATACATTAGATTATCAATAAAATCATGATCCCGCAAATCGCTATCCGCTAATGAATCATCGGGTAACTCGATGTTAGGCAGAATATCTATTGTATATTTCGCATTATTATTCTCGGGATTTGGTAAAATTAAGGATTCGGGCTTGAATTGCACCTTGGAGTTATTCTGCAGCAATTCATAATCGTAATTTACATAGTAATCTTCATCAATGGTGCGTTTGGATGTTGAATTAATTACACCTAAAATTAATTTGTTGTAAACCAACGCTATTGTGTTGTTGTGTTGTTTACTTACATGATAGTTGTCCGAGGGAATATAAAAAGCACACTAATTTAAAGAAAAACTTCATATTTACAGCGGTGTTTGCTAAAAACTAAGGGGTTGGGATATTTAGATCCATTGGGAGGCTGCCTGGGCGACCTGATAAATGTTATGTGTGCTTGGAACTCGTTCGCACCACGATATACATGGGCTGCTTTAATTTAAAGGATTACAGTTGGACAGTGGGGTAGATAGGGGTGTCCTACAGTGGTTTTATAGAGGATAACATTGAGCAGCGCGACAGACGCACGCGCGCTGTAAAAATCAATAGAGCTAAAGATTTGAAATAGTTTTTACTGTTATTAATAAATTTAAAGGTGTATTTATTATTAGCAATCTAGTTTAAATGACATTTAGTTATTTTATAAGTGCTTTGATTATTAAAAGCTTCTTAAAATGTCCTGAGAATATGGATGGTGCTTCATATTCTACGTTCATGATATGATATCAAATCTTTTATATATATATATATATATATATATATATATATATATATATATATAAAGATTTGTTATCATATCATGAACGTAGATTACTAACCACCATCCATATTATATATAGCTTTTTACATACATGCTGCTCAATAGAAATTATGGTGCCCACGATTTTTGTAAAGTAATTTTTGAGTGTAATATCCAAAATAAATTCATTGTATCAGATCTAGTTTTTGAGATACGATATATTGATCAATTAATAATAGATAACTTTTCAATAAAAATGTGTTGCTTAAATTGTTTTAATAGTTTGGATGTTTGAATTTACAACTCAATGCTGATATGAATAATATTTTGCACATAGTTAGCTTTAAAAGGAGGCATTGTTTGTCTATTTTGGTTAATTAATAATGGTTAATTAATAAGCTTTATCGAAGACTTTCTCGTAGTCGATGAAGCCTATACATAAATCTACGTTCATATCGAGACATCGTTGGATTATGACATTCATTCCAAATAGAGCCTCTCTTGTGCCTAGATTATTTCGAAATCCGAACTGTGTCTCGCTGATATCTGTTTCTAATTTTTTGTAAATGCGGCTGTGAATGATTTTTAGAAAAACCTTTAATGTGTGACTCATCACGCTTATTGTTCTAAAATCTGAGCATTCCCTTGCGTTGTATTTTTTTTGTAATAAAAAGAATGAAGATTTTAACCATTCTTGTCGTATGATTCCAGTCGTATAGATGGTATTATATAGATTTACCAAGATGCTAATATTGTCTTCCTCAATTAGTTTAAGAATATTGACTGGTATTTCGTATGGTCCTATTGCCTTTCTATCTTTTGAGTTCTTGATAGCATACATTACTTCTTGTGCTGTTATTATTGGTCCTTGCGACGTTTATTTTATCTCTATTTCATTTCTGGTGTCTTCAAATAGTTGTTGTATATATTCCTCCCATCTTTTGATCTTTTTCTCTATGTCCACTATAATATTACCGTTGTTATCATTTATTATACTAGTCAGTTTCTTCTTTTCCATGCCAGTGAATTCTTTGATGCTTTTATGTAAAATGTTAAATGAATACCTCAGCTGAAGCGATTCTATCTCACATTGGTTTCTCATACATGTTTCTTTGGCTTCTATAAATTTTTTTTGTATTACTTTGTATTTGCTGATTCGTTTGTTTTGGTTGCTTTCATCGAAGCCTTCGTGATACTTGCTTTGACCTTTGCTCTGGTTTTTCTTCGTCCTTAAGCTTCCCCGTAGCAATTTTTACGGGGTTTCTTTTAGCTTTTAGTTTGTTACATTTTTGTCCTATGAGGAGGAAATCTTCAAAAGACACCCGCGCCTCACCTCCTGGTGTTAGAGGCATGGGTAGTGGTTGCTTCACCCCGGATTCTCCCCGGAGTGCCTAACGACTAAAACCATCCTCACGTTCTATCACAAGGGTCATGCCCAACACTCTTGAGAACCGTGCACTGTCTAGCGTCGGTGAGTTAGTCGCATCTCTTTTCCTCACTAGCTGACCTACGCTGATGAAATCTAACATCGAAATTTAGATATGTAGATTGATAAGAGGTGAATTCTGGGTGGTCGTGTCTTCTCATTTCTGGAGGTCGTTGTTGAACTTGTACCTCATGACGGCATTTGCAATTTTCTTGGTTCCCAGTTTTTGTCAGCGTCTTTCATTAATTTCCCAAGTCGTCCTGGCGTCGGTCCTTCTTTCCGTAGGTCGAGCCACATTTCGGTCCTTTCTTTGTGCCATCTGTGGCAGTGTAGAGGATATGGGCCGGGTCATCTGGCTGGTCGCAGTATCGGCATTTGGCTTATCCAGTCCAGTGTAAATACGTTTGGAACACCCGATGCCCCGTCAGTGGGTACGCCAGCCAGTAGTCTATTTATCCGTGTTTTTTTTTACGAGCAACCTACGTTTTTCCGTGCATGTCATTGCCATCTGTTTGAGCCGCTTTTTGGGATACCTTTGACACCCGAGCTATGTGGTTCTTGTTTGTTTCGATTATAGTACCAAGGTACTACACCTACCTTTTTATCTGAAATGTTTCGCCCATCGTAGTGACCTCGGTAATAAAAACGGGACACCTGCCCTCTTCAGGGCGACTTCTGTTTTGGCTACAGCTATTTTAAGCCCGACTCCCATCATTCAGTCTGCCATCGCTTCCGTTGCCTCTTGGTCTTCCTTACCGTGTTCTAATGTCCTGCTCGCGGACGACCAGGACCATTTTGTCCGCGTTACATCATTCAGCAATATGATTCTGAGTGCGTCATCGTACACGACGTTCCGCAGGAGCGGGCCAATATCCGAAATACAGACCCCTATGGCCCGTCACATCATAGCACGTTTGCACGCTATTTGTCGTGTTGTCACTTCTCGATTACTGAGATATCCTTCCATAAGCTTAGTTAGCGATTTATAAATCAACTTTTTCCTCGATGCCTGCGCGATGGTCGGACATGGAAGTGTGTTGAATGCATTCGCTATGTCGTTATGTAGTGTACCTCTTTCTTCGTCATATCCTCCGGTTAGCCTCGTCCACCATCTTCCGGATAGCCTCGTCCACCATCTTCCGGATAGCCTCGTCCACCATCTTCCGGATAGCCTCGTCCACCATCTTCCGGATAGCCTCGTCCACCATCCTTGGAAGTTCGGAACTTCAATGATCGCGTTTGTGGTAGATTACCCCTTAGTGAACCTGAACTGGCTCCTGTGGAGCCTTTTTTTCTCCTTCTGGGGTGGAATCTTTGAAAGACACCCCTCGGAACTCCCACTAGGGGGCCGACATGGGGTAGTGCCGGATCGGCACGAGTCTGTTCGGGCCGCCTACCGGCTAAACCAAAACCCAGGTTCTGTCCCAAGAGAGCCTGTCCGCCTTGCAGGCACTGCTAAGCCCCCTTGGTGGTCTAACGTTAGTCAAGCTTCATGTCTCTTGTGCGAATATTGGGGTCTGTCACTGTCGTCTTGTCTTAAGTTCAATTTCGGTCATTGATCCTTAAATCGTCCTCAAACTTGGCCCGCATCATCGCCTGTGAATGCGGACCAAGCGTCTGCCGACCGCTTTCAGCCCTTCTGTGAGACAACGTGCGTAACAGCGGGTTCTAGATTCTTCGCCGTGCCGTCAAGAAGGAAAATTGGGCGGTAAACTATCGAGTCCGTTGCTGGTTTCCCGGATATAGGCAGCAGGGTCAGAATGGCCGTCTTCATCTCGTTGGAAAACGGCCCGTTTTAAGACAGGCGTTTGCAACCTTAGCTTCTTGGCTTCCCGCTAGTTCTGGTCCTGCTGCCTTAAGTATCTTGTTTTGTAGGCCACCAGGACCAGGTGCCTTCCTGCTAGGCGGCTTCATTATAGTTGCCAGCACATCCACCTTACTACATTTTGGTTGGGGTGACTCTGCGTCCCCTTGGTCTTTCAGCTCTGTGATTGTATTTGGGTTTAACTTTCGGCCCTTTGGGAATAGGGCCGCCACCACCTCATTCATGCATTCAAGTGCAGTCGCATCAGGTTCAGGCGGGCGCGCTTCGATTTTCTTCATCATCAGGTTGTAGGGAAGGCTCACGGGTCATCTTCGACATCCCTACATAGCTGGCACCTGGCTGCTATCAATAGGCCGCATGAACTCCTTTCGTCGCAGTTGGTATTGGTCCCGAAGTGATTCAGTTTGGACACCGGCGACTCTTGCTCTTTGTTCGATCCTTCTTATCCGGTTGGTCTCTCGTCTTGTATCTACTACCTCGTGGTTCCACTAGTAGGTGGCTCTTTTGCGAATTCTTGCGTTCTTAGTCGTAATCGCGGCTTCACACGCTCTTCTACAAGTGTATTTTGGTCGTTGCTTGAGATTTAGGGTGAGCACTCCAGCATTACCCTTAACCGTTCTTCGTCCATCTTATTGATGTCCCATCTCCTCTGCCTTGGTGTGGTGGCGGCTGGATGTCCACTCTGATGGATGTTCTATCATACATTATATGTCGGTGGTCGCTTAAAGATTCTTCATCCAGTACCCTCCACTTCTGCACTCTCCCTATCAGCCGCATTGACGCGAGAGTGATGTCTATGAAGGACGCCGACTCTATCCTCACAAAAGTTAAATGTTTCCCGAATTCACTCTTAATACAGCACTTGCCTTCGTGCTGTAAACTCCTCATTCGCTCATTCGGGAAACTTGCCTTCCTGCACTAATAATGTAAATTACCATCATATGGTGTTTGTACAATAATTGAGAGCAGACTTAAAGGCTTATAGTTGTTAGTGGCTGTACAATCGCCTGTGTATTGTAGAATTATCTTCGCGATTTGTATAGTAGAATTATCTTCGGGGTTTTGCATAATGTATTTTAATATCTTCACATTTGTTTAGTAGGACCAGTATTGCTCTATCAAGTACTGCTTTATCAAGTACTGCTTCACCCGTCTTTAGTATCTCACACGTTATTCTGTCCTCACCCAGGGCTTTATGGTTCTTCATTTGATTTGTATTTTTGGCTTGTCTTCGGAGCCTACATTCGTGATTTTGCCAGTTCTTGGCGTTGGTGGCGTTGGGTCCGATTCGCGTTACATTTCCTTACAGTTTTGTACGATGTTCCTAATATCATCTTTCTTTCGTATTTCTTTTACAGACCTAAAGGTCAAGAGAGAATCTCCTAATAGACTAGTTTCTTTCTTGATCTTTTGGCCTTCATATGCATATTATCTTCGATTGCTTCTTAGATCAGTCGGGTGCTTCTCTAGCCTTTTCTTCTCGCTGTTTTCACTATTTTTTATTGTACTCTTCGTATGCAGGTGAGAATCTGTCCATTTGTTCCTTCTTCCAGCAGGTTGGATGTCGCTGCCGACTTTTGAGTTATTTGCTTTTTTTATTTGTAAAGTGGACGTTACGTTACAACAACGCGAATACTGTTGGTAATTTGGTCTGATATTTCGTTCATGTTCAAGTTGTGAAGGAGTTTTGTTTGTTCTAGTTTCTATTCGAGTTTTGTTTGTTCTGTTCTAGTTTCTGTTCGAGTTTCTGTTCGAGTTTCTGTTCGAGTTTCTGTTCGAGTTTTGTCTGTTCTAGTTTCTGTTCGAGTTCTTTATTATTCCCTTTTTCGTTTTCCCTTAGTTCTACTATCGTTGGTGGTGCTATTTTCTCACTTAATTGCTTTCATTCGATTTGGATGTTAATGCGGATCCTTGCTCTTACGAGCCTAGGTCGCTGGCAGTGTCAAATCGGTTTATAATGCTTACTTCGTCACAGACATATTTCTCCGAAGCTAGTACATACTCAGTTTCGGTTTTAACCTTGTTCCATTTCTGTTGAGCGGACTTCATAAAAGAAATATTCATAGAGAACCTTTTCGCGTTGTTTAGAAAGTCTATCATCTTTTGTCCTCTTTCGTTTCTTACCCCAATTTTCAAATACACTTACTTCCAAATATATGTTCATCTAAAATATATATATTATTCCATGAGGAAGAGAGTAGGATTAACATGGACGAAATATTTAAAATGTATTTATTATATTTTAAAATCCATACATGTAAATTGAAAAAATGTATTTTCAAAGTCGTTTAACAACAGGTAGTATAAGGCAAAAATCTAAATTTGATGTTTTTTTTTTGTACCAATATATAGCTCACTTTCCATTTCTGTAATATTCTTATATGGAAGCATTTACAATAACAGCGTTAACAACAAACTGTGAAATAAAAGTAAACTCAACGATTAGAATATTTAACTATTATATACATTATTATATTAATGAAAATGTTATAGTAGGTTTAAAAAATGTACAGACGGAGAGTTCGTAAATAGATTTCGTGTGGCGTAAAACTGAAACTCGTTTCAAACAGCTCTGTTCAATTGATTTAAAGCTGTGTGTGAAACTTTCTGTTTAAAACAAGCGTCAGTTTGACAACTTTGAGCGTTAAATGAATTTTAAAATTGATTCTATGTTTAGGCGGTTTAACCGCCACCACCGCCACCAAGCTCTTCCTCGTATTGTTTACGGAAACAGTCACCGACGGGGAAGAAGTCCCAACATCGTTGTTGGTACATGTTCCATACATAGGTTTCTTGACCGGTGTATTCTGTATCCGGTTTATTAATCAAGTGCATCAGGAAGAACCTAAAATAATTTATATTTAGTAAATCATATAATAAAAAAAAATCATACACTGAAAGAATGTTATTGCCGTAACGTAACGGATTATACCTATCAGTTAAGACGTTGACTGCCACGATATTTTTCAAGATTCCGGTGTAAAAAAACCTGGGATCAATAAATACTTACATGTAATTAGCTAAATTATGTTCTTGCTGCACATGAGTATCGAACCCATGCGGCACTTTATCAAAGTAATCTTTTCCAATGCCGCAAATAAAGCAGTTGGACTCCATGTCCTCTTTAACACTTTCAAGTTGATCACGAAGCTCACCAAACGCATCAATGATCAAACCTAAAATATACCATTTCTAATCAAATTCACAATCATTAAATGTATGAAATACATAAATTAGTCTTTTTTTTTGCTGAAAACTAGTTAGTATGAAGGTGAAGTTAGTGGGAACCGGAGTAAAACAGCGAAACTTCTTTTACAATAGAGATTGGTCGCACTCTTGCATATAATATAATATAAATCTGAGGATACAGTTAAGATTTATGTTAGACTTACGATATAGACAACATAAATCATAACTTTGTATGACTAATCTTGACCAATCTTATATAATAGATAATCCTGACGAAATTTTAAATCAAGTGAACTTCTGATTGATTATAAAAGGAATTTTAATTCCCTCCGTTGATTCCCTAGAATGACTTCTCCCAAATATAAATTACCTTGAATGATGGCGAGAAGAATGACAATAACGAAGAAGAAGAAAGTTATATCAAACATAATTCGATAGGCTTCGTAATCATCGCCATCTGGAGGCTCAATTTCATCTCCAATACCGCCACCAGCTCTAACACCCTTGTACAGATGGAATACGAAACACTAAAAATAAAACATTTTTATAATCAAACAAAACTATACAACTTTTTATATACGCACAGATAACATGTCATGACACTTCTTATCGACCTCCTCATCCTCCTCTTGCACGTAGAACTTTCTGAAGAAATTAAACGCAATTACCGTGTATATGTACACAATAATTGTCAACAACATCACAGTCAACACAAGTTGTTTTCCGTTGTGCGTTACAGACTGCAAGATGGTCCTAAGCGTTTTAAACCCAACAGCCACGTCAAGTAAATGGGCGGCGAAGAAAAAGTTATTATAGTTGCCCAAAATAGAGAACGTACAATACAGCAGGGAATACTGGAAGGAACTATCCGTAATAGTAACACCCGCTTTCCAAATTTGATATCTCCAATCGATTTTGAATATGTAGGATATTATACTTTTCGGCCCTTCATCCATTTCTTGTGTAAACGAGGTTTTTTCCATGCCCAAAAGATTGCTGATTGAATCGAAATCGTAGGTATCGCTGTACTTCTGACGGACCTTCTTCTTTACGAATTTATCCCAGTAGTTTACAGGGAATGATCTGAAACAAAAAGTAGTTAACAAAATTTATATATACTGCGTGTTACTCTACTGCATGTCAATCTCTTAAGGGCATATTTATTGTCCCAAACATTGATGTTACCTTCGATACTTATTTTCCAAACTACAATCCTGAGATAGTTTAAATTAAGATATATCATAGTCTATACCAGGGATGGCAAAACTTTTGATCACTTTGAGCGACCTATTTTCTAAACTATAGACGGCGGTCTACCAACATCGTATTTTCTCATATTAAAATAACTTATATTGAATATGTATTAGTATTATCTATGTTTATTTTAAATTAGTTTTGGCTTTAAATTACTACTTTTTTTATAATCACTTAATCATAAGAAAAGTAGTAATTTAAAGCCAAAAATAATTTAAAATAAACATAGATAATACTAATACATATTCAATATAAGTTATTTTAATATGAGAAAATAATGATTTCTTCTCACAAACTAATTAGATTATTAATAAATCATATGTACATATCGGACAGGTGGGGGCGACTAGGAACGCGGTCACGGTCGACCAACGTGTTTACTGGTCGACCGTGGTCGACGGTTTGGCGACCCCTGGTCTACACCATCTTCTCTCAATCAAGAATATCTTCCCAGGAGTGAAGGGAAAAAGTATAGAAGGTAATCCTAATTATTTAGGACAAGGAATACCCTGAATGATTGACCTGGGTTGCGATACCTGACAGCATTCGTTCGAAACGTATTTGTTTAACTGTCACTGTCGCTCCACACGATATGGACAATTCACGAAATGAGCTCGTAAAATTATAGAATTTTAGTCTACCAGCGTTAAAAATCACTAATAAACCGAAATTTCATCATGGACCGAACTGAAACCGTGAATTTTTCGTATTGTGCAAAGCGAATTTGATAGATAAATACGTGCGATACTAATGATGTCAGGAATCACACTGTATATAATTAAAATAAAACCATACTTAGCAGATATAACTAATTTGTCCCAGTGCGATTTAAGATCATCGTCCTCGGGTTGTTCCGCAATATAAAGCCCATCAAACTCCAGCCTTCTAGCAATTTCTTTCTCGCGTTTGAAAATAGCCAGCGGTACTTTCAAATGATAGTATGCTATCAGCATTGCTAACGATGCTATTGAATGCAAGAAAGCCGCCAGTCGCATAACATGAGCCATATAGAAGTAGTCCTCGTCAACATGCACCAGTTCAAGCGGGTCTTCCTCTTCTTCAGACCCTCCACCCGATCCGTCACCGCTACCACTACCACCGCCAGAACCAGAACCAATAATATCATCACTTCCACCACTACCACTACCGCTACCACTACCATCACCATCCTCTCCCAAAGTAGATACTTTATAGAACAACAACATGAAATTAATACAGAAAGCCAGCACCAACGCAACATATTTGAGATTGTAAAAGTTTCTCGCCAAAAACGAGAGCGCTTTCTGAGTGTAGGCACCAAAATTGATTTCATTTACTGCAGACGGTTCCGCAATTGGTGCCTGTTTGCTTTCTGATTCTATCGCAGCCATTGCCGCTTGTTGTGCGGCTTGGGCTTCCGCTTTCTCTTGTGCAGCACGTTTGGCAGCCTCTCCACCTAAAAGATCTTGTAATGATATTGGTGGCTCGGCACTAGTTTCGCCTTCTGCGTGGGGCTCGGCGCCTTCTTCTGATGTTTCTCCCTCGCCTTCCATTGAAGATTGAGTGGATGTCGTGGGTGATTCATGTGGGGCCATTTTCATTCTAAAATAAATAGTTACAAATAGTAATCATGTAAATCTATTTCAAATAAAACGTACTGTCCGCCTTCTTCTTTAGTTATATCCAGCCCGAATGCTTGCATTTGACCGCTGGGCTCTTCCGCAGCTGGTAGAGCGGGTAGTATTCTCATTTGCGGTTTTTCTTCCTTGGCTACCTCTTGGGGTTCTTCCAGTTGAGGGCCTCGCATTAGGTTCAGCAGTATTCCGCCGAAATAGCTAGTTAAAAATATTAATGTTAATTATTGTGTATTGTATATCAGGATATTGTTATAGATTTTATTATAACAAACCTTATAAAATAATCTCCGAACAGGTACATTAGTGGGCTAAGAGTTATAGATATTGGTGTTATTGATTAGATACGGTTAGATACGGGGTACATGTCATAGTTTCACAACCTTTAAATTAATTTGAAAATTCACCTTAAAGCCTGGAGATTAAATTTCTGAGCTCTGTGTATTTATTTTCGATAGCTCTGAGATTTTGGTTATGATAGCTCTGAGACTTATCCGATAGGTTCTGAGAATTTCGTTCTGATACCCTGAGATTTAGGTTTTAATAACGGATACATTTACGTATTCATAGTTGAGATATTTACGTTTCTTTATATGAGAGATTTACTTTTGATATCTCTGAAGTTGCGGTTTGATTGATCACTAGGTTTCATTTAATTGCTGTGAGGTTTTCTTTGATTGCTCTGAGGTTTTATTTCATTGCTCTGAGGTTTTATTTGATTGCTTTGAGGTTTATTTTATTGACTCAAATTGTCATTATGTTGATTTTGATTTTGTTGGTTCTGAGATTTTCATTTTGTTGGCTTTTGAGATTTTCATTTTGTAGACTCTTAGATTTTCGGGTTGGCTCTGACATTTTCATTTTGAAGAATCGGAGATCTTAATTTTTTTTACTCTGAGATTTTAAGTTTGTTGGCTCTGTGATTTTAATTTTGTTGGCTCTGTGATTTTAATTTTGTTGGCTCTGGGATTATCATTTTATTGACTCTGAGATTTTAATTTTGTTGGGTCAGAGATTTTCATTTTGTTACGCTCTGAGGTATTATATTTTTAGCTGATTTTTCTAATAATATTATTACAGCCCACATAATATTATCTCTGATGGTACATTGGTGAAATAAGAGATGGAATGTGAAAATAAAATCTTCTGTTTAGTATAATATAATTACAATTCTATTGTTTATCAGTTTCTTGAGATTGGGTTTCTGATAGCACTGAGCTTAATTTTCCGATATTACGTTTCTGATATCCCTGATATTCTGTTTCTGCTAGCCCTGAAAATCTCTTTCTGCTAGCCATTAGATTAAGTTTCTGATTTGCAAATATATTTCAGATAGATTTGCGATTCACTCTGATGACCCTGAGATTCTGTGTCTGATTGCCTTTTGATTATATTTCTGTTTTTTTTTTCTACTTGAGATTATTTTTTGTTCTAAGAATCTTTTACTGATTGTCCGAAGAATTTTTTTCTGATTGTCCTGAGAATCTTTTTCAGATTGTCCTGAGAATCTTTTTCAGATTGTCCTGAGAATCTTTTTCAGATTGTCCTGAGAATTTTTTTCTGATTGTCCTGAGAATCTCTTTCTGATTGCCCTGAGATTCCCCCTCTGATTTCCTTGAGATTATCTACCTGATTACCATGAAATTTTCTTTTCGATTGTCCTAAGATTCTGTTTCTGATTGCCTTGAGATTCTGTTTCTGATTCCTCTGAGATTCTGTTTCTGATAGCCCTGACATTCTTTTTCAAATAGCTCTGAGATTATGATTCTGGATCCTTTAGGTTCTTGTTCTGGATTTCTGAAATTCTCGTGTCGTTCTGATTGCCCTGAGATTCTCGTTCTGATTGCCTTGAGATTCTCGTTCTGATTGCCCTGCGATTCTCGTTCTGATTGCCCTGAAATTCTCTTTCTGATTATCCTGAGATTCCCTTTATGATTGCTCTGAGATTATTTTCCTGACTGCTTTGAGATTTCTTTTGAAATAGCTCTGAGATTATCATTCTGGATCCTTCAGGTTCTCTTTCTGGATCCTTCAGGTTCTCTTTCTGGATTCCTGAGATTCTCGTTCTGATTGCCCTCAAATTCTTGTTCTGATTGCCCTGAGATTCTCGTTCTGATGATGACCTGAGATTCCCTGTATGATTGCCCTGAGATTATTTTCCTGATTGCCCTGAGATTATTTTCCTGATTGCCCTGAGATTATTTTCCTGATTGCTCTAAGATTATGTTTCTGATAGCCCTGAGATTATTGTTTCGATGGCTCTAAGATTCTTTTTCTGATAGCTGAGATTCCCTTTCATATAGTGCTGAGATTCCTTTTCATATAACCCTGATATTCTCATTCTGGATCCTTGAGTCTCTCGTTCTAAATCCCTGAGAATTCTCGTTCTGCATCCTTGAGATTCTTATTCTGATGGCCCCTAGATTTTCGTTCTAAATGCACTGAGATTCTCTTTCTGATTACCCTGAGATTGTTGGTCTTATTGTCCTGAGAGTATATTTCTAATTTATTTGGGATTATGTTTCTGATTTACTTGGAATTTTGTTTCTGATTTCCTTGGAATTTTGTTTCTGATAGCCTAAGATTATGTTTCTGACATTACGATTTAGTCTTTCGAATTTTGTCTGTGATGGCCATTGCTTCTGATAGATCTGATAGATCTGATATTATGTTTCTGGTTGCTCAAAGATTCGTTTCTGCTAGCCTTGAGATTATATTTCTGCTAGCCCTGAGATTATATTTCTGCTAGCCCTGAGATTATATTTCTGCTAGCCCTGAGATTATATTTTTGCTAGCCGGAAGATTGTAGTTTTAGTAGACCTAAGATTGTTTCTGTTAGCCCCGATAGATGCATAATGTAGCCCTACAATTTGAGATCTTCGGTATTCTGTCTTTCAAGATTTTGTCTTTATGATTATATGTGTCATGGCCCTACAACTATGTTCTCGACAGCCCTGCAACTATTTGTCTGATAGCTCCGCGACCATGTTTCTCATGGTTCCGCGGTTATGTGCGTGTGTTCATGTTAATCTCATCACTGTGTTTCTGATAGTTCTGCTTCTGAGTTTTTCTCTCGATGGCTTTCCTACGACATATTGCTTATTCATGAGATTATCTAATTAATAGCCCCCTAAAATTGGAAACTGATGGTCCTGAGATTTTGTTTTTCAGATTTTATCATTGGGATTATATCATTGAGATTCTGTCTGTAATGGCCAATTTGCTTCATCAAGCACATGCTTGATATTATGTATTTCACAGCCCTTTGATTCTGTTTCTAATAGCTCTGAGATTATGTTCCTAGTAGCCCGGAGATTCTGTTTGGCCTGGGATTCTCTTTCTGATAGGCGTGAGAGTCTGTTTCTGCTAGGCCCGAGGTTCTATTTCTGCTAGGCCTGAGATTCTGTTTCTGCTTGAGCTGATATTCTGACTCTGCTAGATCTGAGATTTTGTATCTGCTCGACTTAGTATTCTGATTCTGCTAGACCTGAGATTTTGTTTCTGCTCGACTTTGTATTCTGATTCTGCTAGACCTGAGATTTTGTATCTGCTCGACTTTGTATTCTGATTCTGCTAGGCCTGAGATTTTGTTTCTGCTCGACTTTGTATTCTGATTCTACTAGACCTAAGATTCCGTTTCTCCTAGTCCTGAGATTCTGTTTTAGCTAGCACTGAGATTTTGTTTCTGCTATCCCTGAAATTAATCATGTTTCCGTTATCTCCGAAATTATGTATCTAATAGCCCTAAAATTTGATTTCGGATACCATTGACATTTTGTCTTTCACAATCTGTCTTCGGCATTCCATCTTTGGTATTCATCTTTCAGATTGTGTCATTGGTATTCTGTCTCTAAGATTGTGCATTTAAGAGTTTGTTTTAGCGTTCTGCCCCTAAGATTTTGTTTTTAATTATGTCTATGATGGCCCTGCCTCTAGGAGTCTGATAGCCCTGCCTCTAGTAGTCTGATAGCCCTGCCTCTAGGAGTCTGATAGCCCTGTCTCTAGGAGTCTGATAGCCCTACCTCCAGGAGTCTGATAGCCCTGCCTCTAGGAGTCTGATAGCCCTGCCTCTAGGAGTCTGATAGCCCTGCGACTATGTTACTAATACCCCTGCGACTATATTACTGATAGCCCTGCGACTATGTTTCTGATAGCCCTCTGACTATGTTTCTGATAGCTCTGCTACTATGTTACTGATAACTCTGCGACTATGTTACTGATAGCCCTGCGACTATGTTACTGATAGCCCTGCGACTATGTTACAGATAGCCCTGCGACTATGTTTCTGTTAGCCCCACCACTATGTTTTTGCTAGCTCCACCATTCTGTTTCTGATAGCTTATGTATCTGAAAACCCCGATATTCAATTTCTGAAAAACATGAGAATCTGTGTCTGACCTCCCTGCATCATGTTCTTTATAGTCCTGCTATTATGTTTTTAATAGTCGTGCCATTATGTTTCTTACAGCCCTGTGATTCTGCTTATATTGACGTGAGATACTACTCTTGATAGCCCCGAGATAGTCTCTGACCACTCTGTCGTATGTTTATGAGTTAATGTTTCTGCTAGACCTGACATTTTGACTCTGCTAGACCTGACATTTTGACTCTGCTAGACCTGATATTTTGACTCTGCTAGACCTGATATTTTGATTCTGCTAGACCTGATATTTTGACTCTGCTAGACTTGATATTTTGACTCTGCTAGACTTGATATTTAGACTCCGCTAGACCTGATATTTTGACTCTGCTAGACCTGATAGTTTGATTCCGCTAGACCTGATATTTTGATTCTGCTAGACCTGATATTTTGACTCTGCTAGACCTGAGATTCTGTTTCTGCTCGACTTGAGATTCTAATTACGCTAGACCTAAAATGCTGTTTCTTCTAGTCCTGAAATTATGCTTCTAGTAGTCCTGAGAGTATGTTTCTGATAGCCCTGAGATTATATTTCTGATGGCAATTATCTTTCTGTTTCTAATAATCATAATCTTTTATTTCTGATTTTTCAAGAATTATGTTGCTGATATGTTATAAAACATCAATATTAATATTTACAAAGAATTACAATTATTACTAATACATTGAATTATCGGCATTGCGAAGGTTGTGAAACAATGAAGCTGCTGTAATATTTTTTTCATATGGTAGTAAACTTACCCTAAAACTGATGAAACACCATAACCTGAATAGTAGAAGATATAAAATATATTTTTGAAGAACGCCACGACCAATTCATAAATAGTCATTTCGTGCATTTCGGCAATCTTGTGTTTGATATGTGTTGGTGATAGGCACATCAGGACGTAAGCGATACCATCTTTAATCGCTTGAATACTTCTTCTGATCGGGTCTTTTCCAGCTCTGAAAATATAAAATTTATATTTTAAAATAATTATCATTCGGCTGAAGGATCCCCTAATATAGATAGCCAGTTACAAATTGTCACAAATACAGTAATAACACATATATACTTCCTTCAACTCAAGGTACTTTCAATTCAAATGTTAGAATATATCGTTTACACAACTCAAACCTCTTGGTGTGTAAATATATCACGAAAGTGCTTACCTATCTTCATCATCCTCATGCATGTACGCGTAACTAGTAGTTCTATTTGCTCCAGGCCCTCCGGATTCCTCAACAGCCATCAACCCGCTAGCGTGTTGCATCTCAAAAATCGCATCCTCACAGAAATTAATGAACGCCTCCAACTTTTCCTTATCACCACCTTCAGTTACAATTGAATAGAAGAACGCTCGCTTGGACTCTTTGATTTGAGGCTTCTCCCACTGCTCGATATTGGATTCCTTAATTTCGAAGTATACTCTTTCAATTCGTTTGCTTCCACCCATGATTTCTATACGACCCAAGAAGTCATTGAAGTAATTCAACACAGAACCAGCTGTTTCCAAGAAACGTGCTAATCTAGGCTCGTTGGGCATGTGTTCTGATAGGTTCGTTAGTAGCACGGCTAAATTGAAACCGATTTCCTTTGCGGGCTCGTGGAACCTATCTATGAAGCCTACGTAGTCGATTTTTCCGTCGTGGTTAACTTCACAACATGCCAGTAAGAATTCGATTTCTTCACTATAATAAAAATCATTCAGATTAATATTCATTACTTTATAGAATTGTAACAAATACAGTAACTACTACTCTGGGCCGGTTCTAGGTAGTCGATATCCCACATGAAACATAATTTGGCCACATACTGTACGTAAAAATTTATAATTACCATTATACAGGATATTAGGGTAGGGACATATATGAATTAATACATCATTTATAAACGCTAATCGGTGAAAATAATGAGAAGAATCTTTAATAATCAAGATGTATGTATAGAACTCTTTCGATAGATCATGCCCCGGACTGAATTTGGCCGCCCCTAACTTTGTTCGCCCTCGTACACCTTACACGCTCTCCAGAACATGATATAATTACGTTACTTAATCAGTTATGAATAGTAGTAGTAGGGCCGCTACTACTACTATTCATAACTGATTATAATTACGATACTTAATCAGTTATGAATAGTAGTAGTAGCAGGGCCGCTACTACTACTATCGTAAGTATCGTAATTATATCATGTTACATTCAAATACATTTATTAAATTCCATTAAATAGTTATTGCATTGTGGTTTTTCGCAGGTATATAATTAAAAAAATTTGAGCGTTAATTTTTAATATTAATACTTACGGAGTGTAACTTTTTTGTTGTTCCATCTTCTCCTTAAAGTCCTTAGGAAGCACCCAACCCTCATTATTAGGGTCAACCTCTTGGAAACTAGAGGACGTTGTTAAATCTTTCAGTTTCAAGAACATATCGAAGTATTTTAGAATCAGTTCTACATTCGAGGCACTTTCTACTAGCGTGTCC
Organism: Lordithon lunulatus; assembly: GCA_963942505.1. Lineage (NCBI taxonomy): Eukaryota > Metazoa > Arthropoda > Insecta > Coleoptera > Staphylinidae > Lordithon > Lordithon lunulatus. Next base: position 61,495,090 of record OZ012666.1, read on the forward strand.
ACCATCTGTTTACCAATTGTACCATTTACAACGTTGCCTTCAAGCATAGAGAGCATCATTGTAATCATGTCCTTTTGTAAGTTCAACAGTTCTTTTAATAAATCAACCTGGCTCGAGTGCTTTGACAATTTGTCTTGCATGTGCGAGAATAGGAAGAGGAATCCACCGACAGCATCCCATAACCTGTACAAAAAGAAGTTAATTAATTTCAAAAATTATAATTTTTGTTAAGATTTCAGATAGCGTTAATTCATATTTACGTCTTACTTAAACCAATAATTTTGAGTGGACAGTAGATTTAGATACGTCTTAGTTAAACCAATAATTTTGAGTGAACAGTAGAGGATTTACATTTTGAACTGCTCTATATAAAATGTGACTTTTAAAAAGAGTTTGGTTTAGAAATAAAAATGAATGTGTTACGTCCGACACATTCATTTATATTTCTAAACCAAACTCTTTTTAAAAATCACATTTTATATAGAGCAGTTTAAAATCCTTATATTTATTATAGTATTTTTCACCGAAAGCCAGTTAGGGATAAGTGATTATTGGAAACATCTCTAGTAGATATATAAATTTATTCTCACCTGGAATGTGCCAATGCTTGTTGATTGAGAGTACAAGGACCTTGAATAACCTCAGTGAGGGTGTTGAAAACTTGACTAGCAACACCTATAGCCTTGAAAAAGTTGGCCTTGCCAGCAGGATCAATCAATTGTTTGCTAGAATAATGCCAGTAGAAATCCATAATAGACTCCTGTAAGCGCAATAAGTAATCGACAGTGCAGATAACCACGTTAACAGTTGTAGTGTTTCCAGCCTGAGTACGTAAATAGTTTTGCCACTCTAAAATATATTTCAATTATAATCTCTATAGTATTTTTTAATAAAAAAAAAACGTACCTAAGTTGTGACCCTCGCAGGTCAACTGGATGAACCTGAACAGAGCACAGGTGAACTCTGCGTCGTGCATGTTCTTCTCACCTGCGGCACCTAAATCATTATTTCATGCATATAGCATAAGCAGAAAGGAAATTATAAAGTTAATTACCTTCAGATCCGACACCCAGCCCTTCGGCTTTAGTGTTTCTTTCAAACGCATCAAGATCGAGCACGCTGCAACTGTTCATAAGACCAGCGATACTCGTAAAGAAGCCTACGTCTTTCTTATCTTTGAGATGGTTCAGCATGCCCATTTGGATATCCACGTTACCGCCTCGGAGCACTGAGATGCCTAACTGAAGGGTTTTCATTACCATCTCGGATGGGACGCCTTTGCACGCTGATATGTGTAGTAGGACCATCTCGGCGACGCCACGGTTGGCCAAACGGGCTTGGTGGAACAGCAACTTTTGTTTCTCCATTTCTTGCTCCTAATGTTGAAATATTTATTAGTTATAAGAGTATATAGCATTACTTGTCATAAAAAATACTGGATAGATCTTACCGTTAATTTTTCCATTTTCCTCTTTGTTAGTGAGCATAGAGATCAATTTTATTAGTATTTGATTAAAATCACATATCTATATAATGAATATTATACAACTGGCAGTCCTCATGACTCAGAAAACTCGGAAATATTTCAACTTATCTTATTTTTGTTTCTATTCAGCTATCAGTGGCCTTTGTGCCTTAATATTAAATATTAATTTACTTACATGGATAGAAGCACCACCTTCTTCGCCTTCACCACCCTCCTCCTCGCCCTCGCCCTCCTCCTCTTCTTCGCCGCATGATTTTGCGATAATCTCAGCGTAGCTCATGTAAAGCGGGTCTTCTTGCAACGCACCAGATCTCTCAGTCATTGCTCCTCTACAGAAGGTAGTTACTAGTTGTGTAAGCGGATCAGGTTTACCTTCCTCCTCTTCTCCTTCATGTTTATTCAATTCGGCATCTTCAAAGCTCTGCGTTAAATCCTCAATCAACACCTCTTGTCCAACGTTTTCCTCTTGAAGCCATAACTCGTAGTACGTACGGGCGAACAAATTTATAGCTCGATGTCTATACATATACACAAATTAATGTAAACACACGATTAATTATCAAATAGTCAATTAACATTCTTTGGTGTTTCAGGGATGAATCATGTATTTAATAATTAAATAGTTCACTGTGTTGTTCAACACTCATTCCGTGTTTATAGCTCGACATCTACACATATACCCCGTTTGATATAACAGGATACAATGATGTCTGTATTTGATGCTTATTGCTTTAAAATTTACTGTGTTCGTGGAACTAGAAATCTCTATTGTTTAATTCATTATTATTATTATTCATACGTGTGTAGTTTGTAGTAAAAAAACGAAAAAAAAACAACAATAAAATGTGTATCTCTGTCTCACATCTATAGGGAAATACTTCAAACCAAGTTTGGACTATATTATATCCGCGAAGAGACCTAATTGTATAATCTAATTATATCCAACTATAACTAATTATTAATGCGATTAAGATCATTCTCATGGCAAAATGTAGATAATTTCAATGGTAACCAGTCGTGGTTCCAAGTATAGAAGACTGAAGACTTTTTAGTCCGTCTTCTAAGTATAACGTTTTAGATAATTTTACACAAATAGAGGGAGAAAGTCGACTCTAGAACCTCCTCCGTCTTGAGGGACAATAGGAAGTTCTAGAATCGGCTTAGTAAAACCTCTTTTAGTAAAAAGAGGTTCTAGATTATTTTTGAGTGACCTCTAGTCATGATTTTGGAATTGGAACTGCTTCTCGAAAATTAGGTTCAATGTATAGGAAACTAAACTGTTACTATTTTCTCGCAAAATCGGTTCAAATTATAGCAACCTTTTTTTAATTAATGCTCTTCATATCTTTAAAAAAAATAAAAATAATAATATTGATAAATTTATTATCCAAGATACATCGTCTAATACAGGACAACAATAGCATTTAATGAAATGAAATCTTTAAATGCGATTAGGATAATTCTATAATAACTATAGAGTTTTCCAACAGTTTATAGTGAACAAGACCATCTATTTGTATACATATTAGTTAAAAAAACACACACCTGCTGATTTTGTATAGTGGTCTACACCGCAAACAAGCAAGAGCCGCTCTTTTTCTGGCCGCATTCAAGACACGCCTCCAGCCGTCTTTATTGACTTTCGGTCTAGTGGCCTGTTAGTTAGCATTAAGAAAACACACAAGAAAATCGTTTACAAAAATATATATTAGTTCTAATTGGTCCACTCATCACTAAAGTGCGGCGTGCAAATGAGAAGCCTGATCACTACGTATCACAAACCTTGTTAAACTGTGCAAAGAGGCTTGACGGAAACAAGATAAGACTGCACGTTTACGTTGATTCGAAACAACGCTCTTATAAACACCTTTCTGTTGTTGTTGGGGATGATCAATCTAAGTGCAAGCAAATTATATGTAATAATGCAAAAATTATACATACTAGCTAATTTAAAAATTATATAGAGCAAATCAAAACAAGATTGATGGTAGCAAATTAAGGATATCTGAGAATAAAAAAGATATATTGTTAAATATTGAGGGAAAGGATCATAGGGGATATTTAATGATAATGGAGGATACAAAGATGAATTGAAAATCTATTTCTATACTTTTAAATAGAATAGTTTGCATAGTTAATAATAATAATACTAAAATGGACTTTATTTAGCCTAATAATGCTTCATAAATCCTTTCGTTTCTCGTTCGGGAGCTGTTTCGGGCTTTTCTAACGCGAGACGAGCAGCCCGGACCATAAACGAAAGCTGCAGAATATATCATTAAAAATATTTTGTTTCTATTTAAAACATTAAAAGAAGTCACTCGGACTAACCATTAACTTTTTTCGAATACTACAGACTAAAACTTTAGCCGCCACTTTCGTTTATCGTTCGGGAGTTGTTCCGGGCTGTTCTAAGCCAGCTAAGGCCAGCCCAGTACAGCTCGCGAACGATAAACGATATACTTTGTAATTAATAAAAGAGTCTACTTTATAATTAATAAAAGGGTCTAATTTATAATTAATAAAAGGGTATACTTTGTAATTAATAAAAGGGTCTACTTTGTAATTAATAAAAAGGGTTAATGGGAAAAGCTAATTATAAAATTAAAAACAAAATGACGCATAAAGTTTTACTACAATATTTGGTTGCTTTTCGAGAAAGAAAAAACAAGCTACATATTGCATGAAAAACATATCTTACCATGTGCAGCCCAAACAGAACTTTTGCCATTGCGACAATCCTATCAACGGTTTCTTCCAGTTGATTTTTGCCATTAGAGTCCGTCGTATTGACGATAGCACACTTCTTGCTGCCCAATTGACTGTAGAGGAAATGCTGCCAAGACATTTCATCAGCTGGGTCGATTTTATCGGGCAGAGTTAATTGCGTCTTTGCAAAGTCAATAATCTCAGTCTCCACCATTTTCTAAAAGCGAAAATAAAATTGACCAAAATGTTTTGTGTCTACATATGTCTACACTGTTACTAGTTTCCCACAAAACCCTGTTCGAATTATAGGAAACAATTTTCGCGTTTCTACAAGTTATTATTTTTCTATCTTTCGTATGATTAGCATACTTTTCTTAATAATAATAATAACATAAAACAAATTACCTTAAGGAATCTATCTTTACAATGTTGTACCAGCTCCTGCTCTCTACCAGCAAACAAATTCAAACCAACCGGCAACAGCCTCTTCAAACACGCCACCATTAGCGACGCTTGAATTTCCTTATCTTTATCACGCTTCTTGTCGCGGTGCTTCTTCTTCTTTTTCCCACCACCGCCCTGTTGAGCTCCTTCGGTCACCACCGGCCTTCTAGCAGCCGTCGGCATAATCAGAGTCATGTTATCGATTTCATTTGCCGATATGAAGTTTTGCTCTTCGCGCAGGAAGTATTGTGATTTTGACCAGATGTTGAAGATTTCTGCGATGTGTTTGTACAGTTCCTCAGCTTCCTCGATGTTGTGTCTTAGCCAGTGGTTACGTTGCAAGTCCACGTATTTGATTAGCAACGGGTAGAACGAGTAGATGTCCCTTACGAGCAGATGCCAGTCTTCTTGTATTTGAGCTTCAATCTATAATTAAAATAATAATATCTTTTTGGATTTCCGAAAAGTAGAATCAAAAAAGGTACCTGTGAGGTATCATCGCTTGAACTCTTGATAAACCCGCGAAGACTCTCCTCCTTATGGAACATAGCCTCAGTCCGCTTCTTAACTCTTTCTGCGAGCGGCAAAAACGGATCTTTAAGAAGCTCCTCGCTGCTGTTAATAATGATTTGTTGGGTATACGCAGCAATGCGGGTCATCCAAGGAGCTGTTTCATTACCAATATTCTTCTTGATTAATTTCAACACGTTACTCAGCAACTGATTCATGTGCTCTGCTGTTACCATTGTAACATGATTTCTAAAAGATACAATCAGTAATTTCATGTTTTTGTAATAAAGTTTGTTTATATTACCCTCCTGATGGACTGACGTTGTCTGGACCCTGTCCCCACCATAAAGGCAGATATGAACAAAGCATGGGCATTATAACGTCAATTACATGCATCGCGTCCGCGTAGTTTCGATCGCTTTCCACAAATTGATCAACTTCTGTTAGGATAGTTTCTAGTGTGGGCATCGAGTTTTCCATTTTCGCCATGATATCTAAGAATAAATAAGATTTTTAATTGAATATTAACATATTAAACGACTCCAGCAACTCAGAGGCTGGTTAAAGACTTCGGCTCGTCTCCTACTGAGCATTGAGTAGCTTGATTTCGAACCCCAGTGGGGCGAATTTTCGCGAATCATCTTTCACAGTTATTCAGAGGTTTTCTATGAAGATAAGGTAAATAAATAAACAGTAAAACATAATACCACGGGACTTCCGAGCTCTATCTTGGCCGGCGGAAAGCCCCACGACTGGTTACCCTATAGAAATTTGAAGATATTTTTTTGAAGACAATGGAAATGGCTGGGTCATACAATAGGGAGACCAATTGCCAGGACGAGGTTAGATTAGAACTTGCAGGGCTGACACAAACAAAAAAAGGTCCAAAACAACATGGCGACCTACAATACATAAAGAAACCTCTGAAAATGGCTGGAGTTGGAAGCAAATTAAGGAAGTTGCGCAAAATCGCGTACAGTAGAAGAGAACGGTGGAAGCCCTGCTTCCGAGCAGGAGTTACAGGATCCAAGAAAATCCAATAACTGAGGGATATTGGAATTTCTTAGATCCTGTAACTCCTGTTCGGGAGCACAAGGTTTTCCTGCATATGCTTCCAACTCCAGTTATTTTCAGAGGATACTTGCTGACCGAGAAACTGTGTGAAAGAAGACTTATTCGTAGTTTTAGATATAGCAATAAGGAGAAGAAGAATAGGTTTTGGAAGAAAGAAGACGCGAGAGTATGTGTGGGAAAATGAAAGGAATCGCTAGATCAGCTACTGAATGAATGTCCAGAGCTGAAAGAAAATAGTGAATGTAGAGAGGTAGTATTGCATGAGTATGGAAGAGGATTAGCTCGGATGAAAGAAGTCAGCAAGTAGAGGTGAAATTACTAGGGAGTTCATAGAAAAAGATAATTTATCTAAATTCTAGTTTACGTTGGATGTGTTAAATAAAAATCTTCTTCTACGAAATTGTTGCGAAAGAAATACATTTTTGGTCAATTACTTTTTCCGGTTATATTCTATAAAATTAGCAACATATATCTTACCGGCGGGATCAATGCATTCCGAAGCACCGCATCCGCTAATTACTTATTGCATTAAATAATGAAGTAACATCTAGAGCATGCTAATTATTTATTTTTTCTTGGCTAGTTTCCAAGCTTTGAACTATAATTAATGATTTTAGTATCTATATTACTTGAATTACGTGAGGCCCAGAATGTTCATAAAAAACAATCAACAATTAAACAATTAAATACCTTGAGCTTCAAGTGAATGATCCGCTATACGATTCAACAAAGAAAATTGGTTGTGCTTGTTGAGATGTGGTTCTAAGTAAGCCACTGGGAAACAAGATGCGAACGCTCCCAAACATGATCCTGTAAAAACACATATTAATGTTCTTTTGTACTATATACAAAAATTAGTCTTCTTACCCAACGCTGGTTTATTTCTTTCAATTTCAGTTTTCAAGTACTTTCTTTCGCGCGTTAAAGTCAAATCGGTTCCCAGAGTGTATAGAGAAGATAGGATTTTGTAGGATGCTACTTGAATTTCATCCAGTAGCAAATCGCTACCATATTCACAGTTGGCAAGATGGTCAAATAGTGCGGTTAGAACTGGGAGCACGACTTGGTTGATATAAAATAGCGAAGTGGAGGTTTTCAAGTGGGTTCCACGAAGGTGGCTATATTTTCCCTAAAACAATATAAAACTAATATTAAACAGTCTGTACTGATGTACTAGTAAGCTGGAGTAAATTAATGACTGCAGATGTTTTGAACAAACCAAATGATAATAAAGGTTATTGTTATATTATTATACTAGAATTCATAGTGTCAAGAAAATCGTCCGCGTTAAGATAATCCTCAATATTAAGAAAATCTTCAATGTTACGACAATCCTCAGTGTTGCGAGAAATGCTTGAATTTTGCAGATATCAAATTGTAATAAAGATCATTGTTATATTATTGTACTAGAATTCCTAGTTTCAAAACAAATCCTTCGTGTTACGAGAATCCTCTGTGTTAAGAGAATCCTCCGTGTTTTAAAATAATCCTCCGTGCTTTGTCGGTAATAAATGAGTGTTTTATATTTTTCTAAAAAAAAAATTTAAATCATTTCAATGTATATTTTTGTTTCTTTGATCCTGTTCTTGTGCTTTATTACATCCATTTTTGCCTGTCTGCTTTCTGGTTTTGTGAATATCATATATTTTTATATGTCATCCGCTTCTGTTCTGTGCTTATTTTTAATTCTGATTGTATGAATCTTCTAATTTTTCTTCTTTAGCCCTTTCAGTACTGGATTTTAAAATTTGAAAATGTGTTTTATTTTATTTATTATTACACATACTCACACACATTAAAAATCAAATATTGTTAAGCTGCTCATGGATTTTCTTTAAAATACCTTATTGGAATTAAATCTAGTCTATCTAGTGATTAGTATTTGGAATCTATCTAGTGAATAAGAGTAAACATATGGAAGTAGAGGCCTTGGGTACGATTTTTGAACGATCGCTATGATATGCGCTATGAAGTGTACAGCTTTCATAGCAATTTACTAAGAGTATTCTGTCTGGAATTAGTGTTGGAAATTTCTATAATTTCATTAGGATCGAATCAAACTTTCTTCCTGCCACATCTCATCACTGAGGCGGCAAGCCTCTTTTGCAACTTGAGTGAACTCATCCTGAGCGGCGTGCACTCGACGTGTTGGAAAAGTAGAGCTACTAAGAGTATTAACTTAAATATTATCGTCTAATGTAAAGATTGCTATCTACGAGAGAGTTCTCTCAGCAATCTTCTTTCACGAAGCGAAGGGTCAAAAGTTTACACTATTCGCAATAATATCATATCTTGTTTTATTAACATGGCGCAGTCGGTAGGATTGAAGACTGGTAGCCTTGCGTTTTTTCTTATTTTATATTGCTTATTTCTTGCGCCGTTTCCATCTATTTCATTTTGTCTTTTGCCTCTATTTTTATGTCGTACCATGTTTTACATATTTTATGCTCATGGTGTACTTGTTTTGCCATGTATTTTGACCAATAAATGAGAGCCAATACAAACCACAATTAAAAGAAGGAAATGGAAATGGACTGGACACACCATCAAATAAAAGGCAATTATAAAAAGGACAGGCCTAGAATACAGAAACAGTTGAAGGCGAAAGAGAGGAAGACCTTCTTTTTCGCCTTCCACTGACTCTGTATTATACGGCTATATTTGCCTTTTCTGAAAGTGTGTCCAGTTCATTTCCTTCTTTTTTTAATTGTGGATTGCTATATTTGCCTTTTCTGAAGGTGTCTCCAATCCATTTCCAATTCCTCCTTTTAATTGTGGCTTGTATTGGCTCTAGGTTACATATCAAACATAATTATTATATAGATGGGTTTCAGGATTACTCGATTCCTAACTAGTTTTCGGCAACAAATATTAATTTCGCATATATTTAGCCGCTCCATAGCAAAACATATTTTCCCGTCCCTACGCGGGCGGTACCCATGGAATCGTCCGGTTCGGAAGCGATAGGCGAACCATTCAAACTACCTCCAAAACGGAAGCGTGGCCCAGGTCGCCCAAAAAAAGACGCAATGGACACTGGCGAGATGTCTGCTTCGTCATCCTTGTCTTCCTTATCTCAGCTGGACACACCAGCAAAAAAAACCACCAAACACTCTAAGGCAGAGATTGCCGCACACTCCATAAACATTGCCACCAACACCAGTACAGCCACCAACACCAATACAGCCACAACCAACACCTCAAACAATACTATAGACCCCACCACCAACAGCAACAACACCGTCAAAACCGTAAATATAAATAGTATAAATAGTACATATAAACTAGCGTACAACCTGACCACTACAAGTGAACAGAGCCGGATCCAGTTTGCTATAATCTGGAGTAATCGAAAATTTGACAAAGATACACTAATTATTAAAACTAGACTTGGCTTCATTTTAAAAACAAATATTGATAAGCAATTGTTTACAAAAAACCTGGAGTCTCTACTCCAGGAAAAAATTATATCGAAATATAGCCAGTTCCACGACTCCTCTCGCGAAACGGCACGTAGTACGGCCCCGTCAGTAACTTATAGCTGCGTGATCCACAGAGTCGAGCTGGAGGTCAAAGACGATATGATTAGCGCGCAACTATCCGACGAAGGAATAGAACACCGGTATTGCCGGCGAATCATAGCAAAGGCCGATAATAAAATTACACGAATGATCCGTATAATAACGGGATCGCATGATGCTTACACTAAGCTAATGAGCCGAAATTTCCTGTTCATGAACAGAAGCCACCCTGTTACGGATAGCCTCCCCCCAACTCCCATCCCTATCCCATGCAACAAATGCAACAAATTTGACCATGTTACGGCAGACTGCCCCGATACAGTACTTATATGTGCTAAATGCGAAGGAAATCACAACGCCAACCATTGCCCCACAAATATTCCAGAAAAATGCAAAGCGTGCGGAGAAGAGGGACACGGTGCATGGAGCACCAAATGCACAAAAAGGCCGATGCAACCGATTGACGGCATACCGAATGTTAAAATCCATTCAACGAACCTTAAATCCTCCCAAATCGAAAAAAAACTCACAAAAACATCACGAGTTCATGATCCAATCACGCTCCACGACCACATAATAGACACATACCTAACTAAAATAAACGAACCAACAGCAACAGATAGAGTAGCCCTATTAAAAAAACTTAAATCTAGATTCATGGAATCATACAGAATTGAAACTCATGTTTCATTCTCTGGCAACCGAATGTTTATTGCCATGTTCGACCTGGACCACCCAGATATAATCCCACCTGTTATTCCCACATCGGGCGTATTTGCCTCCACATCCCAAATATCCAACAATGGCTAGTGTCAAAGTATTATATGCAAACATAAACTCACTGCAAAATAAATCCCACCTCTTATCCCATTACCTATACAACAATAATATCGATATGAGTCTACTTGTAGAGACCAAAACAACACGGCCGTTTACCCATCAAAACTGGCAAACGATTCAAATTCCATCCTCAATTATTAACTATAATCAAAGGGGAGGATCAGTCATTGCAACTCACCAGCAAATACCTCTAGGAAAAGCAAACCCGCCGCGTATCAATAATCCGTGGAACGAGTGCTTGCATGCAACTGTAGTACTGAACAATGCAAAAATCAACATATTTTTAATTTATATACATCCACACTCCAACATAGAAGACACAATTTTTGTAAAAGCTTCTCTATGTGACAATGCTATTATTATTGGCGACTTTAACCTAAACAAATACAAACAACGTCAATTATCATCATTCCTATCCCTATCCAATTTTACTAGAATCCACACTGACCCAACATTTATAATGTCTAATAACCAATCCACTACTCCTGATGTCCTACTCTGCACCAACAACATTCGCCACCTTATCCACTCCACGAAACTAGTTCCAGATTTATGTTCTGATCATTTAGCGATTCAATTTGAAATTAACACTGTCAATAGCCCTACTATAAATAGCCCAGATGACATCAGAAAATACGATGATTGTGAAATTGATAAGGTAACAGATAAAATGACAGAATTTATTGAGCACCACCCCATAATAAATCAATACACAATAACACAGTTTCACAAACTTCTGGAAGAGTCAATTGAAGAACACACCCCCAAAATCCAAAAACAACCCTACAAATACCCGCTACCTAGATATATCCTACGACTTATAAAATATAAAAGACAACTGTACAGAGACATTAAATTAACAGACGATAAACATTTGAGACTAAAATTTAACAGTATAAATAAGGACATACACTACTTAATCAAGGAGTTTAAAAGCGACAAATGGATAAAGGCATGCGAAAGAATAAACGAACTACAAGGCAAAAATTACTGGTCGGAAATTAAAAAATTAACAAAATACAAGAAAACAGACACAATAAACCAGATACGCGATCCAGACAATAACATCACACTTACCAACGAAACGACAATCGCAAATGCTATGGCCAGACACTTTGACAAGACATACAAATTAACAGCAGACGACAACTTTGAGAAAGACATATTTAGCCAAGCAAATAACTGGTATGAATCCTTTAGTAATAGTCCCTCCCCAAATATCATAAATGATGTAATTGACGAAGACGATTATTATAGTAAACTCAAAAGAGGAAAAAATACAGCTCCGGGCCACGACAAAATTCCAAGAAAAATTATAAAATCGTTGCCTGAAAGCATTCACGAATATATACTAAAAATTTTTAACTACAACTATAAAACTCATTATTTTCCACCAGAGTGGAAAAGAGGCATCATTATAGTTATTCCAAAACCCGGCCACGATCTAAGTTTAGCCGCCAGTTATAGACCGATAACCCTACTGCCGGTTCTTGGAAAATTGTACGAAACTATAATAAAAGACAAATTGCTCACCCATGTATCCAAAAATATTCCAGAATACCAATTCGGATTTATGTCTAAAAAATCGACATTGTTGCCACTCACAATTTTGACTTCAAATTGCCAAACAGCTCATATAGAGGGGAATCAGTCAGCAGTTGCTTTCCTAGATATACAAAAAGCGTTTGACTCGGTATGGCACAATGGTTTACTGTTTAAATGCCACCTACTCAAGATCCCCCCGCATTTGATTAAGATAATAGGAGGGTTTCTCAATAATAGATCTCTACAAGTTAAAATTCGACGAGCACTTTCACCGTCCTTTTCTCCAGAACAAGGAGTACCACAAGGTTCACCACTTTCTCCTATGTTGTATAACATATTCTGCCACGACCTCCACCACACTGACCCAAAATACCTTAACCATTCAGCGTACACGCTTTTATTTGCCGATGACACTGCCATTGTATCCCATGCCAAAACCTTAATCAAAGCATTACAACTGCTCCAAAATCTTCTCAATAATATACAACAATGGTTTTTAAAGTGGCGAATTAAGATCAATCCAAGCAAATCACAACTTCTTATCCCATACCACCGCATTACTACAAATCCACTCACTATCACAATTAATAATATTCTCGTCCCATCAACACCCACCATCAAATACCTAGGACTACTATTTGACTCCAAACTATCTTTCAAACCACATTCCCGATCCATTAAAACCAAAGTAAAAGCAAGAGCCAAGCATTTCAGATCTCTCACATACCGCAATAACGGCATATCAACAAAAACAGCGGCAAGAATATACTCTGCCATATGCCGGCCCTTGCTAGATTACGGCTTTCCTCTGCTATCCCAAACTAGGCCAACAACATTAAAAAATATCGAAGTGGGCGAACGTACTGCGATTCGCTGGCTTACAAAAATACGCCACCCTAATAATCCCCTACACAACCCTCCAAATGACCTGCTCTACTCATCAACTAACATAATCCCAATTGCAGAAAGAATGCAATACTTGTTAGAGAAATTTTCAAAAAATACTTTCAATTATAACATCCTCAATAAGTTTTGTATTCCTCGCAATCCCGACATTCCACCTAAAGTTAAACACCCAACATCCACACTCTTCCAAATAATAAAACTTAACCATGACAGAGACAGAGATAATTAAACACACTTACACACAACATAACAAGAAATAACAAATAAATTCCCGGGCAGAAAGACCACGGGTCGGTAGCCCTTAGCAACAATTACCCAATATGTAAACAATGTACACTTTACTTTGTATTCTGTATTTTTATATTTTGTTGATAATAAAGATTTATGTATATATTAATTTCGACCTGTGATTGAGAAATATGCAGCTGCGTTTAAAAATCAAATAAAATTATATTTAAAAATTAACCAATCACCAATAAAATTATCTCTTAATTATATTTTTAATTACATATACAGTTTGCTAGTAATCATGCATAAATAAGGAATTAAATATATAGGTGAAAACCGCCCATACCTCAGGTTTTTAATTATTAACCCTAAATGGGCACTGTGTATTTCTATGTATTGGAATGCAAGAATGGGAGTGAATGTTAATTTTATTTTGTATATTTATGTAAAACGTGTACTATTAATTGTATGTCTATTAATTTTGATTTATATCCAAATTGCCTATAAAATGATATTATTTTATAGGCAATTTGGATATAAATCAAAACTAATAGACATACAATTAATAGTACACGTTTCACATAAATATACAAAATAAAAGTAACTAATTCACATTAATTAATTAATCATGGAAGACAAAAACAAAAACTTATGCGAGACTGATAAAATAAGTTTGGGGTTACTAAGGCCCCTGTGTGCACATTAAGTAATTCTAAATATGTGTGCCTGTCTAGGGATAATAAAACGCAGTCTTCAAATCTCATTCCTAAAAGTATTTGTTGCAAACGTGTTTACTCCTGTTGGATGCTAGCAACAATCGTTTAACAAAAAAATGTCTATAAATATTTCTGCGGTCAGTGCACAATGAGATAGACTGAGACAGGTTCTTGTTACTTAGCGGTCCGCGCAGTTTCGTGACGCACCACGCATCCGCGATACGCCAGTCTCCGATTATCATCCGAAGGTACCAGTTGTGTTAGCTAAATATTGTTTCGTCTTACATTCAGTGGTTTTAATTGTGAATAATTTAAGTAGTGAGTGAGTTTTAGTAATGGTTGCTGCGTGTACTGGGGTGAGTCGATTTTTCATATAATTTGGTTGCGGCTACAGTGTTTTACGACGTTCTTTGATTACGATCGTATGACAATCTCTTTGCATTACTATTATAATTAATTTCAGACAATTATTATATCACATAACCGTACGGGATTTCATATAATCGTTATTACTATATAATAATAATAATATGTATTTATTTTCCATAAATATACAAAGTACAAATACAATTGATACACACATATATAATGATTGATGATCATTTTAATATGTTTTGTTACTTACTGAATGCTCTCGTATACTAATACTATTTTTTTGGGGGGGAATCTCATTTTTTGTGTTATACTATTACTGTTAATCTCTCTATATTATTTAATTATACTCTTTAATGTAAGTTGAATAAATAATATAACGATTGTATGAAATCTCATACGGTTGTGTGATATAATAATTGTGTGAAATTAATTTTAATCTCTGGGTATGTACTGTAATGTAATAAATAGCGATATATAAATTTTTTCGTTTGGGTCGTTGTGGTGTGGTGTTGGATTATAATTTAATATTAAATATTATATAGTTATATAATATTGTCGCCTAAGCAGCACTCTCATGTGAATCACAAATATAATTTAAGATGTATGGTGTATCTAAAATTTTATTTGTGATTCACAGGAGAGTGCTGCTTAGGCGATAATAGTATATAATTATATAATATATAATATTAATATTAAATTATTACCCAACACATTTTTATTTGCTAATCTGTGTGATTCACCTACAAATAAAAGTATCTCGTAACAGCGCTCGGGTTTTTCCATCCAAAAAAAACGCGCGCTGAACTGGCGCGCGCGGTTTGAGCTGGCATATGCGTTGAGTCATCCCGAACTCGCGCATTTAATCTCATGCAATCAATTTATTACGTAGCCATAATTCCCGGTTACATTTGAGTGTTCAGTCTGTAACCAGGAACATTTTGAGTAATTAAAATCTCCGCGCTCGTAAAAGTAGTAAACAAGTCCAAGCTCAGCGCGGAAATAAATCGTTTTTTTTTTTCGTGACTACGAAAATAAACTTGCTATTATTATACAAATAATATTAACATTTTATATATGCATATCTTGAATTTTTTCCAGTGATTACGAAAATAAACTTGTATTGCTATACGAATAATATTAACATTTTATATGCATATCTGGAATTTTATAGTAACATTAAAATCGGTGTGCGGGAAACTGTTTTTTTTCTGATATCACACATTAAATAACGTATTGTCGGATGATGATAGTGATTAGCAATTTGACAATTAAAATACTTTTGGTGTGAATTAATTTTGAAATATGTTTAATACACCAAAAAAAAAAAAAAACTTAACTACTATACAGGACCACATGATATAAACTTTTGTTGATTTACAAGGATAGTCAACACAACTGAATTTAAAAATAACATACAAAATACATAGATCCCTTTTATCGAATGGTTTGCAGAAGTGATATTCATAATTACTCCTTAACTAATTAAGTCAAAAACCCTTGCACTGTACACCCCTTTTTTGAGCACTCATTAACTGAACTAAAGAGTTTGCAGAAGTGAAAATTGATACGGCTGCATTTTATTACTTTTTCTTGCTGTGTTACATACAGGGTATCTCTAAAGTTTATTTGGCTTATCCATACAACCCTTTTACAAAATTTCCCCCAATAAACAATACATTCATCACATTATTAATTATCTTGATTAAAATTACCACCCATCATCCATCCTGTTCGACGAATTAGGACCTTGACGAGGTGAACAGGCTTAATCACATGTGCATTGAGAATTTCGTCTTTTTAATTTATCAAATATGACTTCAATATCAAAAAGAGATTTTTAAATTAATTTCAATCAACTTGCTATTGACACGAATTCATTATCGAAGATTATAATCAGATTTACTAATATACAAGGTGTTTCAGGAGGAGTGTCCATACTTTTAGGAGGTGCTAATATGGACCATATAAAATAAAAAAGTTCATATAAATATGTGTCCATTTATTAAAGGTTACAGGGATATAGCTTTTGGAATGTTACTCCTAAAAAACTAACATAATGAATGGGCATTGTCAGGTTGGCATATGATCGACCCACCCACCCCTCTTGTTATACATAGTCTTTCTCATAAGATAAACTTTTAACAATTTTATAAAATAATTTAGCATGTCATGAAAAAAACTATGCGAAAAGGAGGGTTGGGTGATAGGTCAATACGCCAAACAAAATATGCCCATTCAGTGTTTTTAAAGTCTGAACTATAGTATTCAACTGTTCAATAAAACTTTGCATATTGTTTTAAATGTTGCTTTCTTCATTATTCAAATTCACTTCGACTCAAATTGTGTTGTAGGCAGTATAAGGGCCCATACTGTTTCCAGCATTGTCGTTGTGTTCACCATTGATGTAAAAAAAAACAATTCTTTTAATTGTAAATTTCTCATATCGAGTATTTAATTCAAATTATTGGCAGCATTTTATATAATATACAAATTGCAATCAATTATTCAAATATATATATATATATATATATATATATATATATATATATATATATATATATAGATATATATATATATAGATATATATATATATATATAGATATATATATATATATATATATATAATATTGTATTTTCTTTTTATTAAATAAGTAAAATAAAAATAAAAAAATATTTTAAAAACATCTGTAGTATTGACATGTATCGATAAAAAAATCTTTTGAGTTTATTTAGCTAGACTCAAACCTCAAGTCATTAGATAGAATTTTGTATTCATCTTCCAATTCATTTGATTTTCTATAGAATTAAAATTATAATTATAATTCTTGAACCGATTTCTCAATGTACATGTGAGACCAACACTAATTCAGCTCGATTCGATACCATTTAAACTTTTTGAGGCTGAAAATTGCCATGTCTTTAAATATTCTTGCATGGATCGTTTGGAGCAAACCGTAACTATTCAATACCAAATTTAGTCACATTGTTTATATAAGCTGCAAGTATTTTTGCATATGAATTTGTTTTATAAAATATATGCTTATTTATTATTAATCAAATTAATTAGTTGAAAATGTAATGAATTTTCAACTAATTAATTTAATTTATAATAAATAAGCGTATAATTTATAAAACAAATTCATATGCAGAAATACTTGCAACTTATTTTCAAAAGCATTTAAATTTCTTTGAATTTGACGAGTAGCAACAACATTTTATTTGTATTTAATTTAATTTCCTGGCTGTTGTACGTTGCTCAATTTTATAAATCATTTAATCTATTTTTTTCCTACCGTTTTCGACGTGTCCCGTTCCGAAACTTGAATCAAACGCGATCGGTAACTTGATTCATTCGCATTCTGTAACTAGATTCAATCGCGTTCGATAATTTGATTCAATCGCGTTCGATAATTTGATTCAATCGCGTTCGATAATTTGATTCAATCGCGTTCGGAAAATTTGCATCAATCGCGTTCTGTAATTTGATTCAATCGCGTTCGGTAACTTGATTCAATCGCGTTCGGTAACTTGGATCAATCGCGTTCGGTAACTTGATTCAATCGCGTTCGGAAATTTGAATCAATCGCGTTCGGAAATTTGAATCAATCACGTTCGACAATTTGAATCAATCGCGTTTGGTAACTTGATTCATTCGCGTTCGATAACTTTATTCAATCGCGTTCGGATATTCGAATCAATCGCGTTCGGATATTCGAATCAATCGCGTTCGGATATTCGAATCAATCGCGTTCCGAAATTTGTATCAATCGCGTTCCGTAATTTGATTCAATCGCGTTCGGAAATTTGAATCAGTTGCGTTCGGTAACTTGAATCAATCGCGTTCGGTAACTTGAATCAATCGCGTTCGGTAACTTGATTCTATCGCGTTCGATAATTTGATTCAATCGCGTTTGGAAACATGAATCAATCGCGTTTACAAATTTGAATCAATCTCGCGCGGAAATTTGATTCGATCGCGTTCGAAAACTTAAACTAGCCGCGTTCCGAAACTTAAAAACCCGCGTACGTGATTTGCACCCTAAAACGAATGCAGTTCCATTCCACAACCATGAGGGAAGATAAAGGCGGAATCGTTACAGGGGCAATGTAAGTATTTTCAACCAACCGTACATACATATGTAGTATGTTACATTTTTTTTCGAAACAAATTAACTAAAACATTATTTCTATTGTTACAGGTGTTGCAGTGCAAGTGTTAGCTTTTTATTTGTAAACTATAAATAAAAGTGTTATTAGCCCGCGTTCTTTAGCCACGTTAGGGTCTCTCGCGAGTATTCATATCAAATTAGGGTGTTTGTATACAGTACTAAAGTCAGTGCTTTACATGGGCTGGAGATGGAATGGAGGAGCACCGCGCAAGCAAATTGAAGACATCAACGGGGTGATCTCCTAACGTGAGGGATCCCCGCAACGAAGTAGTGAGTGATTTTTGAATTACGGGTCGCGATCGCGTTGCGCAAGTAGGTCAATTCAAGTTAGGATGTCTAATGAAAGGGAATTTAGTTGCGCCAAAATTTGTACCGAATCGTTGCGGAAATAACACCTTAGATTTCAATATTGTTTGTATTAAATTTCTTAGGCGGATTATCTAAGTGTGTCGTCGCTATTATTTTACATTATATTTATTAAACTTGTTTGTATTGTACTAATCTTGGCAACATTAGCAGCTTTAAATTAAACCTAAACTTTTTCACTTTAAATCGTAACTTATTTCATTAAATATTTATTCAATTTAATATGATTTTTGTTTTCAATAGGTAAATTTATATCGAACTAGTTTTTTTTATTTCAATTACATTTTTGCTAAATAATCAACTTGTTTGTAGTAACTTTTGTTTCAAATCAATCAGCTGCCTGCCAATCACACTGTATTTGATTACACGGCAATAACATTTTCAGAATGTTTGGCCGTTAACTTGAAATCCGATGGTCTCTAAGTAGCCGGTTGCGTAGTCCGCGATTTGAGTTTTGTTCTTTCTATCTTGATGTGGCTTGAACATAAGGTCTTCGGGTAGCTTTTAAAGTTCAAGATCTTAGGTCTTCGTATAGCCGATCATTTGTGTTGAGACAAAAGCTCGTCAGTTATGTTACTTGGCTTGAACCTGAGGTGCTCATGCAGAGTGGTGATCATTTTTGACGATGGCTGCTGTCGTGTAAAAGGTTCTATTATGTGCATTCTTATTCAACCAAACCAATAACTCGCGAAACAGTTGATGCTTACGTTAGCTTTAACGACAATAGAACACAATCCCATCATTCCAAACACAACAATTCCAGTTTTTCAGGCTACCTTAAACATTTTCGTTTCCTACTTAACCAATCCTTTCCCGCTCGATGAATTGGTGCCTTGTAGTGGCGAGCGGGCTTAATCACATGTACATTGAGAATTTCGTCTTTTTAATTTTATTTAGACAATGTTTTTTAATATGAAAAAATATGTTTAAAAAATACATCTATTGAAAGGTAAATGGACTTACTTTTGGCAAGAAATTATTCACAAAAACTCTACTTAGATATAATCATTGTTAGTCTGATATCTAACATCCGCCTTATATAGATGTTTTTTCTAATGTGACTGCATAACTTTTAAAAAACATTTATATTATTTTTGAATACTTAACAGTTAAAAAGGATCAATATCAATCTGTTTTGTGTTTAATTGTAATTATTACAAATTAAATTCATTTAGTATTTGGTTACAATTGTATGATATAATATGCTGGCAAATTTTCAAATTAATTTCAATTTATATTAAATGTTAATGAGATAAATAAAAATCAATAGTGTTTATATCATCTGATTTAAATTCAATCGGCTCAAATTGTGTTGTAGACAGTATAAGGGCCCATACTGTTTCCAGCATTGCCGTTGTGTTTACCATTAATTAAAATAGCACTTTATGGTAAAATCCTAAAATTGTAGATCTCTCATTAAACAAGTATACAATTGAAATTATTGGCTGCATATTATACATACAAATTGTAGTTGAATATTCAAATTAAATAAGTTTTTTGAGTTTATTTAGCTAGACTCAAACTAAAGCAATACTAGATAAAATTAGCTTACCATCTAAATCATTAACCCATAACTATTTCATTCAAAAAATCTCAACTTAACATATTTTTTGGTTCCAATATGTTAATTTTCATTGGCTAAACTTTATTATTTCTATCACATCTTTACTCAATAATAAACTTGTTTGACATAGCTTTTGTTTTAAATCATTCAGCTATCTGCCAGTCAAACTATATTTACTACTCTTTCAAGGCTTGCACGACAAAAACATTTGCAGAATTTTCGACCGTTAACTTGAAATACGATGGTCTCTAAGTAGCTGGTTGCGTAGTCCGCGATTTGAGTATTAGTTCTCTCTTTTGATGTGGCTTGAACCCAAGGACTTCGCGTAGCTTTTAAAGCTCAAGTTCTTGGGTCTTCGTATAGCCTATCATTTGTATTGAGACAAAAACTCGTCAGCTACGTGACTTGGCTTGAACACCTGAGGTGCTCATGAAGAGTGGTGATCATTTTTGACGATGACTGCTGTCGTGTTAAAGATTCTTTTACGAGTATACAATTTAAATTATTGACAGTATATATTATGAGACATACGAATTGTAATATTCAAAATAAAATATATCTTTTGAGTTTATTTAGCTAGACTCAAACCACAATGTTATTAAATAGATTTTGTATTCTTGCAACAATTAATTGGATTCTCTATAATTCTCAAACCGATTTCTGAATGTACATGTGAAACCAAAACCAATTCAGCTCCATTCGAAACAATTTAAACTTTTTCAGGCAGAAAATTGCCATAGCTTTAAATATTCTTGCGTGGATCGTTTGGAGCAAACTGTAATTATTCAATACCAACTATAGTCACTTTATTTCAATATATTTTCAACTAATTATTTTGATTTATAATTACTAAGCATATAATTTATAAAATAAATTCATATGCAAAATTACTTGCAGGAACATCAATCAAACCATGCCCATTTAGTGTTTCTAAAAGACTGAACTATACACATCAACTGTTTTAACCAATGAAACTATGCCCATTCATGATATTGAATGACTTGAATTATGCCCATTCAGCATTTCAAAAGACATGAACTATGTCCTTCAAAAATATTACCCTCAAATTAATTTCGTTTTGTTATTGTTTTATTCTTTTGTTTTTATAGTTTTTTTTATAATTTCTATAATTGAAAATACATGACAGTTTACTATCATTTTAAACAGTGAATTGATATAGTTCAAATCGTTTGAAATAGTGAATGGGCATAGTTCAAGTCATTTGATATCCTGAATGGACATAGTCTGGTTGGTGTGTGCCCGCCACACCTACCCCTCCTTTTCGTATAGTTTTTTTCATAGGATAATTATATGCTAATATTTTTTTATAAAGTTATCAAAGTGTATCTTGTGAAAAAGACAATGCGCAAAAGGTGGGGTGGGCGGGTGATCACAGGCCAACTAAACTATGCCCATTCAGGATATCAAATGAGTTGAACTATGCACATTCACTATTTCAAACGATTATCTATATCAATTCACTGTTTAAAATGATAGTAAACTGTCATTTGTTTTGATTCATGAAAGTCATACAAAAACAAAACAAAATAACATAAGAAGATTAAAACAATTGAACAGTTTTAGATTCATCAATTTTGTTTACCGTTCTCGACGTGTCGCGTTCCGAAACTTGAATCTAACGCGATCGGTAATTAGATTCATTCGCGTTCGGATATTTGAATCAATCGCGTTCCGTAACTTGATTCAATCGCGTTCGATAATTTGATTCAGTCGCGTTCGGTAATTTGAATCAATCGCGTTCCTTACATTGATTCAATCGCGTTTTGTACCTTGATTCTATCGCGTTCGGTTACTTCATTCAATCGCATTCAGAAACTTGAATCAATCGTGTTCGGTAACTTGATTCATTCGCGTTCGATAACTTGATTCAATCGTGTTCGGATATTTGAATCAATCGCGTTCCGTCATTTAATTCAATCGCGTTTTAAAACTTGAATCAATCGCGATTGCAAATTCGAATCAATCTCGCGCGGAAATTTGATTCGATCGCGTTCGAAAACTTAAAACAGCCGCGTTCCGAAACTTAAAAACCCGCGTACGTGATTTGCACCCTAAAACGAATGCAGTTCCATTCCACAACCATGAGGGAAGATAAAGGCGGAATCGTTACAGGGGCAATGTAAGTATTTTCAACCAACCAAACATACATATGTAGTATGTTACATTTTTTTTCGAAACAAATTAACTAAAACATTTTTTCTATTGTTACAGGTGTTGCAGTGCAAGTGTTAGCTTTTTATTTGCAAACTATAAATAAAAGTGTTATTAGCCCGCGTTCTTTAGCCACGTTAGGGTCTCTCGTGAGTATTCATATCAAATTAGGGTGTTTGTATACAGTACTAAAGTCAGTGCTTTACATGGGCTGGAGATGGAATGGAGGAGCACCGCGCAAGCAAATTGAAGACATCAACGGGGTGATCTCCTAACGTGAGGGATCCCCGCAACGAAGTAGTGAGTGATTTTTGAATTACGGGTCGCGATCGCGTTGCGCAAGTAGGTCAATTCAAGTTAGGATGTCTAATGAAACTTTTCTTTCAGCCTATGTATTTAGATTATGCTAGGGAAGGGAATTTAGTTGCGCCAAAATTTGTACCGAATCGTTGCGGAAATAACACCTTAGATTTCAATATTGTTTGTATTAAATTTCTTAGGCGGATTATCTAAGTGTGTCGTCGCTATTATTTTACATTATATTTATTAAACTTGTTTGTATTGTACTAATCTTGGCAACATTAGCAGCTTTAAATTAAACCTAAACTTTTTCACTTTAAATCGTAACTTATTTCATTAAATATTTATTCAATTTAATATGATTTTTGTTTTCAATTGGTAAATTTATATCGAACTAGTTTTTTTTATTTCAATTACATTTTTGCTAAATAATCAACTTGTTTGTAGTAACTTTTGTTTCAAATCAATCAGCTGCCTGCCAATCACACTGTATTTGATTACACGGCAATAACATTTTCAGAATGTTTGGCCGTTAACTTGAAATCCGATGGTCTCTAAGTAGCCGGTTGCGTAGTCCGCGATTTGAGTTTTGTTCTTTCTATCTTGATGTGGCTTGAACATAAGGTCTTCGGGTAGCTTTTAAAGTTCAAGATCTTAGGTCTTCGTATAGCCGATCATTTGTGTTGAGACAAAAGCTCGTCAGTTATGTTACTTGGCTTGAACCTGAGGTGCTCATGCAGAGTGGTGATCATTTTTGACGATGGCTGCTGTCGTGTAAAAGGTTCTATTATGTGCATTCTTATTCAACCAAACCAATAACTCGCGAAACAGTTGATGCTTACGTTAGCTTCAACGACAATAGAACACAATCCCATCATTCCAAACACAACAATTCCAGTTTTCAGGCTACCTTAAACATTTTCTTTTCCTGTTTAACCAATCCTTTCCCGCTCGATGAATTGGTGCCTTGTAGTGGCGAGCGGGCTTAATCCCATGTACATTGAGAATTTCGTCTTTTTAATTTTATTTAGACAATGTTTTTTAGTATGAAAAAAATATGTTCAATAAATACATCCATTGAAAGGTAAATGGACTTATTTTTGGCAAGAAATTATTCACAAAAACTCTACTTAGATATAATCATGATATCATGCATGATATCTAACATCTGCCTTATATAGATGTTTTTTCTAATGTAACTGCATAACTTTAAAAAAACATTTGTATTATTTTTGAATACTTAACAGTTAAAAAGGATCAATATCAATCTGTTTTGTGTTTAATTGTAATTATTACAAATTAAATTCATTTAGTATTTGGTTACAATTGTATGATATAATATGCTGGCAAACGTTTCCAAATTAATTTCAATTTATATTAAATGGTAATGAGATAAATAAAAATCAATAGTATTTATATCATCTGATTTAAATTCACATCGGCTCAAATTGTGTTGTAGACAGTATAAGGGCCCATACTGTTTCCAGCATTGCCGTTGTGTTTGCCATTAATTAAAATAGCACTTTATGGTAAAATCCTAAAATTGTAGATCTCTCATTAAACAAGTATACAATTTAAATTATTGGCTGCATATTATATAACATACAAATTGTAATTGAATATTCAAATTAAATAAGTTTTTTGAGTTTATTTAGCTAGACTCAAACTAAAGCAATACTAGATAGAATTAGCTTTCCATCTAAATCATTCACTCGTAACTATTTCATTAAAAAAATCTCAACTAACATATTTTTTTATTCCAATATGTTAATTTTCATTGGCTAAACTTTATTATTTCTATTACATCTTTACTCAATAATTAAATTGTTTGACATAACTTTTGTTTGAAATCATTCTGCTATCTGCCAGTCAAACTATATTTACTGCTCTTTCAGGGCTTGCACGGCAAATACTATTTCAGAATTTTCGACCGTTAACTTGAAATCCGATGGTCTCTAAGTAGCTGGTTGTGTAGTCCGCGATTTGAGTATTAGTTCTCTCTTTTGATGTGGCTTGAACCCAAGGACTTTTAAAGCTCAAGCTCTTGTGTCTTGGTATAGCCTATCATTTGTATTGAGACTAAAGCTCGTCAGCTACGTGGCTTAGCTTTAGCGCCTGAGGTGCTCATGTAGAGTAGCGATCATTTTTGACGATGACACTGTCGTGCTAAAGATTCTTTTACGTATATACAATTTAAATTACTGGCAGCATATATTATGAGACATACGAATTACAATATTCAAATTAAAATATATCTTTTGAGTCTATTTAGCTACACTCAAACCACAGAGTTATTAAATATATTTTGTATTCATGTAACAATTAATTGGATTCTCTATAATTCTCAAATCGATTTCTGAATGTACATGTGAAACCGAAACCAATTCAGCTCCATTCGATACCATTTAAATTTTTTGAGGCAGAAAATTGCTATGGCTTTAAATATTCTTGCATGGATCGTTTGGAGCAAACCGTCTTTATTCAATACCTACTATAGTCACTTTATTTCAACACATATTCAATTAATTAATTTGATTTATAACAAATAAATATATAATTTATAAAATAAATTCATATGCATAATTACTTGCAGTAAAATCAATCAAACTATGCTCAATTGGTGTTTCTAAAAGATTCAACTTAACTCAACAGTTTTAACCAATAAAACTATGCCCATTCATGATATCAAATGACTTGAATTATGCCTATTCAGCATTTCAAACCACTATGTATGTCCTTCAAAAATATTAACCTAATATTAATTTCGATTTGTTATTGTTTTATTATTTTGGGTTTTCTGTAATTTCTATGAGTAAAAACAAATGACAGTTTACCGTTATTTTAAATAGTGAAATGATATAGTTCAAATCGTTTGAAATAGTGAATGAGCATAGTTCAAGTCATTTGATATCATGAATAGTCTGGTTGGATTGCAATTTACTCAAAATAAATAAATTTTCTATTACAATGCATTTTCTTGTCGTACTTACCTCTTGCAAGTTGACGATGGTATGCCCAACATCATCAGCAGTATTGTTAAAGAACGTCAGCATTGAGGTTCTGATGAATTCAGGGCAACTCTTAACCAAGGATTTAGCGTCGACTCCTTTAACGAGTACTTGCAAGCATCGCACGGTTATCCTAACATCTGCGCCAAAAGCGGCAAGGCGAGAGCGCAACAAACTAGCCAATTTGCAGAAAAGTGCGGCTACCATTTCTTTTTCCTTCAAACTTGCAGCGCCTATGTTGTTGGTGGCTGTAGCTACCGCTATGAAGTAGTTTCGGTGTGTAGAGAAGTATTTTTCCATCAATGGTAAAACAACCTAAAACGAAATATGACATATAATAAATATATCTTTTTAATTTTCTTTGGAAAAGAAAACTCGGATGAGCCTGTGTCCGTTATATCCTACACGTTTCTTTAGAAGAATATTATCAGAAACTTCTCTAGAGAAACTTATTATATTCCTTCATTACATGCACGAAGTTTATATTATCCTTATTCAAGAGCCTACCAGAATGAACCCCTAATTAATTAAATATATACATGATTTCGAACTTGTGTCCCTTCCCAGGATGAGCCCTAACTTGTGTCCCTTCCCAGGATGACCCTTAATTTGTGTCCCTTCCCAGGATGAGCCCTAACTTGTGTCCCTTCCCAGGATGAGCCCTAACGTGTGTTGCCTTTTTTTGTTTCATTCATTTATTATTGTTTATCTATTAGATTTTATATATCACTATAGTCCTCCACTAATCTTAGTAGAAGAGTATGCATCAGCTAGGAAGTACACAAGTTCTAAATCTCACTTACTTTGGAAAAGAATTTGATATCCCTTGTAGATGTTTTAAACGAGCTTCTTCGACTGAATGTTGATGACGGTTTGAGCAATTTCATGTTGATAGTTGCTCTATCTAAATACTGAATAAGCTTTTCTAACAAACTGTATGCAAATCGGAGCTCGACGGCAGGTCCTGCGCCTCCCTGTTCGTTGTCAGTTTGTCCCGGTCTGCAGGGCCTAAACGAAAAATTAGGATTATTAACGCGTTTCCTGATTTAGTTGCTATTCAACTATTTTCTCACTTTTTAAGTACTATCATATATCATACATAGATATTTATTGTTGTGGTGGTAGAGAAGTTCGAAGTAAGAGTGCAGGAGTTGGGCGAAGAGAGACTAGTATGAGAGATGTAAATGAGATGTAGGACAGAGAGCGCATGGAAAAAAGTTAGAGAATGGATGTATGAATGAATGGGTATGTCTAAGGTATGGATGGAGGAAAAGCTGAGAATAATCGGAAGTTTGGGTCAGGGACAGAGGGATGTGAACTGGCTGTATGAGAGCTGTATAACCCTTGTTATATAGAGTAATAATTTCGAGGGAATCCCCCTAGTTACATAACCAGTAAAGGGTTGACCAGTGAGGACAAAGTATGCATGGCAAGAGCGGGATGCGATTTGGAAGAGAATAATGTAAGTGTACTATGGTAATACATATGGGGCCTACTTACCTATGCAACTTGTATCCTTGATACTGCAAATACTTCAAAAACTCCTGTGAGCGCTCCCTATCTTTTCGCTTCTCTTTATCAGTAAGCAAATCGTACGGAACCAATTGCGAGTGAATACCTCCTCCACACGTATTCAACTCCTCCTTCTTCTTTTTCGCCCAAATATCATGAGCATTTTCCGCCAATCTCTCTGCCATATTTTGCATCTCACGTGATAACGTAAGATTAGTCATATCCACAGGATGTGGATTATAATTAAACGGCGACGGGGCTTCACCTTTGGAAGAGCGACGTACTGAGTTACGATTGTTTGATGGCACATCAACTTCCGTGTGTTCAACAGTCCATCCAATAGCCAGCAGCGCCTTCAAGGACTCACGCACTGGTTCTTTATATCTTTCTTTCTCCTACAAAAAATATTTATAAAAATAACACCACCACTAATAATCTAATATACTTACATAATCATTTAACATATTGTACGGCTTAAGTCGTGGATGGGTTTTGTTTGAATCGGACCACTGCTCCCCGTACTGCCAACCATTTTCAAGCTTCCTAGAAGCCCACGCATCGTGGTAATGCTCGGAAAACTTCTGCACTATCAAATTCAAATCGTTATTTAGGATTGATGAAGATGTGTTTATCGGTTGCGGATTGTATGGCCCATCCGGGCCCGTTGCGGAGCTTTTGTTGGTATACCATTCATCATCATAATTTTTGGATAGTGAGTAATCGGGTGGCAATGCACAACCGATAGCAGTAAGACACGGTAGAGCTTTACCAAATAGTTCAGGATCGTAATCCATTTTACTTAAAGAATCGAAAATATTTGAGAATAGCATCATAGTTAAACGTTTCTCTTCATCGGAGGATGCTCCGTATAAACCTTGTCCACCGGTAGAACCGTAATATTTTGCGCAACGGTCGTAATGCAGAGTGAGCAATCTTAAAGCCACAGTAGTGTATTCTGATAGGTTTGAAACATCAATAGTTAGTTTTCTGAGCAGTTTTAGTAACATTGCTGGTTGTAATTGACTTGTTAAGGCAACTAGGAAATCTGAGACGTTCTCACGCTGGCCTTTAGTGAGCATACGGTTCTTTGATAAACGGTAGACTGTGTGTAGTGTTGCATCTAGGAGTGACGCGTAATTTTCAGCTTCACTATAAAATTTGCTATGTTGGATAAGTAGTGGAAGAATCGAGTTTCCTATGTATCGGTTCATGCTTAAGGCCATATCGGATTCGCTGCCATCGTTTCTATCGAGCATTGTGGCACATCGCAGATCCGGAAGGAAGGCTTCTTCTAGTAGTCGGAAGAATAGTTCTTGTGTTTCAATCCCGTAGACTCGTTCTAAGAAAAGTACTATGGATTGCTTATGGCCGGGTAGTAGACCGGAAGGCATATCGGATTTAGGCCTTTCTTCTCCAGCGGCTGGGTTTTGAATAGTAAATCTCAAACTTAGAACACCTTGAAGATCTTCTAGTGGGACTAATGAACGTAAAATAGCTCTGGCACGAAGTGATTCGTTTTTACCCTAAAATTTAATTTTTTATTAATTTGTTTATATTTGTATGTTTTAAAAGGATTACCAGTGCTATCACAGATGAATCAGGCGCGCAACGTCCTAATAAATCAACAAGTGTGCAATAGAAACATAAAATAGCAGCACCAGTATCTATATAATCTTCATCGTCATCACTTTCCGGAAGAGGATGTTGGAAAGATGATACATTAACAGTGCCTTCAGCTTCATCATTTAGTAGTTTTCTTCTATCGGATATACGTTCGGACATCTAAATGTTTTCAAAGTATTATTTATTTCTTACTAGCCACTCTTCTAACATACCTTATTGGCATCAATAATTGCCCGTAGTAAACCTTCTCCTTCACCCCGAAGAGCAGGCCCTAAACATTCCGGTCGTCGAATCAACAGTCTGATTACTAAATTCGCGTTTTCTTCAACACTTTCACCGTTGACCCATACGCAGAACCTTAAGAAGTCCAAATAACGTTCACCCTCGACTGGATCCCATCCTAAATCGGGGTAGCCCTTTTCAACTAGCTCTGAGTTTGATTGTAGCCCACAGCGGGATAAATAAACCGCGATTTTCTCCAAGTAGTGCTCCCTAAGATATATTTTATTTGAGAAATATGTTGGTATTAAATGCTGGAGTCTATTATGTGATTATTTTCAAGCAAGATTATTATTATAATGTAGTCATTAGGGCTGGAACAGTTATTAACTAAAAGTTAATTTGAAAATATAATTGCCCAAAGATTCGTCGGTATGTAATAATAGAATCTTTTTCTACGCTGTTAATCTTATTACAAGCTGATACAAACTTTTACTAAAGTTATAGACCTTATTAAAAGCTCTTACTAAGCATTTACTAAACTTTTGGACAGAA
Organism: Lordithon lunulatus; assembly: GCA_963942505.1. Taxonomy (NCBI): domain Eukaryota; kingdom Metazoa; phylum Arthropoda; class Insecta; order Coleoptera; family Staphylinidae; genus Lordithon; species Lordithon lunulatus. The sequence continues at coordinate 61,524,932 of OZ012666.1, forward strand.
ATTGAATGGTTATTATATGTCATTATGTGGTCATTAATTTCCAATGAAGGAGATAAATAAAACTACTATGTTTAATGTTTAAACATAGTTTCATTCATCTTATTCATTGAAACTGTTGGGCCTTATTAAAAGCTATTTCTTATTTATTTATACTCGTATGCACAATGAGTGTCCAGAATAAGGGGGCCTAATCTGGACACTCATTTTGAGTATAAATAAATAAGATATAGTTTTGAATAAGGTCTAACAGTTTTAATGAATAAGATGAATCAAACTATTATGTTTATACATTAAACATTGACGTTTGATTTATCTCCACTACTCAAGCAATATAAATGTACCTGAGAGCCAACGCCAATTCAGTATTCTCCATTAAAGACGAATAGGCAACATCCAAAGGTGTCGACCCGCGCAAACTAGGTCTTGCCAACAAAATATTAGCGTTGTCCAAAAGAAAATCGAAATGTTCAAACATGGCCTTTTGATTCTGCCTGCCAGTGCGACAGAAATAGCAGAGGAATCTGCAGCAAGCCACCACCATTTCATGAGATGTATCCTAAAATATAATAACTAAAATCCTGAGTATTATTGTAATCAAACAATTGAACAACCTTTTCTTTTCCTGTTGCTTCATTTTCCCCAGGTTGTGCTTGCGTATCGGATTGCGCTTGTGACCTACGACCCAATGTGTTTATCATAACAGCCATCACATTCTCGTGGACGCGAAGAACCCGGATCAAATCGGGATGTTGGAAGAACGTGTGATTGTTAACCAGTTTCCTATTTACAAAAAGAAAAATATACACACACAATCTCATTCAATTCTAGAATTGAAGGACCCGTAAAATATTCTATTCTACAGGACGTCCAATTGTAGGACTTAAATATGATGTAATTGAAATATCAAGTGATTAAAGAGATATTATCTAGATTTCTCAATTAACGGATAGTCAAATTTATTTTCTGATTTTATGTATAATTACCATAATCTCATTCGCATCAGCTCCTCTTCTTCCTGCGACATTTGTACAGGCAACAGTGCTCTTATCTGGCTCAAACCCACCCACATTTCAGCCACATCATTCTTGGTTTTTGAATTGATAACATAAGTTTTGCTTAGTGCCTTGATTAATTCACCAACCGCATCGTACTGTCTTACTAACAAACTGAACATTTCTTGCACCAGTTTCGGCAGTTCGATTTGAGCCTCCTCGGCCCATTTGACAATTGTGGCAATTAGTACTTTTCTGAATACTTCTTCAGGGGTCTTCTTCTCCGGCTCTGGTTCTTCTTTAGGCTCTACCTCCAGCTCTTTTACAGCGTTTATAAAGTTGTAGAGCTTTTTAATTGGGCCTGGTTTGGCTGATTCGTCTTCCACCTAAATTATATAAACCGTTTTAAAAATATAAGAATTATGTAATCATAGATTATCTATAGATTGGTGAATACGGCTGTATTCATTCATTAAAAATCATACTCTTCGAACAGTGGGCATTTCTTCTAGTTTTATATTGTTTAAAACTAGATGAAATGCCCGCTATTCGAAGAGTATGATTTTTAATCACAAAAATAGACACATCAAAACTTTTAATATAATGAATTAATATATTTTTAATTGTAAAAAAATATAAGATTCATTCAAGCATTGCTATTACTTCAAAACACTTAATACTTGAATTAAATAATGTACAAACAAACAAATTTAGAAAACTTCTCGATGGAAATTTGAATAATTTATTATATTTTATATATCTTTAAATATAATTTTTCACTAAAATCCATACAGCCTTCTCATTGACTAAAAATGATCAAGCTCGCGCTCATGTTTCGTTAATTGAAAAAATTGTTTATTTATACTACTACCCAAATACTACCCAACCCCAAAATTAATAAATTAATGTCTTACTTCTTCTTCTGGTGGAGCTTCAAGCGCTTTCAACGACACATGATGCATTAACATATCATGGAACTCATTCATCTTCCCACATAAATCTTCTCCAATTGGACAATTCTCTTTGTCGTCTTCCTCTAAATTTTTGAAGCCCAATATGGCCTTCATTTGCTCCCTCGGCGGGCATCTGAACTCTTTAGTTTTCTTAGCCGCAATAGCTGACGGAAGATCGGACTGTTTAATCTCAATGTATCTGCGTAATTGATCGGCTTGTAGTTCGCCCACGAAGTCGTGACTGAATGCAATGATGGACTCAATGCGATGGCGTAGTTGTATGTCGTTTAGATGGTGCAGTAGGTAGCACATTTGTAGTTTGGCTCCTTCCGCCATTTTCATGTGCAGAAGGCCCTTGCGGTGTTCATCTTTGCCATCTGAAAATCATAATAATTAAATTTTATAAATTTATTAAACTAATTTATTTAAGGTTGTAGCCTGTATGACTTTACTAATGTTCATTGCTCAATAGTTAAATCTAATTGGATGGTACGAAACAAACAAAGATTGAACAAAGATTGTAAAGAAACAAAGATTGAACAAAGATGTAAAGAAACAAAGATTGAACAAAGATGTAAAGAAACAAAGATTTTCTCTTTTTTCAATAGGTAGCTTTCTGTTATACAGAGTGGAAATTAAGTAGAAAATAAATTCAATTCTTCTTCTTTAGGTGCCGTCTCCATTACTGAAGGTTGGCAACAATCATAGCAAATTCCGCACGGTCTTGTGACGCTCTGAACAATGAGTGGGAGTCCAGACCAGTCCAGTCTCTTATGTTCTCTAACCAGAAGCATAGAAGCATTTCCTTCGTCCTGGACCACGGCGACCCTCTATCTTGCCCTCCATTATTAATTTCAGAAGGCTATATTTTGTACTTCTAAAGATATGTCCTGGGTACGCTGTCTTACGTTTCTTCACAGTAGACAATAGTTCTCTGTCTCTGCTCATGCGTCTAAGAACCTTATTATTCGTGACATGCTCCACCCAAGATATTCTCTGCATTCTTCGAAAGATCCACATCTCAGACGCTTCTATTCTGTTCATAGTAATGATCTTCAACGTCCAAGCCTCAACACCATGCAACAGTACCGAGATAATGTAGCACTTAACGAACCGGTATCTTAGTTTCAGGTTTACGCTTCTCTCGCAAAATACTTTTCTCATCTTAAGAAACGTTGTTCTGGCTATTTCGATACGTGTTCTTACTTCCAGATCTGGATCCAGGTCTTCGGTGATCCAGCTGCCCAAGTATTTAAATTTAGCGACCTGCTCTATTTGCTTATTGTATACTTGCAAATAGGCTTGGATATCTGGTTTTCTACTGATAACCATTGTTTTCGTATTGGCCGTATTTAATTTTAGCCCAAGCGCATCATGTTCTGCTATTATTTGGTTCATCAAACGTTGTCTGCAATTATAGCCGTATCGTCCGCGTACCTGACGTTGTCCAATAATTCACCATTGATCTTGATTTCATCTGTAGAGCTTTCTAAGGCTTTCAGGAATATTTGCTCCGAGTAGATATTGAACAGTAATGCCCTGACGTACTCCACGTTTAACAGGAATATCGCTGGTCGTATAGTCCTCGAATCTTACTGCAGCAGTCTGGTGTTCGTACATATTTTTTTATGAAGGAGATATCTTTTTGGTCGAGGCCTTTGGTCATCAGAATGTTAATTAGGATGTCGTGTTTTAAACAGTCAAATATCTTTACATAATCAATAAAACAGATGTACACGTCCTTCCTTTGGTCTCTACCTTTTTACATGAGAACTGACAGCCCAAACAACGCTTCTCTTGTTTCTAGTCTTGTCGTATTAGTATATTGTATGAGTAAAAACTATTAAAGCAAATATACTTCATGAAAAAGTCTATTATAATCTCGACTAATTTTGTAGACAACACTGAGGATGCTCAAAATAAAAGAGCGAAATATAGAGTAATTAGTATCTTCCAAGTTGAAGATTAAGTTTATTACCTTTTTCAAATGAATCCTCCCATGTATCAGGATGAATCATGATCAGCAACTTGTCGACGTCTTCATCTCTTAGCATACCAACTAAGAGCAATCGATCAGTCAATTTCAATAGAGGCCTACAATTAAAAATTATATAGTTTTCACTATATTTTTAATTAGCAAATATTATCGCTTACACAAATAAATTTTCATTAGAACCTCCAATAGGATCCCTATTGTGCACTTGATTAACTTCAACAGCCTCTGCTAGCGCCTGCATAACATAATCTCGAACGACATCCAACGGGAAGAAGGGGGCATAAACATTTTGAATTTTATCAATAGTTTCCCTAAGAATTAAACCCAATTAAAATTAAACAACCGAAATTATAGGGCAATATAATTACGTTATATCAGTCATTTTCATTTGTGGCTGAACTGATTCCACTTGAAGTTTGCGTAAACTGTGCCCCATTTCTGGATCTTCGTATAATTCTTTTAGTTGCGGCCCTAGTGGAATTACAAACTCATTTTTGCATACTTCCCTGTAATAAATATAAAAGTTTCACAGTCATTTTAATGTTATTATAGTACTTTAATTACTATTTCAAATTAAATTATTCTAAAATATATTTGGTAAACTCTAGAGAATTTAGAGAGAGAATAATAAATAATTGCAGGCACCAAACTGCCTGCTCAGTACTTATTTATGATCAAATTTCACAGTAGTACTTTAAATATTTAATATTTCTTACATGGTAGTTGCTGTTGATTCCAAATGAACAGCAATCAGTAAATCATAAAACCCTTGCCGTAGGGGTCCACTCAAGTATTCGGCTTTGATTGCGTAGAGTAGTTGTTTTTGATCGACATGTTTGCAGAGGGCGTGTGCCGCCCTGTAATTGCTCTGGTAGCATAGAGCAGCATATAACGTTAATGTATGGGCGTGGAAAGACAATAATTTATCCATTTCAATCAGCTCTAGAATATCAATGCAGCGATCTTCTTCGGGTATGTGAAGAGCCAGCATGGAAATGGCGTCTTCGCACAGCATTGACCAACCGCGGATGTCAGATAGTTTCAAAGCGTGTACTTGAAGACTTTGATTTGGTACCTACAACATTATTATTAGTAATAATGTAATAATACAATAATAATAATACGACATTATCATAAGAAATAATGTTAATAATTTCTTCTACGCTTTGCCTCAGTGTTTTGTTTGTGTTATTATTGCACGTTTAAAGGACGAAATGAGTCTGTAGTCCCATCAGTATCTTCAACCGCATAAAAAAGATTAAATTATCTTTTTTTGTAAATATAAAAGTAATTTTAATTGTAAATTTATTATAATTGGGATAATGTCATATGTATTGACAAAATAAATAAATAAATAAATAAAATTTGTAATAAAAATAGCTTGTACATTGTACAGTGTAATACGGACGCATAGAGTGGGCAGCTCAATTAGGAGCGTGCATGCAGTAAATAGTAATAGTAGTATTAGTAAATGGGCATCAAGCAGAGTGACCACTCATCGACGAATGTGGCCATAATCTCGATTTAGGCAATAAATAGTAACAGTAGTATTAGTAAATGGACATCAAGCAGAGTGACCACACATCGACGAATGTGTCCACAATCTCGATTTAGATCGTCTTGTCCCACTTTACAATTTTAATTTGTATCCCACTTCAAGATTTAAAATGTCTTATCCCACTTTAAGATTTTAATTGTCTTTTTTCCACTTTAAGCGGTATAGATATTTAAATATTCTTACCCTAGCCCAAGTATGTGGCTTTAAACATTGCACTTTCAATCTTGGAGGAAATTGTGGAATAACATGTTTGGCACTATTTTGAAGTACTGCTGCTGATAGCGGCAAACTTGTGGCTGTACGCCCTAACTCAATTTGCAAGCACTCCTTACTAGTTGCCTCAACGAATATAGCAGGGAAGAGTTTCGTATCGGGTTCCATCTGTAATAAGTTGAATGGTTAGGAACAGTACCAACTTTGTATATGAAGCAGTACCTTAAATCGGTGTTTAGTCCCTTTTCCTTCACAAGTAAATGAAATCACACCAGTTGCAGCATCAACAAAGCAACCAATAAACATCCCTTGAGAAGCTCCTTTTCCAGAAGCATCTTGCGTAACTTCATTGTATAGTTCATCAGAACGCACCATGTAGCAAGATTGCCGCTCGACACTACAAATAATTTTTTTTAAACTTAAATTTTCAAAGTCTTACATGAAATTATTATACCATTCTGCTATTCTTTCATAATCGTCTACAATGATTACTGAACTTTTCAGGACTTGACTTTGATTAAAATCTTTGCTGTGTAGATGGTATTGTGTAGTAACCCAACCAACATATACATGAGCTGGATCTTGTCCAGGAAACACTCTCACACCTATAATAAATATATTACAGTAATGTATACTCATCATAAATTAATTATTATCATTACCATAAAAATATTCATTTATAAGCTTTAAACACTCAGCGTCGAAAATCTCATTACCGATGGATTCAACATCGGATGCTTGTGGAATTGAAAGTTGTTTCTGTTGGTGTTCCGCAGGAATTGATTGTAATAAATCGGTCTATAAAAAGAAACATAATTACATAACATTAACATTTATTAGGATTTCGGCCTATTTCCCATGAGCTTATTATCCTTATACTGGATGTCCTTAAAGTATCAAATAAATTCGATAAAACCTTTATTTAGATTTATGCTAAAATTGCCTCGATTTTTAATTTTAAATTGCCAATTTTTAATGGGTCTCAAATTTTTTCGACCACTTTTGAATGAGCAATTGCATCATCGACTATTTTTTTCAACTGACATCCCCATTTTTTTTAATGCGGATTCTGAAAGGGATTTTTTTTGTGAGATCATGTAAATTATAGGTCACATAAGGAAATTTCTCAGAAAAATCATTTCAAATCATGTTCAAATTGTGCACCATTTACAGTCTGACAATGAAATAATCGAAGCACAAATTAATTTTCAACATTTTCAATAATATCTGGATATATTAATCGTGCTTCTCAATGAATCCTCGCCTTGAAATCTTTTAAATATGTTGGACGTGTTATATAAACTTTACAATTGTAAATGGTGCACAGTTTGAGCAATTACTAATAGCTTTTTATTGTTTAATTAAATATTATTTCGAGAATTAGAAAAACCCTGTAAACTTCTAAAAACGCAGGCAACTTTCATGTACTCCTCTAAACCTAGGTCAAATCCGGCGAAATACGCGCGGATGGCAACCCCACCTTTGCTCGCATAGTTTTTTTCATGCCATACAAAGATTTTACATAGTTTTTTTGTTTGTTTTTAAATGATACTATAAACACTTTATTTAATACCTGTGACTGCTTCATTGTAGGTTGTCTAGTAAGCAAAACAGTCGGTAAATTAACGGGTGACTGAATCTCCATTTCCGGCTCAGGCGGACTAGTCTTTGCCTTATTGCGGTCCCCACTAGTGCCCTCACGTTTGCGTGAAAAGAATCTAAATGTAATAAACGACAAATTAAAGCACATTTCTACACAAAGCCGACATGTATACAATAGTAACAGTACCACAAAAAAAGTTGTTATTAAAAACCTAACCCTATGCTAGTCCTAAAGAAAAAAGACCGTCACATGGTACTGCAAATTGATTGCTGCATGCAAAGAAAAACCTTTTTTAATTTTGTGGTGCTTTTCTGTGGTGTCTATTCTAGTGCTATTATGGTACAGTTGCGTTTAAGAATTGTGAAAGAAAAGTGAATACATTTGATATACCTTCGGAAATCGCTGAAATTAGAAATAAGAAGAAATGTAGAGAGGATGAAAGAAGAAGGTTTGGGAGTTTATGGATTAATTTTTAATACTTACCTAAAGGGCGATCTGCCTCGCTTTTTCTTGTCGTCCATTTTATCCATCTCCAGTTCGCTTGTTGAGCGGTTCATCGATTTCGCTTGGGATACATCAAGACCTATTTTTGAAATTTAAAACGTAACATTATTCAATATATAAGCGTAAATACACCTCTTAGAAACAAGAAATAAGTCATGAAACCATTTTTGAACTTGTTACACAGTTTTTCAACTCACTCTACTCTTGAAACAATTGTCCAACTTCTTAGATAATTGTGCAAGTTCTACAGCACTATATTTCGATCTTGTTAGGCCTTATCAGTGCTGTTTATGCTAATAAAAGGTTTTACTAATCCAACAGGTTTATATTAGTATTAGTTAAGACACTTAGAGCCGGTTCTACAATTAACATTTAACCGGAGAATAAGGCTATTCGTAGAATACGTTTGAGATTTTAATGCCAATATCTCAAACTTATTCCAAAATTAGCCTTATTCTCCAGTTAAATGTCAATTGTAGAACCGACCCTTATAGGTGTATATAGATATATTTTGTGTTTCGGCTATCGACCAGTATTTTATTGATTTTTTTCTTACCTTCTGTTTCAAATTGTGGATTACGTGATAACGATCCCTTTCTCGGAGGTCTACCCGGTGTCTTTAGTCTCGACTGTTTTATCATTTCGTCTGCTTCAACGGCATCCTCGTTGTAATTGCGTTGCAGCCCTTGAAATATATATTAATGAGCATCCTTATTTTTATTCCCATATCGTTTTTACCTTTAATATCACTCATTGAAAACCCGCTCTTCATAATCTGCTCGAGATGAGCTGGTGTTTGTTGATTTTCTGCCTCTATTTTCAATCGGTGTTGGCGTAGCTTAATTTCTTGCCACCTGCGCATTTTCTCCTCTTCACTGAAATTATTATTACTTATATATTGTATGTTCAGATTAGGAAATACTGCTAAAATGATTAACACCATAGTTTTGGAGAAATCATATCAACTTTCTTTAGTGAATATTTCTACAAATGATATGTATTTATGAAAAATTATTTCCAACATATCCATTTCACAATAACAACTTCATAGCAAGAAGTTCTCTCTAAATAATAAAAATACATACCACAAACAGACTAAAGTCTGTCTGCAGTATAGACATATTAATATAGAAATTTTAATAATTTTCAAGCTTCTTATACCATTTTTGAACTAATACATAATTTCAACTCACTCAATTATTGTGTAACTTTTTAAACTATTATCCAACTACTTAGACAATTATGCAAATTGTTAGATAATTATACAGCTTGCTAGACAATTGTGCAATTTCTAGGACAATTGTACAATTTCTAAGGTAATTATAGAACTTCCAAAACAATTGTATAACTTTCAAGGCAATAATACAACTTCCAAGATAATCAATCATACAACTCCGAGACCTACATACAACTTCCCAGACATACATACAACTTCCAAGGCAATTTCTCTCACAACGTCTCTATGCGTACTGAAAATCGGGATCAAGCCAGCTTTTGTCCTTTTACTCTAGGCGAAGTTTCTATCCTCGCTGAAATGGTCTCAAGAAATTATACAACTGCCAATAGATTTAAACAACTTCCAAGATAATCATACAACTTTCAAGACAACTATACAACTTCCAAGACAATTATACAACTTCCAAGACAATCATCCGACCCCCAAGAGAAACATACAACTTCCAAGATGATCATACAACTTCTAAGAAAATCATACGACTTCCAAGACAATTATACAGCTTTCAAGACAATAATACAACTTTCAGGACAATTATACAACTTTCATGATAATTACACAATTTCTAACACATTTATTCAATTTTAAAGACAATTATAGAACTTACTCTACACGAAGTTTCTGTCCTCGCTGAAATGGTCTTAGAACACCAAGAAATTATACAACTTTCATGATAATTACACAACTTCTAAGACATTTATTCAACTTTCAAGACAATTATAGTACTTACTCTACACGATGTTTCTGTCCTTGCTGAAATGGTCTTAGGACACCAAGATATTATATAACTACCAAAAGAATTATACAACTTCCAAGAGAATCATACAATTTCCAAGACAATTATATAACTTCCAAGACTACTATACAACTTCCAAGACAAGTATACGACGCCCAAGACAAACATACAACTTTCAAGATGCTCATACAACTTCTAAGAAAATCATACGACTTTCAAGACAATTATACAGCTTCCAAGACAATAAAACAACTTTCAGGGAAATTATACAACTTTCATGATAATTACACAACTTCAAGGACATTTATTCAACTTTCAAGACAATTATAGAACTTACTCTACACGAAGTTTCTGTCCTCGCTGAAATGGTCTTAGGACACCAAGAAATTATACAACTGCCAAAAGAATTATACAGCTTGACGCCCAAGACAATCACACAACTCCCAAGACAATTATACAACTTCCCTATGTGTATTGAACATCGGGATCAAGCTAGCTTTAACACTTTTATTCTACCCGAGGTTTCTGTCCTCGCTGAGCTGTCCTTAGGATACTAAGACAATTATACAACTTCTTTATGCGTACTGAACATCGGCATTAGGCCAACATTTTCCCTTTTGCTATACTCGAGGTTTCTGTCCTCGTTGAACTGGCCTTAGGACATTAAGAAAATTATACAATTTCAAAGACAATTATATAACATTCAAGACAATGATACAAATTCCAAGGCCTTTAAAATATATTTTAAAGTATATAAATGTGCCTCAAAAGTTTGTCGATTCCTGCCCTATACAGTCCCAGAATTTCAACTTCAGCTTCAAAATTTAGTTAACAAACTAACGCCCTCGTACTGTGCATTGGGGAGCGAGAATACAAACCCAGTTATGGCCAAAAATTCGCGTACTTTTCACAGAGTTTCAGAGGTTTTCTGTGAAATTAAGGCAAATAGTCGGTGAACGATCCTCTGAACTTCTCCATTTACCAGCGGAAAAGCCCTCAGGCTGATAGCTATAAATATAGAAGTTTTTTTTTTCTTACGTGATAAAATTAGGATGGCAGATAACCGGCAAACTGAGCCTCAAAAACTCCCAATTAGCCTTCTCCATCGTCTCAAACGTGTTATGACTGATCTTCAAGCACGGCGGACTATCTGAACCGGCAAGAATCCTAGTAACATCAATTTTCGTATCGGGCATATCGTCGGTGTTTTCAAAAATCGGCTGATCTTTCGTGTACCAGTAGGTAACGGCTCGGTTCATATTTCTGCAATTAAATTCAAATATAATTAAATGTATAAACGTCTCAAACTAAAAAAAAAACGTACACACAAAATGGTTCATAGCCCTCTTGCAACCCGCATGTTGTAAAGTACTTCAGAATTGTAACATCTTGCCCATAACATAGTTTAGCCTTTTGGCCTACGCCTAGCGTAAAGGCTGGCACAAAGTTATCGCCTTGCACATCCGCAAACGTAGTTTCTCCTCCGAGTGCGTCCATCAACAGTTCACCGTTTAGTGAAAAACCTTAAAATATCAAAGAGAATACATATTTCAGAAAACAATCCGGGAAACTAATTTTAGTTTAAAAACCATGCACTCTATAATTTAGTATATATTTTCAGTGCTCGAAGAAAAAAAGTGGTTTCTATGTTCAAAGTGATACTTTTTACAGCTTTACTTCGAGTACTGTAAAAATTCCAAACCAATTGTGTTAGCATATAAAACGTTATTTAAGCATATATTTTTCAAAGCCAAATCTATTATATTGCATTGGATCGGGAACAAGGTGATGTTAATTTTGGATATTATTTGTTCACGTAACATCTGCATTGTTATTTTAACAATCCCTAGCAAATATACAATTTGTCAATGCCAATTTGTCATTTTAAATTGACATTACCATTGTTAGATATGTATTTTATGCTTACATTGCTGATGATGTTTATAAAATTCTTATTCTATTAGCGAGTTGAAGAATAAAATTGTTTATTTGTTATTTCCAAAAAATATACATTCTGTATAATTATTACTTTATTATACGAAGTATGGATAAAATATTGTAAATATGAGGGGGAAAATCTAATTTTAGCGCAAATCCTCTTTATTAGGTCTTCTGGTCATTTTATCTCTGGATCGTCTGTCGTTTGTCTGACTGTCGTCTGTCTGATTGTCCTCTGTCTGTCTTCTGTCTGACTTCTGTCTAACTCTCGTCTGTCTGACTGTCGTCTATTTGATTGTCGTCTATCTGACTGTCGTCTGTCTGACTGTCGTCTGTCTGACTATCGTCTGTCTGTCGTCTGTCTGATTGTACTCTGTTTGTCGTCTGTCTGATTGTACTCTGTTTGTCGTCTGTCTGACTTCTGTCTAACTCTCGTCTGTTTGATTATCGTCTATCTGACTGTCGTCTGTCTGTCTGACTATCGTCTGTCTGTCTGACTATCGTCTGTCTGACTATCGTCTGTCTGACTATCGTCTGTCTGACTATCGTCTGTCTGACTATCGTCTGTCTGATTGTCCTCTGTCTGTCGTCTGTCTGATTGTTCTCTGTCTGTCGTCTGTCTAACTCTCGTCTGTTTGACTGTCGTCTGTCTTAAATAGTACATTCCATTTTTTTTATTGATGTTACGTGAATAAATAATTAATCTATTACTACAATAAAGCCAATAAATGCATAAAACGTGTATTTGTATATAGGTATATGATTATTTCATCAAACCATGCTGTTCATGTTCTGCAGCATTTCTAGAAGCCTCTCAATTGTAAAAACAAAGCTTATGGGTAAATATTTGTTTCAAATAAAATGCTAAGCGCGCAAGAACTGCATCATCATAGTAGCCCTTACTAATGGTGTGATCAATGAGATCTAGAAATACGCCAACGACATCGCCGACCTGCCACTGTTTCCCAAATGATTCCGCCGAATTGCAATACACTTTTTCTTCCTAAATAACAACATGTACAACGTTTAAGAGAGAAAGGAAAAAGAAAAAATAACGGTACAGAGCATGCAAAATAAACATTAGTAGTCATCGGAGACTGAATGCAGAGAGAGACTCACTGATTGTTTGATCGTACATATCTAAAAAACACCCGATCACATCTCCAACAAGATATCTCATCCCGAAATAATAAGATAAGCCGCCATGTACTTTTTCTTTCTTCGGGTATAAATGAGAAAATAAAATAAGAAAATAATGAAATGAATAAAACTTTAGGGGGGTAATAGTTTTGAAATACACTTACATTGTAACCATCAAACGCCCACGTGTTTTCATCGGAACCTAGCATACTACCAGGCGCACAATCAGCCTTAGCCCATCCTACCCGCATCGGGCCTGTTGTTAGTACTTCGAATTCAAAGTACCATTTGCCCGAACTAACCGCGTAGTTTCTCTCAGCCCGATATGTCCGGAACGCCGATTGTCTCATTCTTATTGCCTCAGCAAGAAGAGCTACAATAAAATTAATCTGTATTTTGGTATTTATTTAAAAATGTTTAGATTTACTTTCTTGCTGTTCTCCTGTTGGTGGATCGATGATATATCCGTATACTAGAAGAGTTCTTACGGTTTCTGAAGCTGTATCTCTGTTTGCCTTCTTGATTGCATCATCTACTTTTGAGTATGGTACTAAATGTGGGCTTCTCAGCATGTCAGGATCCTAAAATGTAAAATGATTTTTAGGTATGAGAATGTGCATTTTTTGCATTCATACCATTTGTCATAAGAGGGATGAAGTCCTTGTAAATCTTTACCCGGAACGTGTTCCGATGTTTCGGGTTAAGATTTAGAAGGATGTTGCAGTAAAAAATGCCAATGTTTAACATTTTTACCGTTAAAGTTTGTCATCAATCTATTCAACCTTGAATTTACAAAACTAGATTAGTCCAACTTATAGAATACATCACTATAAGTTGAACTAATCTAGTTTTGTAAATTCAAAGTTGAATAGATTGATAAACTTTAATGATAAAAATATTAAACATTGGCATTACTAAAGATAACAAGACTAATTTATTATGCATGCGTCGATGGAATATCGAAATGAGAAACACTATACTCACTTCATTCAATCCATAAGTCCATTGTTGTTGAATTCTCTCTTTGGCCCACAAGTTATGTGTATTCTCGGCTAACTGATCAACAAGTTCTTCCATTTTTACATTCAACGTAATTGCACTTAAATCCAAAGGCGCAGGTTTGTAGCCGTTGGCCTGCATGAAGGGCTCATTAGGTAGACGAATGCTTCTAATACGAGATGGAGGTTTATCGAGTGTAATGTAGTAGCCTAGTGCTAAAATTGTTCTGAAAACAAAACAAGAAACATATTTCATATGATATTTGTGTCTTGCTAAAAATATATAATAATATTGTAGGAATGTAAAAAGTTACTGTCCGAATATCTAGTAGATATCAGCTTACAAACAATAATATTGCCAGAAGTCCTAATAACTGTAAGATGTTAATATGATTCGTCGTATTTATTATCTATGGTGATTCAAACGACAACAATTTTCTTCAAACTATTGGGTGAACAACAGACTTGTTATTATTTGATCAGCGTCACCATTACAATACTGCGTAATGTTAAAAAACTTTCAATATATAAATAATAAAGCCTTCAATATATGGTCACGTATATCAGTGATTCTCAAAGTTGGGGTCGCGAAAAATATTTGGGGGACTGCAGAAACATTCGATTTTTTTTTTCTACATACTGTGCGAACATATATTTTTCTAAACTTACTTTAGTGTTTGCACGGCTAATTGTGAGTCGTATTTCTTCTCCGCTGCTGGCAGTCTATCAAACGGCACCAGGCACGGATGGATATGATTCAGATCGTCTCGATATTCGCCCCACATCCATCCAGCCTCGATTTTATTCATCGCCCACATTTCGTGAATGTTCTCCGCTAACTTATCTTTAATAGAGTCAATATGACTCGCCAAGGAAATCTAAAAAGAGTTACAAAATAAAATTAGTTTACAAAAAGCACAGTTTACAATCACAATACAATACAAAATTATCCATACAAATGTATACGTACCATTGATGTATTTACTGGATTTGGCACAAACGCGGTGTCGTCTTCAACTACTAACGGACCAGCTAATACAACTTTGTTCATGTTTCCAAAGTAGAAGCATGGATCTAAACTTAGAACTTGTTGCGGCAATAGACTCTCTACTAACGGGGAGAATTCTTCTGGTGGTATGTACTTTAGTCTGCCGTGGTCTCCGCCCAATAAGAATCGGCAACTGCAATTTGAAAAAATATATAATTATATTGAATATTAGACTTGTATCTGTAGGCTTCTTGATAATATCGCACTGTGAGATTACAAATATAACTTCAAAAAATAGTTTTTGAGATAAATGCATTTTAAATATTTCGAACTATTGAAATCAGTAGTTTGAGTATAATGTTAACTAATTTTTTAAATAAAAATTTGGTTTATTCTAAAAGCAAAAAACGGGTTCAAGGAGCGTTAAAATATACATAAGAATCATGAAAACGTAAATCAAGACCTGAAAATTTATTTTGCAAGTTACGATACTTATCTCACAGTACATATATGATTTAATCATTTTTACCGACATCCGCACAAAGGAAAAATGCTCATTCCTTCACCATTTCTCAATAATTATTTAATATATCTAATGCGATAGCTACTTACATCGTAGCTACCAAAGTTGGTCTCAGTTGAATAAGCATTTTTTTTGTATATTCACTATTTTTACTACAACTAAAGACAGCTACTAACAACATCACTACTAACGCGATAGCTACCAAAATTGGTCTCAGTTGAATACAGTTTGTACTATATTCTAAATTGATTTTTATTTTTGCTTACCTTAGTTTTGATGAGCAACTGATGACAGGGAAAAACATCCCATCTAAATTGAAATCACAAAAACTTCCTCTAACAGGATTACCATTGAAGGTAAATGATATTTTGGGTACTGTAAGGTCCATGGCACATCCAATTACATCATCTGCAAAATAAATAATGATAGCTTTTTTTAAATTTATGTTTTAATAATACATACTCTTCCTAATATACGGCTCTGTGCAATCATCCATTACTCTTGTACATCTGCCACCAGTCCATAAAAATGCACCATCATAGGCGTACGAGTACAGATCGTCACCAACTCCGTTTCCACCCCATTTTTCACCACCGCCTGGATACGGCATATAACTAAAATAAAACGTCAATTTATTAAATTGTATAAATATACCAATCGGAATAAACAACAGTAATTGAAACTTTAAAGCACAAAGCGCCATACATTGAAGATTTCGATCTGGTTAGATCTCATCGGTGTAGCTCAGTTAGTGTACAGGAATATGTACTGTAGTTTATTTCTAAAAGTAGAACCGTAACAGAAGTGTAGAAATGAACATAAGAAGCATAGAAAATTAAAAATGTAAGGTACGTTAGTCAAAGAAAACTTGGAGAAATGTAGTAGTAACGTTGGACGTTAATGGATATGTTAATAATTACGTATTACGATCTCAATCTGTTAAATTAAACTCGTATCGTGTTAATTCACCGTTTCAATTTTTATCGTATACCAGTAAAACTAACCAGCTTTGTTTTAACTAACTATTTCCTTACCCTTTTGAATTTGCCCATCCTATACGCAAATGCGGCATCATATGCGTAGTCTGTTCCAAATGATCGACGGTGACCTCAAAATACCACTTCTGGTAGATCGCGCTGCCCTCAAGTCGCCCAACGAAAATATTCGGTCTAACACTAGCAACGTGGTCGACCAATTGAGTTTGCAGCAGTAAATTTTGTCCGGGAAGCAGGAAATCTGCTATGTTATTCTGCGAGCCTCTCACAGCTACCCCATTACCCACACACAGTGAGCAGAGTACATCCAGAACTTTCGGGTCCCTCCCGTGTTTCTCCAGTAGCGAGATAATCACTTTAATATGTTCATCCTAAAAATAATAATCACTAGTTACAAGTTGCTTTATAAGGTTTGATTTGTAGGGGTATGAGGGGTAGACTAGAGGAGCTGAAATGAAAGGAAAGAGCTCAATCACTCTTTCCTTTCATTTCAGCTGCGAATGGCTTTAAATATTTGAGATTTTGGTTAGTATGTGGAGGAAGGTTTGGGATGCATGTGGAGTGTATGCAGGCAAAAGCGAAAATGATTTGGGGAATAGCGAAGAGAAAATTGGGGGCCGTAACCTCCGAATGGCGTGCAAGATCTGGAATGCGTGTATATAACCTATATTGTTGCATGGAGTAGAAGTGTGGGGATTGCGAAAGTTTGATGTAATTGAAAGGGAGCAAGGATGGTTCCTGTTTAGTAGTTTACTAGGTCTCGAAAGGTCAAACCGAGGGCGGTGCTGTTACAGTACTGGTGGGATACGTGCGTAAGGGCTGTAAAGATTACAAAAATTGGGTGAGGAAAGACTGGTGCGGGAGGTATGGGTTAGGTGTAGGAGTAGGATGGAGAAAGGATAGAAGAAGGATGTATAAAAGGATTGGGTATGTCTGGATGTGGGTTAAGGAAAAGCTGAGAGAAAGGGGTAGCCTATATACTGAGGTAAGCGAGAGAATGAGGGACATTGAGTGGTAAGAAAGGGAGATGAGAATGGCTGAGAGGCCATACAACCCTGGCTATGTAGAGTGGCAAGCGGGGGGAAAACTCCCGAGCTATTTAGCCAGGGAAGAATGGAGTAGGGAGGACAAAGTCTCTATGGTAAGAGCGAGGTGTGGGTCAGAAGATAGAGGTAGACAGGTGTGGATGGGCTGGGGTACACCGCGTGTGTGCTGTGTAGTAAGGGAGCAACATGTGGTGACAAATAATTAGACATTAGCAATGAATGTAAGGGTGTGAAAGCAGATATAGGTTGGAGATTGCAGAACGGTTAGAAGAGCTGTGAAAATTTGCAAGAGACATGTGGGGAGGACACGACTAGGGCAGAGGGGATAGTGTGGAGGAAGCGGGCATACAATGATATATAAGGGAATGTGTATTTTATTTTTATCTGTATATTTTATTTTATTGCATTATTTGGGGGGGGGGTGTTTCTTTTTTGGAATGGAGTTGTACGAACTATTGTGTTGGCTAGGCCTAATAAAGGTCCTTTTCTAATAATAGTAACTTACCCTCATCATATTCAAAGCCTCTGGTGAATCAATGAGCACGCAGTGAAGTACATCCAACATTCCAGTACCCTCACTGGAGGCTTGTGAGCCTAAACGCGAGAACAGCCAGTTAAGGCGGTTGGAGTTTGCGAATTGTGCGCAATTGGTGTGATTTCCTTTGATAATTGCAGCCAATAATTGATACAAATAACCGGAAATCAGTTCCCAATTCTGGTCGCCAGCTAATGCCGCCAAAAATCCCTGAGACGTGATTACATTGATTTTATCGATCGCTTCCAGAATCAAATTCAAAATTCCCTCCTCTTGAAACAGATCTTGTCTGTTGCGTAACGCTCGTAGTCTGTTTTGTTTCTCTTCGTGTTCTACAATGATTATAATAAGAGTTTAGTTAGTTTAATAACATAAAAATAACAAATTATAACGCTTTTAGCGTAGCAGGGCAAGTGCTACGTTACCGATAGCGCCGACCTATTAAAGTGCCTTCCGAAGCATCGTGGACCATAGAGGTTCTATGTTCTATGAACTAGAATACATGTAAACTTTGCTTTTTACTAAGCATTAATAGGATTTTTGATGTTTCGACTTTTTCCGGTAATACGTATCAATAATAAGTTTTGCGAACATGCACGAGAAATATATAAAGTTGCTGTTTATATTTACCCATATCATCCTCCGGTTGTGCAAAATAATTAATTAAATCCTCCAGACACATCACCATTTCATTTAAATTAACAGTTGCGAAAAACAGTGAGTGTCTGCGGTTTACTTGCAGAGTTTCCAATCCACTAAATAAACATACAACGTATATAAATATTGATTTTTTTTAAGAGTTATATATCTTACGTTATGAATTGTGTGAATAAAGAGCTACATTTTCGGATAACCCTAGCAGTTCTCGATTCCTCCTCCTGGCTTCTGCTAAAGTCGAGTCCGTCGTCCATTTTACCCTCTTCGTGTAATACAGCTTGTTTCTCTTCAACTTTACCGACGCCTTTCTTTTTTGTTTCGTATGACTAGAGAAAAAATTCAATTAAAATTAAAATTACTGAGTTTTACAAGATTTCCAATTTTTCTTGTTTTTTTATTTAGCTTGCAAATTCGCGCCTATTAGCAAAATCGTTGACAAAATTCCTAAAATATACAGATTAGTTCACGAAATGAGTCAATTTAAAGTCTATATTATTTTTAAAAAAATACTAAAGGTCTTTATTTAAAGTCTATATTAAAGTTAAAAAATGATTTTGGATTTATTTAAACATTCAAAGCCTTTAGCTAACTTCTAACAGATCCATTGCATACAAACGCCATTGTTTGCAAAGAAGAATGTGAGTTACAAGACAATAATATATCTAGAGAGGACCGTTTATAAAGGTCGTTTTAGACAAGACAATTTCTTAGCTCAAAAGTTGTTCAAGAAATGAATTCATATATACAATTTGTCCTTGACAAATAGAACGCGTTATATTTTCCATTCGATCTACCAACCAATTCAATATTTCAAATAATTAGTTGTATGATACGAGACAATTTAGATGATCTCGCATCTTGACTAACTTCTGAGTCAAGAAATTGTCTTGTCTAAAACGACCTTAAGACATAAGCCAATTAAAGAGAGAAATTTCACAGACACGGACACGTAACTTTCATTACTCAGTCTCTTTTTGTTATTGTTATAGCTGCTTAGTTTTAATTATAAAAATATTTACTATGATTATGTGATCAAATACAGCATATGGTATGAGCAAATGTATGTTGTCAGGAATTGCCCCACTGTCTATTTCACTAATACACGGATTCGACGTAACACATTACATTAAGCTTACTTTGTAAGATAACCAAAGCCCCGTCTCAGAATGTTGTACTATAACAGTAGAATCACCATACTTTATAATTGGCGCACCAATCACTTCAAGATCTTTGTCCTCGAGTACAACCTTCTGATCGTCTTTTTCTTGACGCAAGCAGAAAGTAGATGATGCCGTCGTAGCTTCTTCCCTAAATGCAATAAATCATTTATTTTCATAAATATTTTAGTGGGAAATATATTTGGTTTCAAACCTGTCGACAAGGCAGAGCTCGTTGTTGTCGTTAACACCCAAATAGCGGCCTGTCGTGAGATGTCGAATGCGCATCGGATGAAACCAATTTATGAAACCACCCGTCCACTTTGTGCGAGCTAATTCCAATCGCCATAGAGATCTTGCCTGGGACATGACACTGCCACCTTCATAGATGACAATACTAAAAAGAAAACATAAAAATATTTAAATTTATTGTTTGCAACGAAAAAATTAACTGTTAATCATTCAAGTAATTTTAGAACGCACTGTATAACGCCGGGTTCACACAGTTCAAGTATGTTCGAAGAGACAGCAATACATGAAAATTATCTATGGTTACGTCCGCGTGAGTCTAGATGCCAGGCACAAGAGGATGCGACTACTTTATTTGTTCATCATCATCATACAACAGTCTGTTTTCCTTGTAGGACCCCTCTTAGTATTTTGTATTGCTTTCTTGGGCTGCTTGAATCCAGTTTTTGTGATTTCCTTCATATTCATCTGTCTACCAGGCGTCCCTTCTTACCGCTTCTTGTCTGGGCCACCATTCCAAGATGATTTTAGTCCATTTATCATTTGCCATTATTGCAACATGCCCTGAGCCTCCACTATAGATATGCAATGCGCTCAGTTGCAGTTTTTTAACTTTAGTTTGCACTCTGTGTAACGTGGGAATATATAAATACTTACTTGTGCCCTACATCTCTACTCCACGTAGACGGTATTGTTAAGCATTCATCGCCGCCATGGAAGAAGCGTAGTACATCTCCTCCGAACACATAGCCGACGTATTTCATACGAGAAATACCAGTACCATATGGTTGGACCGACCAATGTGTTACGTGAAAACTTGCATTTACAATTGATAATTCATTCTCTTTTGTTGTGTGCTAAAAGAACGTATTGTAAATTAATTATGTAAGAATTGGATAGTTTTTGACTTACCAAATATCTTTCTGTTGCAACAGATACTAAAATCAAGTCATCACCTACACGGACCTTTTCACCCTCAGATCTGAAATTAGTAAGATATATAAAAATAATCAGCAATACAATATTTATTAGTATAAGGAAACGATAGCACATAAAGGCTGATAAATTAATAACCCGGCGCATTCACCATAATTGAAGATTCTCTCTTCGCCGTTCAATACATTTTGAGTATTTTTCAAACGTATAATCAAGTTTAATTTTTGTAGTTCAAAGCCACTACATTAGTGATATATATATATATATATATATATATATATATATATATATATATCTATGTTACGAACTAAGATATACAAACCTTTGTTTGCTTGCAGGATGTACAGTCCACCAACATGCCTCACCCTGGCTGTGTTCTTGTAAACCAACATCAAATGCTAGTTTGTCATTACTAGAGCTTGTCGAGAGACAGGCCAAATACTGAAAATATAGTTACGATTTAAAGATCTACTCTTTTGATATGTAAATCCTACAGCGTAGCAATATTTTTTATAGCTATATCCTAATAAGTAAGCTTTTTTACAAATGTTGTGTGCGCGTTTAAAGCGGCCGAGCATGATGGTACCATGTATAACATTTCAATTTAATTACCTGATTAATTAGCAACTTAGCCACATTAAGAGAATAAATATTTAATTAGTGTATAACAAGAAAATGTCACTTGAGTAATATTTTAAGTAGATTTCAAAAACTCTTATAATAAGCTAATATAATAACAAAACCAATACCTACCATATCACTGTTCTGATGCCGTAAAAGAATTGCATTGCCATAAAGTAACGTACGATGTCCAGAACCAGTACCTTTGCCCTAAAATATCAACAACCCTTCAATTCCAAACCAAACCAAACCACTACAAATTTCATAATATTAACAGCAACTTTGTTATATTTCTAAACATCCAGTAATCACAAACAAACCCCGGTTAATTGTGTATTTCATAAACCACTTGCTGCATAAAATAGTTATGAGATAGAAATCTCATGAAACTAAAGTTTAGGTGAAATCAAATAACTACTTCTATGCTAGATTTTTAAGTATATGGTTAATATAAAAGGCCATATCCAGATCTACCAAGTAACAGAGATGCAAGTATGAAGGGCAATGATGAAAAATAAACAAAGGCAAAACAAATACGACTACAACTACAAAAAAAATAAAAATGATACATAAAACATTCAACGTTAGTAGACCGTTTAATTTAGGGGCTAGTGATATTTGTTTATAAATTTGTATTTCTCTATCCGATTACTTACTAAATTATCGCCGCCCTGAAATTAAAAAAAACAACAAGCGGATAAAACAGAGGAGTCAATCGGGGGGTATTAAAACTGATGATAACTAACTGACTTAAGAATTAGTATGTTTAGCATTAAACTGTAGGTCTCTTATTCCGTAACAAACTTTTTTTCTTTATTTGTAGAATTAACAACTATAATACGCGAATAAATAACCCTTTCGGCCTTACCGGTGGCATTTGTCACAGTAACATTTACAGGCCTCTACTTCCATATGTTTGCTCTTAATTATTAGATTTCATTCCAACAAGGTATTTTAAAGAAAATCCATGTGCAGTTTTAAAATATTCACACACATACAAATTGAAGTATATAATCGCACACATACAAATTGAAGTATCTAAACGCACACATACAAATTGAAGTATGTAATCGCACACATACAAATTGAAGTATGTAATCGCACACATACTTCAAGTTGTATGTGTGCGAATGATGCGAAGATTTTAAAACTGCAAAAAGCGTAATAATAAATAACAAATAAAAATATTTTCAAATTTAAATATCCAGGGCTGAAAGGTTTAATGGAACAATATTAGAAATTAATGCTTTGTACACTGGTAGTCTTGATTTTTTTCAATTATAAATTTTACTAATTCTGTATTGTTTGTGGGAATTTTGTATCATTTAACAAATGTAATCGGTGACCAGGAGTCTGGAAGACTCCTTCAATACCAATTATAATTATACCTTTAGAACACGCAAGTGCAAGGAAGTGCACAATTCAGTAACTTTCCAAAAATGTGAAAGGTAGACATGAATAATATCCACGTCTATTTTTTACAAGTCAGTTTTTGCAAGTCAGTTTTTGCAAGTCAGTTATTACAAGTCAGTTTTTGCATAAACGACCCTCCGGAGTCTGTGAAACAAAACTTTACTGTCAACGTATGCATATCCCGTAATAAAAATTTAATTTAACAGTTATTTCTATCTAATTGCCATTAATATAATATGAACTTTATTTATTTATTCATTTTATAGATTGTTTGATGAGAATAATAATCCATTACCGAATAAGAGACTGTTAGACTAAACTATTTACAACTGCTAAAAATATAGAAATAGTAGTTACTGTATTTGTTACAATTTGTAACTAGCTATCGACCTTCGGCGGTCGCTAAGAATATATTTACATCTTAAATCAGTCTTGTTCTTAAAATAAATATTACAATGAGATATGAGTAAAAATGTTGGCGCTTTAGCACAATGGATGGCCCTTTATATAGAAATAGAAATACTTCATGTGTTTCTAAAAACTTACAGTTTCACTTCCGGCAGCAGTAACTAATTCTTGTAGAGCTCTAACAGACAGGGCTTGTTCAATTACAAAAACACATTGGGAGAGGTCAGGTGGTATGTTCTAAAAGAAAATTTAATTTAAAAAAAAATATTTCGAAACCGACTGTAACAAACCTTATCTGCTATATTTTCAAGAAAACAATGCCTGTTGCCGAATCCTTCCGCGGCTAAACAGACACGTTCTCCAGTTGCAGTGCACGAAAGACACACCATGTCTTCCTATAAGAAAAGTTGAGATAGTCACAATCCATAAGTGCTGCATTTTAACCTAACAATACAATTTGATTAAAATTGTTTTACACTCACCGTGCGAAGGAATGAAACATCATCTTGCTCTGATCCCCCTTCGGCTTCCGCCATTTTGGGGCTTTAATTACCTCTAAATTAGAAAAAGCACCATTATTAGTTAATCACATATTTTTAATGAGTTGTCAAGCGATTCAAAATCAGCAACAGGGGGTGTAAGCTGCGCGGAAAGTCACTAGGATCCTGCTGAAAGTCCCCAGGATACTCGCACGGCATTGATTTAAAATTTACATTTGCCATTTGCATGCTAACTAAATTGATGTTTATCACGATTCGTAATGACAAGGTTGAATTTTTTAAAATTTTAATCGATATTTTTGTTGTTTGTGGTCAGTTACCCCGATAGTCGCCTGTTTTATTTAGTGATTCTATGTGTTATGTAGTGGGTGCAATATTTTATTTACGATACATGTATTGAGTTGTAATAGTTCATGTTGTATTCATACATACAGTACTAAGTTATTTTACCATTGTGCGCTATTTAGTGTGTAATGACGCGTCACGATTTCACGGAGTTTTAGGGTGGCATATTCGGCGAACACTATGGAAAATCATTACGGTGAATGCACTGCGCACGACGTGTTATCTGCTTCATGAAAATTTACTACCATTGTACTACCGACATTTACTCTAATATTTATTACGTGAAAACGCAGTGCAGATTTATTAACAGCTTATCACAGTTTCAAGTTCAAAATAATATTATAATAAATAATTTATTAACATACAAAAATCTCTACAACAGGAGAATGTATGTTACTAAATAAATTATTCATTAAATACTAGTGAGTAATATTATATTACGAGGGCACTTTATTCTTATTTTAAATTAGTTAGCCCATTATTAAAATGTAAGCTTTTAATAACAACAATATATTATTACATGAATATGTTTTACATGTTTAATTAATATTTGTTTTCCGCGATGAGTAATATAAACAGAAATACTGGGAATAGTTCCAAAATAGTTCAGCGTTGCAGATTAATTATGTTCCAAATGTAAGAGTTGCCAGATCACTGACAATTTTCCGGCCGAACATTCTCATATACAATAACTAAAGAAAATTTAATAATAATCCTTTATTTGTATGAAGGATTATATATAGCTGTTGTCAGTAGAATGAATGTTAATAAAATAAAGTAAATAAAGTTTTGTTTAGAATTTAATTATGACAGAAGCAATGTAGCATATAGGCAGTAAAGTATGGCCTGTGTCACTATAGTCGCTAGTAGTAGCCAAACGGACAGGGCCAATGCTAATGGTATATCGTGACGTCAGCATTTGTTACTACTAGTCACTAGTAGTAACCAAACGGACAGGGCCATAGGCACATTTTGAAACTCAGTTCACTGGCCTAGTTGACAGAGTCCAAGACGACTAAATATGTTTTATGTTTAGAAATGTACACGTACTCGTTTGTACCGCAAAACTTACTGCATAGAATTTTTATTAACGTAATTTGAACCCGGACGGTTTTTAATAAATTTCTACGATGCGTCTAATTACCTCTTCTAACTCATGTATTCCTAATCCAATTTTTAAACATAAACAAAAGTGTGTAAGTGTGTAAGCAAGTATTACTTCTATTCAAAAATCCCGTTTTCAAAATATTCTTGGTTGTTACTTCTAAATCGTATACGAAATTGTAATTCATACACAAAATTCGAATTCATATACAAAATTCAAATTCAACACAAAATTCTCATATACAAAATGTTGCAAGCTACATCGCTGTTAACTCGTGCATCTTCATGTTTTTCCTATTCATAATCTAGTTCTTGTACCTGTTGATTCTGGTTTTCTTGAAACTTAGACGGGCCGATGTCGTGCCATCATTTTGGACGTCTACCAGGTGGTCTGATTTTTTTGGTCTACCGTTTTTATTTGTTTTCGTTTTTCGGAGTCTTTCATCCACCATCCGCTCGATATGGGCGTTCTACATTCTTCATCTTTAACGTGCCAATTGTACGATGTCCTGTGTCTCGCATTCTTTCTTTATAACATCACTCTATACCCTACTATTCTTCTAGTTATCTTCCTTAGTACTTTCATATCTGTTGTTCAAAGAATGAATCTTGCGTTTTTTATGCATGCCTTACATTCTGTCCTTGCGATGTTGTTTGTCATATGAGACTATTCATATAGTTATTTATATATTTATTAATGCTATTATTAGCATTTACAACATACATGTATATATACGCAATACTAGGAATCAGGAGAAAACTTGCGAAATTCCGATATTCGGGCAATAACTAAAGTAACGGATGTTATGAAGAGAACAGAGGATCTCAAGTACCACACGTGGCTAGATAAAGCTAAGATCAATGGACTCGTAAAATAAATTCCGGAGGCCACGGGAAACAAAAAGACTACAGGAAGGCCCAAAACAAGATGGATCAACGAGATCTTTCATCTGTTTCCATCTTTTTCGGTCACTTGCTGTGCACATCCATTGACTCTTCGCTATGGTATTGATAGCGATAGATAAAATAACTTCCAGAGACCACGGGAAACAAAAAGACTACAGGAAGACTCCAAGCAAGATCTTTCATCTGTATCCATGGTTTTATGTCATTTGCTGAGCTCATCCATCGACTCTTCGCTATGGTCTTGATAGCGATAGATAAAATAACATCCCAGGACCACGGGAAACAAAAAGAGTACAGGAAGACCCCAAGCAAGATGGATCAACGATATCTTTCATCTGTTTCCATGTTTTTCTGTCATTTGCTCATCCATTGACTCCTCGCTATGGTCTTGATAGCGAGAAGACAATGGATGAGCACAGCAAATGACAGGAAAACATGGAAACAGATGAAAGAGGCCCATATCCAACAATGGAACTACGAGGGCTAAAAAGAAGATCGCCTTGCCTCACTCGTTCACTCGGTCAAACGCTTAGGTCAAGTCTGTCAAGTCTGTCAAATATGTCAAGTATGTCAAGTATGTCAAGTATGTCAAATCTGTCAAGTCTGTCAAGTCTGTGAAGTCTGTCAAGTCTGTCAAGTCTGTCAAGTCTGTCAAGTCTGTCAAGTCTGTCAAGTCTGTCAAGTCTGTCAAGTCTGTCAAGTCTGTCAAGTCTGTCAAGTCTGTCAAGTCTGTCAAGTCTGTCAAGTCTGTCAAGTCTGTCAAGTCTGTCAAGTCTGTCAAGTCTGTCAAGTCTGTCAAGTCTGTCAAGTCTGTCAAGTCTGTCAAGTCTGTCAAGTCTGTCAAGTCTGTCAAGTCTGTCAAGTCTGTCAAGTCTGTCAAGTCTGTCAAGTCTGTCAAGTCTGTCAAGTCTGTCAAGTCTGTCAAGTCTGTCAAGTCTGTCAAGTCTGTCAAGTCTGTCAAGTCTGTCAAGTCTGTAAAGTCTGTCAAGTCTGTCAAGTCTGTCAAGTCTGTCAAGTCTGTCAAGTCTGTCAAGTCTGTCAAGTCTGTCAAGTCTGTCAAGTCTGTCAAGTCTGTCAAGTATGTCAAGTCTGTCAAGTCTGTCAAGTACATAAACACTGGCTTGTTATACTCTATGGCTTTCTCGTTGATCTGCCTTAATGGTCCAAAGAGCATCTAGGGTGAATCTATTGCGTCCGAATCCCTGTTGCTTATAGGAACTATCTCATTGGGAGTACTTGCTATTCACATATAGGAACTATCGCATTGGCAGTGCTTGCTATTATGCTAGCGAATAGCTTCAGTGTGGTGTTGAGTAGTGTGATGCCTCGGAGATATCATAGTTGTGGATAGTTGGATAGTTGGCTGGAGGGTAGCATAGCTTAGGCCTCAAAATGGGCCCATTGTGAAACCTCCCTATCATATCATACTTCTCGCCTTTTTTGAAGGTTAGTATTTTAGTCCACATCTTCAAATTTTCAAGGATGGTCCCTTGTTTTGTTATCTTCTGGAACATTAATAATATTTCCGTGTATCGCTTCTCCTACTTGGCTCATTGTTGATGTTATCAGGCATCGGAACCTTGCGGTTCTTGAGTTTCTTTATAGCTTGCTCTACTTGTTGTTCGGTAATCACCCATCCTCTAATATCGTAAGATTAGATATAGAGTTACTCTGAACTCTTAAAATATTTGTCCGAAATGTCAATTTCTATACCAAATTTTGAAGGGTTGTAGCAAATAAGTTTTACTTCTATTCAGTAATCCCTTTTTTAATTTTTCTTGGTTCGAAATTCTATATCTACGAATTCACGAAATTATAATTCATACAAGAAACAAAAACTCTTTACCAAATTTTAGTTCGTGCACGAAATTTTGCGTGGTACTTTCTAGTATAATATTATGATATAGGCCACATAAAGAAATTTCCGAGAAAAATCATTTCAAATATAAGAGTGAATTATTTTTCAATTAATCTTGTACTAAATTCAGCTAGTCCTAATAAAGGACATGCGCAGCATGTGATTGGTTAAGCACAAGTTGAATATAGCACATGAATAATTGAAACTAGAAACTTTAACAAGTTTCTTGACGAATGTAATTCAAGCTTTATCGCTACGTTATCACTACCGGGCTTATTGTAAATGGCCCTTAAAGTCGTAGATGACGCAAACAAACATATTTGTATATTTTATTTGCGATTATTGTTATTTGTACATTTGTCCGATATATTAAAAATACTCTGAACCAAAATTCCTTCTTAATTCTAAACTCACTACCAAATTCTAATTCGTACACGAAATTTTGCATGATACTTTCTAGTATGACCAATAAAAATGTTACTGAGTTTAACATAGAAAAAACATCATTTCCAATATGTTCAAATATTCATGCAGCTTTTTGGGTAAACAACATTTTTTCAAATGACAAACCAATTTTTTGATTGCAGATTCTGAAAGGGATTATTTTTCACGATCAGCTATGTATATTATGATATAAATAATTTTCCAAGAAAAATCATTTCAAATATAAGAGTAATTTATTTTTTAATTATTATTGTACTAAATTCAGCTCGTAATAAAGGACATGCGCAGCATGTGATTGGTCATAACACGAGTTGAATAATGCACATGAATAATCGAAACTAGAAACTTGAACAAGTTTTTTGACGAATGTAATTCAAGCTTTATCGCTACGTTATCACTACCGGGCTTATTGTGAATGGCCCTTAATGTCGTAGATAACTCAACCAAACATATTTGTATATTTTATTTGCGATTCGTGTTATTTGTACATTTGTCCGATATATTAAAAATACTTTGAACCAAAATTCCTTCATAATAATGCCCTTTACCACCAAGAATATTTATTAAAAAAACACTTTTGCTATAATATAAATATGTATACACAATTAATATTAAAAACTTTCAAATTATTGCTTATAATTAAGACTTGAAGCATTTTAAGTATAGCTCACCCTTCCGTTTTTCAATGTGACACAGTTCTCCTGGCATGCTTTACAATAGCCATTTAATTTAAGTATACAAACACACTACTGTACTAAATTGAAACATGCATCCTTTCGGATTATATCATTTCGGATTATATCCTTATCAATACCAAAACGCATTTTTTAAATGTTGCACAATTTTTATCTGGTTTTAAATTATGATTCGCACATAAAGCCAGCCCTTCACGATGATATTTCGCTAACCGGAAACGTTTGTCAAAACACGCGAATAAATCAAATTTAATTCGAGCGTTGCATCGTAAAATGTTTTGGACGCAGAAAAATGTTGCGACACATTTTGAGGGGGGAAAATAACGCGGAACCTGAAATATGCGGCGGCGGCGACCATTTTGCCCATGAAAACTTATCGGTCGTCGCTAATTCCGCAAAAAAGCGGCGCTTTTGTTAGTTCTGCAGGGGTATCACGCAAACAGCACCACCACCGACGCTCGATTTTTAGTAGCGGCTTAATTAGTTCAGCTCTATTTACCAGTTTTATTAATTATAATTTTACATATGTCTTTTTTCACACACAGCTTTAAGTTTCGTAGACGGGAACTGAGATTTCGTCTATTTATAAGACACGAGCTGTGTTCGTCTTATTTTTAGTGCGGCCAGCTTAAATAATTTTAGATACTTTTTAGCGCCCTTAAAACTATGCTACCTGCGACACACTTATCCGCGCCAATTCAAGATTTAAAAAGAAAATCATATTATACTATTTACATGACTTCTATAGTATAGAAGGCACCTTACACGCTCAATAATACTGGCAATATTTTAGTATTACTGTACGATAACATATTTAAAATTTTCATTATTTTAAAACATTTTACTGATCGTGTAAGGTATAATGATGATGGAATGAAGAGAATGCCGATCCGGGTAATCATTGGTTTATAAATATTGAAGGAGGATTGAAGCAAATTCTGATAGTTCTAGGAGTGACAGTATTATTGACTGTGTAAGGTGCCTTTAAAGTATAGTAATGATGAAATGAAGAAAATACTGATTTTATTTATCCGGGTAATGATTGGTTGATAAATATTGAAGGAGGATTGAAGCAAATACTAATAGTTCTAGAAATGACAGTATTATTGAACGTGTAAGGTGTCTACAGAAACTGTTAAGGCACCTTACACGATCAATAATACTGACAATATTCTAAAATATTGACATTATTACTGATCGTGTAAGGTGCATTATTGATGGAATGAACATAATACTGACGTTAGTCCGGATAATTTGTAATTCAAGCAAAATACAAAATTATTACGAGGCACGCTTTTTTCGATTATCCATATTAACATATAATCAATCAATAAGTCTTGGACAATAGGTACTGAAGAAATAACTGACAATATGAAATTACAGTGTAAGGTTGATAAATATTAACGGTAGATTGAAACTAATACTGACAGTACTAGGATTGACAATTCAATGATAGTTCAATAATACTGTCAATCCTTCGTTTAAAAGGCACCTTATACGATGAATATTACTGTCAATATTTTAGAATAATGCCAGTATTACTGTACTATAATGTATTTAAAATGTTCATTATTCTAATATATTGACAGTAATACTGATCGTGTAAGGTATAGTAATGATGGAACGAAGAGAATATTGGCGTTTATCCGGATAATTGATTACTTGACAAATATTGAAGGAGGATTCAAGCAAGTACTAGAATTGACAGTAATATTGACCGTGTAAGGTACCTTTTATTGAAGAGCTGTTTTTTTACCTATTTTCTCGTTGCCATGGGTTTCTTAATAGAAACCCATGGCAACGAGAAAATATTATTATTTGATCGATAATACTATTTTAATAAATAGTAATATCGATCAACAAATACTAGTAACAAGTAGACCACATACTGATTAACAAAACATATCTAGCTTGTATTGCAATATTAATAATAATAATATATTAATCAATATTGAAACATAATTTCCGCGGTTGTATTGGTTTTATGTTGTTATTGATAGACATAGATATATACGATCGAAAAATCGTCCGTAACGTCAAATTTTATAAAACCTCAACATGTCAAAAGGTACTACAATTAAAGAGGCCATTAAAAAATGGGAAGAGAAACATCCCGATCAAGACATAAGCAAAGCGGGGTATGTAGGATTTCAATTCCAATATCCACCAATTGAAAAAATGGACAACTCATTAGCCGCTCTAACCAGCGTTGGAAAGCTGAGTTTAAGCACTAATATGATTGAAAAAATCGCCGGCGTGAGTTCCCTAAAAAACCTCAGATGCCTCTCACTGGGACGCAACTATATTAAGAACCTTGCCGGTTTGGAGGGCGTGGCTGATACGTTGGAAGAGTTGTGGATTTCCTACAATTTTGTGGAGAAGCTCAAACAGGTCACGGTCTTGAAGAAGTTGAAGGTTTTATATATGTGCAATAATTTGGTGAAGGATTGGTCTGAGTTTAATAAACTGCAGGATCTTCCCAAGCTCGAGGACTTGCTATTTGTAGGCAATCCCCTCTATGATAATATGGAGGAGGCTGCGTGGAAGGCGGAAGCCTCTAGACGACTGCCGAATCTGAAAAAGTTGGATGGCGATACGGTTCTGCGAGATGAAGCTGAAGAGTAAATGTTGACAAAAAAAACAAGATATCTATTTTATTTTATATTATTAAACCAATTAATTTTTCTTATATTTTTGTTTTTATATTGAAAAACGGAGATGCATATATTAAATGATGATTAAAACTCTTACACCAGGTTTCTCCAACGAATCTTAAAGATCGTCTTATTTAAGCTCGTCTTATATATAACCATGTCTTAAATGTGTATTCTGTTGCACCAAATATATGTAGATTTTACTTAGTCTTACAATGTACTGTCTTATCGTTTTAAGATCCAATTTGTGTTTGGTGCAACTGCCTAGTGCTTCATTGGCGGCTTTCTCGATGTGTGATTTTACTTTTTTCCAACTGGTTTCCACGTCGTCCTCGTCCAGAATTGTTTGTTCTCTGATCTTTTGGGTTAATCTTTTTTCGTACAAGTCCTTCATAGTGGGGTCACTGATGGATTCGATGTTCAGTTTGTCTACGTAGATAGGTGGTAGCTTCTTTTTCAATTGTGTTGTGAGTCGAAGTTTTGTCATGACTAGTTGGTGATCTGATCCAATGTTCGCTGACGTTAGCGAGCGTACGTCGATTATCTGACTCGGATGTACTACACTATTCGAGATTATATAATCGATCGTGGATGAGTGTCCTTGCGTGTTGGACCAGGTTATCTTGTGTTGTGGCTTGTGATTGAAATACGTATTGTTGATTCTCATCTCGTTTTGTGCACACAATGTGGTGAGAGTTTCTCCGCTGTTGTTGACGTCTGCTTCATTGAAACGTGGTTTTACGCCATTACGATTGCATTACCAATTCTGACATTCAGATCGCCCATGATTAGGATCTTCTGTTCGGTACGTATTTTGTCGACTTCGGTCTGCAGATGCTCGTAGAAGGTGTCAATTTCCTCTTTGCTTTTGCTAGTGTCGGGAGCGTAAACGCTGATAATATGTATTTTGTCCCTGCCGGTGTCTAGGACTACTCTGAGGATTCTTTCGTTGACG
The DNA here is from genome assembly GCA_963942505.1 of Lordithon lunulatus. Classification (NCBI taxonomy): domain Eukaryota; kingdom Metazoa; phylum Arthropoda; class Insecta; order Coleoptera; family Staphylinidae; genus Lordithon; species Lordithon lunulatus. The sequence goes on from OZ012666.1 coordinate 61,557,786, forward strand.
TAGAATGTATCTTCTATATTCTGTGTGAATTTATCACTGATTATCAGACCTACTCCGGCTGTGGCTCGTTTGTGTTTTTCAGTCCCACAATACTTGAGTATGTATCCTTTATACGTAAGATCGCGTTTTCCTCTGCGTTTGGTTTCTGATAATGCACATGTATCTATTTTGTGTGTTTCCATCTCTAGTAGAACTTTCTGTTCTCTCCCGTTCCAATATCTTATATTCCAACAAGCGCATCTTAATATATTGTTCCTCCACAGCTCTTTTTTTGTCTTCTTCTCATATCCGTGTCTATAGCTGAGGTCGTCATCGTTGTATCAGTCCGTATCCGAGGCTTGTTGCTGGTTCTATGAGCTTGTGGGTTGTTTTACTGCAGACAGGCTGCTGACCTCACCTGCAAACCCTCTTCCTTTGTCCGGGCTTGGGACCGGCAACATCGTCACTGAGCTACTTTGTTCACCCAGTAGGATGCAGGCGGAGTACCTGGTATACCTTAATTCGTAGAATCTTCTGATAATTGTGAAAAGTAATTCGGGAATATTCGCCCCGATGGGGTTTGAACTTACGCTCCCTAATACTCAGTACGAGGCGGACATAGCCTAGAGGCCACTGAGCTGAATCAATTGCATTTTTCAGTAATAATTCAGGATTTGTTTCATGGTATGCATGAAACAAATCCTAAATTATTACTGAAAAATGCAATAACAAAATAAACGATAAAACAAAAACTAACTACTTACCTCTTCAATGAAACCCATTTAGGGTAGATATTTTTTAGGGTAAGAGATTTAATTTAGGCATGACTTAAATTCCCGACATTGATATTTAAATTCTTGTTTAGTATAAATTGCAAATAATTAAATGACCAACAGAATTCATACAATTAGAAATTAATTGCAAATACAATTTAATTTAAAATTCCCTTTTACATTAAAAAACTTCTATCTCTATAGGACAGGAGTGGCAAACATATTCGATCGCGTCGCGAGGTACAGGGAGAAGCTCAGAGGAGTTTAATCACCCGGTATATACTTTAAATTTAAAGAAAACCTCTGTCTGTAGAAACATTTCATCAGAAACTTGAATATCTCTAAAGAAATTGTATTTGATTGTAGTTATAGTTAAGAAAACCTCTGAAAAAGTGTGAAAGGAGATTTGCGAAAATACGCCCCGACGGGGTTTCAACTCGTAGTTAGCGAGTATTGGGTAGTTGGACGGTACTCACTCATTGCGAGACGGACGGCACCACTAGGACACTGAGCTGTTTTTTTTACATTATACGATGTATGGATAAAACTGTAAACGAAAAATTTAAAAAATGCGAAAATTACATCTCCCACACCACAGCTCTGTAAAACAACAACAAATAAACTCCTGTTTGAAAATAAACATAAACACACATTATAATTTTAATCGTTTATTTTTATAATAAAATACACAAAAATTAAATAATAATGAAATAATAACAATATACTGTATAATTTTTAAATATGACCAAGTGTAAAAGAATCATTTCCACAAAACCTACGCCAAATGAAATAAATCTAGTTTTAAACATGAATTTACTTAACAGTTTTTAACACATCTAACATTATTGCCGTATAGTATTAATTAACATCTCAATTAGTTTTTTTTTGTCTCCTACATTTACAATTATTTTGCCAAAAAAATAAATATCGCTTTCAAATAAAAAATATATGTATGTATGTATGTATATATTTGATCCATATGTGTGTTGGTGGCTTGGTCATATTGCATTTTTTAAAACATAAAACATCCATGTACCTACATTATGCTAAGAAGTTTTTTAAACTATTTTTTGGTATTTACTGAAAATTTACAATATTTACATTAGAAACATTTAATAGTATTTTCTTTTAATTACAATTAATAATACACAGCCGAAAATGCTGTATTCTTGACTATTATACAATTTTATTTTTTTTATAAATAAATACAGAAATCTAATTTATTATAAATCACTTGTGAGGGTTGCTATTTATATATATATATTTATATTTGTAAACTATTATAAAAACAAGTTACTGGTTTTATTATTTAGTCGTTTTTTTTTGTCGGTTAATAAGTTAAAGTGGGATTAAATTTACATACAATTATAAGTGATCTATAATAAATATCGCAACACACAAACATCTAGAAAAGTTATATATTCTATAATATATGATTTCATTTTAAATATATATATATATATATTTTGTGTGTGTTTACATTGATAGTTATCTAAAATATTTATGTTCATGCACAAGAATAATCTTTTAAAAACTATTCAAAAATATTTCTGAGGTATTTCAATTATTATAAGAGAACATTTTTTTAGGTACTCTAAAATCTTGAGATTTCTGTATTATCAATCATTCACAATTTCAATCTGCATCCGTCTACTTGCTAGTTTATAATTTTTAAGAAATGTCACTTTCTAACATGTCTAAGCAAAGCTGAGATATTTGTTGTGAGCATTATATCATACGTCATATAATAACATCTGAAAAAAATAAATAATATGTATTAGTATTTTTATAGTTGTAAAAGATTATCTACACTAGTATTTCTCATTAGAATTTAAACCTTCCAAAGCTCAATGATTCTAACTTGACTAATTTGACCCCAGATAATAATATTATCTGGGGTCAAATGTTAGACGTCGTATAGTGCTCGAGCAGTGCTAGTATTTAAATGAATTATTTCATGAAAAATTGATTGGAAGATTTCATTATTTCCATTGAATTTATTTTGAGTTTTTAATTAGTTTTAGATGAAATACAATTTTTTTTCGAAAATTAACCCTTTTCTGAGAAATCACCGATAAAAAAAAGATGGACTGTTCAATTAGGTCCACTAAGGGCCAATTGTTGAATAGTAGGTTCAATTAGACGAAACCGAGTTTAAGGATAAATTTAAGAAAATTAACCTTTTCTGAGAAATCAGAGATAAAAAAGGTGGACAGTTTAATTAGGTCCAGTTGTTCAATAGTAGGTTAAATTAAACGAAACCGAGTTTAACGCTAAACTTAAGAAAATTAACCTTTTCTGAGAAATCAGATTTTAAAAAATGTGGACAGTTCAATTAGGTCCACTAAGGGCCAATTGTTAATAGTAGGTTAAATGAGACGAAACCGAATTTAAGGCTAAACTTAAGAAAATTAACCTTTTCTGAGAAATCAGAGATAAAAAAAGGTGGACAGTTTAATTAGGTCCACTAAGGGCCAGTTGTTCAATAGTAGGTTAAATGAGACGAAACCGAGTTTAAGGCTGAACATAAGAAAATTAACTTTTTCTGAGAAATCAGAGATAAAAAAAGGTGGACAGTTTAATTAGGTCTAGTTGTTCAATAGTAGGTTAAATTAGACGAAACCGAGTTTAACGCTAAACTTAAGACAATTAACCTTTTCTGAGAAATCAGATTAAAAAAAAAGGTGGACAGTTCAATTAAGTTGGGCCAGTTGTTCAATAGTAGGTTAAATGAGACGAAACCGAGTTTAAGGCTAAACTTAAGAAAATTAACCTTTTCTGAGAAATCAGAGATAAAAACAGACAGTTTAATTAGGTCCAGTTGTTCAATAATAGGTTAAATTAGACGAAACCGTGTTTAACGCTAAACTCTGTTTAAAGGGTCATACGGCGATGCGCTTAAAACACTGCGCATCCGCAGATGAGCTTAGCATTAAACTAGTTTACCAGACCTTTGAACAACGAGTCCTAAGGGTTTCACTATTTAGATTAAATTAAACTTACCGCTCTTATTTTTAATAACTAGCTTCATGTCCTGCTAAAATATATAAATCATGGCCCTCTTCTTGCGTTAACGTTCCGGTTCTTAATAAATTGCTTTCCAACATGACTACCCTAAAACGTTCAAACGGTATATAAAAAAAATCACCTCTTTCATTAATAAGTTCATACTTATCATATCCTAACAACTTATAGGTCCGTGAGCCATCTGTAATTTCTTGTGTAATATCACCATTTTTGAACGATCTACCTTGCACCCCATGCATATGGAACGCCAAAACACTATCAGGTAAAACAACTGAAATATAAAAGAAATTATTCATGAACTGTAATTCGTGCGAAACATATTATGTATTCAAGTTTTTCTCATGTACATTTTTAGCTTCCAGATATTAGGTTTTCTAACTTCAAATTGTCTATATGGTTTCAGAGCTTCAAATTATCTATATGGTTCCCTAGATACAAATTATCTATATGGTACCTTAGCTTGTCTTCATATTACCTGGTTGTCTAGCATGAAATAATCTACATAGTATCTTTGCTTCTATCTTTATATGATCTGGTTATCTAGCTTTAAAATATTAGGCTTTCTAACTTCAAATTATCAATAGGTTCCGTAACTACAAATTATCTATATAGTTTTTCAAGTTAGCTTCAAAATATCTGCTTTTCTAGGTTCAAATTATCTGCTGTTCTAGCTACAAATTATATTTTTATCTTCAAAATATTAGGTTTGCTAACTTCAAAATATCTATAGAGCTAGAGAACCGAGCTACAAATTACCTATTTGCTATTTTATCTTCAAAATATCTGGTTATTCAGCTTCAAAATAATGGGTAATCAAATATTTTACACTATGAAAAAAACTTGACCACATATTGTATCCATCCTTCCCATAAAACTTACTTATACTATCTATATTAAAGTCAAATCTCAGTTCCGATACTTGTTTCTTGTTAACTCTAAGTTTCCCCTGCAGGGTTATAATCTTAACTACATTATCGTAACAAATTAGAATAGAGTCTTTTTCAATTTGTGCCACACAGACCAGGTTTAAATTCTCACGTTTCGGCACCACAGTGGCCGTGCCGTCCATATCTTGCAACTCATCCGAATGGAACCAATTAGTTCCTAGAACAATCAATACAAATAAAGAACATGTTTGCTGATGCTTAAATACAATTCACCTGAATTCATATTGATTAAATCAAGCTTGTACTTATTTGGCTGATACGCCTGTTTCACGGAGATGCAGACCATTGGGTACTCTAACTCGGGCGTAATAATCATTTCGAATACGTGTAGAGCCACACCGAAACTATATTCCACGTGCTACAATTTAAAAATATTTTTATTTGATAGAGATCAAACATTATATGTTTTTGGAGTTGGTAATAGAAAAATATAATGTGAATGTGAATTCACACAAAGTCGCTAGTATGCGATACCGGTTTTATAGATTCTAGATCTATATGTATCTTCTTGAGTCTATATCTACTACCTTGAGTCTCTCTAAATCTATTCATATTCAGTCTATTTATATCTACTCCCCTCCAGTATCTTAAACTCTCCTCCCTTTGAGTGTCTCTATAGGTGCTTTCGTTTACCATGGTTCCATGGTTTAGCAGTGCTAGTTGCATGGGGAGCAGTATCGCGCAAGTCTTGCGGTCGTGCGCCGCCGGTTGTAAGGCCCGAGGTAGAATTGTGCGCATCGGAAGCCGCAAATAGAACAAGAGACAATAAGCCAGTACCAGCCCAGAGTGATACACGAAAACGGCTTATTTCTACTCCCCGTGCGTCTCTATATCTACCCCCGTTGAGTCTCTATATCTATCCCTGTTGAGTCTCTATATCTATCCCTGTTGAGTCTCTATATCTACCCCCGTTGAGTCTCTATATCTACCCCCGTTGAGTCTCCATATCTACCCCTTGAGTAATAATACTTAAGTAGTATCCGTTAAAACTCCCTTAAAAAGGATCTCTATCTCTCCTCCCCACCTGTATCTAAACTGTATAATGGATTCTTATTGTACATGTGATTCTAAATTATCTGCATATGAATTATTTCATTGCCTACAATATATAACTAGTATTCAGCATACCGGTATCGCATATTAGTTTCTTCTTTGTGAAAATAGTAAATAATTTAGTTTAATTTGAATGCTATATAAATATGAATGCAATTTCTGAATGTTGACTTACCTTGAGCAGCATAAATTTATTTAAAGGATCATACCACTGCATTAAATAAATACCAGTACTAGTCGCCCCACACAAATACTTATACCCATTATAAGGATTACGAGCTACACAGCATTTCTGCGTGAACTTCGTGTCGGGAACGCGCGTTGTCAGGGCAAACTTTCTCGGCACAAACCGCTCTGGGATTCTATTCATATGCAAACTAAACCTATGTGACTGTTTGTTCTGCAGCGCTAGTAAATCATGTCTATAGAGCTGCGGAGTTTTACCTAAAAACAAAACACAGTCTGATTAGTATTGGGTAATGATAAGCCAACTACTACTACCTGACAAAGTCATTAAAACGTCTTTTATGACATACATCCAGACGGTTCGACGTGGATATAGTTGGTCTATACATGTTTCATGGAGCTCATTTAAGTTTAGGTTATAAATGCCTTCTTCAGCTCCTATTAGGATATGTTGGTCTCTGGTATCTGGGTGAATCCATGATGCTGTGCAGTGGATTCTTAGTGGGCACCCATTAAATACCTGTATAACAAAAAATGATCAATAATATAGTACCTACAATTTATCTTGAAGAACTATAGTTTGTTTCTGTTAAACATATAATTCAATTATGTGAAACCTATTATTAATCTGTTATACTTCCACACACTTATCTCTACGTTATGGTATTAGCCATAACGTGGCGATATGCTTCCAACAATTAAATTTAAAAAAAAACATCTATATCTGCGTCCTTTTGGTATCTCTATCTCTACGTCCTTTTGGTATCTCTATCTCGACGTCCTTTTGGTATTTCTATCTCTACGTCCTTTTAGTATCTCTATCTCTACGCCCCATAAGCATAGTTTATGCCACTCAAGTATTTCTGTTCATGTATCCTCCACACTCTATATTTACCTTCTCGGTGCCCAAGTTGCTCGCTCTCTATCATAAAATCGTAGATGCATAACATGATTGAACCTACCTTGGAAAAACAAGCACCCATATGAACTTTTGGCGTTGGTGGTAAACCATTACTTGGTGGCCGTGGAGGCGTGTGTCTTCTTCTGTGTTTCCTTGGAGGAACTGGGGGACATGCTACTAAGTCTGGTGCACTCGTGTCATGATTAATAGAATCATCAGTCTCTGTTCCTATTATATGAAAAAAGTATTACATACACTTAAATATTATTACTTTCTGTATTGACTTCTGCCAAATGGCCACAGAAATATATATATTATTTACCATTAATAGGTCTTTCAGTCCTGCCACTATCACTCAAAGACCTTTGTCGTTGTCCATTAATGCTCATATTGTTGACCAATCCGAAAATCTCGTCAACCGACGAGTGCCGTCTCGGCGAACCATTCAGTGTACTATCGCTAGGAGGACTAGAGGAAATTGCGTGGATGTCGCATTTTATATGCAGATTAGGATCGCTATCTTGCACAGGCAATGTGGCTCTAAACGGAAAATATAAGAATTAGTCAAAATTAAATGTTGCTGTAAAATAGACGTTAAAATCTACAAATACGAAGCAATAGTATGGTTATATGAGTATTAGAGGGAAAAAACAAACAGACAAACATTGTACTTACTAGGAAATGGCACATTTGAACACGGTACTACTAAAGCACCATGCCTACACGACCAAAATAAATCTTGAGCAAGAACTTGCGTCGTATTAAGTTGACTGACTGATATATAATGGTTTTATGCTAATTAAGTAAATAAATACTATCTAGTCTTTGTGCATCAGTAGTGTAAATTTAAAGAACAGTTGATATTGATGTAGAATAGCCGAAATATGAATCTTAAAGTACTGTAATGATGACAATACAATAACGCTTCGTTTCTATTTACATATTTTTGAATAAACCCACTTGCAGTTGGTTTAAAAAAGACAATGGGATACTCGACTAGACAATTCAGTTAAGCTTTGATTTACCAGGAAAATGGTGATGTAAAGTGGTCGTTTGTGATGTTATTTAGATGCATCTTAATAGATATTAAGGTCCCCGACGTGCAGGATGAAATTGACTGGACCTCTACACACTAGGCTAATGAGCTGGGTATCAAAGTTATATCTTTGATACCAACCTCGGTGGCCTAGTGGACAGAGGTGCAGTGCTAAAATAAATATACTGTTCTGTTCATTACTACATCTGTACCTTGGAGTTTAACATATTTATTCACAATAAAATCAAATTTATTACATTTATTATATTGATTATGGATAAATAACACTAAATATTATATAAAAAGAATGAACTAATAAAACGTTGTTAGTTAATTAAACCTGTTTAAACCTCAGAGGTATAGAACGCTATGTTACAATTTCCTAACTTTACAGAAGAATTAGGAAAGTGTAACATAGTGTTCTATACCTCTAAACCTCAGAGGTATAGAACACTATGTTACAATTTCCTAACTTTACAGAAGAGGAAATTGTAACATGGATAAATAACACTAAATATTATATAAAAAGAAAGTACTAATAAAACGTTGTTACTTAATAAAACCTGTTTAAACCTCAGAGGTATAGAACGCTATGTTACAATTTCCTAACTTTACAGAAGAGTTAGGAAAGTGTAACATAGTGTTCTATACCTCTAAACCTCAGAGGTATAGAACACTATGTTACAATTTCCTAACTTTACAGAAGAGGAAATTGTAACATAGTGTTCTATACCTCTGAGGTACATATATAGTATTGAACAGAGCAGTATATGTATTTATTTATTATATCTTTGATACCCAGCTCAGTGGCCTAGTGGGTAGAGGTCAAAAATGATTTCAAGTATATGTAATTAAATAACTCACAATTTATCATCGTAATTGATTGCCTTACTTGAGGTATTACTCTTTATGGGTAACCATATTTGTTTATATGCACTTAATACCATTATTGTGACGTCAAAAACGGCGGTTTTAAAGTGACCACTTCTAATGAAATCCAGACTTAACGACCGCAGGTACAAACACCGCTTACTTAAGAAACCGAGGCTTTCGAGGGTAAAAAGTAGACCCACACAGGACTTTTAACGCGAGCGTATGCCTGATATCAGTCGGTCATAATCACCAACAAAAATAATAACAATGATATTTACTTTTACTTGACAAATAAATGATAGTAATTCAACTTACTGTTGAGTATAAGAATCACTAGGCTGATATTTGTAGGCTCCCCTATAATAATCAAACAGAAAACACACATGTGAACCACAAAATCACTACAACGCTCTCAAATCAACCAAATCGGATAAAAATAAAAACCCTGAATGAACTGTAAGCACCCAAGCTGGTCTGAACAAGCAATTACTGTAAAAATAAAGTGCGAAAACTAGTGAGTAGGTAGGTGAAAAGCGATGTCGTTAGTATAGCATTAGGACAGTGATAATGAGAAAATAAAAATTTGCAACTAAAAAATTTACCTCAACATTAGCTCTTCATCTATGTACTGCAATAGACTCCTATATAACAGTTAAAAATAAAATAATAACGTAATCCAAGTTGTTTGTAACAAAAACAAAATCTAAATTACTTGCTGTTTTTTATTTTTAGGGTATGTTATTTAATTATTTCAAATCAATTAGAGCCAATTATTAAGGGTTAAAATTAAAAGCTGCACTTGCAAAACTAAATCAAACACAAAAAAAACAATACAATATCATAAACGGATTAAACAAAATAAATAGAGTAAAAATGTCAAATCATATAGTGTGGTTTAGTTTTAGCGCTTTATTTTTATAGCACACATTGCTTCAGTATTATTTAAAACAGTTTTGAAAACAATTTTTTTTTTGACATAAAATCAAAATTTAGTTATTATCAGGCTTGTTGTGTTAAAATTAAAGATGTCACAATGCAATTATTATAGCAACAGCTTCATTATAGATGCACAAATTTGATGCCAAAATGAACTTACTTACTTCTTGCATCTTCAACATAGCTTTTAAAGTATTCATATTGCTTTTAAGCAATTTGAAGACCTGAAAAGCAATTCGAAGACCTTGAAAGTATTTAATAGATAATAAGATTTTAACATCTTCAACTTCCTTCGAAGTTCTTCAAATCGCTTTAAAGATCTTGAAATTACTTTTATGGTATAGTCATCTATTTGACTATGTAAATAAACATTATTATTAATTATTAAACACTTTTAAGGTCTTCAAATTGCTATTAAGGTCTTCATAATCCATTTATGGTCTTCAAATTACTTTTAACGTCTTCATATTGCTTTTAACGTCTTCAAACATCTACATCATCTTTAATTTTAACATCAATACAGCTCAATATTATATCTTAATTAATATTAAGTTATTATAGTTTTAGGTTTTTATAATGCAGAATAGTTGTTTTATATTACACCAGTTAAAAATTGAAACCGTCAAATTCACTCAAATTAAATCAAGTAAAATACCTTAGAGACATTTTCAAAATTTGTGAGCCAGTAATTGCACGCCTCTCCTCACTTTTGGAAAACAAATAATAATAATTTTATATTACTTGATGTCTGCTGCCAATTTATGATATATTTACAAACTTGATAGTAGGACGTCACTTACTTTTCGCGATTGAGGGAGTCGAACGCCGTACCAATTCCACATCTTTGATTTTGATGTTCGACACAGTTGTGCACTGAGGTCACGTTGTTCATTATATCCATTATGTCCCAGGCTTTGTTTGCGTCGTCCGGTGTGTTGTTTGAGGGACCTAATGTTAAAACACAAAAATTACAAATTAATTTTAGTAGTAAAGTTATGTAGAAGTAACTACATTTTTGAAATTACATTAATCATAATAATCACAGACATATTTGTATATAGTTACATCATAGTCATCATAGAACCGAGTAGTATTTCATAATGTTGTACCCACATAGTTTTCTACCATGTGAAATAAATGTAACCATATAAACATATTAAGAAACCTCTAGTTTGTAGAACATTACTGAAAACAGGCATAAACCTTTAGCAATATTCAATATTTGCCCCTCAAATAAAGAACATATGAATTAGACTTTTTAAATAGAAGTATTTACTTACCAGGTGCAGTATGCAGCGTGTTATTAGACTCATCTATATTCTCAATATCAGATGTAGGGGTTAAAACATTGCGCTGTTTGGGCCTAGTAGTCAATCGTGATGCAATTCTTTGTGGTACATTTGGTATAGACTAGAAATAATATTTGCATAAGAAATTGATCATCAAATAAATCAATAAAAGCCACTTACACCATCCTCGTCAGGTTCCAAATCAGTAAACATGTGTGATGGGTTGTTCACTTTGTGTAACAATTCTGTTGCTAGCCTCTTCGTCATATTCATTTGAAATAGAGCATGCTAACAAAAAAGAAACACAATTACATAATATACTACTTGACTATTTTATTTCTCAATAGCAAATAATATATAATAAATAATCTCATTAATTTTTGAATCTGAACAAGCTGTATTCATTAAGTCAATACAATTTTTTTGCAATTTTAGTGGCTTGAACAATCAAATGCTTCAATTTTAGCTAGCCAAGAATTTTAGGTATTATAAGTAAAATTGATATTCACTTACTTGTAATAGTTTTTCTGCAGTTGGCCTCTTTTTAGGATTCTTGGTTAAAGATACCTTTACAAAGTTGTGGAATATTGGTGACCTAGAAAATATATAATTAATGTTTGTTTAAATGAAGTTAGATGTATGCATTAGAATATTGGTTATTCTGTTTCTAGTTTAATTAAAACCAGTGTATGGTAATTTCACTTCAAAAATTATCCTGCAATTCTGTGGCTAATTTTCAAACCATATTTACCATTTATCCTTATCCTTTAACGTGGGTGGTTTAAATCCACTTTTCGACATTAAAAACAGCGCTCTCATTGGATGTAGATCAAACATTGGTGGTTGAAGCTCAGCCAACTCAATTGCCGTGATGCCAATAGCCCAAATATCACACAGTTGGTTGTATCCTCCTTTCCTTTCAACAGCAGCAACCTAGCAAATAGTAAATAATGTATTGAGGATTAAATCTATGTATATAATTACATCATAGTCATAGTAGAATTAAGGTGTAATTATTTCAGCAAAATCAAATTGACACATAAATCTTTACATTATAATCAAATAGAAATCATATCAACTAAAATGAATTGAGATATAAATTCTTACATCAAACAAATAATCACAGATAGTAAATAATCAATTGAGGATTCAAGAATTATATATAATTACATCACAGTCATAGAAGATTTCATTAAAATCTAATTGACACATAAGCCCTTACATCAATCATAATAATCACAGACATCTTTGTATATAGTTACATCATAGTCATTGTAGAACCCAATAGTAATCATATCAGAAAAAAATAATAAGACTATAAGGCACTTACAAGATCAATATTACTGTCAATATTTTAGAATAATGACAGTATTACTGTATGATAATTGTTTAAAATATTCATTATTCTAAAATATTGCCAGTATTACTGATGGTGTAAGGTATAGTGATGATGGAATCAAGAGATGTTTATACAGATAATTGATTACTTGACAAATATAAAAGGGGGATTAATGCAAATACTGACAGTACTAGGACTGACAGTATTATTGACCATGTAAGTAAGGTACCTTATAAAGGTACTTTACACAATCGATAATACTGTCAATACAATAATGACAGTATTATTGTACGTAAACATGTTTAAAATGTTCTTTATTCTAAAATATTGACAGTATTACTTATCGTATGAGGTATAGTAATGATGGAATGAAGAGAATACTAATGTTTGTCCAAATAATTGATTACTTCATAAATATAAAAAGAGGATTGAAGTAAATACAGACAGTACTAAAACTGACAGTGCAAGGTGCCTTATAAATGTGCATGAATTTGGTCATCATCATTATGATATAACAATGATTTTAAACTTATTTTTTTGTAACTTTATCCAATTGCCTTCAATATATCATTTTGTTCCTTCTTATTATTATCTTTTTTTTTAATATATTAATTACTTGTTAGTACAAGGGCTGGAATGAAGATTAGATTCATTGTTAATCATAAAACACCTAACAGCAAAAATAATTGAAAAGATCATAGTTTATTGTTTTATTAATTTGTCTCTTGTATGTATAATATGCTCAATAAATTAACTATTATTATTATTATTATAAGCCTTTAAATCAATAAAAATGATTGCCAATGAATTACTCATATACCTTGAAAGGGAAAGTAGAAAAGAGAAGATTATTGTATAATAAAAAGTATGTTCTTACCTCAGGAGCCATCCAATATGGTGTTCCGATGAATGATTTCCGTTTATTTATAGTAGCTGTAATTTGTGCAGACACTCCAAAATCAGCCAGTTTCACATCACCACACTCAGTTAGCAATATGTTGGCCCCTTTAATATCCCTGTGCATTTTCCCCATTTGATGCAAATAGCACAATCCCAATAATGTTTCTCGGCACATGTAAGCTATTTGTATCTCAGTCAAAGGTCCAGTAACTGAAAATTAATTGTTGTGAAACAGACTATTGAAGACAACATAAACACTGTCAATGCAGGGCCATATCATAGCAAATGAGACAAATGTCAAGGCCCCAGATTTTTAAGGGGTCTTCCACTTTCTGGATAGATTCTAGATAGTTGGCTGGAGGGTAGTATATAGCTAGACACTTAGGCCTCAAAATGGGCCCATTATGAAACCTCCCTTTAAGCCTACTCACTCATTCCACCAGTCAATTTTGCATGTGAGCTGCAAAACTGGTGGGTGAGGAGTTGCCAATGCTGGTCATACTAGGCCAGCACTCCCCTAGTCTTCCACTTTGAAACAAAAGTTGTAAAGAGCCATATACTTAGTTGTTTATGGTTTATTACTATAAATATCTAGAGCCCTTAAATAGGTTAATCTGACCCCATTCAAGCACTATATTCATAACTAACCAACTATATAGTATGCCATAATCATAAAACTCACTATGATAAATATGCCAGTTACCATCCCTAATAAAACTTCATACATATCCACAATTTACTCAATTCTAGTTTTTCATTGTTAAATATCCATCTTAACTAAGTTAATACTGACAAAATCAAGCATTCAAGCACTATATTCATAAAATCAAGTGTATATTAAGACATAATCTTAAAACTCACTATGATAAATATCCTGCAGTGACCCTCCCCCGCAATACTCCATACATATCCACAACTTATCCTTCCTTAAGTAGCTACCATAATAGGCAATAATATTAGAATGTCGACAGTCTTTCATCATCAAAATCTCCTGCTGGATGATTGCGAAATCATCACCTAAAATAATTAATTAATCACAATCATTTTTTTCCTGAACTTGTAACTTCATTTCACATACCCGGTTCCAGTTTGATGACTTTAATTGCAGCCAGATCATTTACAGACAGCCTCTTCGCCTGCAAAAGGGGTAAATTAGCGGTTTCGGGCATAATTAAATATTAAAAAATACTACTTTATAGACATCTCCATAAGTTCCACTCCCTATTCTCTGGATGAGCTCATACTCATCCTGAGGATTTCTCCTCGAAATGTCCGAGCTCAATACGCCTTGAGCCATCTTTCTGGGGGTCCTGTTTCGCAATTACATTTTCTTTATTAATTATTTTCCATTAATTTACAATAATGTTTACGTGAATTTGACCAGGACAGAGTCAGGGTTTTCAACTCTTATGGGAGATACCGTAACACTGTTGCCAGAGAGAGATAGGAGTTTGGTAATTCTAACCAGCTAGGTTAGAGTGCAGCAGTGTCGTCATTTGATATGTTGGTTGCATATAGATTCTTATCATAGCCACCAGGTTTACATTACAGCATATTTTTGGTCTATATATTAACGACGTATTCTAATTATCTTGATTTTATATTCAGTTCACAGAGCATTATAATAACCCCCCTGATCCTACACTCCTCATCAGACCAGCTCTCCCCCTGACTGCCGTTCTTCTTCCTCACTATATATTTTATATGTTCCTCACCAATGCACCTTTGCAATTTGTGATCATTTATCTTTTCATTTTGTGTAAATATATTTTATTCTTATTTTTTCCGCCGACTAGTTTGTTGACCATTGTCAATTCGTTTGACAACTATCCATTGTAACATTCATTCAGCATTGCCCATCACTAATAATAAATAATAACATATTCTTTGTTCTTTTCCATTCATTAAAATATGCTGCACACAGTCCCTACCAGTTCTAAGATGAAATATATTGTTAAAAGAATAGCAAAATTAATGTGTAATTGCATTGGCCACATATCCATGTTACAAGATAAGTCATCTAACGTTTATTCCCATTTGTTTGTCTACAAGATTTAATGGAAGAAACGTTGGAAGACCTCAAACAAGGTGGATGGAAGAAGTAAACCAACTGGCTGTGACAAACTGGATTAGAGCAGCCTATATCTGCTTGGGAAAGTATGGACCTAATAATGATGAATGATTGTAGACTAGTTGTTCTATCCCTCAGGGGTTCACATCTGGTGAATACGGGAATTGGCAATCCCGAGGTACCCTAGCCGGATCTGGCTCCTTCTTCAACTAGTCTTGAAGCAGATCCTTTTCTTTCACCTTTTGTAATATCTGTCTCTTTTGGATAAAGCTTGAATTACATGATACTAGATTCGTCAAGAAAGTTAAACAAGTTTCTAGTTTTAATTATTCATGTGCTATATTCAACTCGTATTACGTACCAATCACGTCTTGAATAAAAAGACAATCCTCGTACCATGACCAATCACGTGCTATTGGTCATAGTAGAAGCTGGACATCAGCACATCAATAATTGAACTAGAAACTTATTAAAATTTCTTGGCAAATCTAGTACAATACAATTCACACTTAACTCTTATTATTTTACACTATTATAACGCTCTTCTTTCTTACTACTTAAATATCTAAAGTGGTATGTACTTACATTGATTATGCTGTTATATTAAATTGCATACACAAAAAATAAATTCGAATATAAACATTTATTTAAAAATAAAATAACAGCAAGTTACAATAATAATACAGCTTCTTTATTTAATAAATTAGTTAAAATCTCTACATAATAAATCTTACTAGCTATTATCCTTCAATACATCTTTTAAAATCGAACTTGAATTACGTGCTTGGCCAAAATCCGCAAAAGTGGGCAGCACGACTTCATTCAGTAATATGGGTGATTGGCTAACGCTGGACGATCTGCTGCTGTCAGTTTTAGTATCATTTGAGATTAGAGGGGATGTTGATTCTAGTAGATTCGGAAGTTGTCTGGGTTTAGATTCCGCCTCTAGGAATTTAACAAATGCTTGTGAAAGGGACTCCTGTGACATGTTCTGCCCCTCTAATGTTTGTGGATGGAGAAGTGAGTTGAACCATGAGCTTTCTTGTTGTTTGTTAAGTTGAACCTTTTCAATATCCTGCTGATTAAAATCAAGCACCGTGGATATTATCTTTAATATTTGATTTTGGTCCTTTGTAAGCGATATTTTGCTACTAACTAAACCGATGATTAGGTTTTTGATCAGCATTTTATCCACTTTGCCGTCGGTTTGATTCAGCAGCCGCTGATTTTTTTCGTTCGACCTTGCGAGATCGTGTTGGAGCTTAGTGACTGAAAATTAAATAATATTAATATTGCAACTAATAAATTGAAGTTGAATAAAAAAAGAAAAATTGTTTGCAGTTTAGTTACCGGTTGAAATAAAAATAAACGTTGAGTATTGAGAACGGGATGCAAGTGTTACATAGGTACCGGTGTTGAATCTACCAGTACCTGATGTAATACTCACATCCTGCAACTCACGACATGCTCGGAACATGCTAAATCCATGCGCTGTAATAAAAGAAACTTACAAAATAATAATTAATATGAAATAAAAGTGGGTTAAATTATATCGAATAAGAAATAGATAGAATTATTTTTATGCTCACAAAATTAGAATTAGAATACACAACGTTTAGTTGTTTCTTATTTTGGCTCTATAACCAATATTAACGTGGGTTTGTACTGACTTAAAATAATAAATTAGACAGAACAAGTCTATGGTAATAAGAAATATTTTGGATTATTTTAGTCAATGACAGCAAAAGTGGACTAACACTCAAATTTTATAAACCTAGTTTTGTTATTATTATCATTACTAAGTGTCTTCGTATTATAAAAAATTAGATTTGTAAGAGTCCACTTTTTCATGTGCATGTATGCTCATAAAATTAGAATATTCACTTACAAACTTATATTATAGGAAATAATCCTGTGAAATTGACTTTTATTTATTATTTTGTCACCAGAAACCCATCATTATTACTCTAAAATTAATTCCTTATTTCTGAAAATGTGGAAGCGTGTGGAAAGCGATTGCAACTACAATAATAACGTATATACTATGGGGTAAAACAATACAATTTTTTTTTATATAGAAACAAATTTGGGTTGGAAGCAAAAAATAAATCAAAGCTGTGCGCTAGTGAGGACTAAATTAAGTAAACAAAACGGTGTGAGAAAGACTGCATTTTTTATATCCCACTTAGTAACCGGAGGTGTTTGAAAAGACCTCACAGTTACCAAATGAGATTAAGAAAACACAGCTAAAGCGTGCTGTAAAAAACATGCAACATATAAAAAGAACTAATTAATAATCAATAACTTATAACAATTAAAATAACAATACATCATTATTTATACATGCCAGAAATTATCAATTAGAATCAATATGATTTTTAAAACATAACATCCATAAAAGCTGTTGGGCACAGTCAAGTCAAATCAAGGTTCATTTTACTGCCAAGGTACTATCATTTGACATATAATGTCAATACAATGCAGTATCAAAGAATATATTATCTTGGTAATTTTTATCATATTTTACTTGGTACACATGGTACTATTAAATATATCATATGATTACCATATAAATATTTGTACCATCATTATATTTACAATTTAAATTATGCAAATTTTACATATTTTGATTTGACATTTATTCCATGGTATTTTTACTATTGAGAATATTTAACTTGGCGTGGACTTGACTGTGACGTGTATCGTAATAATAATTTTCTTAAATTATATGATATCTTATAATACTACAAGCAAATTTATATGATTTATGAACATTCTTACATTCACTATCGCTTTTATTTTCTATTCTATTCTCCTAACTATAGTCTATTCCACAAACCGTTCAGTTATCGACGAAATTAGCAAACTTCCCGCCATATAATATTTTTACGTGTATCATTATATTTTGTATTTAAACTAAGTAAACTTTACTAATTTTGATTTAATATTTAGAACTGTGTATTTGTCTTCCTAAATAAACTCAGATTCCATTCTATATTCTATAGTTGTCTGTGCCATTCAGTAAATTAAACTTGAAAATTGAAATTGACAGTTTGTACCTGTTTCCTGAACATAAAACATAAATAAAAAAATATAGTCCTAGTTCCATAGGCGAACGGTCGCTTAAAAGCGGCCGCATTTGACGTCATTTCCATATCACAAAAATCGTATTAAGTATTGAATAACCCACAATTTCATCGTAATTTAATTGCGTTTTTGCAGTACGTTGAGTTATTACTTTTTATGGGAAACCATATTCGTGTAAATACATCTAACATTTTTGTGACGTAAAAATGACGTCAAAAGCGGCCGCTTTGAAGCGATCGCTCTCTTAGGAAACCAGGGCTTTAGAAATATATAGGTTTTATTTATGTTTTATGTTCAGAAAACAGAAAAAAACTGTCAATTTCAACTTTAATTTACTGAATTGGGGCACAGTTGAAAATCAGGGGTTTACCGGTGTTATTTGAAGAAAAAAAGGTCATTAGTCATTAGTCATAAAAATAGGCGTGTCAGTATGTGGAATAGGCTAAATATTAAAAAAAAAACTACAATGATATCTAAATGAAAAATTTCCTACACTAATAGCACTTGAAGGAAAGATGGATGGTTTGTATGTCTGAACGTTGTAATACCAGTTGATACTCTGAGGTAATTTCAAAAGACACCCAGAATTACCAGCTGATATTGAACCTTCAAACATAGTAACATATAAAATAAACGTTATTATGAGTTGTATGGAAATCTGTTAATAAAACTGAAGCACAAAAAAGTGTACTATCATAAATTACCTTCGTCTTTCATAGCCGCAACTTGTTTCTTAGAAGCATCAACTTGCTCGCTTAGCCGTACAGCCGCTTTCAATCCCTGCTTACTCTCATCCAGTTGGTTCTTTAATTCACTAATTTCCACATGCAAAGTACCTTGGGTATTTTTTTCCGCCACCACTTGCCGCTTGATCCTTTCAGTTTCATTAAAAATATCCTTCTCCTTATCTGCAGCAAACAAACAAAAATTTAAGTAATAGTAAAACTAACCCGCTTAAGAGAAAAGGTAAACGCCATCTGGCGGCACCACATCAATTAACAATGCACATCCATATGGTAATAACCCACTTATATAGTGTTAAAAAAGTGTTTAGTAAAATAAAACAATTCAATTCAATATTCACCTCTTTGAAACTGTTGTAAAACAATCTGCAAATTCGACAAAGCAGCAGCCTGTTTCTCAACCTGATCCTCAAAATCGGACACCTTCCGCTTAAACTCATCCCGCTGATTCGTAACCAGCTGCAGCTGTGTCTCCAACGTTTCCATCTTTTGATTAGCTCTAATATTAACAGAAGTATACCGGTTACTAGTATTCTTCTCCCTCTGTGCAACCTCCTGCAATTTCGCCGCCATCTCTTCGCACTTCAATTCAGCCTGCTGCACCTCATGCGTGTACGACTCTTCCACATCTAATAAATGCTGTGTCAGACTATCCAACTTCTTTTGCAACACGACCTCACGTTCAGATACATTCGACCTCTCCGCAATCACCTTCTGCACATTCGATTGCTCCTGCAATAAATTCTCCGCCAAAACGGCGCATTTCTCCCGCAAAAACGTATTTTGATCGGCCAACTTTTCAATCTCCGCATCCTTCTTAACAATCTCATCCGGACTAACAGTAGTAACATTAAAATTCTGCAATTGCGCCTCAAACGTGCTACATTTCTCCGATTCAATCATAATAACCTGCTGCAGCCGTTGTATTTCAGCGTGATACCCGATGTTCTCATTTTGCTTCTCTTGTATTAACTCAATCATTTGATTTCTAGACTTAACAAGCTCATCCCTTTCAACCACCAACTGTCTATTTTGTTCATTCGCCTCCTCTGTTTTATGATTATTTTCCGCAATCTTCAATTCATATTCATCGTAATCCTTCAGCAGTTTCTTGTTCATTTC
Source organism: Lordithon lunulatus (assembly GCA_963942505.1). Lineage (NCBI taxonomy): Eukaryota > Metazoa > Arthropoda > Insecta > Coleoptera > Staphylinidae > Lordithon > Lordithon lunulatus. The sequence goes on from OZ012666.1 coordinate 61,578,048, forward strand.
AACAGCATCCTCGAATTCCTTTTTGACAGTCATTAATTCGTTTTTGGTGCTCTCACACAGCTGTAGCAATTCATTTTTTTCTTTCAAAACAGTTTCTTGCAGCTTCATTTGCTCTAATAAATTATTTTGTTCTGCTATCACCTCTTCCATTTTAAAATTCTCTTTGTTAACAAAATTATCCTGTTGCTCGCATACTTTATTTTGTAATAACCGGTTTTCTTCTAGTAGCCCCTCGTTGATGGCTTTCAATTCGGCAACTGCTATTATAAAGTCGTTCAATTTATATTTTGAGTCATTTAAATCGTTCATTGCAATTTTATAGCTTTCCTCGATGCTATTTTTAAGGGCTAGTAAATCGGTGCGTTCTTTATTTAAGTTTGCTAATTGTAGCTTTAGTCCATCTTCTGATAGTTTCGAATCTTTTAAGTCCAACGAGAGTTTTTCTCTGGATTCGGTGTATTCAAGCTCCTCGGTTAGTTCTTGTTTTAAGTCCTCAATTTCTTTCTCTAAAAGTTCGTTTTTGCTTTCAGCGTCTACTCGTAACATTTGTAATCGTTCGTTTTCACTCGTTAAGTTATCGATGTGTTTTAAATGCGTTTCGATTTCTTCTTTTAATGTTTCCATATTAATATTTTGCTCGGCATACTTATATTCAGTGTTTTCATACTCTGTTTGAATTTGATCCACTGCGTTGTTTAGAGTTTCTCTTTCTGAATAGCAATCGTTGTAGTTTGTTTTCATGTCCTCCAGTTTATTTTTCAAGCTGCTGTTATCAGTTTCTAAATCCTTGTAGCTGTTTAATAATGTTTGGTACTGTTTTTTAGCCACATCCAACTCCTTCCCGGTGATATTTAATTGGTTTTTAATATAAGCGAGCTCTGTTTGTGTTTCAGCTGTAGACTCTTGTTTGCCATTTTCCATATCATTTACAATATATTCAAGTTCCTCTATACGTTTATTCGCTTTTTCTAATTGAGTTTCAAGCACTAATACATTATCCTCATTGCTTTCTGATATAGTTTGTAAATTGCTGCTACTATTCGTAAATTGATCTAATTTTGAAATTAATAACTCATTATTTTTGATTAATTGAGCGCATTCCTCCTCGTAATGTTTCAAATCTTCAGTTTTCATATTTATTTCCTTACTTAAATCCTCTGAATTCTGAATTAATTTTTCAATCTCATAATTTTTTTCTGTAAAAATCTTACCTTTCTCTTCGGTTAAATTACTTATTTCTTTACTTAGCACTTCAGTCTTCAATTTGTAATCCGATATCAATTTTACTGTAGTTTCAATCATATTAGTATATTGCGATAATTGCGTACCATCATCATTATTTTCAGTAAGTTGTATATCCGTATATTTCCCAATAATTTGCTTGAGGATTTGAATGTATTTACTATGCAATTTATCGTTATCACTCGTACAATTTCTATTCTGCACGAGTTCAGCTTCAATGTTTTTAATTTTCAAGTCCTTAACGGAAATTTCATCGGCCATTTTATAATAGCGCTCTTCTAAAAGTTTAAATTCGTTGAAGTTACTCTTTAATGTTTGCAATTCTGTATAAATCAACTCCGCCTCATGTTTCAATTTCATATTTTCTGATATAATAGAGGCCGCCCTTTTTTCACTACTTTCGATTAATATTTTATTACTACTACGCAAATTAGTTAATTCATGTTCACATTCAGAGACTTTCGTTTCATACTCCTGTAGGATACATTCCAGCTTATTGTAATCAGGAAGATAGTCCTTTTTAAGTTTTAGCTCCTCATACTGGCGTTTAATTTCAAGCAATTCCTCAATTTGTTTATTTAAAGCCTCCACTTTTGTATCGTGCGGTATCATAATTTGATCTCCACTTTCTAAGTGATCGATTCTCTTTTGGTTTTCTTCATTAATTTTCGAGAGAAACTCATTTTTTCTGTTCAAATCCGCATAATCTAGTTTTAGTTTGTTGTGCTGCGTTTGCAGCTCATCTTTAATTGTTACTAGTTTGTCTGTGGTTTGTTGACAATCCTGATCGAGCTGCTCTATACTAAATACCAGATCCTTCTTTTCATTTTCAAGCTCCGCGATGCGATTTTTCAGGTCTGAAATGATGGCGGGTGTGTTTTCTGTATTGTCGGGGGGATCCCAGGACCAACCATCGTCGTTGCCTTCTTCATTACTGCGAACCTAGTTTGCAAAAATGAAAATTTCATATAATACAGCACGACTGAAGAAGGGAAACAGTTTTTAGTTGTACTTGACAAGAATTTAGTCGACAGGTATAATAATCTATATTTGAATCATTTTGTTCCGAAAATTGTATTATTTCTCACGTGAGAAATCGTGAAATATCATGTTTTTCCCTGTAGCGTCTCTATTTCATATACTAAAGAGATGGTTTATATGTGAAAATGTAGAGTATTCCTAGCCCTACAAACTGACGCTTTTCTATAGCTCTTGCCGTTTTCGAGCTGTAACGTGAGAAAATGTGAATATGATGAAATTTCATGTTTTCCCCAGTTTCAACTCTGTAGCGTCTCTATTTTATATGCTAGAGATATGGATATGTGAAAATGAAGAGTATTCCTAGCCCTACAAACTCACGATTTTCTATAGCTCTTACCGTTTTCGCGCTGTAGCGTGAGAAAATGTGAATATGATGAAATTTCATGTTTTTCCCAGTTTCAACTGTGTAGCGTGTCTATTTCAAATGCTAGAGATTTGGTTTATATGTGAAACTTTAGAGTATTCCTAGCCCTACATATAGATGATAGACGAACAAATCAAGCCTTATAAATCACATTTATGACTTTTGAGCGTTCTAACTCTAAAAGGCACCTTACACGGTCAATAATACTGTCAATACTAGTACTGTCAATATTTGCTTCAATCCTCCTTTTATATTTATCAAGTAATCAATTATCCGGATAAAGATCAGTATTCTCCTCATTACATCATTATTATACCTTACGCGATGAGTAATACTGGCAATATTTTAGAATAAATATATAAATAAACTTTTGGGTTTCTTAACTCATTTTAAATGGAAATAAATGTTTGAAAAAACTATAAATCGCCTCAAGGAACTAAAAACAAATATTTTTGAATTTGTAGCTTTATAACTCGGAAAATGTAGAAGATTTTTGAAAAGGTTTGAATTTCCACCTTGTATAGTGGGATATTAAAATTAAATTATATAGCAATGCAAATATACACATTAAAAAACTAGCGGAAGAAGCTCAGAGGAGTGTAATCACTCGATATTTTCTTTAGTTTTTGAGAGAACCTCTGAACAACTGTGAAAGTTACGAAATTTCGCCCACAACAGGGTTTGAACTCTCACTCCCTATTTCTCAGTAAAAGATGTACATTATATTTCAGTACCTATTTTAAAAACTATGCTACAGTAGCTATTTACTTAATTGTTTATAATTATATAAATATAATAATCATTTATATATTGTTAGAAGTTTTATAAATACATTACGAAATATATTACACTTAAAAATATAAAATATGCTTTCATATTCAGGGCTAAAATAGGCATTTATCAAACAGTTTGTCAAAGATTAGATATATTTTAATATTGACTATAATAAACGTTGAGGGAAAGGGTGTGAAAGTCCACAAACCGGAATAACTGATAAGCAATGAGTGATAAAAAAATCATTTGGTATTCAAACAATATTGAAACCGAGCATTTTTAAAACGTGTCTATATTTTTGTCAGTGCAAACTCTCATGTATTGAATAAGTTTGTTTTAATTCGTTTATAACAAACGAAATATTAATTATATTAATTAATTAATATAATATAATTAAAACGAAATAATAATTATATTATATTAATTAATGAATTAATTAATGAATTATTTATCCCGGTATTCACCAACGTTCTATAAACCTATCTATAAGGCACTTTACACGGTCAATAATACTGTCAATCCTAGTACTGTTACTATTTGCTTCAATCGTCCTTTTATATTTATCAAGTAATTAATTATCCGGATAAACATCAGTATTCTCTTCATTCCATCATTACTATACCTTACACGATCAGTAATACTGTCAATATCTTAGAATAATGAACATTTTAAACATATTATCATACAGCAATACTGTCACTATTCTAAAATATTGACAGTATTATTGACCGTGTAAGGTGCCTTAATAGCTATTGAACCCATAAGTAAGCATTCGGTGTTATAGCAACAATAAATAAGTTACTTTAGATTCGCTCTATTGAAAACAGTGAAAAATTTAATAAAAGGTGTCAATTAAAGCTCCAATCACAAGCGCTATTTAAGGTTTTTGACATTTATTTTGGCATATTCTGTCACAATGACATTTTAAATGTATCCATTCAATAGCTTATGGGACCTATAAAGTTTATGGGATGTTGGTGAATGGACATTAGATATTTTTCATATTTATTCGATAGTTACAATTTGATAGTTTTTTGTCGAATGCAAAAACATCAACAACAGAACTTTCGAGCTGCGACCTCTAACATCAGAATTGCATGACTTTCAAACTTCGATAGCACTTTAAGAAGACGTTTTTTTGTGTATTAGTTTAGGTGTGATGGTTTATTAGATAATATGTAAGAACGATGCGGCATTCTATAATTCTTCTTGTGTTACATAGTATGACGATTTACTATGGAATACAAAATCAAAATATGTAATTTTTATTGTATATTACTTATTAGAATAATCTACTTATGTTTGTAATTCTTTGGATATAATAATATTTATTTCATTGAATGATTTAATATAGTACAATGTGTTATTATATCCCAAAAATAACGGCATTTGATAATAGACATTCGGTATAATTTAAACGATAGTTTTTATCTTGCTTATCGTGTTGTTTCTATGTTTAAAATACATTTAAATTATTTATGTGTTACAGTAATTACTTTGTAAGTTATGTGGGTATATTTCGAGTAATTTAAATGCAATCGTTTGTGTAAACTACCAATTACAAAGACACACCTGGTGCCAAAGCGAAATCTAAATAAAAGACTTCTTTTTATAAAATAGCTATTATGACGGGCGTTACATATTCATAGGTGTATAGGGGTCAGAGGAAATGAGTGGCTCAAAACAATGGGCATGCAAGTGTCTTGGGGTTCAGCAGGGGTCGCCCTGTGCAAAGGTAAACTTTACTTATATTCAACATTTAAAAATGTTATATTTTGATAACATAATAATCAATACACGGCGATGTAGTTTAATACTTAGCATCAGAGCTTATCAAGTAACCGGGTTCGAATTCCTGCCCGGGTAGTAGTCGGTACCTAAATTAACGATTTTCTTAAGAATAGCCTAAATGTTCTGAAGCATAGTTCAAACATTTACTCGCAAATGTTTTATCATCTGCATAAAAACTATATAAAAGCTTAATGAATAAGATGAATGAACGTCTGTTGGGAAGTGTAATCAAATCAATTGATTGGAGTCGCAATTATCAAAATATATTAATATGATTGAAAACTACAGTACTGACTATAACTATATACCATTATTTCAAATGAATTTTATAACTATATCTCATTGCATTTTTCAAATGAGATTAGTATATAATGGACCATAGTTTCAATTGGTGCGCTTGTAATACTACTAAATATATAGAGGGTATTATACCATTACATTTTTCAAATTAAATTAGTATTTAATGGACCATAATTTCAATTGGTGCGCTTATGATACTACTAAATATATAGAGGGAATATAGAATATATTTAGAATAGGGGACACCGAACTTAAATTTAATGCAACAACAATTGAACTCATGGTGAATTTTATAACTATATACCATTACATTTTTCAAATTAAATTAGTATTTAATGGACCATAATTTCAATTGGGTTGCTGTAATACTAACTCGTGGTGAATTTTATAACTATGTACCATTACATTTTTCAAATGAGATTAGTATATAATGCAACATAATTTCAATTGGTGCGCTTGTTTGTAATACTACTAAATATATAGAGGGCGTATTGAATGTATTTAGAATAGATGTCACAGAACTTAAATTTAATGCAACAACAATTGAACTCTGTAGTTCACTGGACTGAAATGACAAGTAAACAAATATATAACATAACCGAAGAGAGGAGTATAATATTGATTATTATTAAAATATTAATTAAATTAATTATGTAACAAAAATGAGTTTGAAAAATTCAGAATTCAGTAAGGAAGTAAGTATAAAAACTTAAGATTTGAAACACTAGGAGGAGGAATGCGCTTAAATAATCAAAACTAATGGGTTATTAATTGCAAAATTAGATCAGTTTACGAATAATGGCAGCAATTTACAAACACTCTCCGAGTTTTGCAAACCAGATTCGTAGTAATAAAGAAGAAGGCAACGACATGGCTGGTCATGAGAATCCCGGGACAAATCAGAAAACACACCCGCCATCATTTCAGACCAGAAAAATCGCATTGCAATTGTCAAGCACCGACAATGAAAAGAAAGAACAGGTATATAGTATAGAGCAACTCGATCAAGATTGCCAACAAACCACAGATAAACTAGTAACAATTAAAGATGAGCTGCAAACGCAGCACAACAAACTAAAACTAGATTTTGCGGATTTGAACAGAAAAAAATAGTTTCTCTCGAAAATCAAGGAAGAAAACTAAAAAAGAATCTATCACTTAGAAAGTCAAACTATGATACCACACGATACAAATGGCTGGTCATGAGAACCTCCGGACAAATCAGAAAACACATAATTTCAGACCTGAAAAATCGCATTGCAGAGCTTGAAAATGAAAAGAAGGATCTGGTATTTAGTATAGAGCAGCTCGATCAAGATTGCCAACAAACCACAGACAAACTAGTAACAATTAAAGATGAGCTGCAAACGCAGCACAACAAACTAAAACTAGATTATGCGGATTTGAACAGAAAAAATGAGTTTCTCTGGAAAATTAATGAAGAAAACCAAAAGAGAATCGATCACTTAGAAAGTGGAGATCAAATTATGATACCACAGATACAAAAGTGGAGGCTTTAAATAAACAAAATGAGGAATTGCTTGAAATTAAACGCCAGTATGAGGTGCTAAAACTTAAATCGGACTATCTTCCTGATTACAATAAGCTTGAATGTATTCCACAGGAGTATGAAATGAAAGCCTCTGAATATGAACATGAATTAACTAATTTGCGTAGTAGTAATAAATTATTACTCGAAAGTAGTGAAAAAAGGGCGGCCTCTATTATATCAGAAAATATAAAATTGAAACATGAGGTGGAGTAGATTTATACAGAATTACAAACATTAAAGAGTAACTTCAGCGAATTTAAACTTTTAGAAGAGCGCTATTATAAAATGGCCGAAGAAATTTCCGTTAAGGACTTGAAAATTAAAAACATTGAAGCTGAACTCGTGCAGAATTGAAATTGTACGAGTGATAACGATAAATTGCATAGTAAATACAATCAAATCCTCAAGCAAATTATTGGAAAATATACGGATATATAACTTCCTGAAAATAATGATGATGGTACGCAGTTATCACAATATACTAATATGATTGAAACTACAGTAAAATTGATATCGGATTACAAATTGAAGACTGAAATGCTAAGTAAAGAAATAAGTAACTTAACTGAAGAGGCGGGTAAGATTTTTACAGAAAAAAATTATGAGATTGAAAAATTAATTCAGAATTTAGAGGATTTAAGTAAGGAAATAAATATGAAAACTGAAGATTTGAAACATTACGAGGAGGAATGCGCTCAATTAATCAAAAATAATGAGTTATTAATTTCAAAATTAGATCAATTTACGAACAGTAGCAGCAATTTACAAACTATATCAAAAAGCAATGAGGATAGTGTGTTGGTGCTTGAAACACAATTAGAAAAAGCGAATAAACGTATAGACGAACTTGAATATATTGTAAATGATATGGAAATTGGTAAACAAGAGTCTACAGCTAAGACACAAATAGAGCTCGCTTATATTAAAACCCAATTAAATATCACCGGGAAGGAGTTGGATGTGGCTAAAAACCAGTACCAAACATTATCAAACAACTACAAGGATTTAGAAACTGATAACAGTAGCTTGAAAAATAAACTGGAGCACATGAAAACAAACTACAACGATTGCTATTCAGAAAGAGAAACTCTAAACAACGCAGTGGATCAAATTCAAACACAGTATGAAAACACTGATTATAAGTATGCTGAGCAAAATATTAGTATGGAAACATTAAAAGAAGAAATTGAAACGTATTTAAAACACATCGATAACTTAACGAGTGAAAACGAACGATTACAAATGTTACGAGTAGACGCTGAAGGCGAAAACGAGCTTTTGGAGAAAGAAATTGAGGACTTAAAACAAGAACTAACCGAGGAGCTTGAATATGTCGAATCAAGAGAAAAACTCTCGTTGGATTTAAAATATTCGAAACTATCAGAAGATGGACTAAAACTACAATTAGAAAACTTAAATAAAGAACCCACCGATTTACTAGCCCTTAAAGATAAACATCGAAAGTTATAAAATTGCAATGAATGATTTAAATGCCTCAAAATATAAGAAAACAGGTTGTTTCAAAATTAAGTTTGCGAGCAAAAGGATATTTTTGTTAATAAAAGGATAGACAAATTAGTAACAATTAAAAATGACCTACAAACGCAGCACAACAAACTAAAACTAGATTGTGTAGATTTGAACAGAAAATCTCAGGTTCTTTCGAAAATCAATGAAAAAAATCAAAAAAGAATCGATCACTTAGAAAGTAAAGATAAAATTATGAAACCACACGAGAAAAAAATGGTAACATGTTGAGGAATTGCTTAATTGCAAGTTAGCACTATAACTCAAGGTAGGGGAGTTTTGATAAATTTCTTCATAAACCAAAATCAAGGTGCTCTTTGAAAATACCTCTAAAATTCAATTTTTAAAATAGCAATATAGGAATATTAATAAAAATAAAACTTGTTTATAATAAAAATTTTATTATAAACAAGTTATTTACCCTTAATGCATGATTTTTTAAATTAATATTAAATAATAGTTACCGCCACTTCCTACAAAACATAAGAATCACCATTTCATGAATCATATGTATGCAGATATCTATACAAAATTACAGTTTTTAAAATAACGTTTTTAATTAGGCAGTACATATTTTAAAATGTAATGTTGCAGTTCTGCAACAATATTCATTTAAGGGTAAACCACTATACACAATTAGACATTGCGACTTATATACAAATAATAAACAATTAATAATCAGTCTCCCGTCAACCACGATTTTTTTTTTAGATTTGTAGAGATGCTGCTTAGGCGACAATATGCCAAAACAGATCATTTTTATCCATACTAAGTATGATTAGCCTACACCGAAAGGTAAAAGGCAAATAGATAATATATAACTAAGTACGAGAAGGTGACACATATTGTTCACATTCTCACACCTTTCTAAGTACTAATTTTAAAATAACTAGCAAATTGCAGCCGATTTTATTAAAAACAATTCAAAGTAATCAATTAAATAGTAATTTCAAAATCTGCGTAGGATGAATGGAATATATTTTAAATGAGGTTGCCAAAGTTTGATAGCCATTTCTCAAGGACTCTAGTAAAACACTGGCGATAAAGCATAAGTTGTGTACAATAATGGCTTATTAATATTCCGATGATTAAATTACAATTGCAAAAATTGCATTGTATATACAACCGAAACAATATCTTGGCGATAAAAATGGGGTACAGTGTTTTTCTTTTCTTTTTAAACTTGACCTCGGAAACCCCATTACAACATTATAACTATTTTAAATACACGAATTGCAGAATTGGAGGCAACATAAATATAATTTTAACTGAAATCAAAAATGCAGTCCATCTTTAGTTATATTTAACCCTAGATAGGTAAACTTCACTTGTATGCCTCAGAATGTAGACATGCATCAATTGTACCCACTTCCTTGATTTTTGTAATTAGCATGCTTATAATAAATACAACTTTATATTTATTTACTTATTTACATTTATTACATTTACATTATTGCATTTAATAATTTGAATTTTCAGTAATTAATATTAGACCTAGTGCCTAGGCACTTGTATGTGGGTACACAATTATAAATTAACTATTTCTTAATTTCTATATTTACAATTTTTTTTTGAAAAATTCAACATAAACTTTTATTATCTTGTAACCAGATTTCATTCAACTTCACAAAAATAGTTGGAAACTAAAAATAAAATTCAACTAAACAATAAAAACAAAATGGAATAATTTTTCTTTAGAGAGGCTAGATAGTAGAGGAATAGATGGAGACCCAGGCCTATGCGCAAATGAAGATAGTAGTATACAGTTTTTGAACATAACTAGTGAGTCAAATGTACTCTACCTGTCTATGGTTAATAAACATTTACTCAAAAACAATCGTATCTGGTTCTTATAATGATAATAATATTGTTTATTGCCCAACAGATTAAAATCCAATTACAGGACAACAATTTAAATATAAATATAAAAGTATACATGTTAAAAGTACAGTTTAAAAGCTAAACACAAAATATAATGTGCATAAATACAACAAAATGAAACAGAAAAATAAAAGGTTGACGAATCGAATAATTAAGGACACATGAATGAAAACATGTCTAAAATATTATTTGGTAAACTCAGTTATTTTTATAGTAATTTATTAATAATGACATATTGAATAAATTTAGTTCTATGGTAATATAGGTATAATTTAACTCTCAATATTCGCAAAATACGTCTCTAATTGCAATTTTTTATGGTTTAGATTGTTAGTTAATTTATATATATATATATAAATAATCAATAATCAAATTATGTGTCTAACCCTTTCTGTCTAGATTTTATTCAAATGATTTTTAATAAGTTGTACACAAGATTATTTATGTATACCTGAACTTTACAGTTAATTTATTTCGCTAAACAAACGCTTACAGCGGTATTTCCTTATCGACATCCTTATTATCAATTGGTTATCTGCATGCATAAATCTAGGACGTTAAAGAACGTTACAGTTCAAACAAACCAATATTTACGCATAGGTTTCACGTACCTATATTAAAACCCCGATAAACTATTTTAAGACTGATAAGAGGTGAGGAATATTATCGCTGCTGCAGTTCTTTCCGGGCTAGTTATAAATTATTATTGTTACAACATCTAATGACTGATTACTATTTACAATTTCCTGTTACTAATATGTTTGACGTAGGTAAGATAATATATAGTGTTATAGAGGTTTGTGGTTCGAATTGCCATAGAGCAGAATGAAGTTACTTAGTAGATTTTATAATTTAGCATTAAATAGCGTAAAAATTAAAACACTATAATTCTTGATTATGATGAATAAGTTTAATTACTTAACGTCTTTGTGAAATAGTAATAGTATTTTCAAATGCTATTAATGGATAGGATTCTAAATATGCTCTATTTATGACAAGAGTTATTAAATTGCTTTCTGTAAAATCTATGCAACGAAATCAAATCTAATTCGTTTTATATTATAGGTAAAGTTCTTAATAGACTTTTAATTTTTTTAATTTTAAAACCCCGATGGAGTTTACTAATGCATTATCAATATATTGATCTATCCATTAACATAGATCAATATATTGATAATGCATTAGTAAACTCCATCGGGGTTTTAAAATTAAAAAAGTCTATTAAGAACTTTACCTATAATATAAAACGAATTAGATTTGATTTCGTTGCATAGATTTTACAGAAAGCAATTTAATAACTCTTGTCATAAATAGAACATATATAGAATCCTATCCATTAATAGCATTTGAAAATACTATTACTATTTCACAAAGACGTTAAGTAATTAAACTTATTCAAAAGTCCATGTATTCTCTCTAACCCATCAAATGTAATTCGTTTCATATTGTGGTCGACGTCCCGAGTTTTGTTTTGAACAATCTGAAGTAACAATAATAGTAATACTGTCGGTATGCTAAATGTGAAACGTGCTCTTGCAACAGTTCCACCGTACATCAGGTGTTGTGTTACTCAGAATCATATTGTAGAGTAAGCGCTTATGCACTGTTTTTCCCAGCCCGTAATGTTCTCCCCGCAAGAAAAAAAAACTCGATATAATTTACGATAAAATAATCTCCTGCCAACTGCACGCTGCATTAAAATTACACGTAAAGCGCAATAAATGCAAGAAAATACAATTTTTAATCATCCAGCAGGAAATTGGTCACCGTTTTATTTTTTAAATAAACCTCAATATTTGCGACAGGAACAAAGAAAGTAATTTCTCCGCGCGGTGATTCAAAAAAAAAAACTTTGTGTTTGTATAGAGTAAACAACGTCGATTTTGCCGCTCCTAATTCCGAATACAATGAGGTCGTCAAAAATTATATGCGGATGACGCATGCAAAGTCAACGTAAACTCGAATAAATATTTTGAGGAAAATAATAAATAGATATACCATTTTCTGTGTTGTAATTGTAAAACAAAATGTTTACTTGATGATATCATTAATTTTAACTACACTACATATTAAATAGTAATATTAATGCATAATAATTATAAATAGAACTCATTGTTATTTAGGTCAGTATGGCTCGCGAGCCACATTCGGCTCTATGCATATGTATGTGCGGCTTTTCCGAAGTACAATCAGTTTGTATGAAAGTATGAAAAATATTCATAAAGGTGCTTTTTTTAAATTTAATTTGCGCTAAAACATACACAATCGTATTTTTATGAAATATCAAATTTCTTATTTATTGGCATTAAAAATCATGAAAAATAGCAACAACGTAATTTTAGATTATAACTTCAATGGATAGGTCAATATATTGATAATTGCATTAGTAAAGTACTAAAAATATCCATCGAGGCGTTTTTAAAATATTTTCAAATTTGTAGTTGAAAAATACAAAATCGTGTTTTTATGAAATGCCGAATTTGTCATTATGTAACATGAAAACTAGCAACACCGTAATTTTAGATTATGACGTTAGTAGATAGATCAATATATTGTTAATACATGAGCAAAATTTGAAAAATATTCATTGAGGGATTTTTGAAATATTTAAGAATTTGCGATTAAAACTTACAAAATCGTATTATTATAAAACGACGACTTTAGCATTCAATAACATGAAAACTAGCAACACCGTAATTTTTGATTATGACGTTAGTGGATAAATCAATATATTGCTAATAGATAAGCAAAGTTTGAAAAATATTAATCGAGGGATTTTTTAAATATTTAATTATTTGCGTTTAAAACACACAAAATCGTATTATTATGAAATGCCGACTTTGGCATTCAATAACATGAAAACTAGCAACACCGTAATTTTAGATTATGACGTTAGTGGATAGATCAATATATTGCTAATACATGTGCAAAGTTCGAAAAATATTCATCGAGGGATTTTTTAAATATTTAAAAAATTGCTTTTAAAACTTACAAAATCGTATTATTATGAAATGCTGACTTTGGCATTCAATAACACGAAAACTAGCAACAGCGTAATTTTTTATTATGACGTTAGTGGAAAGATTAGCATATTGCTAATACATAAACAAAGTTTCAAAAATATTAATCGGGGGATTTTTGAAATATTTAATTATTTGCGTTTAAAACACACCAAATCGTATTATTATGAAATGCCGACTTTGGCATTAAATATCATGAAAACTAGCAACACCGTAATTTTTGATTATGACGTTAGTAGATAGATCAATATATTGCTAATAAATAAGCAAAGTTTGAAAAATATTAATCGAGGGATTTTTGAAATATTTAATTATTTGCCTTTAAAACAAACAAAATCGTATTATTATGAAATGCCGACTTTGGCATTCAATAACACGAAAACTAGCAACACCTTGAATTTTTATTATGACCATAGTAGATAGATCAGCATATAGCTAATACATAAACAAAGTTTCAAAAATATTAATCGGGGGATTTTTTAAATATCTAATTATTTGCGTTTAAAACACACAAAATCGTATTATTATGAAATGCCAACTTTGGCATTCAATAACATGAAAACTAGCAACACCGTAATTTTAGATTATGACGTTAGTGGATAGATCAATATATTGCTAATACATGTGCAAAGTTTGAAAAATATTCATCGAGGGATTTTTTAAATATTTAAAGAATTGTGTTTAAAACTTACAAAATCGTATTATTATGAAACGCCGACCTTGGCATTCAATAACATGAAAACTAGCAACACCGTAATTTTTGATTATGACGTTAGTAGATAGATCAATATATTGCTAATAGATAAGCAAAGTTTGAAAAATATTAATCGAGGGATTTTTGAAATATTTAATTATTTGCCTTTAAAACAAACAAAATCGTATTATTATGAAATGCTGACTTTCGCATTCAATAACACGAAAACTAGCAACACCTTGAATTTTTATTATGACCATAGTGGATAGATCAGCATATAGCTAATACATAAACAAAGTTTCAAAAATATTAATCGGGGGATTTTTTAAATATTTAATTATTTGCATTTAAAACACACAAAATCGTATTATTATGAAATGCCGACTTTGGCATTCAATAACATGAAAACTAGCAACACCGTAATTTTTGATTATGACGTTAGTGGATAGATCAATATATTGCTAATACATGAGCAAAATTTGAAAAATATTCATTGGGGGATTTTTGAAATATTTAAAAATTTGCGATTAAAACTTACAAAATCGTATTATTATAAAACGCCGACTTTAGCATTCAATAACATGAAAACTAGCAACACCGTAATTTTAGATTATGACGTTAGTGGATAGATCAATATATTGCTAATACATGAGCAAAATTTGAAAAATATTCATTGAGGGATTTTTGAAATATTTAAAAATTTGCGATTAAAACTTATAAAATCGTATTATTATGAAACGCCGACCTTAGCATTCAATAACATGAAAACTAGCAACACCGTAATTTTAGATTATGACGTTAGTGGATAGATCAATATATTGCTAATACATAGCAAAATTTCAAAAATATTCATTGAGGGATTTTTGAAATATTTAAAAATTTGCGATTAAAACTTATAAAATCGTATTATTATGAAACGCCGACCTTAGCATTCAATAACATGAAAACTAGCAACACCGTAATTTTAGATTATGACGTTAGTGGATAGATCAATATATTGCTAATACATGAGCAAAATTTGAAAAATATTCATTAAGGGATTTTTGAAATATTTAAAAATTTGCGATTAAAACTTACAAAATCGTATTATTATAAAACGCCGACTTTAGCATTCAATAACATGAAAACTAGCAACACCGTAATTTTTGATTATGACGTTAGTAGATAGATCAATATATTGCTAATACATGAGCAAAATTTGAAAAATATTAATTGAGGGATTTTTGAAATATTTAAAAATTTGCGATTAAAACTTACAAAATCGTATTATAAAACGCCGACTTTAGCATTCAATAACATGAAAACTAGCAACACCGTAATTTTTGATTATGACGTTAGTAGATAGATCAATATATTGCTAATACATGAGCAAAATTTGAAAAATATTCATTAAGGGATTTTTGAAATATTTAAAAATTTGCGATTAAAACTTACAAAATCGTATTATTATAAAACGACGACTTTAGCATTCAATAACATGAAAACTAGCAACACGGTAATTTTTGATTATGACGTTAGTAGATAGATCAATATATTGCTAATATATGAGCAAAATTTGAAAAATATTCATTGAGGGATTTTTGAAATATTTAAAAATTTGCGATTAAAACTTACAAAATCGTATTATAAAACGCCAACTTTAGCATTCAATAACATGAAAACTAGCAACACCGTAATTTTTGATTATGACGTTAGTAGATAGATCAATATATTGCTAATAGATAAGCAAAGTTTGAAAAATATTAATCGAGGGATTTTTGAAATATTTAATTATTTGCCTTTAAAACAAACAAAATCGTATTATTATGAAATGCTGACTTTGGCATTCAATAACACGAAAACTAGCAACACCTTGAATTTTTATTATGACCATAGTGGATAGATCAGCATATTGCTAATACATAAACAAAGTTTCAAAAATATTAATCCGGGGATTTTTGAAATATTTAATTATTTGCGTTTAAAACACACAAAATCGTATTATTATGAAATGCCGACTTTGGCATTCAATAACATGAAAACTAGCAACACCGTAATTTTTGATTATGACGTTAGTGGATAGATCAATATATTGCTAATACATGAGCAAAATTTGAAAAATATTCATTGGGGGATTTTTGAAATATTTAAAAATTTGCGATTAAAACTTACAAAATCGTATTATTATAAAACGCCGACTTTAGCATTCAATAACATGAAAACTAGCAACACCGTAATTTTTGATTATGACGTTAGTAGATAGATCAATATATTGTTAATACATGAGCAAAATTTGAAAAATATTCATTGAGGGATTTTTGAAATATTTAAAAATTTGCGATTAAAACTTACAAAATCGTATTATTATAAAACGCCGACTTTAGCATTCAATAACATGAAAACTAGCAACACCGTAATTTTTGATTATGACGTTAGCGGATAGATCAATATATTGCTAATACATGAGCAAAATTTGAAAAATATTCATTGAGGGATTTTTGAAATATTTAAAAAATTGCGACTAAAACTTACAAAATCGTATTATTATAAAACGCCGACTTTAGCATTCAATAACATGAAAACTAGCAACACCGTAATTTTTGATTATGACGTTAGTAGATAGATCAATATATTGCTAATAGATAAGCAAAGTTTGAAAAATATTAATCGAGGGATTTTTGAAATATTTAATTATTTGCCTTTAAAACAAACAAAATCGTATTATTATGAAATGCTGACTTTGGCATTCAATAACATGAAAACTAGCAACACCGTAATTTTAGATTATGACGTTAGTGGATAGATCAATATATTGCTAATACATGTGCAAAGTTCGAAAAATATTCATCGAGGGATTTTTTAAATATTTAAAAAATTGCTTTTAAAACTTACAAAATCGTATTATTATGAAATGCTGACTTTGGCATTCAATAACACGAAAACTAGCAACACCGTAATTTTTTATTATGACGTTAGTGGAAAGATTAGCATATTGCTAATACATAAACAAAGTTTCAAAAATATTAATCCGGGGATTTTTGAAATATTTAATTAGTTGCGTTTAAAACACACCAAATCGTATTATTATGAAATGCCGACTTTGGCATTAAATATCATGAAAACTAGCAACACCGTAATTTTTTATTATGACGTTAGTGGATAGATCAATATATTCCTAATACATAAACAAAGTTTAAAAAATATTAATCGAGGGATTTTTGAAATATTTAATTATTTGCGTTTAAAACACACATAATCGTATTATTATGAAATGCCGACTTTAGCATTCAATAGCATGAAAACTAGCCACACCGTAATTTTTTATTATGACGTTAGTGGATAGATCAATATATTGCTAATACATAAGGAAAGTTTGAAAAATATTCATCGAGGGATTTTTAAATATTTAAAAAATGTCGTTTAAAACTTACAAAATCGTATTATTATCAAAAGTCGACTTTGGCATTCAATAACATGAAATCTAACAACACAGTAATTTTTGAGTATCACGTTAGTAAATAGATATATTTTTAATGCGTAAGCAAAGTTTGAAAAATATTCATCAAGGGAGTTTTGAAATATTTTAAAATTTGCGTTTAAAATTTACAAAAACGTATTATTATGAAATGCCGACTTTGGCATTCAATAACATGAAAACTAGCAACACCGTAATTTTTGATTATGACCTTAGTGGATAGATCAATATATTGCTAATACATAAGCAAAGTTTGAAAAAAGTTCATCGAGGGATTTTTTAAATATTTACAAATTTGCGGTTAAAACATACAAAATCATGGTTGGCATTAAATAGCATGAAAACTAGCAACACTTGAATTTGTATTTTTGGATGATGTCTTTAATGGATGGATATATATGAGTATAAATCCATCATCAGTACGGTAAAGTAAAAGTCACTGTCCACAAATAAATTAATCTGTTTATTTGATTGCAATTGATCGCTTCACGCTTGTAGTTTAAATATTATGTATTTAGTTTAAAAGAATAAATATTATTACATTATTATTTTTAACTAACTTAAATATATAGCATATAAAGAGAGAGAGAGGGTTATCATTCAACGTAGAAATATGTGAATTATAATTTACTACTTATACTTATGAAATATAATAACGCATATAAATATTTTAATTTTCAAATGGTAAGCCTCAGTGATATCGTACAATACAAAAGTAGTAACAATAGAAATAAAACACGAAATTATATTACCTATCCATTGTCAATAAGTTGTTTAAACAATCATTAAAAAAAATGTGTATACTGTATAGTGATTAAAAAGAAGGTCAAACTTGGCAAAAAAAAAAGCAAACTTACGGCGATTTAAAGCAGGTAACTTCCACAACGAATATAAACTAACCGCGCTCAGGCACAAACTCGAGTGACTTTATGGCTAAACTTTTCAGTGGTTGAGTTTGTGCTTTCGAGCACGCTTGCGCAGAGCTGATAAGTAAAACGATAAAGCCCGCATTTTTTCCTTGTTACAACGCATTGTTTTAGTATTATGAATTTATATTATGTTACGTATAATATACGAATTTGCATTCTCAGGCACTTGCATTACTAATGGAAACACATATTTCAAACCGGGCAGCAAATGTATTTGAAACACCGGAAAACGGATGTTGAAATATTGGGTAGCCACTTAAAACACATGAATACAATTTACAGTTTTGTGGTATTAAATCGATCATGGGATGATTAATGAACGGTTAATTAAGGTATTTTGCCTGCATTTCGGTACCTTTTCCGCCTTATCCGGTAACGGTCGTATAGAGCCAACTTTATCGGCTTATTCAAACAATCGTTTCCTGAGATAAGCCCGACTAAACAGCCAAACATAAAGTAAATGTTAATGCGGAAACATCAAAAGGTAGAACTGTCGTTAAAGCATTAGAGGCAGCTTATTAATGAAACTGGTTTACGGTAACATAACAAAAGTACTTTTTACAAGATGTAAGTAATCAACTTGTAACAATAAGATTTGAACTATAATTTAAATGATCCCTATCCATATAATAATAATAATACCTATTGTATTGTTTACAACTTTTTACAAGATCGGCCTAATTAAAAATAAACCTACACTAACAAGTGAGCATATGTGCCAATTATACCTATATGTAAAAACGAAGACAATGTTTTGAAGCCGACCGACTTGTGACGATTTTGTTGTCAGTGCATGTCGTCACATATAATTGTATACTAACAGTTTTGTTCGTCAAATGGGGACAAAAACAACGCGATGGTAGGGCAGTTTACAAGTGCATAGTTATTTAAAATAAAAAAGCAGGGCGCTCAATATTACATTTCGTAATATTTTGAGAGAAATCGTATACAAATAGTCACACGGGCTCATAGAAGTGACAAGATAGTTGATCGCATGACGGAAACTACGTACGATAAAGTAAAAATGATGGATAGTAAAAAAATCTATTTATAGGATTTCAATTGCTCGTTTTACGGTTGTTAGGGAGCTAAAATCATAATATTTAAGTGCTAAACCATCACATCATTCATTACAGTCACCAAAAAAAAAGAAAACAATAATATTATATATTTTACATTAACCATGACTAAGCGATGTTAAAAATCCATTCAATCAACTTACAAATACCCCAAATACAGCTTTAATATTTACAACTTCATGTTTCTTGTTACGGAATCTAGTTGTGTTGTAGTAATTATACGACAAACTTGACAACAACACCATATACCCATTTTAATATAATCGTATTCTAAAACCGGCCCAACGGAACGTGATAATGGAATCGACAAACATAAATAGTAGCGATGACGGTACAAAATTGAGGGGTCCGGCAATATTTTAAAGTAGTACGGTTTTTTTTATTCTTACCGGAGTTTTATAGTTGCGAGTTTTATATGGGCAACACTATTTCGAACTGGCAGAGCAATCGCTATTAAGACAATGAACGCGTTGGCGGCATTTTATACTATAAGCTAATCCGTTACCCGGCAACGGTCTGATAAGATAACGAACGCTGGGAACGAAATTTATTTAACTTGATGGCGGCAAACATTCCATTTTTCGCCATATTGATTAAAAGGGGAATGGTATTAGTTTGAAAACTGATAAATATTATTTTACAGGGGAAATTAACATTACATACATGTATTGGAATACAATGTATCAACAACTGTGGTCACTACTATCGTAGTTTTTATTTAATTTACATATTGACTACATATCTCATAATTTTTGAAAGTATTAAGATAACTTTTTTCATTACCTTTTAAAATAAGGCGAAACTTGACAGGGGTTACTATTTAAAAATTTTGGGGTGGTCATCCTCTAAAAAAAACTCCACGTTGCATAGAAGTTCTAAACTATGTAAGAATGTAGTTTTTATTATTTTCATTACCTTTTAAAATAAGGTGAAACTTGACAGGGGTTACTATTTAAAAATGTTGAGATGGTCATCCTCTAAAAAAACTCCACGTTGCATAGCAGTTCTAAACTATATAAGAATGTAGTTTATAATACTCTTTAGTGATCCCCAAATTTTCAATATTTTTTTTCATCAGTCTTTCAAAACTTACACATCCGTCCCGGAACTTTTGGGAAGTCCTGTATATATTTATCATTAGTAGATGATTAAATAAAGTTATTTAATTAATATTTATTTTAGGGTACATTATTTGAGGGTTGCTTTTAATAATCCACGTGCGTACACACTTTTCCAACTGTACCATTCCTTTATCAATAACAAATAACGACAGCTGTTGCATATTTGCGTACATAGATAGTAGGTGCGCTTATATTTGCTTGCTCTTTAGCGGGCTATTTTAACATCCTGCATTTTAAGAATTTATTAGCCTTTGCTGAAATTTATTTCTTTTGCTATTTGTTGCTAATATTCACGTGTTTTATTTTATGCGTCTATGTTATATTTTTTATAATTTATTAGAGGCCCCCACCGCCATGTTGATGTTACTTTAGATTAGTGATGGATTTCAAAGATTAATACGAGATGAAAGACAGTCTTTTAGTCATTAAAATGGCTAGAGCTTATCAGAAACTAATTGAAATGTGTAAATAAAGTGTGATACAAAAAAACTATGTGAAAATCGTTTATTTATCCTTTAAAAGGATTCACACAGTAGGCACAATTCAATATTTGAATACGAATAGAGTTTATTATTCAGAGTTGTTTTCAATAATAAAATTCGTATTAATCCTAAAACAAAATTCACATCAGACTAGCAAAGTAGAAAACTATTGTTTTAGTTCTACATTGCTAGTATCGAAGTTATACAAATAAAGTAAAAACCGTTTTAATTATCCTCTAATAAAAAATATCATAACTTTATGATATATTGCATTAAAGGACAAATAAAACGATTTTTACATTCATAAATTGAATGGTTATGGCGTCTACTACGTGATAATTCATTTTCAATGAAGACAATGAATCAGAATGAGCCTGTAAAATCGTTTTACAATCATAATAAATTATTAATAATTTGTCACTTACCGTTTTTCTGCATTTTAAGCCTTCATTTTCAAGACGTAATCGGTCGATCTGAAACATATATAGAAGGAACAATGTTTACTAATCAAACAGTGACGTGTATTGGTAATTAAAGGTAGTATAAATTGAACAAATATTTGTATGATGCTAGAATTAAAACAGGCCGTACGTACAAATGATATCGAAAAATATGAGTTATTGATTTTCTATTCCCCCTTAACACCTGTAAATATTTATAAAAGATACGTTATCATATTTTCAGCATATTGTATATATATCCCGGGGGAGGTTTGCAGTAATTATTTATTTTATTCCTCTACTCTCTACTCTACTTAGGTACTGTATTATTATTCATTCATTATATTTGGATGTAATTATAAATAGATTTTAAAAATAATTGTACATTATAAATAAATGGAAAATTAATGAAAATTATTCCTAAAAATAATATATAATATATTATTTTCCGAAATCGAATAGTTGTGGCGTCTAATATGTGGTAATTCATTTTTAATTAAACAGATGAATCAAACTACTATGTTTTTTACCGCTTTATTTAAATAATAAAGTGGCAAAAACATAGTGGTTATGAATGAAACTACTATGTTTTTACCACTTTATTATTGTGGTGGTAAAAAAACATAGTAGTTTGATTCCTTTATATAATTTTCCAATTATTTTTAATTAACTCTTATTGAACTACGTATTGAATTATATGGACCGTTTATTTTGAAAATGGTGTCAGTCCATTTTTAGTTGTTTCAAAATAATTAAAGGTTAGCATATTAGTGAATTAAAAAATATATATAAATTATGACAAGTCTATGGCAATGTTTATACTAATTTATCAATATGTAATTGAATTATATACATTTCCTTTAGGCGAATTTAACTAAAAATATATATATTTACGGGATGTGAAAGTCAATTCACAGCCCGTAAATATATATTTTTATTTATTTTCATTATTAGTCAATTGAAGACCTTGTTGCAAGAACGAAGTCCAAGAGAAAATTGTAAGAAGAAATAATGTAGGAGCAGTATTTTTAATTTTTAACGTGAATTATATGTATATATTGTTAAACTTAACATGTACAGGAGGTATATAAAGTGCTCATATCCTTATATCTTTCGTATGTAATAGATCTGGCATCGTTATACCATTGAGTTATACAAAGGCAATTCTTTTAAATTTTTGGCTCTAACATCTAGGTGATAAATTTAACATCTTAAATTCTGTGTTCCCCACCGATGTTTTATAAAAAATGGTATATGGTGCACTTTTACAAAACTTTATCCAACATATGTTCAGCTATTTTACCTTTTCTCCAATAGTATTTATTTTAGCCCGAATAATTGCATTTTGTAGACATTTGTTGGAAACGAAATTTTCTCCCTTCATTTTGTGTAAAATAAATTTATTATTTTGTCTACATTATTTTATAACATAAATAGATTTTGTACTGTTTTTATTAAATAGTTTTCATTTAAAAATTGATTCATCATAACCCGTCGAATGACGGGAAGTTCACCTAATTTCTATTAAAATACCAGAAATAATTAAAAGAATTGTGTATAACATTTTGTAACCGTCGTAATATGTTTTTTAATCATAATCGGAAAATCCACCGACCGATTTCCACCAAAAACGAATCACAACGGCGTTAGATAATAGCAACATGCAAAATTTCGTTTGAAAATTTACAGTACTTTTTCCGAAAACATGTATCTAAAAATCTATATCTATATCTATCACGTGATGGCTGAAACTGGACTAATACACTTACCTCTGCTTTTTGCGTGGCTATCAGTTGTTCAAATTCATCACATACAGGATTGTTTGGATCTGGAATAAAATAAACATTTATTAAATTCTAGGGGAAATTACATTATACTTAAATAATTAAAATAAAATTGTACATTTCGACATCCCAGGCGAAATTTACATTTTAGATTACCCAGTACTCAACAAAGTTGGTAAAGTAATTTTATTACTAATTTTTTAAAATGTGTTTTTAAACCATATAGATAATGTTGGCAAAGTAATTTAATAGATTTTTGATTCAAGAACAAAATAATTCGAACCCCTTTTTTTTCGAACCCGAAAGTCTAGTTTATGAAAATTCATTTACCAAGGACAACGCAAGGTATTACTCAACATAAAACTGCTGTGATTGGGGCATGTTTGTTACTAAAGTACTTTTGTCCTTTCAGTATCCCTTTCATTCTTCAGATTATCCCTTTCATGCTTCAGATTATCCCTTTCATTCTTCAGATGACCTCTTTCATGCTTCATATTATATCTTTCATGATTCAAAATACCTTTTTTGTCCTTTAAATTACATTTTTTAAGTTTTTTTCTGTTTACATCTTTCTTTCCATTCTTCAGATTACTTCTTCCGTAGATTAGTTCTGTCGTGCTGCAGATTTTATCTTCCATTCTTCAAATGATCTCTTCCATACTTCAGATTATCGCTTCCATACTTCAGATTCTCTTAAATTCTTCAGATTACCATTACGATTCATCAGATTACCTCATTCATCCTTCAACATCTTTCATCCTTCAGATTACCTCTTCCGTTCTTCAAATTACCTCTGTTGAGTTTCAAATTTGCTCTGTCATATTTCAGATTACCTTTGTTATGATTCAGATTACCTCCGACATGCTTCAAAATACCTTTGTCATATTTCAGATTAACTCCGTCATTCTTCAGATTACCGCCGTCACTTCAGATTACCTCTTACTTACTTACCGTACTACAGATTTTCTCTTCCATACTTCCGATTACCTCTTCCATTCCTGTCGTGCTACATTCACACTTCAGATTCTCTCTTTAATTATTCAGATTATTTCTTCCATTCTTCAGATTACCTCTTTCATCCTTCATTATTTTTCATCCTTCAAATTATCTCTTCCGTTCTTCAGATTACCTCTGTAGTGTTTCAGATTTCCCCCGCCGTTTTTCAGATTACCTCCGGCAGCCATTCTTCAGATTACTTCTTCCATACTTCAGCTTAACTCTCTCGTGCATCTGATTTACATCTTTCATTCTTCAGATTACCTGTTTCATCCTTCAGATTACCTCTTTTTATTCTTCAGATTACATCTTTCATTCTTCAGATTACCTCTTCCGTATTACAAATTACTTCTACCGATTACATCTTCCGTTCTTCAGATTACCTCTGTCATGCTACAGATTTCATCTTTCATTCTTCAAATTATCTCTTCCATACTTCTGATTCTCTTAAATTCTTCAGATTGCCTCTTCGATTCATCAGTTTACCTCTTTCATCCTTCATCATCTATCATCCTTCAGATTACCTCTTCCGTTCTTCCTGTCATATTTCAGATTACGTTTGTCATGTTTCAAATTACCTCCAACATTCTTCAGATTACCTCTGTCATTCTTCAGATTACCTCTGTTATATTTAAAAATACCTCCGTCACTCTTCAGATTACCGCCGTCATTCTTCAGATTACCGCTGTCACTTCAGATTACCACTTTCGTATTTCAGATTATCTCTTCCATACTTCTGATTCTCTTAAATTCTTCAATTGCCTCTTCGATTCATCACTTTACCTCTTTCATCCTTCATCATCTATCATCCTTCAGATTACCTCTTCCGTTCTTCCTGTCATATTTCAGATTACCTTTGTCATTTTCAAATTACCTCCGACATTCTTCAGATTACCTCTTCCGTTCTTCCTGTCATATTTCAGATTACCTTTGTCATGTTTCAAATTACCTCCGACATTCTTCAGATTACCTCTGTCATTCTTCAGATTACCTCTGTCATTCTTCAGATTACCTCCGTCACTCTTCAGATTACCTCTGTCATTCTTCAGATTACCTCCGTCACTCTTCAGATTACCGCCGTCATTCTTCAGATTACCGCTGTCACTTCAGATTACCACTTCCGTATTTCAGATTATCTCTTCCATTACTTCTCTTATGCTTAAGATTATTCATGTCATGCTTCAAATTACTGCTGTTTGGCTTGAGATTACCACGGTCTTGCTTTAGATTACCGATGTCTTGCTTCAGATTACCTCCGTCATACTTCAAATTATGTCTGCCATCCAAGATTAGCTCTGTTGTGCTTCAGATTAGCTCTTTCGTGTTTTAGATTACCTCTTCCATGCTTCAGATTACCCCTGTCATGCTTCAGATTGCCTTCTTCATACTTCATAGATTACCCCTGTCATGCTTCAGATTACCCCTGTCATGCTTCAGATTGCCTTCTTCATACTTCATAGATTACCCCTGTCATGCTTCAGATTACCTTCTTCATACTTCATAGATTACCTCTTTCATGCTTCATATTTCCTCATTATTGTTGATATTACCTATTTCATTCTTCATTATTCCTCTTTAAATCTTAGATTAGGATTAGCTCCTTCGTGGTTCAGATTATCTCATTCATGCTTCAAATTGGAATGATCTAATATTATAAAATTAGCCGTTCAGATTGACTCAGTGCTCTAGCTAGTGGTTCAGATAAAGTAATTGATTCTTCAGATTAGCTCTTTCTGCCTTCAGATTACCTCTTCCATGCTTCAGATTCCATCAGTCATTCTTGAAATTACCTCCTTCATGCTTCTGATTACTTCTTTCATGCTTCAGATTAACTCTTTAATCGTTCAGTTCAACTCCTTTATGCCTCTAATTTCGTTTACATTCTTTAGATCACCTCTTTCATGCTTCAGATTACCTCTTTAATCCTTCAGTTTAACTCCTTCCTGTTTCTAATTTCCTTTACATTCTTTAGATCACCTCTTTCATGATTCATATTAAGGCATTCATACTTCAGATTAGCATATTCATAGTTCAGATTGGCTCATTCATAGTTCAGATTACTTCTTTCATCCTTCTAATTAGCTCTTCCATGTTTCAGTTACCTCATTATCCATCCGATTGCCTCTGTCATGCTTCAGATTGCCTCGGTTATGCTTCACATTACTTTTGTCATGCTTCATTATCCATTTCATTCCTCATATTACCTCCTTCATACTTCAAATTATCTATTTCAATCTTTAGATCATGTATTTCAATCACTCTATTTGCAAGCACTGAACTGCTCTGCTTAAAGGCACATTCAAGGATATAATACATAATTCATACTTTGTAGGACAAATAATGTTTATAGTCATCAAAATTAATATGTTTGTCTTTATAAATAATTAACTATAATAATAGATGAATTATCAAAATAATTAAGATATTAAGTTAAATACTGGCCTAGATTACTAATGAATCCATTATTGACTGTTAGAATAGGCAATCATGAAAAATAATTTCTCAGCCCAATAATTATAAGTTTTTAGTTGTATATTGAGTAACTATTTCATTATTCCATAACCAAGGGTAGCCATTTTCTAAAGGTTATATATTTAAATGCTATAAGTGTAATGATAAAGTTATATGTTTAAAATAGGGATTTACCAACAAGTTCATTTGGTTTCATTCATTACACAAACAAGTAGAACCATCTGAACTAAATTTAACTCTACAATAATAAGAGTTATGCTTTGAGGCAATACCCATAGACCAAAATTCTACCACTCATTCACCAAGATAAATCATTGCAGAAAAAGATTTAAATCAAGTACAATGAGAAATTGCTAGGTTTTTAACTGGATTTTGCTAGAAAACAACAAAATTAATTGATGGAAATAAGATACAGATTTAAGTTAAGAACAGTTGGGTAGTGCAAGTCATCAATTGTAAATGTACAACAACTTTTTCAAGTTGAAGTTGAAGAATATCATTCCATAATTAAAGGTAGATGTATTGGAACAAAGATCATCTACTACTGGTCATAGACAATGAGCCCTCTGTATGGTCTAGATTTTTCCTGTTTATAGTCATCCTGTGACTGTGGGATGTCTACTACTATTCATCTACAATAAGTCCACTGTGTGGCCTAAGTATTTTCTGTTTAGCCAACCTATGACTGTGGATTGTATGTATTCGGTCTGATTGACAGAGAAAAAATTTTATGATCAAGATTAAGACCTATCTATTTTCATGAACATTCTGCAAATCTAGGTGATTCTTAGAAGGTAAAATTTTATAAAACTATATTAAATTCTGTTGTTTAGGAGTTATTTTAATATAAACCCAATAATTTAATCTGAAATTCTAACTAACACTTCATATATTATTTGTTCAATTAAAAAACATTAATATCGGTTATATTTGTTTTGACAAGTGTCAAAAATCATAACAATGAAAGGTTAGGTTCGCCCCGCGCCGCTATAGCCCCGTCCATAAAGGCCACAATTACCTGGTTCCTGCACAATTTCCTCTGCGAGCACTTCGTTGGCAAAAGTCGTCAGCTGTCCCTTGATGTTGCTCAGGCTGTTGTTAAAATTGTTGAGCCACGCCATACTTAAAACCGCGACGAAAACACTGCGAATTTTTCTCACCACATCACGCCAAAACAAAAATTATTTAATTCTATTTTGCCACTGCCAACACAATCATTTCCAGTACGCAACACCACGTCCGCATGACGTTTGGTTGTCTATCTATTTTATAATTATTTTCTATTATCGCGAGTTTTTACCTGGAATCCAATTACTTAGGTGTTACTTGTAGTAGATGAGCTATTTTATATATTAATTTCACGGAAATATAAAAAATCTGATATGGCGATTATTTTGTTTCTGTACGATTCATACTTTGTTCTTACAAAGTATTGTTACGTGTGCAAAGCATATTATAGTCATCATACTTATAATAATAATAATAACAAAGTGTTTTTGCCCCCAAATATAATTGTTTTTATTATTATTTTAATTTTTCGATATTTATTTCATTCCCTTAATTAATTTTCGGATTAAAATTGTATACAGTCTATAAAAGTTTGGGGTGGTAAAGATAGCTTCAACAATATGGCCTTTGAAGAAAGGACGAATGGAAGATAATTCATGGTTTTAACAAGCCATAGCAGTTAAATTTAATATTTAATGTATAATTTCTGGTCTTGGAGGATGGCAATTTATGATATTAGTACAATTTATGACATATGACAGCATGTTTTATAGTTATGACTGATGACAGGAATTTATGAGAGATTACAGCTATTTATGACAGATGGCAGCAGTTTATTGCAGTTCACAGCCTTAAATGACACCAATCTATGACAGAAGACTGCATTTTATGAGATATGTCTACATTTATGGCATATGACAACATTGTATGACTGCAATTCATGACATATGAGGGAATTTTATGGCATATGACAAAATTTTATGACATATGACTGCAATTCGTGACATATGACTGCAAATCGTGACATATGACTGCATTTCGTGCATATGACTGAATTTTATGACGTGTGACTGCAATGTAAGACTGATTACACGCAATTTGTCAAACTATGCGCGTACTAAACTTGCGTGTGTGCCGCCATAGCGCTGTCTCTTTAATGGAAAAGTCAATAAAGTTTAAGTATTGACTAAAAAGTAACCTGTACATTTATTATTATCAAATAATGCTTAAACTAATGTTTTATATTAACTTAACTAAAACATCGGATGTTTCAATTATTTGATTATTGATTTCAACGGCATGTTCATGTTCAGGTTTAAATTTTAATTTGTTCAAAATACATGGATTACTTTAATGAATAACATATATGAGGAAATGCTTTGTTCTTTCACATGCAACACAATAAGTAAATGCTCCCATCATAAATTATGTATGTTTATTGATGTTTATTTTCTATTCTTGTGGTAGACTTATATTCGTTAGTCTGCAGCTGTTGACTGATTAACAGCAAGTATTTTGGTCTTAGTTACAAAAGAAATATTATTGGATTCATTAATAATAAATAATAAATCATTAATTTTCTCTTGGTAAGTCGTTACTAACTAAAAATATCTCAAACTGTGTTGAAGACATGTCAACTTCTCAGTGGAAAAATACTGTGAAATATATGCCACTGAATACGTGATAGATGAAAACTTGTTATTATATATAATTAATTAATTTTTGTCGAGAAAAATTAGTTAACTTCTATATTACCGTAGAATATAAATTAAAAAGAAAGCTATCGATTTTTTTTTGTTGCATTCGATCAACTCGGTGATTTCTATGCAGAGATGAAGAATAACTGAGGAAAACTGGCTAGATTTTGAGTGGTTGAAGGAAAATAACGTTCACCATCTATGCCCTAGCCCTATGTTTTATTGCATTCACTTCAGCTCGGTGGTTTCTATACGGTGAGCTACAGTGGTTGAGGAAAAACTGGCTAGATTTTGCGTGGTTGAAGGAAAATTACTTTCACCACCTATGCCCTGATCTTAATATGTTTTGCATTCCCTTCAGCTCGGTTGTTTCTGTGCGAGGAGCAACAGTAGTTGAGGAAGAATTCGCTAGATTTTATGTGGTTGAAGGCAAATAACGTTTACCACCTATGCCATGAACCTAATTCTTGTTGCATCCTCTTCAACACGGTTTTTTCTCTAGGGTGAACAAGAGTAGTTGAAGAATAACCGGCTAGCGGTTAGTGATTGAAGGAAAATAACGTTAAATAACTTAAGAGTAGAATCATTTTAATTGAAAGCAACTTTAATTTTCGCGGCTAAATCAGCGTTTGTAACTGGCTATTGCTTACAGCCAATCATTAGCTTGCTTTTTGGCGCATTATTTAAGTTTTAAATAAACGGGCTGATACCCGTAGAATACTACACCTAAAATACAAATTGGTATTGGCTATTACCGAAAAACTATGTAATTTTGTTATTCCTATTGCTTGTTAATATAATTTCATTTAAAAATAAATTAAGAGACTAATTAAATAATTACCGCGCACAAACCAATGTTTGTGACTGGCTATTCCCTACAGCCAATCATAAGCTTGTATTTTTGGCGCAATATTTGAATTTTAAATAATCATCTACCACCCATATAAAACTGTACAATTGCAACAATTAAATTTGATATCACCAAACAATGAATTTATTAGCATACAACTAACTAATTTACATATAATAACATGTTTATGTTCATTGTGATTCAATGTCACATGATTAAATTTAATTTTGGTACGCGTGTTTTCCTTATCAGGTTATGTATGTGCACGCCATATTTGTTTACAATGTTTACAATGAACGTTGAACAATATAAACTAGCTGAGGACGGTTTTCGATTGAACAACCCAGGCAGCTCTCTATAACGACTGTTGTAATGGTGCCCAGTAAATTATGTTAACAAAACTACGTAAGCTACACATTTTTTTAAATTTAATTACACATACTAAAATTAATGACCGTAAAGTAATTATACAATTATATTAGTTATTATTAGGCTCACATACATTACAAATCAAATATAAGTGCATCAGCATGTGTCATTTGGAAAAATTCAATTAATTTTCAACAGCCAATAATCATGAAGGTACAACACAAACAATTGAGGACCTAATTATTTATTTGGGTTTAATATTGAAGGGTGTAAATTAATCA
Source organism: Lordithon lunulatus (assembly GCA_963942505.1). Lineage (NCBI taxonomy): Eukaryota > Metazoa > Arthropoda > Insecta > Coleoptera > Staphylinidae > Lordithon > Lordithon lunulatus. The sequence continues at coordinate 61,609,196 of OZ012666.1, forward strand.
ATCATTGCAGGTAGTGTCCACAAACAAAGAAATTAATTAAATGATTATATATTGCCAAAGAAGTCAGTGATTATGAGTGATTTCAAACCAAAGTTTTTAAAACCAGCTGAGTCTACAAGCTTCCTAGATAGAAACGAATCCAGTGTTGCTGAATCCACAGATTTTGTGTACAACAAATTCATTTCTCAGTCGATACAAACACAGAGACAACGATTGCCCATATTTACCAACAGAAATCATATATTGTATCTGCTGGAGAAATACCAAACACTTATACTTGTGGGCGAGACTGGATCTGGGAAAAGCACTCAAATACCACAGGTAAATATAATGGTTTCACCATAAATACTATTTAAAACAATCTATTCTTACAATATAAAGATGAACATATGCCATATGACTTTAAATGAGTGCAAAAGTTAATAAATTATATACTATACATGTCAGAAGGGCTTAAAATGGTAAGCAAATTAAGAAAAACATTGGGGTGCCATGCTTTTGTTACTGATGACTTCTTTTTTAATATTATAAAAATTAAAACTGTACATTTGAAGAAGGTAATGAATTCAAAAACTAAATTAGTCAGAAATTGAGAAATCTTGCTAGAATCTCCACATGAATAATTTTCAAATATGTAAGTGACAATATTATTATTATTCATTTGGTATGCAGTAACCATATCATCACCTAAACAGCAACACCACACATCTAAAATTTTATTTGAGGTTGACAGGAGAGAGAAAAACTATAAAATGTTATTTATGTAGCTGCAGGAGCACCATCATAGGCATCAATCTTTTCAAACATATTCTTCAGAAACCAACCTTGCTACCTTCGACTATATTCCATTCTCTCAATCCCCAGATTTCATACAACAATATTGGCTTCACACACATCCTAGATTTTATACCCTACTATTAAGTTAGCGGTTGGTGGTTACCTACCCACCATGTCTCCCATTTTCTCCTTGTCCCCACTCTATTCTCGCCTTTGTTTGCAATAATTGCTTCCTAAACCCATGCAGTCAAACCAAAAGCCTAAATACTTAAAGCATTTCACTCTTAATCATTTTGCTTTTCTGCTCTAACCATCCTACCCTTATTTCTAAATATTCATTTGTTTTTTTCCACATTCACTACTAATCCTGTCTTATTAAGGTACCTTCCCAGTCTTTCCAACATCTCTTGCATCTTCACTCTCTTGACCACTAACACTACATCATCTGCATATGCTAAAAAGCTAAATCTGTATCTTTATCCTCTTCCCATCCTAAACCCACCCTGACTTTTTAGTTTCCCTCAATGACTCTCTGTTCCATCCTCTCACTATCTTCACCTCAAATCACAATTCCAAAAAATATAAGTTTAATTCAAATAACGTTTATAAAATTATATTTAAATTGTAATAATACAAATGATAAAGTGATGTACACTAGCCACAGATTTTTTAAATTAATTGGGAAGGTGACAAAAATCATTCTAATTTTACACTGCACATATGGTACTGACTTAGTAACACAGTATTCATCATACATATTATATATAAAGTTTTATAAAACTTGCTTCTTTGAATACTTTATTAACACATGTTTATTGCAAAAATTGCAAACCACAATTCTTGGAATAATCAATACCATGTAAAGTTCAACGTAACCAACATAAAGTTCAATCTTATCTTATCTGCCTTGTAACATATAGATACATAATTTATTAAATGTATGTTTTCAAGTAGTATACTAGTAGAATATTAATGTTTATTGCTATATTATTTATTTTTTTCATTTAATAAAATGCCTATCTACTGTATTATTAGTGTAAGGCTGTATGTGTTGCTATAATGAAGAGGTAATGTTATTTTTTATGTAGTCTATAAATAAAACTATGTATACACATATTACATTACTCATGTAATCAACAAAATGTGTGTCATTAGTACACACATTAAGCTGCCAAACAAATTCAATATTCAATCAATCAATTCCAGGTGCCAGTATATAAAATTATTATGTTACACATAATTTTTATGATAAATCACACATTCATATATTTGATTGTTTCAATCCTCTCCAAATTAATTTTATATATACATATAAAACCAACTCATATGTCTTTATTAATTTCAGGTGTTGAATCAACTCATCATCAGCCTGACACACTAAAATTGAAGTAAATCTTGTACAGACATAGATATATCAAATTGTATTTAAAAAAAAAGTCTATTTATATAAAATTAATTTTGAGACTGAGAAACCGTCCAATGTGAAAACAAATTGGTTAAAACAAAAATATGATTGGTCCATCATCCCAAGTCAGCAAACTACTGCTGAGTTTGCTACTCCTTGTTGTAACATGGTATCTCTACATGGACTTCAATTTGTACATGAGGATACAAAACTACCCGATTGATAGAGGGAGTATTTATGACAATGTTTCGACTAGTTACAAAGATGTTAGTTGGGTGGATTGTGAGCTGAATCCATTATGTGATGTAACTGTAAAGGCATTGTTATTAGACCACACCAACCATTACTTATTTGCACCATTAGCGGTTTTGGTTGACAATTTCCTTAAAATTGACTCAATTGAATGGATAACACCCAACTCCATCAGTTTTTTCCATGTGTTTGTCGCTATAATCAGCGCGAAATTTATAACCAACGATAGTTTAGCCTACAGGCGTATTGGGGTGATGTTTTTTCAAATACGCACATTTTTGGATGATTTAGATGGGCATGTCGCTAGGGCTAGAAAAAATATTAAAGGCGAACGCTCGGAAATTGGAACGAGTGGATACTACGTAGATGGGATTTGTGATGGTTTGGGGTGTATAGCATTAATGATAGGTGCTTTTATTTTCCTGAAAAATAACCCGCCTCGTAGGGGCTACCTGCAACTACCTACAATAGCTACAAATGACAAAGAGAAGGATAACAACAGTATTATTTATAAAGCAAAAGTAACGACTAAAAAAGTAGCCCGTAAAATTCGCTGCTTTTCCATTCAGTTACTTTTAAGTTCAACTGCCTGGAATCGGTATATAGCTCTATATCAAGACCTTTTAGAAAGGAAGGATGTTGATGCGCAAACATATAGTAGACAGACGATGGTTTTGCAGAGTTCGTTTTTCTTCTGCGTAGCATGGTTTTGGAGAATTGTTAATGTACACAACATGCTTCATTGTCTACTGCTGTCAATATTTTGTGATAAACTTTGGGAATTTCTTAGATCAATACAGTATATTGGTTTTGGTGTTTTGCTCACTGCTATCTGCATTACTGAAATGCATTTGTTGGATGTCAAAAACTTTATTTACCGAAAGCTTGCCGCGTTTTAATGCACACCTTTTTTACAATGTTATTGTTATTTTTATTGAATAATGAAGTCTCTAATGAACGTTCTTGTTTGGGATGTATATGACTATGTTTAGTAGCTTGCCATTTTCAAGTTTTAAATTCTGACTATTCTGACTACTGTGTTATTAGATGTTTAAGGTACGAGGCAGTTATAGTAATAGCTACAATGAAATCTATTGCTGATTAAATGGTCAAATTTTACTAGCAGCTAAAAATATATATGACAAACTAGAATTCTGCCTAGTATTTATGTTTTTTTGATTTTCATTAATTATATCTATTAATATGTGTACTGCATTTAATTGTTATATGGCATGGTGTTTGATATTAATTAATAAACCACTGCTTTGTAAAATGTTTTATTATTTATGCCTGTGATTTTATTTTTTTGATAGTATATGATTGAAGCAGAATGGCCTGGGACAATTGGGGTATGTGAGCCCAGGCGAGTAGCTGCTCTATCTTTAGCTAATAGGGTGGCAGATGAAATGGGATCATTGGTGCAAAGTGATATGGTTGGTTATGCAGTTCGATTTGATGCTTGCACTATACCACCAAAAATTAAGGTACTATGTCACTAAAATATACCATTTTGATCAAAGGGTATATAATTAAATATATAACATCCTGTATAAACTTCAAAATAGTAATTGGCTAGAGCTAGCTGCCTAAATTTGACATTTCATCTTTGGAAGGACAGAAGGACCTGGAAGTTATTGGAAGAGGCCTATGTTCAGGAGTGGACAAGCTGAAGAAGAGAAGATCTGCCTAAATAATTACATTAATTTCCAAATATATTTATATTTTAGTACATGACAGAAGGTATATTAATCAGGGAAATGATGTCCGACCCATTATTAGAATCCTATTCAGCAATCATGCTTGATGAAGTTCACGAAAGAACATTATACACTGATATATTGATGGGCCTGATGAAGAAAATATTGAAGGTTTGTAATAATCAAACTAGTTGCGTAAAAAAAAGCTAATGAAGTATTTTCTTCTAGAAACGGAAGGAATTACGGTTAATTGTAGCATCAGCTACAATGGATGCAAGAGAACTGCATACGTTTTTTAACGAAATCGATACAAGTGATCGAAAAAAAGATTCTGCAGTAATTATGTCAGTGCATGGACGACAGTTTCCAGTAGATATTCTTTATGCAAAAGGTATAATCAGATTCTTATACTCAGGCACTGGGCCTTCTAGAGTTAGACTTTTATATATTAATGAATATTTTTAGAACCAGTTCCATGTTATGTACAGGCTACAGTCGATACAGTACTAAAAATAAATGCATCAAAAGAAATGGGTGATATTCTAGCCTTCCTAACAGGCCAAGAAGAAGTTGACCGAGCAGTAAGACTATTAAATGAACATGCAAACTTCATCGAACAGGAGAATAAAAAGGAGAAAATGTTTGTATTGCCCATGTATGGATCACTGCCATACCATGAACAATTAAAAGTTTTTAAACGTGCTCCTGATGGGCATAGAAAAGTTGTCATTGCTACAAATGTTGCGGAAACATCTGTTACGATACCAGGCATTGTGCATGGTATGCATTTCTGATGATAATGGTTGAGTAAAATGTTTATTAATACTAAATATTTTAGTTATTGATTGCGGTTTTGTTAAATTGAGATGGTATAACAATGATACACATACAGATAGTTTAGTGGTATTACCCATTAGCAAAGCTTCTGCTAATCAAAGAGCTGGAAGGGCTGGGAGAGTTCGTGCTGGAAAAACATATAGGTAATACTGACTTTTGAATCATTAAAGAAATTATTGACTACCAACTGATGTGCTATGATACAATAATTATCTCCACTATTTACAAAAACATATCTTTTGCCCTTTGGCCAGACAATTTTTGGGATTAAATAAAAAATACAAACTGTATACAATAAATTGATACAAATTTTAATTTAACTAGGATTCATTTAGATAAATTATATTTCCTATGAGCTGTTGGCCAATTCTTACTGACTGCTTTCATCCATTCTAATCCTCTTCCATCCTCGTGCAATACTATCTCTACATTCACTACTTTCATTCAGCTCTAATGATTCCTATCCTTTTCCACACATTCTACATACTCATATTCAGTACTTCCTTTTAGCTCTTGACATTCATTCAGTTGGTGATCTGATTCCTTTCCTTTTCCACAGATTCTACATGCTCTCGATTCTTCATTCTTCCAAAACTTATTATCCCTCACCTCATTCCCACATCTAAATCCACCAATCATTCTACTTTCACACAGTTTCTCGATCAGCAAGTATATTAAAAGTCTATAGGCTCACTAATAATTAGCATGAAATTATATATTGATATTGCCTAACTCGTAATGCAAGCAATTGTTTCATTGCAGATTGTACAGCAATAAAGATGCAGAAGATCTAGCTAATAGCACCCCACCAGAAATGACTCGAACCAATCTAACATTTATAGTACTACAGCTAAAAGCTCTTGGTATTAATAATATTCTACGGTTTAAATTTCCAAGCCCACCACCTGTTGATAATCTTAAAAGCTCTCTGGAGATTTTGTATGCACTTGGTGCAATTGATATTAATGGAGAGTTAACAAATCCACTAGGTTTCAATATGGCTGAGTTTGCATTAGATCCACTGTATTCAAAAGTGCTACTAACATCAGGTAAATATAATTTTGTAGCGTGTATAGTAATACAAAAATGATATGTATAATAATAATAATTAATAATGACTGGACTCTATTTAATCAATTCCTGTTGAATCATCAACTTAAAACAAATAAATTATAATAATTATAAGTATTCTTGATCACTTGAGAATAGATTGATGTCTTCAGCATTATTAATATCAATTATATTTGATAATAGGAGAATTTGGTTGCTCTGAAGAAATCCTAACTATAATTTCCATGCTGCAAGTAGAAACAATTTTCACAAAACCTTCATCTGGAACACATTCAATTAAAGCTCGTGTGCAAAAGCGACACTTTGAAGTTGAAGAAGGTGATCTTATAACGTATTTGAATGTATATGCAGCGTTTTTAAAAAGTGGAATGGATAAAGGATTTTGCCATAAAAACTACATCAACTACCGGTGTATGAAACGAGTTGTTGAAATCAGAGCTCGTTTGGAGAAAATGGTAAAAAATTATGATGTTCCCATTATCAGTTGCAATGGTAAAACAAATTTATGATTTCATTTGGTACTTTGGAACTCAATTGTTTTGATTTTAGGTTTTGCTGAAACAATTTGTAGATGTTTAGTGAATGGGATGTTCCCTAATGCTGCATATTTGCATCATTCAGGAGTTTATAAGACTATCAGAGGGGATATACAGCTTCATGTACATCCAGATAGTGCTTTGTATACAGTAGAACAGCCACAATGGTAATTAAGAGTTTAAGAGATTTAAACATGTATTAGTAGAGTCAATGGCAGTGATTGAGAATCATTAATACATCACAGGCTCATGAAGCAACTTCAGCCACTTTTGTTTATTGTTTGAGAGCTGTTCTGGACTGGTCTTAGATGGCATAGAAGAGCTTGCTTTTGCAATGTGTAGAAAGTACAAATACACTCATGTACTCCAGAATGTTTATGCATACTGAAAGAATAACTAAAACAGTATTAACAAATACAGATGTTGATCCAATCAATAAAGGTTTAAGGTTGTGATCACATGTATACTTCTCTTATAACGCCAACAATGAAATTATTTTCAGCTTTTAGCAGAAACTATGCACCAAAATGGAATAGACTTTTATCAAAACACTTTATTGTTGGGTCTGAAATTTATTTTGTAAGGTTTGAAAACCCCATAGTCCATAGCTATGAATTCTGATCATAAATTCTTTCAAGATAAGTTTCACATCCAATAACAATATTTATTTGATAACTTCTGTAAATATATATTTTGTTCTTAACAAATAATGACATATCTTGTTTTGGGAGTCTGCATCTTTATGATCATACCAATTTAGATTCCAATATCATAAGAAATATCACTAAATATTTTTATGTTTTAGGGTTTTATTTTGTGAAGTTGTACATACCACAAAGCTATTCATGAGGGATCTTACAGTTATAAAAAGTGAATGGTTGTTGGAACTAGCACCCCACTTCTATCACAAAACTACATTTAAAGAGTATTAAAAAGATTAAAATCAATTTAAATAAAACACATTTTGCAAAACATTTTTTATTTAGTTACTAATCGTAACTTTTTCCTTTCCAAATACTCCTGTACATTATCAAACTTCCTCTTATACAAAGCAGATACATCATTATCCTTAATACATTTCTTAAAAACATCTAAATTATTTACATAAAATGTATTTAAAACTTCATCCTGAATAACAGTTAACTCATTCTTATTTAATAAGTATGTTATAATTTTTCTATCAGTTAAAATAGATAAATTAGTGCCTAAACTAAAACATACTAATTTCTCATCAAGTGTAATTGTCTGTAGTTGTTTTATATCACTACTACCCTCCATTGTATAAACCTGTACAACATTTAATCCAAACAAACTAATTCCAATAAATGTAACTCCTGCAATGTGTATGATTTGCATATCAGTAATAGGCAATGCCTGTACCTCCACTTTATCTTGATCCATTTTATTACAAAAATCTTCAATAACCTTCCTATCTTTTATAAGATTATTGGTGTCAATAACATGCAGTTGAGTCCCATCAATGTAATTCCAAAATCGAACTGTGCCATCTCCAGAAGCTGATATTAAAATGTCTTCAATTAACTCCAAATTGGTTACAAATTCTTTATGCCCAAGACAATAACTTTGAATATTATAAGAATTAGGGTTATGAGAAACTCTTATTTTCTCATCTCTATCACATGTAATAATAAATTTGTTATTATCTGTTGTAATAATATCCAATAACATACTTAAATGCCCTAAAATTACACTTGGCCCATTTATGTTGTTTAAAGTGTACAAGTAAGCATCACCAGTTTTATCAGCAATCAGTAAATCATTATTTATGGTAAACCGAACTTTACTAGCCACTCGATTCAGTACAAAGTTTGCAATGACTTCACCAAGTTGATCAAACACAACCACCTGCTTATTATTTGTAGCTACAGCAAAATACTTGCCATCCTTTGTATGTGAGATAGTTGTAATAATTCGGATTTCTTGCTTAAATACATCCTCTTGTCCTTTACTCAAATTTGGGGGCAGTATGATTTCAGGGAGTTTCAGAATTTTGCAATCAGGGTTTGATGTATTTTGTATCAGTATCACATCCTCTATTGCTACATAATATTTCTCATTGGCTTCTTTAAAAATTGCCATTGTAATTTAGTTTGATGTAGACTATTGCTAGTGATCAATTTGTCTCTAAATTATTGAAATAAACCAAATTAAGGGATGAAAACAAAAACTAAGAAGAAGGTTATTAGTCAATAATTTAACTCAAATACTTCCACTTACATTTATAATATAGTCTTGATTACTTGTAGATTTGGTTTTAATACCCCTCTGTATTCTTACCATTAATTATTCTGTTTTCCTATGCTTAATTGTATTGTATTCCATTAAGAATTCTGTATTTGTACTCTTAATTATTCTATATTTTATCTATAGAATTCTGTATTCTTTTATATTATTCTATATTGTTCCTCTATATTATCCTGTATTTCTGTATTCTTCTATATTATTCTGTATTATTTCTTTATATTTATGTATCTTCTATATTATCCTGTATTCTTACTCTATAGTAGCCTGTATTATTTATGTATCCTTCTTCTATATTATCCTGTATTCTTCCTCTATATTAGCCTGTATTCTTCCTCTATATTAGCCTGTGTTCTTGTTCACGATTCTACACAGTAATTACTCCACGTTATACCTCTTAATTATTCAAAATTATCACTCTGGATTGCTCTTTGTAATAGAAACCTCAATCCTTAATATTTTCACGTAACTACTATGAATTTATTAGAGTTAATGATGAATTATTTAATTCTGTACTATTCAAATAAAGTGAGGTTAAATCTTAAGACGGTAGCATGTTTTTAGGTTCTTTCTTTCGCCAAGGTTGGTGTCTCGTTTTTGTTTTGTTTATAACTGTCAGCCGGGGTGAAAGGGTCATCAACAAAATCTTATCTGGAAAGTAATTTTTAAATCATCCCCCAAATGGCTTTGTTCACTACCGATGATGACACAATTCTTAAAGAATGGGCACCTTTAACAGACTTATTTCAAAAGTTGCCAACCAAAACCCAGAGTGGTTTATTCACTTCTGATTTAAAATTAACGTGCATTGATGTTATCACAGAATTTATAGTGGTTGGAACTAATACAGGTGCTGTTTATTGCTATGATAGGAGGAAGAAGGATTTGCAAAGGCTTCGATGTGAGGTACTGGGTTGTTTATTCAGTAAATACAGTATTTTACATTTTATAACTTTATAGAATCCTAATTCTTCAATAACAGCTGTTAAAATCACATCGACTGTGGATTTTATGTTGGCATGTGGTAATAAGGATGGGAATATTAGTATATTTCAAATACCAAAGACTCCTCCAGATAATTTACCTGAAAGTTTGAGACCTAAAAATAAACAAGTGGAAAGGTATACTGTTTCTGAGATGCATAAGGGATTTATATCAAGTCTTGAATGGTCTAAGAATGGTATGAAATTGTTCTCTGGAGACTCGAATGGATTAGTTATTTTAACTGAAATTGATTTTTATATGGTAATTTAATATTAATTTGCTAAATAAGATATTGCTTACAATTTTCTACACTTATTCACAAAAATATTGTACAAATTGTACTAGTATTTCTAAAGTGACACAACTCCAATCCCAGATACAACCACATTGTTCTTTATTTTTGTCTACCCTCATCTGTCTTCTATTATTTTTGTCTACCCTCATCTGTCTTCTATTATTTCCAATTTTCTTTTCTACTGTGCACACTCACTCTGGTGTGACTATACCCTGGTTCTTATCTTTTCTACCCCAATTTCACTGACTCAACTTTTACATCACCTCCTTTCTCACCCACTTCACTCTACATCTACCTCCACCCATCTATAATCTGTATCCACTCCTTTCTTTCTTCCCTCATCTCTTGCTCTCTTTTTGATTCTTCACTGTCTGTATATATGCCAAACATTACTGCACCTCAGAAGAATCAAATTAAAGCCAAAAATGTTCAGCTGGTTGGAATCAAACACAAATTAAATAAATTGTATGTTTGTAGCACTTGTGTAAGTCTATAGAGATATTAAATGAAGCCTATGAAGTTGTACAACTCAGTTACCACAATCAACAGTTACTGGTTTCAACAACCTACAGGAGTATAGTATGTCAGAAGCAAGAAAAATGGAAAGTTTGTCAAGTGGGTCGTAAAGATCGAAAAATGCAAGTAAAGACTTTTTATATTAAAATATTCATTGTTAGAAAGTCCTAACATATGAGATACACTAACAGTCAGCAGAAGAACCTGAAGATTGATAGCAAGTTATAAAATTGTAAAAAATACAATAACTACTACTATTTAATTTAAATGCTTTATTTTACACAATGTTTTACATAACAAATAATAGCTAAAATACAAACTCGATCAGTGGACATTCCCTCGCTTGGGTGTGGTCCCTGGTGTTAAAGGTTTATGTTGTGATATTCTTTTATTTGATAGTGCTATTCTACTATTTGTTAATCAAAAATGCAACTAACTCTACTACAACACTAAAATATATTTAGTTGTTTCTAATAAAACTCTCTATTCCTTATAGCTTAGGACAATTTGGTGCAATATTTTACCAGAATGGGCTAAGGCCATCAGACATTATTTTATATTGCTCAAGACCAGGATTGCGTATTTGGGTATCTGATACCCGCGGGGCTGTACAACAAACATTGTTATTTAAGGATCTTTTAAATGTAGATTTTCCAGAAGTGCCAATTTTGAATCCACTCTCTAGTAACTTGAAACGACTCAAGCCCAAAAAGGACCCTTCATTTGGTCCTATATATCCATTTTGTGAAGAATTATTAGTAACATACAATAATGATATAGTGTATGTGTTAAGTCCTAAAGATCTAAAAGTTGTAGCAACAGTCAGCCATTTACGAGGGTAATTTTGGTTTGTGGCAGGGAATTATTGATTGATTGTAATTTTCCCATTTTGTATTTTGAAGGGTACTTGATGTTGCAGTTAACAAGGATGAGATATTTATATTGGAAGGAGAAAGAAGTTTAATAAGAGTTGCATTTACTCCAGATATTCAGAAAGGTAGAGAACTATTCTATTCTTATATGGCTATTTAGTCATAATTATTGAAACTATGCTAAACATATTAATTTGTTTTTAGAATCTACAGTCACTTCCAGCAACACATATACACCCATATCAACATCAATACGTGAATTAACTAATAAAATACAAACCACAAATATTGTACCAGCAATACCCCCACTGTTTGAATCCTCGAAAGCAACAGAACAAACAGATATGACTACTGTGATTAATGCTGAGGAGGCTAGAGAATCTCCCACAACAGTAACCTCGATAAACAAATTAAAACCTCTAGACCAACCATATTTGGATCGAGTATATGAAGCATACCGAAAACTCGAGATTTACAACAAAATATCGGATCAAGAATTTGATGAAACAATACTGTTCAAGCATGAAAAACGTAAAAAATCTACTGTAATGACAGAGAGTATTTACAGCAGCAGTTCAAGCAGTTCCGATGAGAGAGAGGCTAATATAACTAAACCCACTGTGATGAACATCAGTACAATTGGCATTTTACCCGATTTTCGAAGTCCCACTTCAATACAGCATGATATTGAGGAGAAAGAGAAAAAACTAGCGAATTTATTGAATTTCGATCAGGTGAAAATCAATTTAAAGCAACTTGAAAAGAAATGTGATGATACTAATACATATGATGCTAGAAGAAACTGTGATAATATGCTAATATTAAGTAATAATATAATTATTCATGGCAAAAATACAGAAGATGTATTTGAAGCTCCAAAGATTGTAAAACCTGTTAATAACACTCAAAGTGTAGTGCTAAGTACAAAAAGTCATGAGAATGGTGTTGTTGCAAATGGAATTATAAATGAAATCCCAGGTATGCTATTATAATCGTATAATTGATTCCAACAAACATGTATTTGATATGAATGCTATATTGTATTTTAAAAATACTAAAACAATGACAATAATACATTAGTATATACAGTAGTCTTATACTTGGTACACTTATACTCCACAGAGGTTGTTTCTAAGAAGGAACTTTTAACCCAGTTTATGTCATTCAATCAGACAAGTTTTGTATATTAATTTGGGACAAAATATTTAACATTTAGATAAATTATATGTATTTAGTTTGCACACACATGATTGTTGGAATTCACAATATTTCCTTATTTTATTATTAAAAAATTCACCTCATTCCCATTTTTATGTCACACATAGTCATCAACCAATAGGACAAGGCGTAAGTTCCTATAATCGCAGGTGTAAATTGGGATAATTTGGGACCAAAACCCCAAAAAAAATTAAAAAAATTCAAGAAGAAATGTCTTAATATCATTGTCCTCAATAACCCAGTCGACACCTGCACTCACTTCAAAGATATTTGTAAATGCACTTTCTTATTTTTATAGTTTGCAAAACAGTACCACCAAATTGGAATCTCCATAAGGTCACCCTGGGATCTGAATCAAATGACGAATCATTTAATGATTGGGAAATAATATAATTATGGGTTTTCCTTATCTAATTTTATATAATTTATTCGTTTATATTGTTTAAAATTGTAATTGTGCTTTTACTCAATGATCTAGTCTAGTTGAACATAGTGTTTTTTAATTATTAATATAAAATATTTTTGTTTTAAATTAAGCATCGTTGACCTGGAACCTCAAGCCTCGCAAAATGATTGATAGTGCTTGTAAAATATTTTATGTTGGGTGGTAACTTTGAATATGCTACAGGGTTAGTAAATAATTCTGAAGTTAAAAAATGAATATTAAAATTTTTGAAGTGACCATCCTGTAGCAAGATTTCTTTTGAATGTGGTGATATAAAGGTCCCGATAATATTTTATTATAAGTGTAAAGCTCCATGATCTGTATCTTTACATCCTGATAATTAAAACCATTTAATTTGTGTTCCAAATCACACCCTCTAGTAAAATTTCTTAATAATATGCCAAAATAGACCCAAATTATATTTTCTTGCTGCTCTATTACAAGCAGTCTGGCCTTTACAAACTCACACATGCTTTAAAGACCTATACAGCCACTTATTCTTTAATATACTATGCTGCACAGGGGTTAAAATATTAATCATTCCATACAAGCAGTTCACCAAAAACCATAAAAGTATTCTATCAATTGGATATTCAGGCATGCTAACTTGAGTGCTTTCTGTTTTGTTGTTAAACATGTATGTGATGAAAACAATATTGAAATTGATGACTAAAATAAAGTTCGATTTTATATAAGAGATTGATTTATTTTAAATTACACACAAAGCACTTAACGTAATATATTTTATACTGGTTTATAGTCTAGCTTGCTTTCCAACTTTTTGTTGTCAGAAACTTTTCTAACTGCCTTCATGAAATCTTCTTGGATGACATATTCACGATCAGAACGGATTGCGAATAAACCAGCTTCAGTGCAGACATTTCTGAAACAGAAAATAATATGTGTTGTATGTACATTGTACAATTTTGTCTCCATATTTTCAAAAACTTTTCTTTGAGCCTGTGAGAATGAAACTCATGAAGAAGAGAAGCCATTTGGTATTTATGTAATTCAATATGCACATTTACAGACTTTATATCAATTTATTCATAAATAAAAGTTAATTTACAGGAATACATAAAGCATGCCCTTTTCAATCAACTTAAATGTGACTTATGCCACTTTCATTCTCACAGGCTCATTTAATAACTGTCTTTATATCCTCTTGAAAGGCAAAAATATATATTATTAATTTCATTGATTGGAAAGGTGTTAAGTTTCTTCATGTTTCATTATTACCTTAAATCAGCTCCATTGAATGAATCTGAAAGCTTTACAATAGCTTCATAATCAATTTCACCATGTTTAGCAATTGGACCAGCATGGATCTTGAGGATTTCTAATCTAGCTTGTTCATTTGGTAATGGAATCTCAATTTTACGATCCAATCTGCCAGGACGAAGCAGAGCTGGATCCAAAGTGTCTGGTCTGTTGGTAGCCATTATCATTTTAACTTGTCCCAATGAGTCAAAACCATCCATTTGGTTCAACAACTCCATTAGAGTTCTCTGAATTTCTCTGTCAGCTGATGTACCTTCAGAGAAACGTCTACCACCTAAAAATTAATAATGTCAACATTCATGGTCCATTATACAACTCAGTCTGAGAATTGCAACTCATGTGATTGAAGTGAATAGTATACTTTAAATGTGGCCTGAAATAGAAGAGAATGGAAAACATTTATAAAAGAATAGAGGAAAATTCAAACCTTTACACTACACTGTGATAGAAAAGGCCAGTGGATCTTCTACAAATATGGCCTAGGGAAGTTAAAAGACTGGACAATATACATACCTATGGCATCAATCTCATCCATGAAGATAATGCATGGCTGGTGATCTTTTGCATAGTTGAACATCTCACGAATTAACCTTGCAGATTCACCAATATACTTGTCTACAATAGCACTGGACACAACTTTTAAGAAGTTGGCATCAAGTTGTGATGCTACTGCACGGGCCAATAAGGTTTTTCCAGTACCAGGTGGTCCATACAACAAGCAACCTAAAAATAGATAAAGTAGAACATTATAGTATGCCTTATCATACAGTTAGATTATGCAGTGGAAGTGTATAATTGGGTGCCTTTCTGCAGAAAGGAACCAAACCACAAAATATGTTTGCTTCGCTTACCTTTATACTAAAGGTAAACAAGTTAACTTATCAAAATATGGTGATATTGAAGAGCAGATTTTTGTGAGGAAAATGCCAATAAGTCTTTTTTTTATTAAAATAAAAAATATATCTCTAGAAGCCAAAAATTAACCTGTGACTAATGATATAATTTTTACTTTATATAAATGTTTTATCAACTATTAAGTTGATTGGTTTCTTTCTGTAGAAAGGCATCCAATTCGTATAAATTGTCTTGAGTATGTCTGGCTGGTGTCACAATTATTATCTTGTACTAGGACTACATGATTTAAATGAGGTCCCACAACATTTTAAACCCATTGTACAGGCTATATAAAGACCTCAAATAACATATTATGAAACCAATGGGTTTAAAAATTATAATATGTTATTTGAGGTCTTATATGATATGGCCTGTAAAATGGGTTTGAAATTTCAAATCTTATATGGAATAAATAAGTATTTATATGCCCTGCAAATTGCTAATTGATTTTAATTACCTTTGGGTGGTGTGATTCCAACTCTCATGAACAACTCTGGGTTGAGGAGAGGTAATTCAATCACCTCACGGAGCTCTCTGATTTGTTCAGAGAGACCTCCGATAGCAGAATAAGTCACATCACCAGGATCTTCATGACTCATATTGTAAACTAGAGGATCTACTTCACGTGGCAAATAGCGCATAATTGTTAATGTAGTCATATCCAATGCTACTCTAGTGCCAGCCTTGAGCTTGGTTTTGTCCAACTGACGACGACATCCAACAACATAACGTGGCCCATTAGTTGCCTTAACAATAACTAAAATAATATTGATATTAAACTTTTATTTAAATATTTCTAATATAAAGTAATACTTTGTCTAAAAATGGCAGAGTTTGTTTGGGGCAGGACAGGAGGGTACTAAGGGATGCAGAAAGGCTGCAAGGGATAGTACCATAACAAAGTGGCAAGAAGTCTGGGATACCACCAAGGGAAAACCTGAGTGTACTAAGGTCACCCCTCACATAAGAAGCTGGTTGTGTAGCAAGCATGGAGATGTGGACTTACACCTGATGTAAGCATTCTCAAGATATGGATGCTTCCAATAGTACCTATGCCAGTTTAGCAAACCTAGGGCTAGACTTGCTTCCAATGTAGTTACAAATCTGAGAATGCAGGCTAGAAGATGATTAACAAGCAAGATTGGGGTGGAACTAGCTAGTGGATACCTCAAGTAGACAATGTTATAGAATGAGGGAAATTTTCAATATGTTGTTATATGTGGGCTATACATTAACAATATACTGATATTAAAAGAGTAAGATGAAGATAGGCAGAGGAATACATACTTCAGAACTTAGATCTAGATCTAGAAGGAGACAACTTATGTGTGTTAATAAGCATAAGACCCCTTCCACTGAAAGAAATATGAAAGGGGTACCAGGTTGAAATGGGGGCAGAGGTATGTTCAGCCAATAGTCTTCATGCTTCATTTTTGCACTCAAGTTATACAACACTCGTATAGAGAAATTTACAATTTAAAACAAATATTGTTTGATATAATTTATATGAATATTGTGAACAAAAACTAGTTGGGTCCTTTCCCAAATGCCATAGCAATGGGGCAGGAGGCATGTTACAATATCTATGTACCTTCCTGTAAAACATTTTTGTCATACAATAATAGTTGATGGAATTTGCCCAAGGTAGCCCTTGCTATAGCTCTGCTTCTCCCTAACAATACTTTTCAGTAAGTAAATAATGACTTACACTTTTCCTCAGTTAACTGTTTCAACACCTCCCCAACAATTTGTCCCACACTCTGCAGAGCTTTCAAATCGTTTTCGGATTTATCATATTGTTTTGTTAAATCCTTCAGTTGCTCTCGCACTGGAAACAAAAATGATGTTGAAATTCTTTGTTGTCAAAATTGCATGACTTTAAGATTTCAGATGTTCTTACTTTCTTTCAAACGCGACTCCACCTCCTTATGCTCCAGCAATTTCTTGCGGTAATCTTGCAGGCCTTTCTCGCGTTCCGGTTCCACAGCAGTCATCTTGCAAGTGTTTACGAACTTTCTTGAGCTTTAAAACAAAATGACACAGCAATCGGCAAATTTATCCCAAACATAACCTTAATGTTGCACAGTAGTTACCTGTATTTTAACTTACTAAAGAGACGTCTATCGGAGAATAGTTAAAATATAGTTCTATCAGTGGTACCCAAACTTTCCGAATAATAATAATAATAATTAGATGAACTTTATTTAGCCTAAAAAGCTACATACAAATCAAAGAACACTTTAAATAATATATTAAAAATATTAATATAATGCATTAAGAACATATTCATAAAAATAAATGTCACAAAATATATTATTTAACACATACTGAAAAATGTAAATTACTTTAAACTTATATTTTACCATTTATATAAGATTAATAATCTTATAATGCTCTGTATTTATAATTAATTAATTAATCAGCGATTAAATTGAAACGACAATTTATTTATTATTAATAACGATCGGTTAGTTATTAATTTAACCCGAAATGGTGAGAACTATCCTTATTATTAGTTGATTGAAGAATTAAAATATTTAAATTCTTGATAGTGACATCTACTAATTAATAACTAAAGACTGTTTATGCATTTATTTCTGAATATCAAGCTTTCTGCTATATTAATTAATTTAAAACTAAATTGCCAACGTATAAAAATAGATAAATTATCGTGAATAATGCCAAACAAGAAAAAAAGTCGAGGGTAAGCATTTATAATGAAAGAAGAAAAAAAACGCAATTAAAGCCGTTGTGCTAATTTTGAAATCCCTTCACCAATCAGTTCGCACGCATGCGTACTTTTAAAGGCCATATGTCAGTAGATGTCAGATGTCAATTCATGTAGTTGTGTTATTCTCTTTGGCGTATTTTAAATAGCTCCTAAAATATATAACAGTAGCATAGTTTTATGTTCTGTAAGAGTAATGTTAAATTTTTAGTTCTATTTATTTTCACAACTATCCACCCTCTCCCCTCTTGCCATTGTTATAGACACCCACCACAACTTTTTTCCAGTGTGAGTATCATATTGTGGTACAAAAAAAATATGATTACTGTAAATGTGTGTTTTGTTCTTCAGAATGTTTTCTAATGGAATCACTTGCAACCTGCCATTTGGTTGCATGAGTGTAACCAGAGATTCTGGATCGGATGAATTGTTACCAAGCAAAATGGCCAGGGAGCCTATTTTACTTAATGTTTATGATATGTACAAAATAAATGATTTAACTTCAAATATAGGATTAGGTGTATTTCACTCAGGTATGATACATATAGTTGTTTCGGTTAAATTACTGAATTGTTTCTTTGTAGGTGTTGAAATTTATGGTACAGAGTATGCATATGGAGGCCACCAATATGCTTTCACTGGAATATTTGAAATTATGCCAAGGGATGAAAGAGAATTAGGTGACCAATTTCGGTTTAGGTATAATAATTACATACATAATTAGATAAGTTTAATTGGTGCTGATAATAATTTATTTAGTTGTTTTCGCTGAATGGAATTGGGGATTTTTTATGAAAAATTCTTTTCTTAAAAATTCCATTTGTACTTCCAAGATTAAACTCAAATGTCTATTATACAGACAAACATATGGTGTTAATTTAGGATAAAACTGATAACTAAACTAATTAAATCTTGAATAAACTACTTCAGATATATGTTTTCATCAATAGAAGACTGAGGGCTGGTCCTACTGAGTCTGCAAGATATGCACCACAGCCAAATTCAGCCCAGGACATGAGCTATCAAAACTTGCCTCAGTTATAAAACATCCTTCTCATTATTTTCACAGATTTGCATTTATAAATGATTTATTAATTTCTTCACATATGTCCCTATCCTAATATCCTATATAATAGTAATCATAAATTACAGTACAGCATGTGAGTGGCTAAATTATGTTTGCATGTGGGCCAATGACTTAGGGCCAGCTCTGAGAAGACTAGTTTAGTTCTATTGATGAAAACACATGTCAGAAGTAGTTTATTCAGGGTTTAATTAACTTAGTCCTAAGACAATATCTTTAACATGTTCACTGCTGTTGCAATATTGCTAGCTTAGTTTGCAATCATGTTTCAAAATAATAGATGAGTGACTTAAATGAAAACTGTCCTCAAAATAATTTTAATTTATAACATTAAATGAAGTGCCTGCAACATATAAAAACCTTATACACTTTACTGAATATATAATTGCATTTATCTTGCTCTTGTCACAATGTAGAGGCCAGCACATTGTTGGCAATGGACATGTTAAAGAATGTTTTTGATAATTACTTCAACTAACATATATATTGTTTTCTACTTGCCCAAATGAAATTCTATATACTTCTATATAATTGCATTATATACATTTTAGGCAGAGCATACAAATTGGATATACTGATTTTACAGAAGATGATGTAAAGAGAATAATTGCTGAACTTGGGAAAGAATTTCGAGGAGACCGTTATCACCTAATGAACAATAACTGCAATCATTTCTCAGGTTCTTTCACCAAGGTAAATGCTTGATCAAATTTGCTACCATGCATTGGCAAATTTAATAGTCTTAAAATCTGTGGCTATATAGAAAATTATTATGTCATTTCAATTACTCTACTTAACTTTAAATTACCACATTTTCCGCTAGAGAAACATTACAATGTACATATGGAAATTAAAGTCAGGGGTTATTACAATTCACAATTAATAATAAAACATCCCATTTACTAATGAGCGAATTTATAGACATTTATGAAAAAAGTTAGTATAATTCACATATCAGCTTTTTCCAGATAACCACAGATATCTATATAAAATTATCATATGACTGAAACCTTATCTATATTGACAATAAAGTTTCAGAGTCATATGATAACTTTATATGGCTGGATTCTTGTTTTTTTTGTGGGCAATACAGATATATAGATATCTGTGGTTATCTGGCAGAAGCTGATATGTGAATTTTACTAACTTTGTTCATAAATTTAAATAAATAATGATTATAAATTAAAGTGCTAGAGATGACTGACATCCCTGGGAAATGCCATCCCAAATTTTTCTTTTACAAATGACAGAGCAATCCATTATCAAAACAGGGTGTTTGATAATGGATTGAACATGTCAATCCATTCCTGGGCCTTTCTGCTATAATTGGTATTATTATTACAGTATTTTATTAATTTTTAATTATAGATATTATGTGATCAAGATATACCATCATGGGTAAATAGACTAGCATACTTTAGCAGTTGGGTACCATTTCTTGAAAAATGTCTACCAAAAGAATGGCTGATGCCTATGGCATTGCAGCACTCAATAAGCAACCACCGTCATGATTCTACCTGCTCCGAAGCCTCAACGCCGCCACCTCCATATTAAATGTATGGTTGCCAAATATTCAAGTAACAACAACCAAACATTTATATTTATTTAATAAACATGTAGTTAATAGGAACTCCTTACTTAAAACAAATCTTCAGAAACAATAAACCGTAAGCCAATGGTTCTTCCGAACATGAGCTAAATTACAGCTCATTAATTCAACTCCTTATTTCTGCTTGTTTGGAATTCTCTATTCCCACTGTACATACTGGTTAAAGTGAACAAAACAAAAAATATATATAACTGTGTGCTGGATTGTCTTTTTACACGTACAAATTAACATATTTTGAAAACTAGAGGTATTGAAAACAAAAATAAACACAATTTAATAGTTGATGATAGTATTTAAGAATGAAGAACAAATGTGGTTTGTTTAGATTATTTAAATAGTGATGAATGCAAACGTTTGTTTGTGAATTTTAGTGTTTGGACTTTTGTTATGGAGTGTTTTACTTTTCTAAACTGTATGATGATTTATATGTGATACCAATTTAGTTTATACCAATATTAATTTAACTGTTTTGACTTTATAACCCAGTTTTAATTTTGTTGCAGTCAAAGTCAAATAGCTATGTGAATCAACAATCAATATGACACTCTAAGAAGCATTCTTTTGCTTATCATTTGGAAGCCAGCTAAGACCAGCCCAGAACAGCTCCCGCACGATAAACAAAGGCGGCTGTTGAGTGTCTTATTGATTATCGATGTTGGTAATTAACATAGCTATTTTGATTTTGCTACCACAAATTAATGAAAAAGTCCAGCGCCGGTCCTACATGCCTCTGACTAAAACTATGTATGTAGTTTTAGTTGCTTAAACGAATACACAATTATAGAGGCCTATTGTTAAACAAATGGCCATATTCTACAAAGTATATAATTTTTAACCCTGTACATAATTTCAATTGATTAAATTTGATAATAAAATAAATAATGTGTAACATATATAAATTTCTGTTAAAATAAAAAACTAATCAATGTATCCCATATAAATCATCTAATTTTATTTATAAATTTATGTACCAAAAAGAAAAAAGACTGTTTTGAATAATATGCACATTTAGCATTTTTTTTAAATATTTAGTTGTCATCAAATATATAAAAGCGCTTAAGACCATACAGTTATTCTCCAACATTTGAGTATTTTGTGTGCTGCTAACAAGATAATGTCTACACAAAAAAGTATTTTTTACAGTATATTGTTGACAATAACGTTTTTCAATATTTTAATGCCTGATTGATCTGACTTTAAATTATTATAATATGTGCCCAGTAGTTATTTTTTTGGTGGCTATTATTATTATTAATTTAGTATAAATGATTATCTATTTTAAGTATGTATTTGATTACTATGCGTTTATTTATTATATTTACACGTTATTCTAGTATAAAAAATATTGATCGAATTATGTTCTGTTTGTTAACCTATTCCTAATTCCTTTGTACATTTATGGGTATAATTATGTACTTTATATGTGCAGTCTTTTAAAATAGTCTAATCTAAATAACTAGAATAATTTGTTATTCTCTTCCTAATAAACTAGGGTTTTAATCAGTTGCACATATCTTGAAACTATCTTTATCATATTAGGATTATATTTAACAGTATTAATATGCAAAACCATATCCTAAAACCATCTTTATCATATCGACGATGTAGCGCAATCCAATTTGATTTAAAGGACTTAAAACTAAGCGCCAATCTGCAGTTCCCTCTCAATTCTTTATTTCACAATTTTAACTGTATTTAGTTAAAACTAACTAAAATTTGCTTTTATTGACCCTAAATTTTGCGCAAAAACTGACGGGTAAAAAAATGTATTTGGATAATCGTAGTTTAGTGATCCCCAAAGTTTAATTTTTTCTTCACTAGTTCAAAAGTTATAGACTTTTGGGGAGCCCTGTATACTAAATAACATACAATAATAAAATATAAGAATAATAAGCTATAATAAACTGAGTTTACTATTAGTATAAGGACTTAATACTAATAGTTAACTCAGTCAGTTTGTTCCTTTGGTAGAAATATATATATATATATCAGCCCTTCTTGTGCTACACAGATAATATTAGGTTTATATTTAATTGGATTGCACATATCCTGAGACTATCTTTATCATATTAGGATGATATTTAACAGCATGTTAAAACACACTTTTATGTCTAAGCCTCATTTGTTATTAATTTGATATTACAAATTTTAACTGGCATCTACAAATCCTGAATCTCCACAAAATTGCATGGAAACCAGAGCACCAGAGCTGCTACAATTCATATCAAAATAACACAGTTTTACTTAATTTATTTAAAAATTATTACAATGTTCCCACATAATATACAAGTTTAAACAGAAAACTGAGTAACCCCCCTCTCATTGTATCCGCGCGCGCATATGAAACGTGACCGCAACGCAGAAATCTAGTCGGTAATACTGTATTATATACACATAAAAAGATAATAAGTAAAACTAGTACATAAATGAAATTCTTACACTACTAAAATAGAAGTAGTAATTAGTGATTGTTTTTTTTTGTACAAAAAGAAAGCAGTTTTGAAATTTATATTCGTATTGTTTAATTTGCATCTAAAAATAATATTAATAATTGTATATAGTTCACAAGGTGTTTCTGTGTTAAACAATCTCATATTTATCAGGGAACAAAACTGCATCCACCGAGTGTTTCACTGGGGAGTCATCGTCAACCATCAACACTTCAGTTATCTGTAAAAGATATTTAAACTTAGAATCGCATTGGTTTGTTCTTGGATAAACTTACCTTTAGATTGGCATACGAATTTTTTGATGTGAAAGATATTGATACGGGGAAAAAGTCATTAGGTATGGCTTTCTGTGCAGAAAACTCCAAAGTGCCTGTTTTGTTAGTGGAATCGACGATCGGAAGCGACCAAACCAGCTGATTCCTTCGCGATTCGTGTGTGTAGTTACCGTCACATTCAGATATTACAGGAGTGCAACCCATTCTAAAAACAAATATTAATAGACATTAATTCAACATATTAATTATTGTGAATTTATTGGTCAACTTTTACAATTGTTATTTGTCAAGACATACCCCTTAAGAATAACATTAAAGATATCATATTCAAGTCTTTGTAAATTATATAATAATAATAATAATAAACTGTCTAAATTTTGTAAGAAAAAACATTTGCAACCAATAAGTGAAGTTCAGATTCATAAAACTGTCTCTCTACCACATATCTGATATCTACGCTATAAATTAGTTAAAGCAGTCTTGTATGCTGAGGAGCACTAATGTGACTGTAACTTGACTCAACTGCTTTATGTAAAAAATAGAAAAATACTTACGGCAAAGAAATAATAATATTCACATCAGCAAGTTCTAAGTTGGTATGTGCAAGTTCATATTCAATATTAACATCGCAGGAGCCATCACCTGCTTCAGAAGGCCAGCAGTTTATAAGTAATGGAACCAAACTTTCATCAGTACTTTGCATTCTCCACTTTAAAACACCAACATCTGTGTTGAGTGGGAATGGTTTTGCGGGTTGTTTCAAACCAATCTAGAAATGTAATACATACATAAAACCTGTCCTATAAATAAATTACTAAATTTACCTGTGATCGTAATTTAAAAAGCTCCTTATCAACATTTGGATGTGTTTGCAGTTGTATACCACGTGTATCATTGTTATCCAACTGTACTCTGATGCGGCCCCACTTTTCATTGCCAATGTGTAGCGTGATCAGTCCGAGTAGTTCAAATTGCTGTACTCCACCATCTCTTCCCATGCGTACCACCAATTTTTCCTCCTGTCTCAAATGCACCTCATCGATGTTTGTTTTAATCGCCGGTGCTTTATTACCGGCTTGAGTTATTTTGTTTTGAATTGGCGTGATTACATTTTCACCTTCTGATTTTAATTGGTCAACGAATGATTCTACATCGCGAGACTTTCCGCCTAGTTTCATGCCACGAGCTGAAGGTACGGATTTCCTAAAAAGAGAATAACTTTCAATTCAAACAATTTTGTTTTACTCAAACTAACTGGTGAATGGCAAATATTATTTTGACTGATCACATAAAAAATTACAAGATATTAGATTGATCTACAATAATATGGGATTATAGTGATTATCAATTCACTACTCATCAGACATTTGACATAGTAGTAGATAATCAGATCTGTATTTATTTGAGATTGATAGGAGAGAGAAAAACTGATTATAAACTATTATTGCCCATATTCACCAACATCCCATGAACTTTATAGGTCCTATACTCTATTGATTGGACAAATTGAAAATGTCCTTATGACAGAAATTGCCATAACAAATGTCCACAAGTTATGCCAATATTCACCAACATTCTATAAATTTTATAGGTCCCATAAGCAATTAAATGGACAAATTGAAAAAGTCATTATGACAGAAGTTGCCAAAACATATGTCAAACACCTTGAATAGCACTTGTGATTGGAGCTTTGATGGCAAATTTTGTTTACTTATTCAGTGTTGTCAATAAAGGCACCTTATACGATCAATATTACTGTCAATATTTTAGAATAATGACAGTATTACTGTATGATAATATGTTTAAAATGTTCATTATTCTAAAATGTTGCCAGTATTACTCATCGTGTAAGGTATAGTATTGATGTAATGAAGAGAATACTGATCTTTATCCGGATAATTGATTACTTGATAAATATAAAAGGAAGATTGAAGCAAATATTGACAGTACTAGGATTGACAGTTTTATTGACCATGTAAGGTGCCTTATAGAGATAATCTAAGGTAACTACAGTCAATAGATAGTATATTTATTGTTGCTATAACAACAAATATTTATGGGTTCAATAAAGGCACTCTACACAGTCAATAATACTGTCAGTATTTGCTTGAATCCTCCCTTATATTCCTAATATTTATGAAGTAATCAATTATAAATATATAGGATAAATATCAGAATTCTATTCATTCCATCATTACTATACCTTAGACATCAGTAATACTATCAATATTTTAGTATAATGAAAATTTTAAACATATCATACAGTAATACTGTCATTATTCTAAAATATTGACAGTATTATTGACCATGTAAGGTGCCTTATAGCTAGATACATTTATGGAATGTTGATGAATACGATAGTAGGAGTTATTTTTTTAGGAGCAATTTTATTACACTCACCTGTCAACCTCGAATAAAATTTTAGATATGTGGTGTTGCTACTTACTGTATTGCAGTATATGACGGTGGTTTACTTTCATTATTAACATTGGCAACATCACCAACAACTGGTGTGGGAGTATAGCCTGTAGAGTTTCCAAATCCTCCATTATTAGCAAATGAGGGTTTCCCTCCCTTCTTTGCTGCTTCCATACGTTGCCGCTGCAACTCCTTTGCCTTTTCACGCATTTTATTCTTGGCTTCACGTTCTTGGGTCTATAATCATATTATTGCATAATAATAGATAGTTTATAGTAATAAGGGGAAATAATTTGAATAATTGACAAATAATAAAGGCTAAGGTCTGCCTAAAAGAATGATTTCTTTCTAAAAAATAATAATATAAAACACAAACAATAAATCCCTCAATACCCACAGCCACATGAGGCTTTGATTCACAAATCTTACAGCAAAGACGGAGGGTAGAAAAAATTATCCTTTTAATTTGTAAATATACAAGAAGTAATTCTAATTTTGGTATGATTATTTGCTATTTATTTACATTGATATTTGATCAATAATCCAGATAGAGCTTGAAATCTATGAGTGAAATATATTGATTAATTGAAAGACATTTTCACTACCCTTACCATACTACCCAATTAATCTACTTCTTGATTGGTTTTTACCAACAACAACAAACTACCCTGTTTATGACATTTTAATAAATGTATATTTTACAACAAAATTCAACATGTGGCCATTGTCTGATGTAATAGAAATCAATGGAATAATATGAATTTCACATACCTGTCTAACAGCTTGATAAACCTTCTCCTCATGTGAATCCATTTCAACAAATGTCCTTATTTGTGACAGGTTTACACTTTCCCTGTATCCCAGTGCAACAATCTCATCAAAAGCAAATATTAAGTTAAATGCATTTTCTGCAACTTCAGCCTCATCCATGGCCCGACAATATTCAGGAATCTAAAATTTAAATAAATTATATTGTTTTAATAAATCAGACCTGTAACTATGATATTTGCCTGAAAGCAATCTCAAGTCAAATATGTACATTTTTTTCAGGCTTTAGATTCTTATAGCTCAGAGTTGCCCAACTTTATGTTGATAGTGAAGAGACAATAAAATAATTTTACAATAATCCATTTGTTTGTGGCAGATTATGAATGTTAATCAAGACCTTACTGTGTTGGTCAATAATCACACTGCAGATCAATAAAAAAAAAGGATAAATAAAACTATGTTTACTTTGTTTTTTTTTCACACTTCAGTTACACTGTGCAACTAGTTTCAGCTAAAATAGCCATTTTTGAGCTCCTCTGATCGATCAATTTTTTTTAGTCATTGGATGAGCTCAAAAATGGCAAGATCTTAGCTGTAACTAGTTGCAAAGTGTAAATAGTTACAGCTAAGCTCTAGCCATTTTCAAGTTCCTCGGATGACTAAAGACATTTTTTTTAGTCATTGGAAGAGTTCAAAAATGGTAAGAGCTTAGCTGTAACTAGTTGCAAAGTATAACTGAACTGTGATAAAAAAGGCTTCAAAATATTCATCTATTGTAAATCCTTGGAGTTTAATATTCATAGTAGGAAAAGACAATCAGCAATTTTTATTAAACAAAATTAAGTAATCAATGTTTATTAAGGATGTTTTGGCAACATTATTATTTAGCTTTGTCAGCATCAATGTTTTGTCATTGAGGTCACAGCACTGGTCATCATAAATTACACATGTATTATAATAAATACAGTATGATTGTAATTGTACTTACAACTCTAGCAAAAAGCCTCAATGTCTCCAAATCCTCTAGTATGTTACTGGCTTTTGTTGTAATCAGCACCATATACAATTTCTCCAGAGGCTGATAAACATAACGAACAGAATCTGTTTCAACAAATGTGTGCTGAGTGCCTGCTGGTATAAGTTTGGGGAATGCCCCTAGAAGTCCCTCTATTCGAGCTTTGGTCATTTCAACAAATTGTCTTGACACAATTGCTACAAACAACAAAATTAACTATTGCACAATATTTAAAATTGTTTGTACTTACTTTTGCCCGCTTTGGTGCACACCGCAGCGGCTATTAGCACCTGAAATAGATAAATTGGTATTGTGTAAAAAGGACCAAAATGTACAAGTAGGTTTTGAAAACAAGTGCAGGTGTTTGAAACAAAAGAATCTTATCAAATAAAATGGCATTACCATGGTTGTATGTTGTATATGTAAGCGACACGTAAGTTATTGTATTTTTTGTGTATTTATGTTGTTCTACACAACATAACACCCAAATTAACAGAAGTTGAGGTGACGTTGACGTGTGCAATGTTGTAAATATGACGTGACTCGTCAGAGTGGCAAACTTTGTAGAAAAAAATTAAAAATTTAAATTGTATCACACTTTATATTAATATAATTATAATTGTTATTAATTACATTCATTATTAATTTCATACAGAATAAAATAAATTATAATTAAAGTACTTTTTTAATTAGTTTGGTTTCAACTATTGTCCACCAGATGGCTTCATTTAAATATTGTATCAGCGGTCCTCAATATGTTTTAGATTCAACGAAAATGTGCCCACATTTCAACTCTTCAGTGCATTTTAATATATTCTCGCGTAGTTGCAAATATTATGTATAAATATGTAGTACCAAAATCGTTTGCTTTAATAACCTATTTTAGTGATTTGTTAAAGTTGTATAATAATCAAGCTTGCCAACTCTAGTTAGAATGAAATGAATTATTGGCCATTCAAGCCGGGGCCTCTATCTGGTGGCAGGAAATGAACTATATTTAGTAGAGAATGTTGTTTGCATAATATTTGATTTTTCATCATTATATCTGACTAGATAGCCTAGGTTATACTATTTATACCTAAAAAGTACATTAACAATGGCGCATTATTGTAGAAGTGACTGATATTAATGTAATCAGTTGATCAAACAATAACAAAGATCAGCTGTTCACCTACTAACTCATTTTTACAGTTCATCCACAATATAATTATTGTTAAAATGGCTTGTAGATCTTGGGAGATTTGATTTGACCATATTTAAATTATTATTATTTGCATTATCATGAATAGAAGTTTAATTTTAATGATTACAATTTGACATTACACCAGGCTGTCCACTCCAGTGAATTTGTGAAAGCACTGAGAAGTAAGTCAACATCAATATAATATCTTTCTAATTAAGTTTAATATAACTATAGTCAAAAAATCTACAAAGCAGCAAAAATAATAATATGCATGAATTTAAGAAAACAACATATTTCAAG
The DNA here is from genome assembly GCA_963942505.1 of Lordithon lunulatus. Taxonomy (NCBI): domain Eukaryota; kingdom Metazoa; phylum Arthropoda; class Insecta; order Coleoptera; family Staphylinidae; genus Lordithon; species Lordithon lunulatus. Next base: position 61,638,368 of record OZ012666.1, read on the forward strand.
ATAGCAATCATTTATTTAGTTAGAAAAGAAAATAGCATGGGACAGTTAAATAATATTTTTATTATAACATAAAAATACGTGGTTCTCGAACAAAAAATATTATTTCACTAAGCCTAATTTCTTTGCTTCCACTTCGTATATCAAGAGCCGCCACATTTTCACCACAAATACTTCCGCTTCCTCATCCAATACCTAAAACATATATTTTTTTGAGTAAAATAGCCATTTTGTTTCAACCAAATCTTACCATTTGTACATCCTCCAAAATTATTTGCGGTTGCGACCCCGCCATCACCTTAGAACATATGAAGTCAACTAATGTCGGTTCAGGTTCACCGATATATTCGATAATCTTTTTGTTGATCCACGGCCTGATTTTCTTCTCCATCAGACCGTTGTCGATTGCGGACCAGTCTAATTGATATGCGAATAGGGCGTCTTTTTCAGTGGGGATCTTCTCAATTAGGGACTTTATATGTTTTCGTTTTTCCTCTTGGGATTTAATTGATTCATCGGATTTTTTATCCCCGTTTTCTTTATCCTTTTTACTATTTTTCTTATCTTCATTATAATCTAAAAAATTACAAAACTTCTATTATTCACAAACTTTGATGGTTTTAGTCAACTAGCATAGCTACAGACACTTAGGCCTCAAAATGGGCCCATTGTGAAACCTCCCTTTAAGGCTACTCACTCATCCCACGAGTCAACTCTGTGTGCAAGCCTCAAAATTCTGGCAAGTTGATTCTTGTTATAATTTTCACATGCAAATTGCATGATTTTACTTCTTTCTACTATATTACAAATTTTAACAAAGAAATATTAATATCTTTGGCATTATGATAGTTTTTGCTAGTGATGTGGGGATTTTGAGAACCTTGTTCAATTCTTATTAAGACTCAATGTTCTAGATCCTTAAAGTTCCCGAGACAACTGTTTTAAAGGTAACCACTTTGTTGGTGATTATATTGAAGGAATGTAATGCAATTTTACTAGTATTTTAAATTACATTGATTTATATCTATATTTAAAAAAATCTATAGCAAATGTACGTACCTAATGGAACTAATTTTCGTTTCTTAACCTGCAACGTCGTATCATCCTCATCCGGATTAAACACTTCTCGAAGATCCATCTTTTTTCGTTTAGGATCTCTCGTTTGGCCATGTGGACTAAATACTATAGGTTTCGCTAAAGTCATTTTCATTGTGGGATGAGGCGGCGGTGGTAGTTCTTCTTCATGGGTGGAGCCTGTGGAGTGTCTGGAGTCTTCATCAGCTGCTTGAACTTGTGTCCACTAAAATGAGTTTAATGAAAATAATGAATGATTTAAATGTTTTAATGATATTACTTGGGCTGTTTCTGCGCTGCCATCATCTTCATCTTGAGTTGGAGGAGCCGGGCTATAGTGATCATTATCCATATCACTGTCACTGTCTATAGGTTCGGCTTCTACTGCTGCTAGTTCTTGAGCTGCTTGTTGTACGACGTATTTTTCTCGCTCTTCCCGTTGTCGTTGTCTGTCTCTTTCACGCTCCTGCTCCCGATCGCGGTCTCTTTCACGTTGGCGTTGTCGTTCTATTTCCCGTTCTTTTTCCTTTTCACGCTGTTTCCAATGCTCTAGGTTCACGTCAATTAACAGTTTAGGTTTGTACTGTTCCTCGCGTTCTTTTTTCAACTAAAAATGTAATCCAAAATTGAGTTATAAATAATAATAATTAAATTGAATTAATAAAGTTTCAATTACAGGACAACAACCAAACATTACACATTTATATTGATTGATAAGATATTCACATAATATACAGGCCTTCCCAAAAGTCCAGGGACGGAGCTATAAGTTTTCAACGAGTGAAGAAAGAACCGTAACCTGTTATTTCAATTGTTGTTGTAGTGTTGTTTTAAATTTGCACCGACTTAACTTCTTTTATTATTTAGTTAAAAGTAACTAAAATTTGCTTTTATTAACCCTAAAAATTGCACAAAAACGCGTAAAAAAATGTATTTGGATAATCGTAGTTTAGTGATCCCCAAAGTTTCATTTTTCACTAGTTCAAAACATATAGACTTTTGGGGAGCCCTGTATACTAAATAACATACAATAATAAAATATAAGAATAATAAGCTATGAAAGACTTTGTAAGGACATTATTTACCTTTTCGAATTCTGCATTTGGATCATCATACTCCCCAGCAAAGATTTTGTTTTTCAATTCTTCAATTTCCTCTTTTTCTTTAGCTCTATCACGAGCATCAGATTCAGCTTCTTTGACACGCTCAGCTAATCGCTTCTGCATTTCACGACCCTTATAGTATTTAATATCATCACGTTCGTCGTCGTAATCCTCAAGGAACTCTTTCAATCGCTTAGCATCACGTTCCCGCTCCTCCTCGCGCATGCGCTCTTTCTCACGTTCCTTTTCGTACTCCTTGGCTTTTCTACGCTCCCTAGTTTCCCATCCCCTGAACATAACAAAATGTATACCATTTATTAATTTCATCAATATTGATGCAATTCGCGATTACTACTTACACCCGTGTTCAATAATGTTATTGTTTCTTAATTCACAAGTGAATATATGCTTATTAGCCGTTTTCGTTTATCATTCGAGAGATGTTCTGGAGTGGTCTAACTGGCTTAGAACAACCCGGAATAGCTCCTGAATGATAAACGAAAGCAGCTATTAAGTCTTAAGTCAATATATTGCATTTGTTTGAACTGCATTTACAATAGTGTAATTCGCGTTCTTGCAATGTTCAAGTGATAACTCAATTGCTTCTTTGTGAGGACTATTGAGTTAATTATTAAAATAGGTAAAGTAAACTTATCAATAACTCTTCTACAAAAACACGCAATTCCTGTAACATATTTAGCTAGTTGTCCCAAAATGTTCCTTGCACAGTTATATCTGAATCGGCCCATATTGCTACATGTTAGACAAATATTTTTCGTAAAAGATATTGGAATCAGTTTCAGTTGCTGTATTATATGATATAATAAATCGTACTCACCTAAGCCTCTCCTGATAAGACGCCTCCTTCTCTCGCGCCCTTCTTTCAGCTTTCTTTTTGTCCTTAGCCTCCTCCTCGATTTCCTTTTCTTTAAGCAAATCCTTTGTGCTTTTTGATTTGTCATTATCCCTGTCCCTTTCCCTATCACGATCCCTTTCACGGTCCCTATCTCTTAGTTCACGTTCACGATCTCTTTCACGGTCTCGCTCCCTTATTTCGCGTTCTCTTTCACGCTCACGATCTCGATCACGATCCCGATCGCGCGTTTCTCTCGATTCTCGGTCGTGTTCTCGACTTCTTCCACGCTCTTCTCTAGGTCTCGACCTATAAACAAAATTACAAACTTTATATATTGGATTGTTAAGTCTACTTTGTAATAATTCATTTTAAAGGATAAATAAAACGATTTTTTACTTTGTTTTTTATCACACTTCAGTTGCACTTTGCAACTTAGTACATATATGTTTTTATATATAACTGACTAAAAACATTGTAGTCGATTACCTTCGGCTATAATGTCTTTAGTCATCAGAGGAAACGGCTAGAGCTTAGCCGAAACTAGTGATAAAAAACAAAGTAAAAAATCGTTTCATTTATCCTACAAACTCTATATTATTAAATTCTTAGAGGAGTTATTTCGAAATAATTTGAATAAACCTTGATTTAGACTAATTTATGATATAACGCCAAACTATGGTCACACTTATGTTATTGAACTCACTTCCTTAATTCAAAATAATGCACTTTGATTGAACAATTGGACAGTTTGTACATCATTGTTAAAGTTAAGCCCCACATGGTTTTGTTTAAAATGATATAATAATAGAATATATCCTTATACAGCGCATCCCAAAAGTCCTGGGAAGAGCTTTAAGTTTTGAACAAGCGAAGGCTAAAATTGAAAATTTGGAGATCACTAAAGAGTCATAAAAACTACATTTTTAGATAGTTTAGAACTTCCATGCAATTTGGGGTTATTTTTGTAGAGGATGACCACCCCAATATTATTAAATAGCAATCCCTGTCGAGATCCTTGTTCAATCAAGAATATAACTATTATAAAACAATGATATAACTGTTATAAAACAATGACTATAAAAACCTAAATACTAAACTAAGCAATTTTATTTTAAAACCCATACCGTGATCTTGTACGCCTCCGTTTCTTATCATCTTTCTCTCTTCGTCGCGGACTGGGCGAATGTGAAGGCGACCGTTCCTTCCTGTCGCGATCCCGGTCCTTGTCCTTATCGTTCTTTTTCCGAGTGACCTCGCGTTCTTCCTCTTGTTTCTAGAAGGAAGCAGAGACACAAATGAGAAAGCTTCAATGCAGATGGACAAACATAGACTAAGTGTAAATGAATTGTAAAAATCTCATACCACTGAAAATGCCACACCAGCGTCCTAAACCGTTGTGTCGACAAAAAATGTCTTTAATTTCTTTTTACGACATATTTATGCATTTCTAATTATGCAACACAAATGTTTACATTAACAATAAGTCTGTAAAAGAATACAAAATAATTTGTTGTGGATCTTAAAAGTTATATAATGCTGAACATATTGTATTTTATTTTATCCACAATTAATTTGAAATTAAAAAAAAGAATTATATGAGAATTGTAATTAATTTGCTTAATTTTAATTTGTTTGAAGACATATTTATGCATTTCTAAAATATACAAATACATGTTTATATTAAGAATAAGTTTGCAAAAGAATACAAAATAATTTGTTGTGGATCTTAAGAGTTATATGATCCTAAAAATATTGTGTTTAGTCCATAACTCATTTGAAATCTTAAATAATAATAATAATAAGATCATTGTAATGAATTTCATTATTTAATTGGAAATTAGTGCTGTTGAACTGAACTGTTATGTAAATATAAATTCACAACAAAAACAAGCCTATATTAACTGAGTGAATAGAATCTTCAAGCAAATATTAACTGAAAGACAAAAACTAATATAAAATAAATCTATATGTAAATATCAAATATGTTGTTATATGCGAGCTTTGCTAATAAGAATTATTATTATATTACTGAGACTGGGCATGCCTATATATGTATATAGTCCAGGTGTTAAACTGTCTATATAAAGGAAATATATTGTACATCCTACTTTTATACTGCATTTATCATATATTAGAGACAATATTTGTTTTACTGAACATCTAACATAAGTTCTGTCATTTAAAGGTGGGTTTATGGTGAATAATAAATAAGGGTGTCAATGTCAGAGGATTATTTCTCATAATAATTTGTATTGTGACAAAATAAGTACTAAGAACTAAATTGTAAGTGAATATTCTTATTTTATGAGCATGAATTATCCAAAATAGTCCTTATTACCACTGATTCGCTCTGTCTAATTTATTATCTTATATTAGTATAAACCAGGGGTGGCCAGACTTTTGAAATCTTTGGGCAACCTGTTTTATAAATTATAAGCAAGTCTACCAACATCATTTTTCCATTCAATCTACCACCCGATTCAATATTTCAAATAATTTGCTGTATGATACGAGACAATTTAGATTCGCATCTTGACTAACTTTTGAGTCAAGAAATTGTCTTGTCTAAAACGAGCTTAAGAATAAAATGTCAAGAGAATATTCCTATTGCTTAATCAAAAATGATGATCACAAAATAAGAATAAGTACTTATATATACATAAAACAGAACATATGTGCTACAAACTTAAAACTATGAAATGAATTACGATTTACTTATATACTAGGTGATATGACCGTCTTCCAATGAAGAATCATTTAAATTAAATGGTAAAAGAATATTCTTTTATCTTGATCACAAATGATCCAAAATAATCCTAATCTTCACTGATTATTACCATCTTATTTCTTATTTTATGACAACATAAACCCACCTTAAAAGTTATTAGCTAATCAGTATTATATAAGAGTACCTAAACATTTTCAAGATTATAAAGTAAATAAAACAATTTCATAATCTAACTGGTTGGAAATTAAACGTTTAAAGGGGGTAGTAGTTATGAAACTTACTCTCAGATATGTAATAGAGTTGCACAAAATCCTCGTAACGTTGCGGGTATCTTGCCAGTAGTCTCCGATAATTGTAGACAAGTAATGCTTACGAACTATAACTTACGAATACAGTCCGCAGCCATAATATACTAACAAATTAAGAATGTTGATGTTCTAAGAATCAACTATGTCACATAAAATGGGCTGTGTCAGAAGAAAACATATAAATGTATTAAAATACTATTAAACTATTTAAATCATAACTAACAATGCCCAAAACACCCCCTGTAGTTACTTTATTGTCTTCATTAACTCATTTATGACTTATATAAGCTATCAAACCACTCACAAAAGAGTAAATTATTTATATTTCTCTAATTCAAATACACCTTCACCTGTAATTTTTTTAAAATTTATTAATTAATGAAACACACTGAAGTTTAGTAGATACTTTTTTTACAATATTTTCTAGTTGAATATTAATTGTTTTTTTAATTAATGTTTTCTTTAAAATTGTGAAGAAAAAAATATTCTGCACTATTATTATAATTATATTCTATTCGAGAAAAAAATTATATGTATATATATATAAAATTATTAAGTATCTTAATATCTGGTAATTTCAAAATGTATCGCTGGTGCCATATTTATTGATTATTATTGAATATTATATATATATATTTAATTTTTATTTGATATTACTATCCTTATAGAAGATTATAACTATCCTTATAGAAGTGGATTAGATTTTACATAAACCAAATCTGTTTAAAAAAATTAAAGAGTGTGATGCGTTTACTCATCAGTGGCCATAAATGAGTTAATTCAACCTGCTGTTGTAAAGTAAATAATATTGATTTGTAAATTAAATGCAATTTCTACTATTCTCAAGGCAGTTATTATGGTATTTAATAATAATTTATATGTTTTCTTCATTAAGCCAGCTTTATTTAAAGAAAGTGTATTATAGAAACTTGTATGTTTGAACCACACTGGTTGGATAACAATTGATTTTCACTCACTCATGACAAGTTAGTGTTTATAATGACATCATCTTGAAATTATTATTGAAAAAAATAAAATTGATATTAAACCAGTATGGTTATCGTTATTCACAAGTGGTAAAGACTCACCAGCGGCTCCCTGGGCCGAACATTGATGGGACTGCGCTGCTTCCATTAGCCTGTTTGGTTTCAATTACCACATGAGCGCAACCTTTACAGCCTAATAACTTCCTAACTTATAGAAAACAAAAACCTATCCTAACCTGACACGAATCGTTAAGTTTTTAATGAAATTTTGACAAAATCTGAATGTGAGCCTAACTTTAAACTTTCAAGTAAAAAAATAATCAAATACTGTGACGCGGCATACGCCGGCGTTCACAACTCACCTTCATAATTTCCCGAAATTTCCCAATCTCACGCGTAATCAAGTCGCGTTTCTCCTCCTCCACGTCGGCCTCGTCCAGGATTTTGTTCCTTTTTTCGAGCACTTCTTCTGTTGACAAGCGCATATATTGACTCATATGTTACTAGGTATGCTATATATTTATCCTTACCCTCTTTCTTGAGTTCAAAATTATTCATTTCTTCTTTGTATTCAACCAGAAGCAGCTTGATTCGCTCCAATGCAGCCACATCCAGAGCTTGAGTTTCTTCATCCAATGGTTCCTCCTCTTCGGGCTCATCTTGTAGGGGCGAGCCAGAACCCTTTTCTTTCTTGCGTTTTTCAGCTGAAACACAGACATAACATTATTTAGCCAGAAAATTTACTTATCTATTTTAAGGCAATGTTGTTATCAAAACAGAAGTTTTCAGTTTATTTGTGTCAATCCAATGTTGGACTTACACAAATCAGAAATAAATCACACTTTTAAACTAGACTTATGCATTATGTATCATCTATTTCTGACTTGTGTAAGAAATAGATCACACTTTTAAACTAGACTTATGTATTATGTAACATCTATTTTTGACTTGTGTAAAGATCGTTTTAGACAAGACAATTTCTTAGTTCAAGTCATATATTCTCCTCCCATACAATTTGTCCTTGACAAATATATTTATATTATTATATAATTATATTTTTTTATTCAATCTACCATCCAATTCAATATTTCAAATAATTTTCTGTATGATATGAGACAATTTAGATTGTCTCGCATATTAACTAACTTTTGAGTCAAGAAATTGTCTTAGTCTAAAACGACCTTAAGTCCAATATTGGGCATCTGACACAAATTAAGTAAAAAATATTCTAAATAGTTAATTTATGACATTTTTAAACAAAACTTTTTCTTATAATTTGAATTTTATACTAGAATTTGTGATGTTTTTTATTTTAAATCAGAAAATTGATTTCTTTTAATTAACATTGTAAAATAAATTACAATATTAAATAAAAGAAATCAATTTAAAAAAAAAATCTAGTATAAAGTTGGTACAAATTGTACTGGCCAAACTTTTTATAATTTCTAGTGATAGTGAAAAAAGTATTCTACCTTTATATTCATCGAGTACAGCTTTAGTTTTAGCATCGACTTTAGCAACCAACCTCTTCTCACCAACCATTAAATCATGTAATATTCTCACTGCCCTCAAACCAGCATCAGGACCAGCCAGTTCACAGAAACCGAAACCCTTCACTCGCTTCCAACTGATTACTGGCCCACATGTTGCTAATATTTGTCTTACCATTGTATCAGGAGCCCTTTCAGTGATGTTACCTGAAATTTATAGACAAATTTAGTTTGATTTTAAGTAACATTGACAGAACATAAGACTTACCCACAAATACAGTAACTGGAGGCCCTTGCACTTGTTTAAACTGCTCTCGATTTGGGTTTAGTTTTGGAAAGGCTCGAATTTGTGGGGCAGTAGTAACCTGTATAGGTAGCATCTATCAAGAACGTTAACAAAACTAACATCAATAACAAAGAACTAAATAAAAGAAACCTTATTAATAAATCATAATAATTTAAACATTGTGGCAGAACTACAAACTTTTAGGTAACTTGATGTAAACCAGACTCGGCTCATATTAAGAAGAAATTGATATTCAAATAGTAAATATTTTGAAGCCATATTTTTATAGTTTGATTAACTAGGTTACTAGTAGTGACTAGTTATTAGGCATTAAATAAACTATCCCGAGGGGGTTGCTAGTCCCCTACCGGGCGCCTCCCCAGGTGGCGGATAGGGGAATACTCTCCAGATTTGGAGGGTACCGAGGAAATAAAATACTCGGGGCGGACCAAAACTAGCAGAAGGGGGGTGGGGGCCTACGAAAGAATTCAGTTCAAAAAAAAAATCCGGAGTCATAGCTATAGTCAAAACATTGAAAACTACAGACTGGTCATGGCGAGGTCAAAGGTGGTTTAGTTTGAATACATAATATTATGTAAGGGAAGTTGTATTTAATTTTTATTTGTATATTTAATTTTATTGTTTTTGGTAAAATTCTGTACAAGGGATATGTTTGAATTGTGTATTAAAGGTCTTTTTTACAGGCTAGTCAGCAAATCATCTAACAAATAAGTTTACTATTACCAACCAGCTGAACAGGCAGGTTTTTTAAAACAGTTTAGCACAATTGACCACTATTGACCATACCATACTCACCCTAATTTATACAGAATTCAAGTTTCCCCTGCATATGGCCACAAAGCATTTGATTCTGAAAAGGCGGATTTGGAAGAAAGAAGTTTCCCTGGTTATGGAACCTCGAAACTGGTATTGATTCAAAATTAAGGTTGTTCCCACATTAATATGACTCATACAAGATTGGGATAAGTACAGACATATGGTCACCAACCTCCTTTGAGGAGAAGGCATAGAAGGAAAAAGATTATTGGATACTCTTATCTGATATGAGAAGCTTGAATTGCTTATAGTAACAAGTATGCAGTATACATGTGTAATTAGTATGTAGGGCAAAGTATATAAATCATGTTGGATTGGTTAATTTACACTGTCCAATGTAGTTCTGCCACATCAATTAAAATTAAAGTAAGGAGAAATACCACAGTTGCTAGCTTTAAACCAGCGCAAGTTAAATAACTATTGCTACTATTACTAACATAAAATATTATATTGACACAGCATTCTAAGAACAGCTTGCAATATTATCTTGAAGCTAAATCATGTGATGCTGTTAATAAACATTGTCAGAAGTACAGTCAGTCCTAGTACTGTAGTGCGGATATTGCACCTGTAGTCAGAACAACTAAATTGTGATAATTAATATATGGACTAAGATGTTGTCTTCTTTACTTTATGAATATGTATGAAATGGAATAATTTCTGAAATAAGAGTAGCCAAGGACAAATTTTATGCAGAGCTGCATTATCACATGTAGCTCTGCATAAAATTTGTCCTTGGAGAATAGAACACATTTTATTTTCCATTCAATCTACAATCCAATTCAATATTTTAAGTTATTTGCTGTATGATACTAAACAATTTAAATGAACTAATATCTTACTAACTTTTGATTCAAGAAATTGTTACTAGACAAAAGTTAGTCAAGATCTAGACTAACTTTTGGTTCAAGAAATGGTCTTGTCTAAATAAGCTTAACAATTGATACATCAATAAAATGATGTCAGTATTTTTTTATTGATGGTCATAAAATCATTTCAAGCTCATTATCATTTAAATATAAGTTTTTTTTACTACATTCCAATAAAAGGATTTTACTATATAATAATAAACTCAATACAACAATAAAATGACTTGAATTGACTGTGAAGACTGCTATAAGCTCACTATCAATTAAATTTATAGAACTTTACAAAGAACTGTTGATTGATGGAGAGAGATTTGTTATAGTTAGAAAGGCAAGTAGTGATGATGATGAGAACAAAACTAAGAGCACCAAGGAAAGTACAAAGCTACTACATTCAACAATTGATACATCAATAAAATGATTTCAGTATTGTTTATTGATTGTCATGAAATTGCTTTAAGCTCATTATCATTTGAATTTTAAGTGCATGCTCTCATACTACATACAAAGGTACAACATCAAAAAAACGTACATGCTACTTGTCTAAGGTTTACAGTACTTACATGTTGTAATGGCATAACGGCGGGCATTAATGGTGGTGGTGGGCCAGTCATTGGCATATAGGCCATTCCGGTGGTCATTGGCAGGCCCTGCACTAAGGGAGGACGTCCAGGATACGACATTGCACTAGTATTGTTTTATTGTCCCTATTTTCTAAATGATATTAGTTTACACACATACTTAATGACTAACCTCTAATGACAAAACTTGGACCGATTCATGTAATCGCTCCAATCTCGCACTAATGTTATTTAAAATAAATAAACTATCATAGAAACTTGGCTAATATCACAGAAATTGGGAGATTTCACACGATTTTTCATTAAAAATGTGCAAACGCCTCTAATTAACGTCACTCTATTGTTCTGTGTACCAACTGAAGGGTGTTTAAATTTTAATAACCGGCGCATTTTAGTCTATGCGTTGGCAATACTGTATAAGGCGCCTCTACTGTAATTTGCTGTAACCAAAAAGTAGCAAAGTTCAGAACCTCTATTGGAACTTTGCTATTAGTTGTCTATGATTAGTTTATCTTCTTTGATTCATCTTGTCTGTGGATTAGTTCAGTCAGGGGCTGATTTATAGTCTATGAACATCCCTGGCCACCGATGAGGAATGTTCATAGACAAATATAAGTAACGAAATAGAATGATTCTATTTCGTTGAACATAAGCCGCTTTTGTTTATTGTTCGAGAGCTGTACCAGCCAGCTAAGACCAGCCCGGATCAGCTCCCGAACAATAAACGAAAGCATCTATAGTGGCGCAAAATTTGGTGCTATAATATATATGCTTGCCCCATATGTGTCTCTTATCTTCCTTTCACTTCTGAACATATACAAGAATTCTTCTGAATTGTATCTTGCTCTTGCCATACATACTTTGTTCTCCCTGGTTCACCCTTCTCTAGTTATGTAGCTTGGGGGTTATTCCTGCACTCCACAGAAGCAGGGTTCTATGAGCTCTCAGTCATTCTCACCTGTCTTTCTTGCCACTCCATGTCCCATTCCTCTCAGCTTTTCCTCAACCCACACCTCAGACATATCCACCTTTTCATACATAACTTGTAATCCCACTGAGTGAAGGGTTCCATACATAAATTTCTCAAAAATGAGTCTTGCAGGGGCACAAAGATTGAAGAACACCGTTCTAAGTCAATTGCATATATACCACTTTTAACTTATTCATGTGCAATAATAATTTCAAATTACAGGTTTAATTAAACAGTCAACAAATAAAATTGAAACCAATTTAATTCTCTTCAAAGTAGGTACAATAAATATTACAGCATGTGAGACACGAAATCAGGCCGAACTGTGATATTTAACAACTAGGATTAAAAAATCTATATTATATTAATATATTTGAAACATGCTTCACAATACAGTACTTTGACTAATCTATACGCTAATACTTTAAACTCATAAAAAATATTATTATGTACAATCTGTTTGCAGAAAATATAGAAGGTACAAGTATACAATTTTACACAAAACTATAATGGTAATTGTGAATGCATCAAAATAATTAGTCATAATTATAAAAAAAATCACTTAACAGATTTATATGAACTTAGATCTTGGGAGATCACATATAATGTAATATATGCTGTAATTTTAAATTGTTTTAAAATATAACTCGATATTTAAACAGCCCACCAGGCAATCCAACTAAACACATTTTATCAGGCTTACATTTATAAAGCAATTCTTTTTTTAATGGGGGATTCAGTGGGCTGTATGTTAATTATATAAAAAGATGTATTGTAAAAATAAAAATTTGTACATAGTTTACTATAACTAGTACATTCTGCTATAATGTACAAAATCTATATTTACTTCTGCTGTTGGGGGTTGGTATTGGTGGTGGTAGCTGTACTTTGAGCATATTGTTGGGCATATTGTGCCCAAGCAGCTTGCTGCTGTTGAGGTGTCATTTGTGCATACTGTGTTGTATCCGTTGTTGTATTGCTCTGTGTACTCGCTGTTGCCGCTGTGGTGGTTTGCCCTGCTTGATTCTAAACAAAAATTAATTATATAAAATATGTTTTTGGGATCTCATTTCTATACTACAATATTGGATCAACAAACCTATCAATTTGACATAAAACAAGCAGGAATGACAATTGTAATACATATATACACACTTTATTTGTGTAAATAAAAAAATTAGGTTGTTTTTGAGTTTTAGATCATTTTTATTGTACCATGATAATTGTTTCACTACAGTACTACAGCATCATCTGATAAATGAACTATTTCATCCATCAGATACTGCTGTAGTACAACAAAACACTTCAGATAGTACAATAAATATGATTTCAAACTGAAAAACAATCTTAGAGGGCTATAAGGTGCCAGTCAAAAATACTGTCTTTTCTGATACTATCAGTATTCACTTCAATCATTCTTCAATATTTATCAACCAGACTGCAAGCCTGAATATTATCAATCAACAAAAAGGAATTTCGCTCAATATATTGAATGAAAATAATGAAAAACACCACCAAGGTCACCATTTGGATGGTATAATTTTTAAACTTTCTTATATTTATATTTAAGACATCAAAAGTTATTCGTGATACTTCATACCATTTTTTTTCAATCTGCCTTTAGAATATAAGAGTTAACACAGCCATATAACAAAATATTCCAAACACAGTTTACATTGACAATTATTGACGATTTTGGTCTCTGTTGAAGTTACAAACTACAATTATTCACCTGTGTATTCCAATTTTGGGCATACTGTCCATAGTAATTCCAGTTAGCATACTGTTGATAACCACCCTGTCCATATCCACCATACTTCCATGTATTCTGGTTCCAACTTCCCTGTCCTTGGTTCCATCCTTGACCAGTCCAGTTGTTTTGTTGTTGTTGCTGCTGCTGCTGCCCTTGATTGTTGGATTGTCCTCCCCAATTGCCACCAGGATTTTGTCCCTGATTACCACCACCCCAATTGTTCATTTGATTACCACCACCCCAAGTACCCTGATTCCTTCCACCGTGTGTATTGCCAACGGGATTGCGGTTGCGATTGAAATTGCCCCCGGTGCTACCACCGTGATTTCTGTGATCTCTATTGGCCACACCCCTTGAAGGACGCTCACTCACTAAAACAAATATTGTGCATAAAAATACATGCAACAGAAACTTATAATAGTAATAATTGCTGCAATCGTACAGTTCTGCAACACAACCTGGTCAAGTCAAAAAAGTTTTGCAATTTACCATGTTATGGTGTACTTAGAAATATATCAATCAAATCAATCAACTTACTGCCTCCTCTGTTATTGTTTCTCCAGTCCCTGGGGCCCCTTTGCTCTCTACGATCATTACGTCCACCCCAGTTGCCACTGTTACCATATCTCCAGCCCCCACCACCTCCAGCCCGATGCCCTCTATCAGCATACCTATTGTGATATGGCCTGTCACGGTAATTTCCAGTTCGGAAATCACCTGATATATAAACACATCATTAATTTAACTGAACACATTACATTTCTACAAACGTACGTCTTGGTCCACCACCATGGCCTCCCCATCTGTTGTTATAACCGCGATCATCTCGATGCTCTTTGCGAATGTGAGTGTTGCCGAATCCGGCCTCGCGCCCTTGAGTGTTGTACTTCTGTACCTGAGCCTTGGCCTCCGCCTCGGGTAGAGAAACAAATGTTACTTCATCCAACCAATCGCCGGTTCTGGGTATGCTCATGTTAGCTAAAAGCACGAAAACATAATCATAGAATTTAATTAACGACTGAACAATCTTAATAATCCACAAAAATGTTTGAGATGATTAAAACTGTTGTGCATAGAGGATAACATACAACGCGTCCTCAACCATTAAATTTATTTGGATGACAAAATGACAAAGAAATTTAAAAGATTATTTTAATGGTAGGGGATGTTGTTAGTACTGTCTAAATGGTGTATTTATGTATATCATGTTATGTGTACCTTTCATTTCAAGCACGGCGCTCTCTGGCATTTCTTTACCGGCCTGCGACTCCTGTTGTTTCAATCTGCTCGCTTGCTCCTCATCCTCATTTACTACTATGACCGCGTGCCGCTTGAAGCCGCCAAACAGGCGCATTTTGCGGCGTTGCGCCGAAGGGAACACGTTTGTCTGCCACAACGCTCAGTATTATAGCTCAATATATTTCGTATATAGGGTACAACAAACAGAACAACCAACCAACACACTCATTTTAATCAATTAATATATATTTTGGTAGTTTTGAATAAAAGTAGTGTTGAATTATTAAATAAAAAAATTAATCAAAATGGGTGAGGTAGTCAATTATTTGCTGTCGTAATATATTCCTTCTAAATAACATAAGAGCGCGGCAATTAATAGCTGCTTTAATCATATAAAATCCATTCACACTTTTATAACTAATACAATACCTTTTGGGATGACCTATACTCAAAATTATTAAAGATAGTACTAATAATGTTGTGATGGGCATTGCATGGTACACATATGAATTAATAGCAATCTCCTTCATGTTGAACTGTTCACTGTTGTAATTGAATTATAATAAATATAACTGTAATTCCAATTTGATGTTCTTGTAGATACATAAGATAACCATTATTTTGATATCAAAACCTACATTCCATTTCACTGTTGTTTGTACATCCATTAAGATCCTCACATCTGGACATGTGTTTAAATTCAGTTGTTAGATTTGTATGTGTACCAATGCCCCCTAACACTTATAACTAAACTAACCTTCCAACTTAAAACTAACACGATGTTCTACTGAAATAGAGAAATACGAAATGGGGGATTCACTATACCTTGGTTTATGTGCAAGAGGTCTCACTGTAAATAGTTGCAATATACTTACATGGAAATAACATGATAATTGAGCAAAATGATTTTTGAATGCTACTTACTGTTTACTATTTTATAGTATTTAAATGGGTGATGGATATGTGGCAGAATAAATGCAATAATTTGTGAAAAAAATAACTTACGCTTTATACATTTCATAGCTATTTGCAATACTCTAATTGATATGTGCAACTGACTTACATTGTGTGATTTGTGTATTTTCAATAATTAATTCAAATTGATTGAAATTTACTCAAATTTATAAAATAATCAAAATCCACAAACCAAACAATATATATTACTCGATATAGACCCTTCTGACTTACACTACCACATATTCTCATTATATTTTTTACATGTATACCAGAACACACTTTAACCATTGCAATAGACTCTTACCTGATCTAAAATGTAGTTGCGCCGGCGCACAGCAGCCACCTCGCAAAGTTTGTTCAGCGATTTAGTTATTTTGTCAAGGACCACATTCAGTTGTGCTTTGTTAATCTTCTCTTCAATTGGATTACCATCAACCTTTTCAAAAATAACATCAATAACTATCTTATTACAAAGTGTTTCAATGTGCTACTTACAGTCATTCTTTGTAAAATGTTTGTATGACCAATAATGGTGTAATTCTTTTCAGAATTCTTTTTAATGTGGTCTTTCACCCATGTAGTCTTTCCAGAACCTGGTAGGCCACACATCATGATTACCTATTAGATACAATATAATAGTATTAACAAAAATAAAAATGATGTTTGTAGGGCTAACAGTTTACTTGCTTCATTGAAAACCTTTAAAAAAATGTAAAAGGTGATTTGCAAATAATATGCCCAACAACTTGGGTTAAAGTTTGACAAATGTTAGGCACACTGCTGGGTTTAGCATAACTTAATTTCAGTCTGAAGCATGAATTACATACTGTACTCATCAAGAAATTTGCATAAGCTTCTTGTTCCTATAAAACTTCGTTAATCCCATAAAACATATATAATAAAAAAAGTATGTATATGTACCTCACATTCGTTCATTTTTGTAGGTGCAATGGGCCCTTCGACCTTATTCTCTTCATTGTTAATGAAAACAAATTCGGCTAACTCCTCTGGTGGGGCAAACCATGCTTCCTCACGGTTTCCTGTGTTAACTTCAAACACAATATTTCTAGACAAAACGTGTGGGAACAGTGTAAAATTTTCATCGGTAATGTCCGATCGGTTAATTGTATGTGTAGCTTTGTCCTCGCCGTTAATTGTAAACGTCATAACAATTTCTTCATCATTCATGTCCTACATAGTAATTGCAATTTGTAATGTTTAATAATATATTTAATGATTAATACTTACCAAATAAGCCCCAACAACATCGCCAGCAGCAAAAGTCAAATTATGTTCAAAAATCTCCTTATTGCAAAACAATTTGCCACTTGACTCCAAGCCATATGAATATATGTCTTCACCAAGTTGTAAGTTGGAGGAAGGTGATGACCATCCTACTCTAATTAAATTAGATGTAATGTTGTGGCATTCTTCTTCTTTGGTTTCTGTTTTTTCTTTAGCAGCTTCAGTTTCAACTTCCATTTTATTCTCAGATTTATCCTCATCTGTATTGTCAACTTTAGCTTCATCCTTAATTTCTTCCTCAACTGCTTCCATAGGTTCAGTTTTAATTTCCTCTTTAATCTCGTCTGGTACTTCCTCCTCCTTTATTTCCTCCTGCTTTATTTCCTCCTGCTTTATTTCCTCCTCCTTTATTTCCTGCTCCTTTATTTCCTGCTTTACATCGATTTTCTCATTTTGTACGTCTTCCGTTGTTGCCTCGGTCGTCATTTCATCATCAACTTCCGTTTTTACCAAAGCAGCCGCATCTTTTACCTCATCACCGGACGTTTTAGTTTCAGCCTCAGCCTCAGCCTCCGCCTTTTTATTCTTGTCGCGAAGAAGCGCTTTCTCCTTTTTTTCGCGAGCGCGATTGTTTCGGTCCCGAATAGAAGTTTTGAGAATGTCCTCATACTTGAGATCCTCAAGAAACTTAACTTCAAAGCATACCTATGCACAATATTAAATATTAATAACACGCAATATGATTGTGACTCATACAGTTTTATACCTTTCCAGTTGTAATTCCGTGTGATAAGCGCGCACCCGACCATATGTAACTAAATGCTCCATCATACATTGGTTTGCCAGATAAGAACGTTTGTTTATCAATTTGTAGGTGAAGGTCGGAATCATCTGTAATTTAAAATGTGATACAGTGAAATGATTATTTAATATGGTGCATCACTTGTCGAGATAAATACCCATCAAACAACTACATACAATTTTAATAGAAATAAGGAGATACTAATTTAGTTTAAAAAACAAAGGAGAATAGTTACACTAAAAAATAAAATAAAAACAAAGAAATATAACTAAAGTTAATTTATTGTAAAGAAGTTATACAATTTGTTATTTTTTGTTTTGTTTACAAATCAACAGGAAGATATATTTATCTACATTTTACTATCTACATCAGAGAACAGTTAACGAATTTGAAAAAATATATAAAAATTAATCATACTATAAAATTAACAGTAACCAAACACGTTAACCATTCTCTAAATATACAACCACCAAATATATGTTATTTCTACTTACACCAGCTTAGCTGCACCTTGCTGGAGTCAATAAGGGGCTCATCTTCTTTAACAGGTGATTTGCTGCGTCTACGCTGTATTTGTCGTTCGGGGGATGGGCTTGATCGCTTTCGTTTTTCGCCACGTGGAGCCTCAGCCGGCTCTGTTGTCGATTCTGACTGCTCATTGGTCTCCTGCTCCATTGGAATCTGTTGTTCGTCTTCTTTAACCGTTGAACCCCATCGAGATTTGCGATTTTTCGGTTCAGTTGAATCCTAAACATTTCAATTATATTTACACACATAATTTATTTATTAAAAAAATAATTTACCTCATCAACTGTTTCTCCATTCGCATTAGCATTCTCTCCATTCTGTTCACTGGATTCAACAGGACTTTCATCTTGTGCGTCATCTTGTAATAAAGCTTCTTCAGTTGCTGCTTCTACCTCTGACTCTGCACCAGACATGGGTTCGTCCTGATAAAAACATAAGTTTATATCAAATACTATATAGCATATAATTTTCTATAATAGCTAGATTATATAATTTTGAGGTTCTTCAAGAATTATAAGAAAAAGAGTGTATCATATTCATCATAATATAAAGTAACAACCCAGATATACAGACCATAAGTGCTACAAGAGAGAATTATTATTTCTCAGCAAATATAATTCTTTCAGGAATGATTTTCTGAAGTAACTGTCAAAACATGTTTGTCATGAAACACAACATTTATGTTAAAATATTACATAATGTTGTACAGAAGATTCAAGTTATATCAATCTCTATTTTGATAATAAAATAACAATAAGGTGCAAATTTGAAACAATCATAAATCCTAGAGAAACATAGATATTAAATCAAATAATTTTATATCAATTTCAAAACCAAGAGTAAATGTTTACCTGTTCTGCTACTGCTTCAGCAGTCTCCTCTTCCTGTTCAACATTCTCTTCTTCTTGTTCAACATTCTCATCTTCTTGCTCAACAGCCTCTTGTTCCTGTTCTACATTCTGTTCATCTTGTTCAACGGCCTCTTCTTCCTGCTCAACAGCCTCTTCTTGTTCAGTTGCTTCTTCTGGTTCAACAGTCCCTTCTTCTTGTTGTACATTTTCTTCCTCTGGTTCTGGAGAAGATTCCCTTACTTGTTCTGGTTCAGCTTCTGCATCTGACTCAACTCCCTTAGTGGGTTCGGGGGATGCTTCTCTTTCAGGCTCTGGGCTAGGCACAGCCTCGTCAGGCTCCTTTTCAGGCTCCTCTTGATCTGACTCTTGAGGGCTTGCTTCCTCCTCTGCTGTTGTATCTCCAACTGCAGCTTCTGGCAAAATTTATAAATATACAGTAAAATTGATTGAAAATAAAATGTTATTTTTAAAATAATGTGTGATAAAGTTAGATTTTATCATATTTATTTATTTTGACTTTGTTTGGCACTGCAGTAAGGGAAGGAAATGATATTGAAATGATAAATTGTGGACTATAAATTGTGAGTGATGCTAACGTTATATGATTTTCTGAAGTAGCAAGTCCTAATAAAAACACTAATACAAAAGAAGGACTTGAAGGTCAAAAGCAAGTTACAAATTGTAAGAAATACAGTAACTACTGCTACTACAATATTTTCAGTCATGTCAAATTGTGATTAATGGTTGGTTTTTAACCTAACTTTATTATTGGTTTTCTAGAGGGGGAAGTTTTACCTCATAAATCACTATGCAAGTCTTCAGAATAATTTACCCCAATGCTTGGGGTGATATAATTATTGATAACTTTAAATCCTCATATATCTGACCAGTAGCTACAAATCTTAGGCTTGTTGTTAATCGTTCATAACATGAAACTTCTTTATACTTTATTACTGGAGAAACAATCTTCAAAAACTGCAGATAAGTTTCTTCATCCATTCTGAGATAGTTAAACCAATCCTCTTTTCAAATTTAGAGAGAGAATACATGTTTCTCTCAAGTAGCCAGTCTTTTGACCATTGACTTCTCCCTCTTTCCTTTTTTACCATTCCTTCTTTTAATTGTACAAGCAAGCAGAAATTATATAGTGATTGGGAAGCCATTGAACTGGTCGCCAAACCAACTCAAACTGTACAAAATGTTTCATGATGAACTGAGCATATGTGGGGGCCAGAAAGGCACAGGCCAGTTTGCATAAATCTGCCAACACAGTCTAGCCTGAGTAAAAAAAAACCTGAGCATCTGTGGCAGCTTTAATAGAATCTACAATCTTCCCAGGGGCGATAAGCATTTTTAGTCACAGGAAAATGATGACATGTAGGGAATTACTTCAGTAAGTGATCTCCTTTAAAAGGTTGAATAGTATGATTTCATGTATACAAATTGTTTGCTCAACAAGAGTAAAAAAATCCTAACGAACAATTGCTATAAATCCTATTATTATGTTTAAAATATAAATATAAGAGTGAATGATTTCATAAACGAAGACAAACTGTGGCAAATATAAACCACAGCTACAAATAACATCTAATCATAATATTACATAAATATCACTGTATAAAAGAAATAATCTAAACGGATTGTTATTTCATAAAAACATCCACTGATTATACTAACCATCCAAAAAACATCGACTTTCCACATCTTGGCGGTTTTTACCGAGACTGTATACAAACTATAATCGCACCAATTTCAACCAATTATCACAAGCAATGTGATTCGAACGCTGTAGGACCGTAAACAACTTACCATTCTCAAGCTCGGCCTCCAAGGCCTCCTTTAGACGCTTCACCAGAACCGGCTTATTGCCCTTAACATCCAAGCCCCGCGACTGCAGCTCTGCCCGCAATTCAACCACCTTCAATTTTGTGGGGTCCAACTCGGAACTCATTTTGTATCTGTTTGGTATTAATCTCGCACCTCAAACGGCAATTATCGTCTGCATATATAAACACGTACACCTCACAAAAGCACGCGCAAATTTTACAAATGGCGGAGGCTTCTTTTAGCAGCACTACCACCATTACAAACCATAATTCACAACGGCTTTAAATAGAGTAACAAACGTTATAAATTAAAATAATATAATTATATTATTTATTTATATTAATTGTAATAACTATTATATGATAAATATTATAAATAATGTATTTTTTGTAGTTTCATTGTACAGTTGGCCATCTTTTGTTTTAGTCAATTTTGATTTGACATGCGCATTCGTTATCCAATCACATTTTGAAATGTTTGATCAATTTTAAAAATCATGGATGATGATGACGATGAAATTATAGGTATTTATTTATTATATAGTATTTATTTTTGGATAACTTAGTTATAAATGTAGTGCCAATCAACAATGAACTTGAGAAAAAAATTGCGGATGTTTTTGAAGTTTTCGACCATGCTGGAACGAAAACTGTGGATGCTCGTGAAATAGGGACGATTTTGCGGGCTTTAGGATGTTGCCCCACGGAGGCCGAGGTACAGGAGCTGATTTTTCGGATGGAGGATCCTGCCAATCCTGGGACCATACATCTTATTAAATTGTTGCCGATTGTCTCCCAAGTTCTTATGGAGCATAAGTATAGATTTTATTTTTTTGTAGAAATTATATTTTTATTAGTAGATTGATAGAAATATTGTCAACACAATATCTTGCATGGGTGGGTGATAACCCCTAAGAACAATATATTGTATACTTGTATACTGTTCTTGAATAATATGTAGTGTAATTTTTATTTGTAGACAAATAAAAACATTTTCTATATAAAATGTTTGGGGGAGGCTCAAGTGAGGAGAAGTATGATCCAAAAACAGGCAGAATTTATATAGCATGATCCCTAAACATGTCTAGAATTAATTCCTCTAAATATTCTACAGTGCTGTAGAAGATTTTGAGAAATATGTAACGTCATAAAAATTGCATCCTGTAATTTTACCATTAATTACCAAAATAAGTTACTTTTTATATAAATTTATTTCAACCAATTTCTGACAGAAATCCATAACATCTGATATTTATTACATACACAGTACAAGGAACCTTGAGACTTTTATATAATCCCTGAACATTAGTGTATTTATCAATCTGACAGAACCAAATTGCTGGATCCCCAGTGATGGATCCAGCAATTTGGTTCTGTCAGATTGATAAATACTACTAATTTTCAGTGATTATATAAAAGTCTCCAAGGTTCCTTGTACTGTGTATGTAATAAATATCGGACATTATGGATTAAAGGAACACAAATGGTTACAAAATTAGGCCTGATTATTCATCATCCTCATATTCTTTAAACCAAGTGTTCTATTTACCACTAACCCATTTTTATATATTCATACACAGTGTAGAATCGATTTATACTTGATACTTGGGGTGATGCATAAATGCAAAATCAGGATTTATTCTATGGTAAACTAAGACTTGTGTTATGTAGATATGTTCCTGCAACACCTGATGAACTCCTCCATGCCTTTCATGTGCTTGATGATGCTGGGTATGGACATCTAACAAAAGAACAAATAACAAACTTTATGACCCAAGATGGTGAGCCATTTACTCAAGATGAACTAGATGAAATGTTAGAAATAGCAATTGATCCACACACAGAAACAGTTCCATATGAATATTACATAAATCAGCTAATGGTAAGTTAGTTTTGTGAGAATAATAGCAACTAGCACTAATTAATCAATATTTAAGTATGAACCTCAAACAGAGAGCACAAGTATTTACCTATTAGCTGCTAGAATTAAAGCAGAAACCCAACCAGTTGTTCCTGTCCAAAAACGTTTCTCCCAATTTTTAGTAGATGTACAACTTGGTTAATTTGTATGTTGCAGCCTTATTATACCTGATGTATAATCAATAAATTAAATTGTGTTATCTACTTATGAATTATAATTAAGGTATTGTACATACATAACATACCACTGTATAATACTAGGGAGCTAACTGAGAATTGTCAGAGACTACAAAACTGATATATAGATAGACATACATAACAGTGTGAACCCAATAACATACATACTTTAGTAAATCTGCTTCTTTTTTATGGTTAATTATCTAGTGGCATGCTATAATACAGTGAAGATGCGAAAATAGCAACAGGTCTGATTTTCAATAGAAGTGGGTTTTATCATTCATAGATTTACACGAAAGACAGACAGTATAAATAAAAAATAACTCCTTTATTTCAAAAAACAATAGATATCATTAATTGTATATTTGTATAGAGTTGGTTTATATACTGTAGTAATGAGAGATATTATATATTTATCCATTCAGGCCTTGAAATTAATATATGTTGCAAGTGATCTTGCAATAAAGTAACTTGCAAGTCATTGTGCAACATAGTAATGATCATTACTACAATATCTACTTAATGAATGAAACATTTATAGTAGCAATCAGCTCAATTGATTACTAATATGATAGGAGGCTATTAATTGTAATATCGATTCCAATACATATACTATGATAACTCCATCATTTTTCATAGCAAAATCTGAATGGCTATTTACTTATTCTATAATAACATACCATTATTTTCTATAGAAACTGTGAAAAGATATTTACTTATTCCATGATGACACCTTTATTTTCCATATCAAACTCTGCATGAATATTTATGGTATGTTATCATATCATATGTATTGAAATCCATATTATATCTTATTTATTACAAAAAAAATCCAATAAAAAATGTTCACTGTATTATCAAATAAGGCATCCTACAGTTTAGAAAAAGTGGCATCTGACTTGGTAGCTGCTGCCATTAATGCAGTTGCAAAATCTTCACTTTGAAGCATAAATTGATTCCATCTCGCCTATAAAAAGAAACATATGTCATATAGTTACAATGGTATAAATTACGCTGAACATAAAAAATTGTCTGGTATATTTAAATAAAACTACCAAAATCTATCAAAATAGACAAGTAGCAGAGCTGCCAGATGTATATGATAATGTTTGAATTAGCAGATAAACATAGATGTTTCAATAATCGATATTTCACCAATATATTTTAGCTTCATCAGGATTCTTCTACATACAAGAAACATCTATGTATATCTGCTAATTAAAACATTCATACAAATCTGG
Source organism: Lordithon lunulatus (assembly GCA_963942505.1). Taxonomy (NCBI): domain Eukaryota; kingdom Metazoa; phylum Arthropoda; class Insecta; order Coleoptera; family Staphylinidae; genus Lordithon; species Lordithon lunulatus. Next base: position 61,662,989 of record OZ012666.1, read on the forward strand.
CAGCTCTGCTAGATAAGGTAGTTTGCCGAAAGTAGTTAGAGATGTTGAGTCTTTATCAGTATAATGTAATTCACACTTTAATACTACTATAATCTTTTGCATGAATAGTAGAATATTCAAGGATATATTTAAGACAATAAAAAATTAATATGTTACAGGTGGATTAGATACTCACAATCTGATCTAAGCTCTCTGCCACACTATGGTCCCTTGCAAAAATAAGGGCTTTCTTGGTGCCTTGAACAGCAACAGGACTCTTGGCAGCAATTTGTTCAGCTAATTGTATAGCATCAGCCATTAAACTGTAAAACTAGTTGGTGAAACAACATGAAATAAATACACACTCATAAGTACCTCTCCTTATCAGCGGACACCTTTGAAACAAATCCACTGCTTAACGCTTCATCTGCATTCATTTTCCTTCCTGTAAAACATAAATCCCTAACCAAGCTTTGAGACCCAATCACCTTTGGTAACCTTTGTAACGTTCCTACATCTGCTGCTAATCCCATGTCCACCTACATATGAGTTATTTATTAAATTAAATTCTGCAAATAGACCTTCACTTGATTTGTACCTCTTTTACTTGAAAATAGGCATTTTTGGTGCAAAGACGTATATCAACAGCTGTTATTAAATCCACACCAGCTCCAATACATGCAGAATGAATTGCAGATATTACAGGTTTGTTACATTCATCAACAGCTGTAAATGCACTTTGAAAGTCTTTGATTAGTCTCAAAAGCAGCTTCGCTTTTCTAGCTACATCATCTACATCAGCTAGTTGTGATCCTGTTTTCATAAAATCCTTTATATCAATACCTAAAAAATGTGCTCAAATTAAAATAACTCACTTTTATAATAATAATAATATCATAAGAAACAAGGGCAATTGTTTTAGGGGGTTATATGGAGAATATGGAGAACACCACTATTAATTCATTTTATAGAAACAAAAAGTCATTATTTGTATAATATCTTTTTGGTTCTATAAAATGAATTAATAGCAGTGTTTATTGTTAAAACAAAGTAAAAAATGTGCTTAAAGTATCAACAAAATCTGTGTGGACAGTGTACCTTACTTGATCATACATATTCTATATTGTTAATATTCCATTACTTTTATAGTTTTTCCCTGATTGTTATTACAAATCTGTATACATACCTAATTTTTAATTCTATATTATTTATTTTTACTACTATTATCAACAAAAAATAGACTGCACCTAAATAAATAAGTGCTGAAAAAACCCAACAGGTGTTTTAAACACCTTGACATGCAATGATTTCTCTTTCAATCAGACTGGCAAGTATAATTTGCAACAACAAAAATACACTTTTCTTGAACCAAATGAATATTTATGAAAAACATTATCTTTAAACTGCTCAAAACACAATGCTTTCTTTTTTAATTGGACTGCTAAATGTAATTTGTAGTGTTATAATTGCATATGCAAGCAATACAAATGATATATAAATACGAGCATACACTATACCTGCTGAGAAATGTTTGCCTGCTCCATCTACTATAATCGCCCTGCAATCTGCATTCTGATCCAACTCATTAAAACACTTGCCAATTTCACTAAAACATACACATTTTAAAAACAATGAATTGCATTAAACATACTTGCTTATTACGTCCACATTGTATTATTCATAGCATTGGCTACCTCAGGCCTATTTAATGTTACTTGATAAACATACTCCTTGGGTGTTGTAACATTCAATGTTTCAAACTTACTCATTGCCATCGAAGACATTTTGTAAACCAAGTTTAGATTTGCTGTAACCAAAACACAAATTATACAGATTAGAAAGCTACACAGTAATGATTGCAAATTACGTTTGATTTTTCTCAGTAAAAGTGCCGGTTGAGTTAACATTATGTACAACTGGTTACCTGACAGTGGTTATATTACTATTCTAGGCTAGTGGACTTTGAACTCAATTTAAATTTGCTGTTGGTAAACAATTTTTTTTACAAAAAATACACTTTATTGGTTATAAATATTGCTTAATCATGGTTTCAATTAGCCTGTAATTGTCAACAGTTTTATCTATGTTGATAAAATACTGATTAAGTTTTTTCTAGACATTTGATATGAGAAAATTATGTGGATAATATTAAGAATACCACGAGTTAGTCAATATTAAATCTTAATACATCATAGAAGGCTAGTGAACTATATTCTTATTATATAGACCCTAGACAAATACTACTGATATAGACCTAGAAAAAAAATGGTTCATATTATGAACTAGTAGTAACAAAAGGCAACTTATCTACCCTATGAAGTTCAGATTAAGTTGCCTACTGTAAAGCGTGAATTACATTATACATACTAGATTTGTCAAGAAACTTGAACAAGTTTTAGTTATTCATGTGCTATGTTCAGCTCGTACGATAACCAATCACGTACTGGCGCATATCTTTTATTCAAGAGATAATTGGTCACAGTACAAGCTGAACATAGCCCATGAATACTTGAAACTTGTTCAAGTTTTTATTCGTCAAATAACAATTATAGTGCTCTGTGCAAATACCTAGTATACATAGTTGTCACGCTTAAGTCGAGGGGTTAAGAATAGTGACACATAGTTACTACCATAGACAACTACTAGTAACCAGTAACCAAACTGAACGGACTATGAACCATCCATGAACTTTATAGAGAAAACAAGTTGCCTAGGATTTTCTATGGTTGCCTAATTTTCTATGCTTGTATATTATCCACGTTCACTAAAGTGAAGCAACCATAACATCTACTCACATTCGCATTTACATACCGTGTCAAGCACAAAACATAAAAATCCTGTAATTTCAAGTTTCTTTCCACCTTTAATAATCATTGGAAATTGTCAAAAAATTGAGGTTATGTTCATATGTTATTGAAAGACCGTCTGTGCCGCTAATCAATTTTTCAAGCAATATTTCCCTTGGCTGTGCAAATCACTATGGATCAGAAAGTGTTACAAGCAATTTTAGATCTAGGGTAAGTAGAAGTTGTACAAATTGCACAACATTGGAATATATTACAACTTTGCATATTGTAGGTATCAAGAACCTATAAATCAGGAAAGCCTAGAAGCATCTCTCAATGAAGGCCCCAAAAATGTGGAGTACACAAAATTGGTTAATTTTCTTACAAACGAACTTAGATCTTTGTGTAATATAGATGAGGAGGTTAATATTATTTCTACATCAGAGGATTCAATATCATTCCTAATGGAGTTAAGTTCATTTTTGAAAGAGTTAGGTAGGTGACAATATGTTATTACTAAACATATTTTGTATTTGGTCTACCCTTGATTTATCATATTGTAATAAGATAAATCAAGGGTACACCAAATTTATTTTATTGATTTTCCTTTTCTACACAGCCCTAGGAGCTCCAGCCATTCATTTCCTACCTTCCTTAATTCTTTTTTGAGAAAACCACTATTTCCTCAACCACACCAGATTTCCATACCTTTCCCAGCCTCCCATGTCCTTTATAAATTCCCCATTGTTCACTTAATTCTGTTAAGATAAAGTAAATATCACATGATTACACTCCTCTGAGCTTCTCCCTTTACCAGTTTGGTTTGAACTCTTGCTCCCCAATGATCAGTATGAGATGGGCTGCTCCTCCAACCACTAGACTATAAGCTGAGTTGACATTACATTTATACACAGCTCCAATAGAACACTAGATGTTTGTTTCCTGAGCTTCCTTAATCCTCATTCGAGGAAGTACACCATATCCTTATATCCTATAGTTTTGTGTGTGTATTTTTTGTTTTTCTACTATCTATCTCCATTCTTTCCTGTTCTGTATTATCTATCTGGTTGTTTTATATCCTGTTCTACATTAACCTTGGTACACATTATATTGTGTGTATTTGTATATTTTAGGATGTCCACATAATAGTTTAATCCAAGGACATATATCCAGCAGATTGGAATCCATGGAAGACAAAATCCTTGTTTTGGATTACCTCTGCAGTGAGTTAATGGCTTCCCGGATAATACAACAAACTTTACCTGATAAAAAAATTGAACTGAAACTGGTAATATATCTATGATATTTATATTAATATAGTTTCATATCTTCATTTTTGTAGAAAGAGACACCTCAGGCATGCAACCTACGAAAAATGCTGATGACACTACGTTTTCCAAAACCCCCTGCAAACATAGCAACAGATGCCTTATTTCAAAAGCTAAATATGACTGTACAAAAGGTTGTTGATAAAGCAGCTGATGGTCTTATTGGAAAACCCATTTGCAATTTTACACTCTCAGGCAAGCAATGGCACACTTTGGTGACAGTGCAGAAAGATTTGCACATGGAATACACTATTAGGCGGGAGATGATGTTGAAACGATTGGATTGTACAATACAGTCATTTCAATGGTCTGATAAAATGAAGGGGAAGGATGAGTTGATTAATAAAACTTATTCAGAGAAAAGGAAGCAGTTGAAAGTTGAGCCAGATGTGAATATATCTGATTTGTTGAGTGCAAGGCAGGACCTTGCTATTATTGAGAAGACTAGTAATGCATCTGTTCGGAAGAATACACAGAGTTCTGTTAATAAGATTATTATTGGTCAGGTAACATTATTATTTCAAATTTTTTTTTTTAAACATTAGTTTGAGTATGGGTTGTAATCTATCATGGAGCAAATATAAGTTAATGGGGATCATGAACAATTTAGGTAAAATTTATTTATTTAAATTTTTAGCTAGGTATAAGTTCATTATTACCTCCTGAAATGGATATTTTACCTTTGGTTGAAATTTAAATAAATATCAACTAATGAGCAGAGTCTTTCTTTCTTTTTTGATATATACATTTGTGGGGAAATATTAATATTGTATAAACTAAATTATGAGTTATACAGAGTACCTAGATTGATAGAATTTGTCCCAAAGTGTATGAAACAAATTATGAACAAGTATATAACATTTATTTTTTAGGTGCCTGATCGAGGTGGTCGAACTTCAGAACAAGCTCCACCACCACCAGAAATGCCCTCATGGCAACAACGACAGGCAGGTCCTAGTGGAGGTGGTCGTGGCAGAGGCGATGGTCGTGGTAGAGGCGATAGTCGCGGTAGAGGGCGTGGGCGGGGCGATAACGATCGTGGTGGCTTTAGCAATCGTGGGGGGCATGATAACGATCGTGGTGGCTTTAGCAATCGTGGGGGGCATGATCACTCAAATAAAGGTGGTGATTATAGAGGAAATTATCAACAAGGAGCTGCTCAATCTCAAGAGTATAATAGGAATAGTGATAATCAGGGCTATAGTAATTATCAAAGAGGTGGTGGTGGTGGAAATCGAAGTTACAGCTCTGGAGGTGGGGGAAATTATCAACAAAACTATGATTCTGCTGGGAGTTATAACACTAGTTATGGAGGAAATTATCAACAGAGCTCCAACAGTTCTAACCAAGATAGTAGCAATAGAAGGGACAGTTACGAATATCAAACTGAGCCTAAACGGCCGAAAACCTATGACAATTTCCAAAGTAGTAGAACGACATATGCGGATCAGTATGTGCAAGAAAGTCAGAATAATCAGCAGAGAGATGGCCGAAATAGTAGTGGAGGGTATGGTGGACGTAGTAATTATCATAGGGGTGGGGGTGGCCGCCAAAATTACTACTAATTACTTAAACCGTTGCCGTAAAAAATAATGTGCTTGTGTGTTTTGATTAATTACTTTAAACATGTGTATTGGACTAATCATTTTAAATAATTGGAAATAAGCGTCAATAAATTCGATATTTGATCCACATTAATTGTGTTTTTGGCTATGCCCAAACAAAATCTAATAAAAACATATTCATTCTGCAATACAAATAACTTGTATAATAAACTGTTTTTGCAATCATATATATTTTTCTTTATTCACCATTCAATTGAAGGATAACAATCTAACTAATGTTATGTGGTTGCAACCAGAGCAGCCCTAAGGTTTTATTTAATTATGGCCACTAGTTGGGGGCTCCCTTAATTTACTATTGCCTTATTACTATTTGTTTCTAGAGTATTGTATTGTGTTACTTCCTTTTTGTCATCCTGTAAAAAAATCTCTTCCTGTAATGGGTATGAATATTTAGCAAAAATAGGTTTTTCCCCGTAAGTTAAACTAGTAAACCTTGACTATTTAGCCCAGAATTTATTAAAAACATATATAACAAGTTTATTTACCATAAAAATATTAATTTAAAGCTATAATGGCTTGAAGAATGCTGTTATGCTATTCCCAATATGCCTTACGTTACTAGTATCACCTTTATTATTTTTATCACCCTTAATTTTCTTATCACCTCTCTTTACTGTCTTATCATCAGTTTTATGTGGTGAAAATTTTGGATTCAACTCAAGATGTAACTTTTTAGCAACATGATAATCTATATGATCAGGAAACTCGTCCAATGGTATCTTCCTATTACATTCTTGACAAGTTTCTGTTGCTACATTATCATCCCTAGTTGTAATCAAAAAACTTGTTAATTTAGTACAATTGGTACCACCAGCAATTTTTCTTTTAGTACTTCCAGGTTTATTTTTAGCACTACTATTAGAGTTTTTCCTTTTAACATTTTTATTAGGCGATTTTTGTTTAGCTACCACATTATTTCTCACCGGTCTATACAAATCAGCTTCATCACGTACAATTTTTAAAGCAACATGATAATCCATGTGTGATATGAAATCTTGTATATCAACCCTTTTGTCACACTCTGGACATATTTGGTAGTTGTCAGAGGTGGTGTTTGAACTGCTACTTTCAAAATGTGATTGCCTGTTACTTGAATTAAGATAAGTGGAATTAATATCATGTAAACTTAAACCTGATGTATTTTTATCATCAATATCTTCTTCAAACACATTGTTTATTACACCATTAATATTTAAACTATCAATTGTTGAGTGTGAAATTTGATTCAGATCCATCTGAGAATCGCTTGTGTTTATTATCTGATATTCTTCTTGTATTGAGTCTAGTTTTGCAGTATCTTGACTTTCCACTTCTATTGAGACTAGTTCTGCAGTATCTTTAGTTTTGACTTTCATTGGATCTAGTTTGGCAGAATATTCAGTTTCTACTTCCATCAAGTTTAGTTTAGCAGTATCTTCAGTTTCTAGTTGCATCAAGTTTTGTTTAACAGTATCATTAGTTCCAATTTGCATTGAATTTAATTGAGCAGTATATTTAGTTTTGAGTTGCATTGACTCCAGTATTGGAGTATCTTGAGTTTCTACTTGCATTGAGTATAGTTTTTCAGTATCTTTAGTTTTCACTTGCATAGAGACTAATGTTGAAGTGTCATGAGTTTCTACTTGAATTGAGTGTGTTTTCAGTGTATCTTCTTGCATTGAATCTGTTATCATAGTATTTTCTTGCATTGAGTCTGTTATCGAAGTACCTTCTGGAAATGAATCTATTATCTGAGTATGCCTTGGCAATGAATATTTTATTTGGCTATCCTGAGGTACTTTTGTAACTAATAGTTTAGATTTATATAAATTATCTTGATCAGTGGAATCTGTATTAAAAAACTTTTTGAAAAATGATGTTTTAGAACTATCTCTGGGCACTGATTTACTGTCTGCAGACATGTTATAAATGACATTTGTTTTCAGACCAATCTCATTTTTATTGATATCCCCACAGACTCTAGTAGTAATTCCTTCAAATGCACATACATTTAAAGCATTTTCATATTTGATGTCAAAAATTGATGTTACTTGCGACTCACTTTTCAGTTGAATCATATTATCTTTACTTTTTAAAAGTGATGTAATTTGTTTACTATTATCTTCATTTACAATGTCTATTGCACTATTCATATCAAGTTTTCTTTTGAATAATGGTGTAACCATTTCACTTTTTGATGTGTTGGCTATATCATTATCATTAATTCTTTTAAAATATGATGTAATTCCTCCATTTTTGCATTCACGTACAGTATCAACATCCTCACTTTTGGATCTTGCAACATTTGAATCATCTTGAAATAATGATTGAACACCTGTATTTGCTTCTTTACTTTTACAATTACTTATATTCTTTGCTTCTCCGCTTTTACAATTACTAGTATTTACATCGTCTCTTCTTTTAAAAAACGATGTAATATCATTAACATTCTTACTAAGGTCCTCAAACTTTCCAGCACTAATTCCCAAAAATTTGATACAAAATGATCCATCTGGTCGCATACAAAACCTTTTAATAACTTCATAAGCATCACTCATAATTCTAGATGATTCATACGAGTTTAAAACATGTGTTCGAGAGCTTGATACATCCTTTCTATTAACTGGCTGTGCAAAGTTTATTACCATTTGTTTCGCCTTCCTATTATTTTCCTCAATGTCTTTCTCAAGTCGTTCTGATATTTCTATGGACAACTCTTTCAACCAATGTTCCACAGACTCGGCTGTTGTTAGTGCTGAACGACCTGGGAATTTCTTGCAACAACCAATTGATTTTGAGACTAGTCGGATTGTAACAGGTTCTAGATCAATGCCTCTTGCTATGTTATAAAGCCAATTCCTTAAAAATAAAATACATAAATATTATTTGATATTCCAAATTAATTAATAAAAAGTCTACAGCTAACAACCCAAGGGCTTTACCACTGGTAAAGGGAGAAGCTCAAAAAATTGTAATCACCACGTATTTACCTTAACTTAACAGAAAACCTCTGAAAAACTGTGAAAGGTGTTTCACGAAATTTCGTTTACAACGAGATTTGAACTCTTAATCAGTACAGAACGCTCGGCGCCTCTAACCACTAGGCCACTGAGCTGGGTATTAAATAATATTTAAGATATATTTATTTAAAATAATGATTATCCAGAAATAAATCATTAATTTCAAACAAATATTCTGCATCTCCATCGGGGCGAATTTTCGCGAATCACCTTTCACAGTTTATCAGAGAGTTTCTGTGAAATTAAGGGCAATTAAACTCCTCTGAGCTTCCCCCTTGAGCATCAGAAAAGGCTGATAATCCCATAAAGATAGAAGTTCTTTTATTCTGCATAATAATAATAACATTTTATTTCCCAACAGTTACCCATTTACAGGTAAATACACAGAAGGAACTAATAATCAATATTGAAATTTACATGCACACATTATAATTTGAATATACTTACGCTGTTTTTTCATCAAAATGTGAAGCTAGCTCCCTTTCAGAAAACTTGTAAAGTTCATTCATGTTCTCAATTCCAATTTTTTCTGATATTTGTTGCCCAAATTTTCCTCCCAAACTTCTAAGTTTCCTTATAGGCATGTTCTCATACAATATAGGGACTGAATTATGAGGCAGAATTGTTTGCTGGTTCGGTTTATGAAGCCCACATACAAGTTTTGCAAGTATTTTGTTGTGTGCTATGCCAGCGGAACATTTGTACCCTGTAATGTTCTTTATATTTAATCATACAAGGTTTTAGCAATAGTGAAAATATCAATATTTTACAAATATGAACACTATTGTTATCAATTATATAAAGGGTGTACCTATTAACAACATGGAACTAAAGGGGTTGAGGGGTAAAGATGCTAAGGTTTGATGCGGGGGTGGCTAGAACAGGGGAGGAAAAGCATAGCGAATTCAGGGTATAATTTTGGAATATAGTTGGACTATATAATGTTGGGAATGTGGGGATAAGAGTGAATAAACATGAATGACATATTGGGTTTGCTGGAGACCTGGGTAACAGAGGAGTGAATGCAAGTGGATCATCACAACTGGATTAGATGATGCAGGGGATGAACTAAGAAGAGTAGACAATCAAACAAAGTAGACTTTTTAATACAAATATTTAACAGTTATTTTACTGACCTGTTTTTTTAAATACCTCAGCCCGAATTTCCTCTGCAATTGCTCCTCCTATTGCCAGTTTTAAATTACTTTCTGTAGGTAAATCACTATCATAAATGCTTTCTAAAAAATTGATGGGCTCTGGATATCCCACAACATGAGTAGTTTCAAGATCACAATCTTTTATTCTTGAATTATTTTGTAATCGTAACTTTACTGCATCTGTGATATCAAGGTAGGCCTCATCTACAGAAGCCCTTTCTAATAGCGATGTGAATGTCTGCAAAACACTAGCAACCCTTTTGCCAGCTTCTCTATATCTATAAAATAAAATAATTATGTACAAATTCCTAGTGCCTAGAAGAGGGGAGGAAGAGCACAGTGATGTCAGAGTAGGATTTTGTAATATACTTAGACTGAGGATAAAAATGTTGGGGCAGATGTGAGGAAAGAACTGGAAGAGTGAATAGATATAACAGACAATAGTGGATTTGCTGAAGACGTGGACATAGAAATCTGCAGAAGGCTGGTGTGAGAGAGTAAATGGCTGTTATTATTCAAGGTTATTCTCAATAAAGAATAATTTTAAATGTATAAATTCAATAAATTTAATAAGTAGCTTACTTTGTTAAGTCAGCCTTGCCTCGAACATTTGGAACACGAACCAATTGAATTTCTGGACAAATTTTCTGAGCCTCATCACCTCTCATGTGTCTTGTTACACCTTTGTCTCTTGCTGGATAATTTACAGCTATAATACTAAAAATTACTGTACAATTTACATTTTAAATTAGATAAACTATATACCCTCCTCCACGCCAGGCATTGTATTGAACAACTGCAATTGGTTTTCCTCTAATTGATTCATCCAAATTTTCTTCTACTTGGCAATAAAAACAGTCCATGTCCACTAAAATCACTACTCTATCTGTGTATGACATGGTATCACTGTTTCTTATTATTAATTATTACTTTTAGACTAATCAGTGTTTTTCAAAATAAGAAATTACTTAAAAATTAGATGGTAAAATATATTGCGGGAAAATGTTTGGTTATAGTCAACATAAAGGACGTAACAGATTGGATGCGTTCAGCAAAGCAAGTAGTAGACTCATCATGGATTAAATATTTCTGTTTATAAACTAATAAGTTTCATATTCCTATTAGATGTTATTTGAGAGTATAATTATGAGGTTTATATGCCTGGGTTCCTAAAACAAAAAGTAACGTAGTTAGTACATTTATATATAGTTTTAGTTAACTAACTTACACAAGTTCTTCGTGAACTTCACAAAATAACTTCATTGCATGATATAATATTCTTTCTGAATTTCAAAATTCCTGTCTGATTGATGAACACTGATGCCAGCAATATAGCAATTATACATCTAACTTGTAATATAAGTTGCCTAAATTATAGTAGATTCAAGTAAATTTCCTGTACCGGCCCTGTACTATGCGCATTAAACATCAGTATAAACATAACCTCAACTTGTCAGTGATATTTGTTGACAAATTTCATTGAATCTGTTTTCACGTAAACAGTAATATGCCCTCCAAGAAAAAGAAATACAATGCTCGATTTCCAGCGGTAAGATTTACATTTGTGCCATTGCATTAATATACTGAAATCAACGTTTTTCAGGGACGGATTAAAAAAATAATGCAAACAGATGAAGAAGTTGGAAAAGTGGCACAGGCTGTACCAGTTATTATCTATATCCTTTTATAAACATTCGTAGTTGTTGTGTAGGCATATGTTTTTAATTATTTCACAGATATATTATAATTTTCCTTAATGATATATACCTCGTACTTTGGAATTGTTTGTTGAGTCTCTCTTGACAAAATCCATGAATATAACAATGTCAAGAAATGCAAAGACATTAACACCATCCCATATGAAACAATGTATACTATCAGAAAGCCGATTTGACTTTTTAAAGGACCTAGTGAAGAATATACCTGATGCTAGTATACAAGAAGATAACGAGAACAATGCTATAGAGGCCATAGACTACAGTACTAGTAGAAGTGTTGAAGAAGAGGACCCTAATGATAAACCTGAAATTGTAGCAAATTTCTACATGGAACAAAGTACTTCAACAGTAAGGACTCCTGTAATACAATATAGCCCAAAAATAGGTAATCCTACCATTAGAGACAATGAGGATATGCAAGTTGAAACTGTACCAACTGTAAGACCACTTCCCAGTCTAATACCAATGGGTGTACCTAAACTAAACTTTTCTGTTGAGAGCCTAGTAAAGCAAGATCCAAAAATACAACTACCAGTTCCAGATTTGGTACCCACACATACAATAATGTCACCACCTAGTTTGATACCAGCACCATTGAACCTTATCTCACACAATAACTCCAATACTAGTGATAGTCTGTATATTGATGAAGATTATGATAATTGAATTATCTTACATAACCTATGTAATTTTTATAACTATACCTCTATGTTAATAAAGACTGATTCACGACTTCAATTTTGTACCTAATTAAATAATTTCATTATACTGTATTAATGATTTTAGGCTACAAATTTGATTTCTACAATCAGTAACCACATATTGTAGTTGTATTTAAAACTGTTGTTAATAATATGAATGTTAAAGACAATACATAATTGGCACACACACACAAAATACACAAAAGTGGATGAAATAAAGTAAACATGTTTATAAAAAATATTTTATATAAGTATAAAAAATAGTTTACATTACATTGGTATGTACAATAAGTACTCTTTAAGATTATAAAGAATTATATCTATATACAATATTTACCTTATATATAAATATTTTTAACTAGACATACAAAAAAAGGTCTTATAAATAATATTGCATTCGTAAATTTGAGTTTATGTACAATGAAGGTATGTTTTTATATAAAGGGTAACTGTTATGTTTGATATAAAAAGAATAAGAGACATGAAAAATAAATACAATATAATTTAAATAAAAATAATAAATCCAGTTCAGTTTATACAAATAAGATAAATTAATATTAAATTACAACATTAAACATGCTACTTTATAAAAAAAAAAAAGACGACTGTTTAGTACTTTCAGGAATAAAACACATTACTCGCACCAATAATACAAACTGTATTCAATTCAACTGAATAAATATTCTATCAGCTAAGCTCATTTCCTTCATACAAACTTTCACATTGTTCTAGCAGTCTTAAAACAGGGTTGATATTGTAGGGGAACAAGTCTTTTGACACTAACCTATTGATTTGCATTTTTAATCTAATTAATACAGTCATTGTGTTATCCAATTCATTTATTCTGGAACCAGCTGAGCTCTCACAGCAGCTCGATAAAAATTTCGACCAGTTCCTACGTGTATATTTCAAAAACCTTAATAAATACAGCAAGAAACATGTTTCATTACTAACTAAAAAATCCAATAAAACCCCTGAATCATGTCCAACTATTGTTAGAAATTGAATAAACGAAAAAATCGGATTTAACATATTAATTAAATCAGGAAACACTGCGTTTCTATAAGATATACCAATAGTGATATCAAGTGTGCAAACCATTGATTCAATCATATAATCATCTTGATCACTAAATAAATGTATGAGTATTTTAGAAAAAGGCGTTTCGGGATGAAAATCCAAACTGGTTTTTAAGAAATATTCCACCTTTTTTAGGACATCACGAATTGAACGTTCTATCAACTGCATATCTTGATAAAAATCATAATCATCTGATCCCACACTGGAATCTGAACTATCTGATCTAGCTTCCTTAATAGTTATTGCAACAGATTTAAGCACCAGTAAAACCATTTTCTGCAGTAAAGTTTTATCAGTACTGCTTTCATTAGCATTAACACTCTGAATGGTACCTAGAAAACTATTTACAGTAAAACCTTCATTTCGTTTATATGGCAAACTGTCTAACAATCGGTGATCTTTTACATATCGTACAATTAAATGTGCTAGTTGGCATGTGTCTTCAGGGAGCATATCTTGTAAAGCTAATGTACTGCCATAACATAGCACTTCATTAAATAGTGAAAGCAACTGGTTCCAAATTAAAGGTGGTAAGTTGCCATGTAGTAGCCTCACAAAAATTTCCAGATGTGCATAAAATGGTTTTGTATCAATCACACTTAAGTTCGCTTTAACTGAAATCGTACTTTCCCATAGAGATAGAAATGTTAGTATACATGTTTGTGCTTCGACACAATCATTATGCACTATAAGGTTCTGTATTTTACTGATTAAATCAGGCCATTTGGCTTCCAAACTTTTTATGATTAATCCTTTAATGGCTGATGTGTCATAACTATCTGGATCACTAAATGGTACTGTGCTGCAGAAATTATCTTGATTAGAGCTTGAGCTAGCACTTTCATTAACCTGAGATTCCTCTAAAATATGGATTTCAATATCCTTCCATTCAACCACACGTTTTATAATTTCTAATGCAAAGTTCATTTTAACATAATCAATACTTTCCATTGTTAAATAATTTATGATTGTTTCCAACCATTCGTTATTAATGTTAGTTTTAGCGACAATTAGAAAACTGCTGAGTACTTTTGTTGATAGGAAATTAATGTATTTGTTTCTAGTATCACACAGTGATATAATTTGTTCAATTAAATTGTACTCGTTTCTTATAATGGTGTCGCATATATCCACTATTCTTGAACATATAAACCCTTTGTTGTTTTGTTTCAAGTATACATCAAACAAAAGTTGGAGTTTTGATAGGAATTCTAATGTTTTATCAGTAGGTGACTCGATTAACATTGCAGTTCGTGTTCCATTTATGTCTTTCACTTGTTGCCCTTCAAAAGGCTTGCGTAATGTAGCTTCGGATATCCCGCACAAACACTGTTTTATTAAATAGCTTTGAAAAATATCCATATTATCATCACTACTAAATGTTTCTGATATAATACTATTAATACTGTTACTGCTTTTTATAGCATCTTGTCTATCATGATTGGTTAATTGGTGTAGGTCATGTGATGCAATGTTATAAATATTCTCCCCACTGTTGTAGTTTAGAATTGATTGGGGGAATATTTCTATATCTGGAGCAGGTTCTATCGAAGAGTGGTCTTCATTGTCCCTTCCGGCAGGTGATTTAGCTGTTGTGATGTTCAGTTGACTGTTTAATGTGTTCAGCGTGATATCAGCTTCATTCACAGTCACAGGCAGTGATAGGTGCAGCGAGGATAAATCTGTTCTCATCCCACCATCTGAGAGAGCATGAATGTAGTCAGGCTCATCTGATGTGTGATCATCATCACCTCGACGAAGCTTTTTCTTCACCGGCTGTTCCGACGCCATCTTTTGCTCCTTTTCTCGTAGCACCATTAGAGAGGATGTCACTGGGCAGGAATTGTGAATAAATCACCCCCTCTGTGGCACTTCAGATTATGAAATTATGAGTATCTGAAAGAATTAACATGTTAATGAATTTATATTGTATCAGAAATGTATGGTATTTGCACAATTAATTTTTTGTATCAGGAGTAATGATTGGTTGGATATATATTAGTGCATATAGAAATATGAAAATGATCACAAACAAAAAACCTATATCTTCTACAACACTCAAAAAACCTCTATCTTCTACAACACTCAAAAAACCTCTATCTTCTACAACACTCAAAAAACAATATATACATATTCAATTAAAACAAATTAAATACACTCCTCCTCCAACTATTTAACTCTGCCCTTGCAAATTTCCTTTCCCACACCAACCTCCTGCAGATTTTCATGCCTTTCCTATCCTCTCTTAACCATTCACTCACCTTCCTGCAATCCCCTACCCACTCTGTTTTCACTCCCTCATACTCATTGGCAAGGTGCCACCACATGTTGCCACCCTTACTACACAACACACATGTGTTGTACCCTAGCCACATCCACACTTTTGTTCTTCTCTCTTATGACCCACACCTCGCTCTTGCCATGGACACCCTGGTCGATCTACCCCTAGCTAGTAACTGGGGTTTCCTCCACACTTGCCACTCAACATAGCCAGGATTGTATGAGCTCTCAGCCATTCTGACCTGTCTTTCTTGCCACTTAATATCCTTCTATCTCTACCTACATCCTTCTTCTGTCCTTTCTACATCCACTCTCAGTTCTACTTCTACAGCATCATTCATTTGATCTTTTATACATTCACAACTAACCCTCTCTTATGAAGGTACCTTCAAATTCTTTCAAACATCTCTTCCACTTATAGTGACTTAGTGTGAAAATCTGCTCAGCTTTGATAATGAAACTAGAGACTTATTCATGTTTCTTGATGTATCTACTACAATCTAAATCACTCTTGTAACAGGGGTTGTAGGCGAAATACTTTGACAACCTGTAGTCTAAAATAATATATGTTTATGACAATAATAGTAATGTTTAATTTAAAGATGAGTATAGCCTGTCAAGAAGCTTGATTATGCCAAAAACACTCTGATAATAACATAGAAGTTCAAAACTGGTATCAATTACCATTTCAATTCTGGAGGTAAAGTCTACATAATTAAAGGTTATAATAATACTGTAAGCCCAATGCTATAATTCAACTGTATTCAAACTAAAACCTGAAACAATTTAACCCCAAATAACTAGACTTATTACATTACATTTAATGCCTGTCTATAATATGACACTACTAAAATCAAGCGATCAAAACCAACAGTAGTCACACACACATCTCATTCAACAATCATTTTCAAGACATTTTAAATCATAAGGTGAGTGCTCGATACATTAATGAAGTAGAATAGGTAGTAAAGATTGATCTAACTACAGTGATAACTTACACATAATTTTTTGAAAAATTGTTTTGATTGACAAGGAGTCCCCATTATAAACAGTAGCCAATTATCCACGTTCCAATCAATTCCCGTACAAAAATCACTGCTGGTGTAGGTATAAAACGGCTCACACACTAATTCACTATTTATATAAGCCGTATTCGTTAAATTATTGACAAATTAAAGTTGTAAATTTACACACATACACAACACACTCCATTGCGTACAATATGATGCGTGATTCAAGCGATGGATTGTATACATGATTTTTAAATGTAATTCCTGAGGGTGGTAAAATCCAAACAGGCTGTATTTAGGCAGCGAATTCAATTTAATACCGAATATGTTGTGATTTGATTACCAGTTTCGTATTTTTAGCGAGATATGAATTTATTTATACAGGAGATTTTTATGGATTTGACTAGGGTCATTTCTGAACACAAAGAATGTGCGCTGTTGCCACATCTCCTGCACCATTCATAATTTTTATATTGCATTTTTTAAACCTAATGCGGTATTTCAGCTCTAAAAACCATTTGTATATGGTACAGGTTTAAATTTGAGATGTGTGGGACTAAACATAAGGGCCCGATTGAGTTTTATAAGGGAAATATTGAGGTTTTTAGATATAGACAGAACGCCGTGCGTAACACGGGTGAGCGCTTTAAAATTCATCCGCAGTCGCTTGAGTCTGGATGTCTGGGTTTTGTTAAAAAAAAAAGTATGAATGAAAAAAAAACTTAATTTCTACAAAATATTAATTATGTTTGATTAAAAATATAGATTTAATTAATAAAAATTGGTGTGGATGTTAAACATTGTAGGTTTCATCAAACATTTCTGCAGGTTGTTTAGAATGAATTATCCAGGTGTGGTCAATAATAATTTGAATAGTAGTATTTGTTATAATTCTGTAACTGGCTATTGACCTTCGGGTGCCAAAATTTGAATAAACTACGTGGAAAACTATTAGGAATATGTTATGTTTATAATTACCATTTTGTTTTGTTGTTATTGTTGTAATTGTTGTTGTTGTTTAATGTATATTAGATGATTTTGCTGTTATTATTTTTTTGTAATTATTGTTTTAATTGCTTACATGTTCTCTTGCTTCATATATAATTAAATGCCTTTTCTATGTTTATGAATTCTACGAATACTCTTCCTTTTGCCTGTATTGCTATTTGTTTGTTTTGTCTTATTGTAAACACATGGTTCTGTGTGCTTCTTCCCTCTCTGAAACCGCTCTGCTGCTTTTTTGTCCTATTTCCTATTTCTTCTCTTATTTTACTATCTAGTAAAAGTACTGAACTGGGTCGTGAATTACATAGCTGCACATAGCACATGAATATTGAAACTTGTTCAAGTTTCTTGATGTAGATTCATCAAGAAACTTGAACAAGTTTCAATATTCATGTGCTATGTGCAGCTCGCACTATGACCAATGTCTTGAATAAGAGACATGCGCAGTGCGTGATTGGTCATAGTACGAGCCGAACATAGTACATGTATAATTGAAAATGGAAACTTGTTCAAGTTTCTGGACGAATCCAGCATAGACAACCCTAGAATCTAGTACAATGTAATTCACGCTTAATGGTGGTTTTAAATGTCAGTATAATCGAAAGTAAATTAGCCCATCCTTACAGTTTAGGCCTCTAGCAAAATACAATTCAGCCGCCGCCGATAAATATATACAAACCATCGAATTAAAATATTATAGTTATTTGAAACAAACATTGTCCCACTCAATAAACCTATTTTGTAATTTATTTGTTTGGGTTTTAAACTGTTATACAAAAGGAAGTGACGCAAAATTGTGTATCGAACATTACATGTATACGATGTTGCCACATTTACAATTAATCACAATCGCTTTAATTAACAAAGAAACCTGCCATGATTGATTGGCAATATAATCAGTCCCATTGTCTGTATTAAATAAATAACACTGATAATTAATATTTAAAAATCGTGCATGTAATTGCGAATATGTTTGGCATCACCGCCATATACGACTGATGGTTGCCGTGAGTGTACGCGCTAGTGGGGGTGGTTCTCAAACTTAAAATGGCTACTGGAACTTTAGTTTACTGTGAAGTGTTTTAAATGTATCGAAAAACGAGTTAGCACCCGATACTATCCTATCTAAAAAAGGTATTTATTGTGTGCGCAAGGTGTGTGGTGGGTGGATGCGTTCGGTGTGCAATCGGCTAGTGCGTGTAGGCCTCGCATTCCGTGCCGTGTTTATATTTAGGTTATTCCTTATTTATTATATCCTATTTTGCATCGGCGTTTCGCTTGTGTTGACATTTATCTGCTGGGTTTGTGGTGCTCGTATTTCACTGGACGATTAGCAAGTGTTGCCCAACTGGGGTATTTATTTATTATGGATTATTTGTTGTTGGTTTGTACAAAATGTCAACCCAGAGGCTGATTTATGCATAACACACAGGCTATATAATCAGGCAGGATGTGTGTAGTGAAATGCTAATTAATAGTAAGGGACATGTGATAAACAGTTAAACTAATGTAGGCATATTTTAAAAGTCTGCTTGCTCTTTAATTCTACCTTGCAATTCATGTAATTTATGATAATTATTTCAAAATATGGATAAATATTATGATTTTATTACCTTAGATTGTATAATTGAGTTGTTGGTTTATACATTTATTTATTAACGTAAATGTATGATTTATGTAACAATACATTTATTATTCTATGAATAATATATTGTGTGCATATAATAATATAAAATATTTGTGATAATAAGCAAGTTAGCTGTATGAGTTTAATACATGCAAATGAAGAAATTTCATTTAAATTCGGTTTAGCTTTTACAGTTTTTTTTATGAAGTTAAAGTAAATACCTAATGATTAAAAAGATTCTCCCATTATCTACAGAAAAACTGTGCCTGTATACACCAACATCCCATAAACTTTATAGGTCCCATAAGCTATTGAATGGATAGATTGATAATGTCAATGTGACAGAATATGCCAAAACAAATGTCAAACACCTTGAATAGTGCTTGCAATTGGAGCTTTGATGACAGCTTTTGTTTAAATATTCAGTGTTTGCAATAGAGAGAATCTAAAGTAACTACATTTCCTATATAATGTATTTGTTGCTCTGCTCCCACAAAACAGATTTTATCTAAACTACAATTCTGGTGTTATATGGTTTTTCCACACACCAATTCAGTTGTTCCTGCAATTTCTTATGAATTAATCTATTAAGGGCTGGTTCTACAGTTGATATTTAACTGGAGAATAAGGCTATTTGTGGAATAACTTTGATATATTGGCCTCAATATCTCAAACTTATTCCACAAATAGCCTTATTCTCCAGATAAATGTCAATTGTAGAACTGGCCCTACATCATAAAGGCACCTTACATGGTCAATAATACTGTCAGTCCTAGTACTGTCTGTATTTTCATCAATCCTTTTACATTTATCAAGTAATGAATTATCCGGATAAACATCAGTATTCTCTTCATTTCATCATTACTATACCTTACACGATCAGTAATACTGTCAACATGGTAGAATAATGAATATTTTCAACATGTTATTGTACAGTAATACTGTCATTATTGTAAAATATTGACAGTATTATTGATCGTGTAAGGTGCCTTATAGAAATGCAACATTCAACATTGTTGACTTTAAATTGATTAATTAATTAAAATAGTGAATGGGTATAGTTTGGTTGGTATTGAAATACCTGTCCACCCCTCTCTGTTCTGAAATTTTTTTTAATGGCAGAACACTTTCTAGAATAGTTTAGAGAACATAAAACCTGTGTGTCGAAACTATGCAAACAAAAGGGTAGTATTGTTCATTTTTAGAAAAACTTTTACAGTTTATCTCTGTGTCTAAGTTGACTTGTCTGTAGACATGATAAGAACACTCTTTCTAGAATAGTTTAGAGAACTTAAAACCTGTGCCTTGAAACTATGCAAGCAAATGGGTGGTATTGTCCATTTTTTAAAAAACTCCTGCAGTTTATCTGTGTGTCTAAGTTGACTTGTTTGTAGACATGAGAAGTTTTTTTATGTATAGTGCTTGAAATATGTTTCGTATGGTTACAGATATCGCCTAATGTATGTGACAGATTTTAATTATGACTGAGGTGCAGGCTGGTGGTGGAGCCATGCCTGAAGTAGCTGGTGAACGGCGGTTACGCCAACTCGAGTCCCTCTTTTTGGGGGGACCTGTGCAAGGACAAACATTTAGCATAGAAACCCTCATAGACGTACTACTCATACTATACGACGAATGCTGCATTTCAAGTCTTCGGCGCGAAAAAACTGTCTCCGCTTTCATCGAATTTGGTATGTGCATAGTTTTTATTTCATATGTCCTATACAATAATAATAATGTTTATACAATGTTAATGTACATAGTGGTAATTACATCAGTCAAATAAACTAGTTAAGGACCATTTCTACAGTTGACATTTAACCGGAGAATAAGGCTATTCATGGAATAAGTTTGAGATATTAACACCAATATGTCAAACTTATTCCACAAATAACCTTATTCTCCAGTTAAATGTCAATTGTAGAACCGGCCCTAAATCAGTTTGATCCCTTTGTTAAAATAGCAGATTAGCCCTTTGTTGATATGTGTAGTATTATGGTATGTATTATCTATTATAAAAATATTATAGATCTGAAAAGAAAATTCAATTTTTGTGAGGGATACAAATTTGTGTTCAATTTTCTGTTTGTTATGAATTAAGATAACTATTAGGTGGACTGTTGTAGAAGTGCAGGTGCAAGTTATAAAAGTTATACAATAACTTATTGTTAACAAAATTACTGACTGCTTGCAATTAGTAATAACAGTTTTCAATCCTATGTCAACTGTATAAACACTTGATATATAGTTATTATAGTTTTAATATGTATATATTTCAATCTTACACTTGCTTTTGTTACAGTTAAGCCTGTAGCCTCTAATATAAAATCCTTGCGATTATCAAGAGATGATTTTGATATAATTAAGGTTATTGGCCGAGGTGCCTTTGGAGAAGTATGTGTTGTGAAAATGAGAGGATCAGACAAGGTTAGTATGTACACATAGTACACTACTTCTGTAATTATTGATGTTTCATAACATTAATAATAATAATAATAAGTTCATTCATGTTAAGTACACTACTCCCACAAGTAATTACATAAGTTATAGATTACATTATAATATAAAAGCATATTTATTTATGTATTGTGTATATAGTATGCATTGTTATATAAATATCGATTAATGTCATCCATATCATTCAACAGTCTAATTAATTTTTCTCTATATTTCTATTTAGGTCTTCGCCATGAAGTTATTAAATAAGTGGGAAATGCTCAAAAGAGCTGAAACAGCTTGCTTCCAAGAAGAACGTGATGTACTGGTATACGGAGACAGACGATGGATTACGCATTTACATTATGCGTTCCAGGTATTTTTTGGTGTTTTATTATAATTCTAAAATAACGGTTTAAACTTCTACTTCAAACTAATTAATCTGCGGTAATACATACGTTTATGTCTTATATATCTCTTTCTTTGATTACATTGAATGTATATTATACGTTATTGAAGTTAACAAAGTTGATTCATTACGTGCAGGTGATGATTATAAAATAGTTATCTTTGTTGCCACATCGTAGAAACTTAATCAGGAATTCAGCTGTTCTAGTTACTCACACATGAGCATTGAAGTTTCGAAGACTATCATAAATAGTACCATATGCTGTGCAAATTAGATTATAATCACTAAATATTATATACGATAATTATTTATTTATTAAGATTAACATATTTTATATACATTTTTCAACTATTTACAACAAAATATCATAATGGGCTGCTACTTGCGCCGTTCTCCTAGACACATATTTAGAGTTTAAAACAGTAAATGCATTTATAGCCATCCTGTGTTACGAATTGAACAAGCCTGTTTTAAAGCACGATGAGCATAAGGAGATATATAATATTCCGGCGTATACAATTTAGTCGCGTTTGTGCATTATCTCCCGGCAACAGTCTAGACTATATATATTCTATACGGCCTCAATGAACATAGATGAATATGAAGGAAATCCTGATCATGTATGAGCGTTTCAAACGTGTCGGCCTTTTCAGTTGTATTGTATATTGAAAATTGCATGACCGATTTTATCCAATTAATAATTTCTAGGATGAATCCAATTTATATCTCGTTATGGACTATTACTGCGGCGGTGATTTATTGACTCTGATTACAAAATTTGAGGATCGTCTTCCAGAGGATATGGCTAGATTTTATATTGCTGAAATGGTACTGGCTATAGACTCAATACATAAATTACGTTATGTACATCGGTAAACTGCACAATTTAACTATTTATTCAACTGATTTACTTAAATATTTCAATTTGCAGAGATATAAAACCCGATAACGTGTTGTTAGATGCCAACGGGCATATTAGGCTAGCTGATTTCGGTAGTTGTTTAAAGTTGAACGACGATGGTACTGTGCAATCGAATGTGGCTGTAGGAACCCCGGATTATATTTCCCCTGAAATTCTACGTGCAATGGAGGATGGCCAGGGTCGTTATGGACCTGAATGTGATTGGTGGTCGTTGGGTGTTTGCATGTACGAGATGTTGTTTGGGGAGACGCCTTTTTACGCGGAGAGTTTGGTGGAGACATATGGGAAGATTATGAATCATAAAAACTGTTTCGATTTTCCAACCGATGTGGAAGTGTCTGATGCTGCTAAAGACTTAATACGACAGTTGATTTGCAGTCAGGATTTTCGATTGGGACAGAATGGAATACAAGATTTTAAGGTTTGTTAGAATTATATTGCTTCTCCAGCCTTCCAAATCATATGCTGTAAAGTGTAAACATATGTATATGTAGCTACTAAGACAATATGTAATTTTTTGAGATTATTTAAAATTGGACTCCATTCAACTGTTTAAAGAATATTATTTAAATGCCCATGATGATAAATATAATATGATCATAGTAGCAGTCATGACTCACCTATTTGAACACACCATTGTAATCTTGGTAGGTTATGTTTCAAATTTTCTTATCGTAAAATCAATGGTACAACAAAGTTTATGTAACTTAAGTTACAGCATAATTTTAGGTTAATTACTGTGAAGTTTAAGTAAATTATATCTTTATTATGATACATTATCTTATAAAATTAACAAGTTTGACTAGATATTATACATATTTTATATGTATTACAGTTTATATTAAATTGTTATCATATGACATGATAAAATAATTTAGTGGAATATTGTTATATTTATAAGAAACACATTTAATGTTGTTTACAAATGGGTATTGACTGCTACAAATGATATTTCTTTAGTAATCTGAGGCAACTAAAAAAATCTTTTTGCGACATATTCAGCATATTCTTGAAAATTCATGTTATTATTTTTATTCATAGAATCATCCCTGGTTTGAGGGTGTTGACTGGGATGGGATTAGGGACAACAATGCTCCCTACATCCCTGAAGTTTCAAGTCCTACCGACACATCAAACTTTGATGTGGACGATGCTGATATACGAACATCTGATGTGGTACCACCAACACCCGCAAATTCCGCCTTTTCCGGCCTACATTTACCTTTTGTGGGATTCACATTCACACAGGGAAGGTACGATTGTGTCAACTATACAATTTAATTAGTTATTAACAATAATTTTACCTATTGCAGTTGCATATCAGATTTAGGCACTTCAATAGTGGACAAATCAAATACTATTGATAAACAGAATAAAAAGAATCAAAGCGGCGATATCATGTCTTTGGCCTTTACGCAAGAACGTGAGGTTGAAAAACGAATGTCGCCCGATGGCACGAGAAAACTGCAGGATGAAATAAATGTGCTTACAAAAAGGAATTGCGAGTTGGAGTCGCAGTTACGGAGTTTTGAAAGTACTGGTAGTCAGTCTAAAGAAAGTATAAGTGATTCTGTTGATGGTTCAGAAAGTAAGTGAATTTTTTTAATGACCTCGAAATTTTCCTACATTTTTACGATTTATAAAAAAATAACCTAGCTTAGTCGCCTAGTAGTTAGAGGCACAGTCCATCTACGTACTAAGCATTGGGATCAAGGGTTCAAATCACGTTGTGGGTGGAATTTATATATTAAACCAAAAGATATCCAAATCATATCTAGTGCTTAAAATTAAAAAATGGCTGATGTCAACACCACATAACACTGAATTAATATTAAATCAAATTTAAGATATTTTCATTCGACTTTACATTTTCTCGTTTTAATATTTTCACGTTTTGACATTTTCATTACCTTACTACATATATCATGCGACCATTTTCGCGCAAACGTATACAAGTTACTGCCGATGACATCACTTGTTGACACATATGGATATTATTGCAGGTAAACTAAAAGATATGGAAAAGATTGTTAAGTTATTGAAGCAGGAAAAAGATGATATTATTAAAGACAAGCAGGACTTGCAGGAGAAATTAAAGTTGCAAGACAAAGAACTGAAAGATGCGCTGGCGCAGAAAAAAGTTGCGATGGCTGAATACACTGAGGTTTCTG
The DNA here is from genome assembly GCA_963942505.1 of Lordithon lunulatus. NCBI lineage: Eukaryota > Metazoa > Arthropoda > Insecta > Coleoptera > Staphylinidae > Lordithon > Lordithon lunulatus. The sequence goes on from OZ012666.1 coordinate 61,688,222, forward strand.
ACAAACTTTCTGAGCTGCGACAACAAAAGCAGAAACTATCAAGACAAGTAATGCACTTACAAACAATTATATAAAGACGTTGGTTGAAATGGTGATTTGTTTGTAGGTTAGAGATAAGGAAGAAGAATTAGAGACTGTCATGCAAAAGGTGGACTCATTACGACACGATATTAGAAAAGCGGAGAAGTTACGAAGAGAACTTGAATCGAGAGTGGAAGATGCAATAGCGGAGACGGGGAAGGAAAGGAAGTTGAGAGAACGGTCTGAGGAGTATTGTCGTCAAATGCAAGCTGAGTCGGATAGGTTGAGAGTACGTAACGAACTAGCACCTAGAGATCAACAGGATAATCACAGGCTTAAAGCCGAACTGGAAAAACTAGAAGTAAGTGGTCTTTCGTTGTAAGATTTATTAATTACCCTGACTCAGATTAACTTGAAATATTATAAACTTAAATTAAGGTGGGTTTATACTGGCATACAATTAACACTAACAAGAAATCACTTTATGCTCACAAAATAGGAATATAGACACTTACTATTTAGGTCTTATTACTTATTTTGTTACAAGAAACTATATAATCGAAAAATTGATTCCTTATTTCTGATTTTATATATTATTTCCTATTTTTGTCAGCTTTTTAGAAGTAGAGGTTTCATATAATCAGATAAATCTTTATGATCTGTTTGTTCTTTGTTCAATAAACAGATACATTTTATGAGCTGAATTTTTCTCACTGTAGAATTGCCTATAAAAACACATTTGCAAAAGTTGAGAAAAAAGGTAGATTAAAATTTTAATAATGAAACTTTGCAGCTCCAGTATAATGAAAGCCTAAACCAGCAACAAACTAGGTACAACCTGGAGATAACATCACTTCGGGAACAGTTGCATGAGACAGAAACACACAGGGATCTTCTAGAAAGAGAGGTATTTAGCATGATAAACCTATTCAAAGTTATTTTATTCGTTTTGGATATAACTTACGTCAAATATTTTATACTAGAGAAATAAACTATTCGGATTGTCAAAATTTATAAGTTGTTTAGTTTTTGCATGATCAATGTGACCTTGTTTTGTGAACATCCACTTTTGTGCTGCCCCAAATTTAGGTTCTGTTTATGAAAGAGAAACAGGAGAAGGCTCGATTGGAGGCGCTAGTAGACTCGGAACAGAATATTGCAGAGTTAAGTCACAGATATGAGCGGGAGAAGCAAATTATGCGGGAAGACAACAGTAAATTGCAGTTGAATGTCGAGTTTGTGAGTTTTTAGGGTTATTATACTATTAACGACTGTAAACGAAACTGCACTAATATATTTAGATACAAGCTTTCTAACAATGGTGGTTGAGTTTTTTTTATACAAAGTATAGTGACATCAAATCAATTTCCATTTAGAGTTGTTTACAAAGCATGTATGTTGGAAACCTATCAACTTCTAATTTAATTTATCTTAATCTATAAAACACAATCACTTAAGGGTAATATTTAAGGGGTTGTTTTACATTTCGCTAATAAAATGTATGTAGGCTGTTACATACATGTTATTAGCGAAATAAAGAAACAATACCAAATTATAGTATTAGAGTCTAGTGCCATCAGTTTTTTTTTTAAATAACGTGACCCAAGGGACCCTTTTCCAAACATAACCGCGACAGTTAATATTTTAAGGGTGTAAACTCATCTAAACTTTTCTTATGGCGTGAATTAAGGGATTATATTGAGCTTTTAGCAAAAACTATAGAACAGTATAGTATATGATTTGTACAGGTTTATAAAAACACTTATTGTTGCCTCTGAAACTTATTTTATATTTGATGATCTTCGACATGTACAAATAAACTCTAAAGGGAAATTTATTCAATATCATAATACAAGTGTAGAAAATTGTAATCACGTAGGTTTCTAGTTAACTAATACACAACTCAAGCAATTCATCACAGTGAAAAAAGAAGAAGAATAATTGGTTTACACCACTAAACTCAACAGGATGTGACTTGAAATTCTGGTTATATATCAACATAAACTGGTTTTACAATATTTGTGTTAGGACACGAAAATTCGTTATAGGTGCTTGGCTGAGCAGAGACAGCATTAGATCGATCGAAGACTACAAAATATATAATTGGATCTTTCTGTATTCACTGAGTGTATTTCTGCTTGAATAAGTCAGTTAATCACACTAATGCGTTTGTTTTACAGTTAACAGAATCTATGGGTAGATTACAAACTGAACGAGCAAATCTTGAAGTAGAATATGAACAATTGCGGAGTAAGCAAGAGAGTTTGGGCCAGTGGGAGTCTCAACTGTCTGAAATAATTCAATGGGTCAGCGATGAAAAAGATGCGCGATCGTATCTACAAGCGTTAGCCACGAAAATGACGGAAGAGCTTGAATATCTCAAACACTCGGGTATATATCTAGCAATTAATATAATTTATAATTGTAGTTGTTTGTAGCCATACCTTCACTATAGCTAAATATTTAAGAAATAGAAAAATGGTTGGAAGATTTTATGCGGGAGTGAGGAAAGTAAATGAGATATTGGATTGAGGACAGAAAGATTTTACACTTTCTGTCCTCAATTGTGTGTGTGAGTGAATGAATGTGTATACTCAAGTAGACGGACAGTGAAATATATATATATATATATAAGGGTAATTCTCACCAACTGATAGTTGGCTATATAAGAAGAACCTTTCTAAATTTAGTACTTCTATACACTATACACAATATACATTAATTTATTTTTAGGGGTATCAAACACTGTTGGTGGTGGTGACAAAAACTGGAGGAATCGAAGGTCACAGAAGCTGGATAAAATGGAGCTGTTGAACTTGCAAAGTTCTTTACAGTCTGAAATCCAAGCTAAGCAGACGATTAGTGAAGATCTAAGTAAAACAAGAGCTGAACTTCTAGCAGCACAAAAGTAAGCACTTTACATACTCATGAATTAAGGGTAGCCATTTTTTACAAGTTACACATGAGTTTTTTTTTAAGATAAAAGGAATAAGGAATCATCATGTAAGGTTGATAGATATTGTAGGATTGACCACATGTAGAAAATGACTATCTCCCATTCATGAATAAACATGTTATTATTAATGAAATCATTATAAATTTTATTTAGGGATCTGCGCGATTTCAAACAAAGAACAGATGTGCTGGCGTTGGATCTGAAAAGGAAGGAGAAACAAATAAAGGAATTGCAGCACAGGCTTGATTCTGGAGAAGGATGTAAGTACTGTTACAACTCATATTTTAGATCTACTAAAGATATACACTGAAACAATTGTTTTTCTATACTACTTTCACTGTATTAATTTAAAATCTATATGATCTTAATATTGCACCCACTCAAAGTTTTAATATTTGCAGCTACAATAATATTGTTTTGAATAATATAAGTTTATGATGTAATATTAGTTAGTTTAATCATTTGAGTGGTTGCAGTGTTTTATATTAGCACTCCCGGGTTTTAAAAGGTAGGCAATTGGTAACAGTGCTTTTTATATTATGTGTGTTCAGTGGGTTGGTGGTTGAGGCAGCTACCCCTTGTCATCGGCATCACATCGTGCTTCTGGGGAATCCTATTACTATTTCTACGCCTGTATGGTTAAAGCATACACACACACACCATATCTGACACACATACATGCGGTTACATTTATCATTTTCACACACAAATACACTAAAATAATATACAGTACAATTCATTATTTTTTTTTTGATAATTTTTATTTATTATATATAACATATTGACAAATATTTAAGTCTAATATTTAAGTCTGTTATAATTAAAATGTTTATTTTTACACCTACATACATTTAGATGTTACGTGTCATAATGCTCAAATAAATTTGTTGTTGTTAAAAAAAATTTACTACAGTTAAGTTGAAACCAGTTGATAGTGTGTTAAAAGAGAAATGTTTCCGTACACTGTTACATGCAGCGACCGTTGGAATCTCTTCGTTTCTGCGACGTCACATCAAGGGTTTGTTTTAATTGTTTAGTCTTAAAGAAAAGCTAGAGCCTGAATACTACTAAGCTTCTTTTTTTGACATTCAGCTTGGAGTGCTAATATTTCATTTTCATATTCACACCCGTTTTCTCTTACATGTTATATATTTGTCTTTTCTGCAGCTAATATCGTAAAAGGTGTTTTGTTTTTTTTTACAGTTTATGAGTTTTTAATATATAGGAGTACTAAATTTGTTTTGTGAGCGGATTTTGTTTAACATTATGTTTGCATATAAATGTTGATATGCTGCTGATTAATGGGATATTTGTACAGGGATTTTGTGTGTGCTCTTTTGTTATGCAGGATTGAGTACATTTATTTTTCAATAATTTATTATTAAGCTCTATTGTCTTTGAGAGATATGAGCCTGTGAGAATTAAAGTGGTGTAAGTCTTATTTCAATTGTTTTGACCAGTTTGATTCTCGCAGGTTCATATATAAGACAGAACTCTTCACAGAACTGGAGTATATGTATATGGAGTAACATAAGAGTTATTTATAATGTTATCAGCATATCATAAATGCTTGTAACATAAATAACTCTTAAGGGGAGGAAAAGCCGACATGTTTACCTAAAGGAACAGTTATCGCCAAAAGTACTGAAGCTATTTAAGAAAAAAATATTGCATGGTGTAGTCAATTAAATTACCTACAAAAGAGTTTCTCAGAATTTTGAAATTCGTATTTTCATTTTTTATGTAACGTTTTAATATAACATTTTCATATTAAATATTCATTATTTCTTAACAACCAGTAAAATATGCATAAGGATGAACCTACTTCTTGTATTAGTATGCCTAGTCATTATATATATTGCTTCATTTCCACAATTACTGTTCCGAAAGATTGAGTTCAGTACATGCTGCGATATCAAAATTGGCGGACATTTAAAAAGCAGATACCTGAGAATTAGAGAATTTTATAGTCCAGCGATTTCCCTACAGAGGGCTACAAATAAAAATTAAATATAATTCTCGCCAAGAGCAAACATTTTGCCTGAATTATTCGTGTATTCCAGTTCTTGACTTTTGTATCGTTTAATTTTGTCGACATTACTCGTAAATTATGCGTTTACTAGAATATAAAACACATATATTCCTGTAAATGCGACGTTGTCCCTATCTCTTTCACTTTTGTTATGTGAACGAGCGTGGTCTTCTATTACTATGTGAAGTAAACTTCGCCTGCCGTCAGAATTTGAGGTTATAATTGTTATTGAATTGTCAGACCATGTCAGACGGAATTCTTATTTAATTGAAATTGAACCACTTCTGTGAACGAATCATATAAATAATATAAGGGCATGAAGGTATTACGTAATTTATAAACAACACATTTTAGGCGACCGACATTTGGGGTCAATTTTGCCTAACATTTTCAAGAAATATACAATGGATGGTTTCAAGAGCTGTTTTGTGTACATGGTATAGTAATTTATGAGATCTTACTTACAAATCACCGCCCCTCCGGAGGCCTATAGATGCCACCAATATTCTATGATATCTACACAATATATGTAGATATATCAACCAACTCACATCCTTAGAATATACTACTAATTATGCATGTATAATAATTCAATTATAAAAAACGTTGTTATTATGAAGACCATCACACAGTTACGAATGTTATGATATACATATCTCAGTTACCTTCCATATTAATAACCAAGATATATCTAGTCAAAAATTTATTTATCTGTTTAGTTAGCTTACAAATATTATATAACTAAATTAAAATTGTATACAGTCTTACAGTTTATTTTGGTACTTTCATAGGGAAGCACATTACTATAAAGGCAATTCCAACATTAAGACAAAATATTAAAATGAGAAATCTAAATTGGAATAAGTAAGCGGAAGAAAAATAATGTGGATTAATAAAAATTTAGAAGCTTATTGCGAAGATTTAATATAGATGAATTTCAAAATTATGGAGATATATCTCCTGAATGACTATAGAATCATCAGAACTAAGAATGGGAAAAATGGCATTTTATAATTTATCTGAACTATAATGAAATTGATTTAATAAGCAATGATATATTTCATTACAATGAGATTGTAAACTATAGAGATTAAATGAAGTATACTATTTGGTTAAATATTGCTAGATTATTATTAAAATTAAGTTTATTCTATTAAGCTGGAAGTAGTCTACTACTCGATTAAGCTACCACTATAGCTAATACTGATGTACCTTACACATTTTGACACTTCGTTTACGTTTCAGGTCCTATATAATTTAGACTGTGAACAAAATGTCCCGAAAATTTGCTAAACTATTTTTTTGTACGGGCCCATTTATACGAAATATTAAATATATAGAATGCGTAAAAAATATTCTGCATCAATTCTGATATATACAATATTTAAAAACTACCGTTGCCCAACTATTTTATCCAAAATGACCCATTGGCATCATGTCCAAATGTAGATTTTAATGTGGAGTCGGTACATATACCGTGGCTCTCTTTCAAGACAAGGTATCCACATAACTACTCATTAAAGGGATTTTCGAACCAACTTAAATACGTGCTATTACACCCTCTATAACACCAACCATAACTTGGCTCCCTCAGTGTATATATGGTAAATTACAAGAAATTGAATGTTTTTTCAAAGTAAGCATTAAGTAAATATAATATTTCTTAGACTGTTGCTTGAGTTGGTAGAGTTTTCCTGAAAAGCACAACTTCCTTAAAATAAGATTCGTATGTATCTCACGAAAATTAACAAAATAGCGAATCCAGGCACAGTTGTAGTAGTGTACAAAGTTGAACACATATAAAGATAAAAATTCTAGAAAAAAGTCCTTGGGTCTTAACGGGTTAAATCACTTAATTGTAGGCTCTCAAATTTAATTTGAAAGTACTGATGATTGATAAAAATTCGTAGTTTTAAAATGTGGAACTGATGACAACTTGATAAGTTGATAATTAGTGATGGGCACTTGATATAATTGTATCGATATTAGTGGTCAAGTCAAACTAGGGAATTGAAAAATATCTGATGTGGTCAACACACGACTTTTTTAAATTAATTTATTCGGAAAGTCGTGTTCTGCTTGCAGCAGATATTTTTTAGAGCGGCCACGTTCCTTTTTTTCTCTGTTTATGGACCGAATTTACTCAAATTTTCACTGGATCACCCCAGCCGATTTTCAAATTTGATGTGATGCAGTCAGCCGTTTTTTGTTCACAGGCGACCACACATCCAGGCACACACACTTATACAGCATACTGTATTCGGAAAGTAATAATCAACGACAATTTGAGCATTACACATAATATTTTAATATCATTTTTGCTCCCACAGAACTATTGCTCACAATAATGTTTGCAATAATATCCGAAATATTTGTTTCCTATATTGTAGCTAAAACTCCACTTATATATTTTCATATATAAAATTAAGCCAAAATATGCAAATATAGAAATTTACCCTGAAATTTCTCGTCTATTTTAGTCACTTCATAAATACTCTGCTTTAACTTTCTCGTTATGTTATGGCCTAGGAATCTTTTTCAAAAAAATCAATTTAGTCACCTGTTTCCGAATTATTTTACTTTAGTTATTACATCTTTGAGTTTATTTAATAATATAATGTACGTTGCCAGCATCCTCTTAAATGTACATGCTGCTAAAATATTATAAATTTATTTACATAAATTCTAACCTATGAATGTCACTGTCATTGAGCGAATCATTTTGAATCTCAGAAGCAAATTAATATTATAAATATTATTTGCGCCAGACACAGCGTTGCCACATTGTATGAAACAAATGATTGCAGTGGATTGCTGATTTATAGGCCGCTTTTTTTTGGGGTGTTGATCTTTGGTAATCAAGTTATTTTGTTCTGTTTGACATACTAGCGCCACTTATTATCATCCTAATAAACTAATGCCGCCTACTTGATTTAGGCCCTTTTCGCCCCCCTTAAGGTCGTTTAAGACAATTTCTTAGCTCAAAAGTTGTTCAAGAAATTAATTCATATATCCTTGTCCCATACAATTTGTCCTTGACAAATAGACCGCGTTATATTTTTCAATTCGATCTACCATCCAATTCAATATTTCAAATAATTGGCTGTATGATTCAAGACAATTTAGATTGTCTCGCATCTTAACTAACTTTTGAGTCAAGAAATTGTCTTGTCTAAAATGACCTTTATACATTTACTCCAGTTCTCTGAAGACTTCTCCCTTATATATCTTTCAAAGACAATAGAAAGTCTCTTCTCATCATCTATAGATGGAAAAATGACAAAACTTCATGTACTGCCAATATAATTATATACATTTTTAAATAATTATTAGAATGTATTGTATCAAGTATGTCACTAAATGGTAGATCATTTTAAACATTCTTTAATACAATAATTTATATATTAAGTCAGGTTTAACTCAAATGAAATAGGTTTGAGATACATTTCTATATATAAGAAACAAAGTATATACAATTTGCTCAATCCTGCATAATATTTGGAAAATTCTATGTCAGTATCGTTATTGCATGGTTCTTTTTGGAAAAAAGTGGTTGCATTCACAAGATATTTTCCCTGTATGATTATATATTTAAGCTTGAAAACAAAATCATCCATCATCATCATCATATTCATTTATTATCATATTAAAATTGACTGATTTAAGTCCCATTTTAGTGTTTAGATTTCAGTTGTAGAAATTTAATGAATGCTAATGTTAAATAGATTTTAATTCTGCATCTTGAAATGTCTATGAATATCTTTCTGAAACATTCATTGCAAATAGTGAAAGAGAGAGTCAATCTTTATTTAGGCTATTGGCCAAAGGCCTTTCTGCCAAATCCTAAATATTTTGAGAGTAAGTAAATGTTAGCCTGGGAATCACTTTGTGAGAAACTTAGGCAAGGTTGTATAAAAGCAGATTACTTTTACAATCCAATATACCCGTAAGGATGGAGTCATTTCTCTACTATTTACAATGTGTAAAATTGTATTGAGTTTGTGATAAAAACATGGAATGTTGTAGAATCTATGCAACTTAATAAAAATACTTTGATGTTGGTTCTAAAACTTGTTTTGCAAGAATTAAAAAACATTATCTATAGATATATGATGTTGGCTCTAAAACTTGTTTTGCAAGAATTGAAAAACATTGTTTATAGATATATGATGTTGACTTTAAAACTTGTTTGGCAAGAATTGAAAAACATTATCTATACATATATGATGTTGGCTCTAAAACTTGTTTTGCAAGAATTGAAAAACATTGTTTATAGATATATGATGTTGGCTTTAAAACTTGTTTGGCAAGAATTGAAAAACATTATCTATACATATATGATGTTGGCTCTAAAACTTGTTTTGCAAGAATTGAAAAACATTATCTATGGATATATGATGTTGACTCTAAAACTTGTTTTGCAGGAATTGAAAAACATTATCCATAGATATAGAATGTAAAATATCTTCAATTCTTACTAAATAAGTTTAAGAGCCAACAATAAAGCATTTTAATCAACTTATATAACATAAATTCTAGCTTTTATTAAAAGCTCCACACAATAGCACAACTCACGACATAAGGAAAGAATAGTCGTGATTCCACCCTTAAAATGTTATCAATTATTGTGAAGGGTTTTAATGTAATGTCATCAATCACAAACTACAATTGTGAACATATATTTTAATTCAATTAGTATAAATTATATCATATTCAAATCAACAAATTAGTTTTTTTGTAGTCATATTAGAGTTGTCATGAAAGTTATAAATCATTCATTCATTAATGCTTTGGTGTTGTAATTCTATACCATTAGTCCCCTGATGATGTAATTTATTTGTAGTATTGGAACGGCCTTCATCACAAATGAGCTACTTGGATCAATTTCTAAAAGAAACCAACTCCAATCAGCAACAGAGTCATCAACTGCAGCATGCTATACAACAGTACGAAGGTGGATCAGCTCAACAGCTTCTATATCATGGCACTTCTATTGAATCTGAAGAGGGTGATATTGAGGATAATCGGGCGCTGAGTGTAAATAGCTCTAAAAGTAATTTATCCGAGTTGAGCATGGTATGTAATTGTTTGTAATTTATCACTAAAATTAATTGATCTACAATTTATAGCATGAACAACTCTCGCCGATGAAGCATAAATCACATCAGTTCTTGGTGAGAACATTTTCCTGTCCTACAAAATGTAGTCACTGTACGTCACTAATGGTTGGTTTAATGAGGCAAGGTATGGTTTGTGAAATTTGTGGGTTCACTTGCCATACAGCGTGTTGTCCACATGTGCCTAGTGTTTGTCCTGTTCCTCCCGATCAAAGTAAGTATTTAAAATAATCTAACTTTTTTTTGGCATAATTCACATGTATGGCTATTGATAGCGTGCAATGTTATAATAGTGTATATATCATCGTTTGCCAAATAGTCACAGATTTAATATAGTAGTTTGCTTTAAATAGCTTGATTATAGTGCACAAATTAACAACTTCATATTTTAAACAAATATATTTTACTAAAATATTCTATATAAAAACTAAATGTATGGAAAATAAAACAATACCTTTATACCCTCTATATCAGTGATGTACAAAATCCTTTACATCAGTGATGTACGAAAACCTTTACATCAGTGATGTACAAAAACCTTTACATCAGTGATGTACAAAAACCTTTACATCAGTGATGTACGAAATCCTTTACATCAGTGATGTACGAAAACCTTTACATCAGTGATGTATAGAAAGTAAAAATGCCATTCAAGCTTAAAATGAAAATTTTATTATTTTGTCATAATCCTATTACTTGCAGCTAAACGGCCATTAGGTATAGATCCAACTAGGGGAATTGGAACAGCCTACGAGGGGTACGTTAAAGTTCCTAAAACAGGCGGTGTTAAAAAAGGTAATTACAGTTTCTTAAAAATGGTACATATTTACCCATTTTTATTATTGTAGGTTGGATCCGACAATTCGTGGTTGTTTGTGATTTCAAACTTTTCCTCTACGATATATCCGCCGATCGGAATGCCTTACCTAGCGTACATGTTGCTCAAATTTTGGATATGAGAGACCCCCAGTTTACCGTTAGCTGTGTGAAAGATTCCGACGTTATACATGCTAATAAAAAGGATATACCCTGTATATTTCGAGTAAGCAATTCACTTTCCAAACTACCCACATTTGTAATAATAGTGATGGGGGCTATTTCGAGAACTAAGTACAATTGTTTTTGATTCTTATCAAGTTGTTATGTTCTTGATTCTTAAATGTTCTCAAGCACTTAAGTGAGAACAGAAAATCAAGAACTTTAATTAACTGAGAACTGAGATTTACGTGCCAAGAGCTGGAAATAGTTATAAGATTATGAGAACCAAGAATTTTTCATAATTAAATTATATTTATAGCAACCTTACATTAGCTACTTACGTTTAAGCCCTGGGCCCTAGGAAGTGGTTTCGAAAAAAGCTGCCATTTATGACGTCATTTGACAAAAAAACTTAAGTGTATTTATATTATATATGGTAACCCAGAGAGTGGTATACCTCAATGTAATAGGAAAAAGTTTTGAATTATATGGGTAATTCAAGCTAGTCGATACTCTATCTGGTGGCAGAAAAAGAACTAAAATCTAGTGGGTAATCTCTACACATAAAATGTATTTTCTCATCATATATGAGACAATATGTGTTAAGGTTGTCTAGTTGTATATTAAAAGTTTATTAACAACCATGCATTATTGTTAAGTGATCAAAATCGTGTAATTTTTATCTAATCAGCTGATCAAACAATAACAAAGATCAGCTGTTTACCCACTAGTTCGACGAAAACCGTTGACATTTGAATCGCTTATTGGATTATGGTACTTTATTTATATATACTTGGACAAGACGTGTCTTTTATCGCGCCCAGTGGGGTTTCCCTTTTTTAATGTTTTTATTATTTGTATGTGTTAAGAAAAGAATAAAGCATTTATTATTATTATCTTACAGATAACAACGTCATTAATGGAACCCCCAGGTCCTCGAAATTCCATGCTAATGCTGGCCGATTCGGAGGGTGAAAAAAATAAGTGGGTAGTCGCCTTATCGGAATTACATCGAATTATGAAAAGAAATAACCTCCCCAATACAACAGTATTAGTTGCTCGTGAACTTATAGATAACTCCTTAACACTTTTAAGAAATGCCCTCAGTGCAGCCATCATTGATCAGGATCGAATTGTTTTGGGTACTGAGGAAGGGTTGTACTGTGTCGATTTGGATAGTAAAGGTCAGTATTGAAACTACCAAATGTTTATTATGTAAGACGGGTTTTAAAATAATGTTATTATGAGTATAAATGAGATATTGAGCAAAAGTGGACTAACCATTAAATTTCAAAATGTAGTTTTTATTTGTATACTACATACATAATCAATCTTTATTATTGGTCCTTACATGGGTCTTTTCACCTGATCTTAAAATGGTGTATTAAAAAATTAAAAATAAGCCACATTATCTGAAATGGCTGCGTAAAACTAGTTTTTTGTTTTTTTATTACTTTTTTGATAATATATTCGTGTGCAGTAGTGAACAACTGTTTTTTTAATCTATTTTATGTCAATACTTTTTTTATAATTCTGATTTCAAAATATATATATATTATCAATTGCCTTTTACCTTTCGGTGTAGGCTGATTTCAAAATAAATTATATATATCCGCTGGCCTTTTCTACCACCGTGTGGTGTAAAGGTTTGAATTTTGAAACACCACTTGTTTTCCAAAGTAAATGATATTCATTATAAATTCTTGGTTAGTGGTCATTCTTATTTACATTGTATGAATGACCCTTTTATTTAGTAAATAAATATAATTTTATATATAAATATGTATTTAACTTTTATATATGTATTTTTTAGAGATTGCAAGAGTTGGTGAGGGCAAAAAGATCTATCAATTAGAATATATTCCCGAGGAGCATCTATTAGTTGTGATAAGTGGTAAACAGAGATATGTTCGACTTGTGCCTATTAGAGCATTAGATGGAGATGACACAGAGTGGATTAAAGTAGCAGAAAGTAAAGGTTGCTCTATATTTACTGTTGGTGCTGTTACCGTAGCTCCTAATTTTTGTATCTGTGTGGCTGTTAAGAAACAGGTAAACACTGTACATATATTAATACATTAATCAATATCAGTCATAACGAACAGAGAGAACAGAGTTATATCATTTATTTATTTATTTGAAAAAATACTAGGTTTTAAAACATTTATAATGCACCTTACATGATTAATATTACTGTCAATATTTTAGAATAATGACAGTATTACTGTATGATAATATGTTTAAAATGTTGATTATTCTAAAATATTGCCAGTATTACACATTGTGTAAGGTATAATAATGATGTAATGAGGAGAATACAGATCTTTATCCGGATAATTGATTTCTTGATAAATATAAATGGAGGATTGAAGCAATTATTTTTATGTATAGAACCAAATTGGACCAAATCAAATTTTTGAGAAATATCTTAAATTTTCATTCAATTTTAATTAATTTGGAATGTCTTGTGGTGCCTGCACCAGTTCTTTACTAATGTATTGTTTTTAAAAAATGGCATTATTCAAAGCCTATCATATAATGTGCATTATTACTAGTTAGTAATAATGATATAGTAATACTGTAGCTACAAATTGATTCTATTATGTATATATAATCTGTTTTTGATTTCTAGCAAAATACTTCTATAATAATTTACGAAATTACGCGAACTAGAACCCGGCATAATCGTTTGCGGGAACTTCAACTGCCAATATGTGTTCAATCTTTACAAATATTTTCGGATGGCAGACTTTGTGTGGGCTCGCCTTCTGCGTTTACTTTATATAGTTTACAAGGAGATTGTCCCACAATGAGTAAGTATAAAGAACTTCTGAGTTAATTCGACAATGAAATCGGATCTAATTGTAGGTTTGCTTCATTCTGAAAACCCTTTACAAGCTACTTTGGCCTACAGTGCAGTTGAAGCACTCAAGGTTATTGAGTTACCACGCCATGAGTATTTATTAGTATTTGGTACACTCGCTGCATACGTCGACCGACATGGTCGGAAGTCGAGAGACAGAGAGATTATGTATCCTGCTGTACCAACAGCATTAAGTAAGTATATTTTAAATTGTTCTACAAATTAATTTAAATATTGGATTGTTAATGCACCTACTTTCTGATATCTCATTTTTAAGAATAAATAAAATTATTTTAATTTTATTACTTTTCGAATACAGCAGTGCTATTGTTATAGCAAAAAACTTCGAATTACTTTTGACTTTTCTTTATGTTTGATAGTATAGTCGAAATCGACTATTTTAAAATGTCTTACATAATATACATTTGGTAGTTGTTTCAATACTGACCTGTTTGATTAGTAGTATAGTCGAAATCGACTATTATTAAAATGTATGCTTATGTATGTATGTGAGCTAATTTCCGGGAAAACGGCTCAATGGATCGCGACCAAAAAGAAAATCGGCTGAGAAAGCGAGTTGGGGTGACCCCTTGAAAATTTGAGCAAAATCGTTTTCTAACAGAGATAAAAACGTGGCATTGCGCACACCGCTCAAAAAAATCACTCGGCGCAGTAACAAATGACGTCATCGGCGTCTACCATACGTAAATCGCGCTGAGAATTCGCGAAAATGTAGTAAATATAGTAAGATAATGAAAATGACAAAATACAAAAATTGTACTGGTTTAATGTTTATGATCACTATAAGCAAAACTAAACAACAAAAATATAATTTTGTATTTCCGTAGGTTATAGAGATGGCCATTTAATTATATATAGCGAGACTCACATCGATGTCTTCAACTGTGCGACCGGTGAATGGGTGCAAACGCTAAACGTGAAACGAGCAAAACCACTAACTGAGACTGGAAGCCTTTCGCTTTGTGTCTTAACAGATCTCGTCCATATGCTCTACCTTTCCAATATACATCAGCGTGAGATTTTGAATTTGGACAATTTACTCACATTGGATAGAGAGGGCAGAAACGTTCATCGCCCAAGAAGGCGTTTTTCTTTGAGAGAAGGCAACAAATCTCAAAGAATGTAAGTGTGAACTCTTTGAGAGAGTGTGGCTCGTTTTCATAACAGTATTATATTTTTCCATAGTAATACTGATCGTCGTTCAAAACTAATATCAGCCCCAACCAATTTTAATCACATTACTCATATGGGACCAGGTGAAGGTATAGAAAGACAACGACTGATAGACCTAACAGCTACTGCTGGAATAGTAGCATCACCCGATCCGTCTCATCCGCCACAAGTACAACCTAGAGTGAGTATTATTGGTTTCTTTATGATAGTTGTCTGGAGGGTAGCACATCTATAAATACTAAATGATCACATCCCACCAATCAATCCCATAGACAAGTTATAGGTCAGTAACAGAAAAGAAAAAAACATTTCCTTTTGATATGGCTCCAAACAACGAACGCGCACAGACAACAATTGTAACTTCAACAATAACTACCATACAAAAATTGGGCGGGGAATTCGCGAAATGACGTTCATCATCTATGCCCTGATTCCAAAAACTTACTGAATTTTGCAAGGGTGATTCAAAATGACAGCTGGGTGATACTTTTCATCTTTTTATCAATAATTTTATTATTTGGAAAAAAATATGAGCATGAATCCTAATATGTTGTAACGGTTACCCACATGTTTTACTTTATACCAGCTCTACTACAGGAATCATAATCCCGCTTAATCAATATGATTCAGACTACAATCGTTAGGCCACTAGATGGGTGTATTATATTAAAAAAATATTTAGAACAAATGTGTTGATCCCAACTGGTTCCTAATCCAGATGCTCAATACAATTTATAAAACTCAATCACTAGCTTGGTTGATGGTTTTCATTATATCAAAACTCTTATGTATATTTTATGACTATCACTGATTTACCATATTGGAATAATGTGACCATGTTCATCAAACATAGTCACATTTAGAAGGCTAAAACATCTATTGATTTTAGCCCTCAAAAGTCGCACCTTTGCCTCCGAAACACGGAGAGCGGAGACGGCCTGAAATATCTAACCCCACACCAATTCGAACCACATTTCCTGCCTACAATGGTGCTAGAAGGGCAGCGCCGCCACGACCAAGGGAATTACCGCCAGCTTTACCCAGACCATCCGACACATCTCCGTCGCCCGATCCAGCAAGCCTTGGTAGCATGTCTTCATTACATGATATGATTAAAGTAAGTTGAACTAAGGTGGCCCAAATAGTAATCATTTAAGTTACTAATAACTCAACTTGTTATCATTCATTCATTTTGGTCCAATCTATGATGGAACATGAAACAAAACCTACATTGAGAGCAATATTGATCGATATCATACAGCCTTAAATTAAACCTTTTTGAATAATAATAATTGTATATTATGCATTGGGGAGTGCAGATTCAAACCCCATCAAGAGCCAATTGATTTCTAGGGAACTGAACAAAGCATATTTCAACTCCAAAATATGCTCGGAAAGCAGTTTGGATAACTTTATAAACAAGTTCTATTTACTTATAGATATGCTTAAAAGAGTAATATACAAAAAATGCCTAACAGCCCACAAAACATATTTCCACTTGCAAAATAATTTATATAATTGTATAAACAAGTTCTATATAAACATATTCAATCAAAATTGCTCTCGTTGTAGAACATAATAAAACACTATTGATTTCTAGGGAACTGAACGAAGTAGCAGTCCCCGCCATTCAATTGCAAGTAACAATAGTTCGAATCTATCCACGCCTCCGTCACCGCAAGCCGATCACCACCATAGTTCTAGTTATGACAGTTAAAAGCAAAAACGTATTTCAATGGAAAATTAGTCACTTCGTATAGCATTATGTAGATTTTCCAAAACGTTATATCGTATTATAATCACTCGATAAACAAACATTTAATTCATAGTGATTGAATTTCATTTTAATAACACTTATGTATTGTTTAGTTACCTCAGTATATTCATCGAGATTGTATCATAAGTTGATATAAAGAAAACACTTGGCTTATGTACTTATTTGTATATTTTGTTTTATACTTTTGAACATATTGTGTTTACAAACACTGTATATTATATTAAAAAAAACCCGAGTCAATTAATAGTGTGTTTGAGCAATATTTTTCAAATCAAAATTATTTATTTATTAAATATTTTATTATAGATTTTAATTTTACAACGTGCAGATGAAAGTATTTATATATTGATTTTAAGACATTTTTTTTTTTATATTATTGTTTTGTATTTATTATTATTTTATATATATTTTGAAGAGAAAATATTTTTATTAGTACAATTTATTTGCGGTATTTAGTTGTAAACTATATACATACAGTGAGACAATATAATAACAACTGTTAATTGCAGCCGTAACTGATTAATATATAAAATAGCGCTGAATTATTAATATTTAGATTTTATACCTATCCACCCTCAGCCCCACCCCCTGTTATAGTCATAGGTTACGGTTGAAAAAATTTAATTAAAAAAAAACATCGACTGTAGGAAATTATCGACACTTATAATATTCAAATAATGGCAAACAATGTTTTTTCAATAAAGTTCTATATCTAATAAAACATAATGAATAACGTTAATGAATTATTTTTTTGTGACATACCTGTAGATTTTTGTTCTCTACTTATTTTATTTTTAACTACTCATGATAAACAAATATTTGTAAAATATTTATACATATATTTATATATATATTGAAATATTTATTTTATTAATATAGTAAATTATATTGATATTAAGTATCATAAAAGTATTATAATTATATTATTACATGAGCTGCATCTACAATCGGTTGTGTTTGTAGAATGCATACTAATTGTGTGTGATCTGTTTTATATTATTATGTGTATCAAATATGATATGCATTTCTATGATATGTTTTTTTGTATATTGCATAATCTTATATCCACTGTATTAAAATATTACAAATTATATTAAAGTTCGCATTTTTATTATGTAATTACTTTTTTTGTAAACTAACAGTATTAATCATTATTTGGTATTATTTTACTAGTGATATTAGCTTATAAATTTCATACATTTTCATACATTCATATTATAATAAAAATAATTCATAAGCGCATCAGAAGTTTTCATGTTCTGAGATTTTAAGAATGTCAAAAAGGATTATGTGAGATATCTTATTCACTTTCCCATATTTCATATGGAAATATGAATAATACATATACCACTGGTAGTACATTACATTTGTGGGAGGGTACAAAGAAGTTTCTTATGTTATTTCTGGTGTAACCCTTTGAATCTCTCGACTAAGATCACATAAAAGTAAGAGAGCCCCTGAAATTGAATTTTTAGACTAGTATTATATACAAAAATAGTACAACTTACCCCCTGGGAGGAAAGTTAAATGCCACCTGGCACATTAATTAGCAATGCACACCCATAATAAGATCGAAATCTAGATATGTAGATTGCTAAGAGGTGGGATCACACTTATATATGTAGTATTATATAATTTGTTGTTTTTTTTGGTCCACAAATCCCTTGATGAATATTTTTCAAACTGCACCGTGTATTAGCAACCATTAGTAATAATCAGGAATGATGGCATTACTATTTTATGTCAAAATCAGTATTTTATAAAAATACGTTTTTCTATGTTTTAACGCAATCTCCTGTAATTTTGATGAATACCCATATCTTGTTATCCTTTTATACAATATTTCATTTAAAAACTCACTGATATTCTGATCACCTAATCTCATCCTCCAGATTACTTAAAAGACAGTACCTCTGAAATTTTGACTAATATTATTAGTTAAAATTTTCATAATGCAAATGTGCCTTCTTGAGGATTCCAAAAGACATTTTAATTATAAATAATTATTTTTGTATTAGTTATATTATGAAAATTTATATAAATAGACATTTAGTATTAAGGTTTAAGGGATACATATAACATATAGATAAATAATTGCATATATTTCTGTTCATAAATTCAAAAATAATTTTAACAAAGCTGTTAGTTGTATATTATAATATTTATTGTTATTAGATAACAAATTGCATCCACAGTAATAAATGGCTATTAAATAAGATAAAATCAGTCATTACAAAGTGGCATTAAATTAAATGCAGTGTTTGAACATATTGTGTATTAGCCTAATTTCATAAGTGATCTTGAAGATCCTGCTGTGGCTCCTTATGGGCCAAGTAGAGTGTCACTATACTTGTAATGGCACTAATTAAAAATATCACATCAAACCACCTGTGGTAGAAATTAAACTGTAAATCTCCCAGCACTTGTGTGATTATCGTCCTATATTCTGGTGGCATGCTCATTCGTAGCAGTAGCACTGATGATAAAAAGTACATAGCCATGATTTGGGCTAGTACAAGGACTATTATATTGGAGCTCTTACTTGAAGAAATCTTATTGAAAAACTGCAATAAAATACATTTTTAAATCAATAAGCATTCTTCAGGGATTGTAAAAACAAAAAAAGATACTTAATGTTTTTATATACAGTCTTTAAGAGTTTTGTGATCATTTTGAATATATTTACCTTTGTTAGAGTTAATAAAAGTCCTCTAATTGAGGTAACTACTATGCACCCCACTAATATAAATGAGATATGTTGTGACCAAAAGTTTACATCAATATTTAGTCCCATCCAGTGTACTGCGATTTCAATTCCTCTGGTAACCACATCTTTCTTTCCAACCCGATCAAATACTATATTTATAGTACACTAAAATAAAGATTTATTAATTATAAATTATGTTTTCATTGTTTAGTTCTAGAGTAAAACTGTTTCTGGCTTTTTAAAACCAATAATAGTGCTCTATTGTTGAATTGATACAGAATTTATAGTTATTATATATGTCCCGAACATGAACTACTAGTCTAACTAGTCAAACATAGCTGTCATATAGTAAACATAGGTTTATAATATTTTAAGGAATAAGAAACTATAAACGTGTTAAAGGTTTCTCGACGAATCTAACACAATAGAATTCACGATTAAGATTTGATGATCTGCGTTTTATAACTAAGGAATATGGTCATCAATTTTTAAAAAAAGTTTTAGTTTTAGTCAACAAAAACGTGTTTTAATCAACGAGTGAAAATTGTATGACATTGAGCTGCATAGTTTTTGTTAAAAGCTCAATACAATTTCACAATTCATAAAAGAAGTCTCACTTAGCCTATCACTATTAGTAGTTTTAATTCCAGAGAGTTTATTCTAGAACTATTGAAACTGCTCATAAAAATGTACATACAATAAATATTTTCCACAAGCAATACAATGAGAAGAAATACCCCAAGAAATTAAAATATTTCCCTTTCCACGTTTTGGACCATTCAATCCTCTCCAACATATTATGATTCTCATGTGCTTCTAGAAATAACTGTCGACTCAGCTCCTCGAGGCCAGCAATCTCCAATTTCAGCTGAGATATGTCTGAAAATAATTAGTTGGTGAATGAATGATGGACTGTGTTTGTAGTGAACATACTTTCTTGACTTCGTTTTGGTCCACCTGGGTACAACATGCCCCACAACCCCTGACGCTTATTTGCGGCACCCTCAGGGTTCTTTTCAAAGTTCTGTTTTTTAGAAATTGCAATGCGCTTCTTTTTTAGCACAATCATGTCCATTGTTTGCATTAGTCTCTTTTCGACATTAGCCACATCTGCCACAGAAACTTCTCTAAAAAAAAATCACAAATTCTATCATTATAATCTTTTATAATTTTTATTAAAAACCGAGGTAAATAACCTGAGTTTTTTGGACTGTTGATGGTCACAAAATAATAACACAACTGGCCCTTTAGTTCTTATTAGTTACTTTATCATATTAAGGCTTGGTTGTATTAAGACAAGAGATTTTGTACTAGTTGTTGATATAATGTTGATATTATTGATATTATTGATGTACTGTCCTTACAGTATAACTATAGATGGTTAATCGAAACTTTATTACCTAATAAAATATGCCATTGATGTGTAGGGGTAATTAACAGCACCAAACCCAGATAATAAAGCCATTACTGTCACTCCAATAACACCAATTCTGGAAACCAATTGTTCCATACTAAGAATCCCCTGTTTAGGATTCAATATGGGGAATGGATCACCAACCTTCCAAAAAATTACTAGGAATATTATCCATACTAGCACAGTTAAATGTTTTATATAGCTGGTTTTAACTAGAACAAAATTTGTCACAAATATAATAAACATTTTTCAATATCAGATGTAACATTAGAGTCTTACCAAAAGAGATGTTGCTAATACAGCTGTATGAGATATAAAATGGATTCAGCACAATCACAACAAACAGTAATGAATATAAAATTACTGGCAAGAAAAAAGATCTAGAACTGAAGCAAAATATTCAGATTAAACACACACCCCTACTGCTACAAGACACTACTAGTAGTGTAGAACAGTCAAAGACTAGCATTTTTAAATGCTTATCTATGACACAGTCATATATTACATATACCCTATGTCACAACTAGTAACCTATCAGAAAGAGCTATTATATTATAATATTACCTTGCATCGAGCCAATTAAGAATCTCAAATATAATCAATTCATACATTGTACATGTTAACATCAGAGTTATGGAAAAAATTAGGTAAACCAGAACATGTCGTACTTCATAGTCTTTAAAGAGCTGTTTCATAAAAAATATGCGTGCACCGGCGAAAAATATTATCTAAAAGTATAAATATTGCAATTTATAAAATATTTTGTTTAATTTACACAAGCTCTTACTTGTGATATTAGGATCACAATGCAATCCTCTGCGAAGCTCATTTTTACTCAAATTAACGTTCTTTTAGCTGCATCACAAATGTTTGCGTAGATTTCGCAATTTATTGCATTTTTTCCGAAAGTGTTTTCGAATATAATTTGAGGTTATGTTACAGTGTACAACACGTCAGTTTTGACGTTTAGGTGTGAACTTTTCTTTTAATTAAAAATAATAGTACTACTACTGCATAATAGATGGACTTCCAAATATTCAGTAGTTACATTCAACACAAAAGACTTCTATCTTTATAGGGCTATCAGCCATGAGGCTTTACCGCCAGTAAAAGAACCTCAGAGGGGTTTAAAAACCGGGTATTTTGCTTAACTTCACATAATCTCTCTGCAATACTGTACATTTGCCCCGATGGGGTTTGAACTCACGCTCCCCGGCACTGACGGTGCCTCTAATCACTAGGTCACTGAGCTGGGTACCATAGTGAAATATAAATAGAAATGCTGGGTAGCATAGACAAGCTGGGTACATTAAATTATATATATAGCATATTCGCATTGTAGGATGGCGTTGTTTTTGTTATGGTTGTGGTACCGGTGGTACTCGATCACTCGCTTGTTTGAGCATTGTTACGCATGCGTGTTGGTACCAGTGTATTTGTTGTCCTAACCTAAATTTCCCTCTTCTTAAACACGTGTTAGTGAATAATATTTATCATGTCTGCAATTGGTAAGTTTTTGTATAAATATCAATACTATATTGTATAATTTATGGTTTTATATTGTCTTTTAAGTAAAGTACTTAACAATAACAGTGTGTACAGGTGTTATTGCTTAAAATTCTTCCTGAAAGTCAAATGGCTGTGAAGAAAAATGCGGTTTTACTTATTTATCATATAATTTCAATATGTTTATAAAATAATATTATAAGATTTTATATAATTTAAATTAATCATTTATCACATGTGAAGCATCTAAGCTTTTTATTTATTTGTTCCTTAATACCTGTGAAGGTTATATTATTATATTTATAATTATTCAGGATGGCCTAAATGTATACATAATTAGATGTTTTTGGCCTTGAGAGTTGAGTAAAGCATGAATTATATTCTACTAGATTCATCAAGAAGCTTTAAGTTTCTAGTTTTAATTATAATTAAGTTTTGTTCGAGAAAATCTTCCCTGCAGCCATGTTGGGATTTTGATAGAATGTATTATTTATCAAGGAATATAAAATATTTTGGAAGTTGTTAGTAGTATAGCGTCTATATTATTAATATCTCTTTTATCACCCTTTTTAAATACTGGACAAATGTTTGTCTCCTCTAGTTAGTTTGGAAAAGCCTTTGTGAGAATGATTAATTGATTAGATGTGCTAGTGGGTGCAAAAAACATTGTATGGTATGCTATGGTTTATAGTATCTTTAGTGGAATCTAAGATATTTATAGTTACAAGTACTTCCTTTTTGTCAGTATCTATTAAGCTCATATGAAATTATGTAGTTTCTTACATTGTTTTCAATGGAGACAAACTACATAGTGTCATACACACATGTAGAAAATGATATAGCGGCGGAATAATAATAAATTCACTTAACAATAACAACACTGTAATACACAATGTTAATTTCCCATTTAAAAATAGTTATACAGTTTAATATATCAATTCTTATATAGAAATCGATATAGGAAACTTGATAATGTCATATGGGCTTTAGGAACATAGAGTTATTTTTTGTATGTCGGTGCTCACTGTTTTCTGCTGTGCGGCTCTGGTAAATTAACAAAAAAAATATTGCAATTTTCAACTCTCTAGTCCATCTATGTTTATTTTGTTTATAGTATATGGTCTTTATTTTCG
Organism: Lordithon lunulatus; assembly: GCA_963942505.1. Classification (NCBI taxonomy): domain Eukaryota; kingdom Metazoa; phylum Arthropoda; class Insecta; order Coleoptera; family Staphylinidae; genus Lordithon; species Lordithon lunulatus. Next base: position 61,711,920 of record OZ012666.1, read on the forward strand.
TTTAACTATTTATAATCTTCCAGAATAATTTGCTTATATTGACTGACTTTTATAAGAAATTGTTTAGTTAGTTAGCTTTCACAATTCTTACAAACCTATTATGTTGTTCTGTAATTTCTGTCTCAAATCATTATATTTATCCTTTAAAATGAATTATATACAAATTAGATGCGTTAACAATACAACATTTAATTGAATATAAATTTTACAGAACCAATCAAGGAAAAGAAGAAGAAGAAGTCAAAGGACAAGTCCCTATCTGAAATCCAGAAAGATGGAGACTTCCAACTGGAGTCCTCCACTAAACCTCCACTTTTAGACACATCAAAATGGCCTCTGCTGCTCAAGGCAAGATAATTCAAGTTTATTTCAAAATCATGTTACTAATTGCAGTGTATTTTAGAATTTTGATCGCTTAAATGTCCGCACCAACCATTACACTCCCATCCCATTTGGGGCATCACCTCTGAAGAGAGACATTACTGAGTATATGAAGTCGGGCTATATCAATTTGGATAAGCCCAGCAATCCAAGCAGTCACGAGGTAGTGGCCTGGATTAAACGCATTTTGAAGGTGGAGAAAACTGGCCACTCTGGCACATTAGATCCTAAAGTAACAGGTATGTCAACGACCAGAGGATTTACACACAAAAATAACAATATATGTGCTTGCATTTATTGTTTTCCTCATGGTTGTAGACACATATTAAAAATTCCTTCTACTACTACTTTTGAATGGTATCTCACTTACTAGATTTCTATTCAGTGGTAATACAGGTACACATTTATACAAATGCTTTTTTTAAATTTAAATTTATTTAATTGCCATAATATTATATAATTTCTATTCAATCCTAGAAATTTACAAAAATCCTATTTTCTATACATTATTTGGTGGGACTAACGAATTAAATGTACTAATTTTTCAATTTGTAAATGTTTAGGCTGCCTCATTGTTTGTATCGATCGTGCTACTCGTCTTGTAAAATCACAGCAATCTGCTGGAAAAGAATATGTAGCTGTATTCAAGCTACATTCATCAGTGGATGGAGGTCCACCAAAAGTACTACAAGGCTTGGAAAAGCTGCGTGGTGCATTATTCCAAAGACCTCCATTGATTTCAGCAGTAAAAAGGCAGCTTCGTGTCAGGACTGTCTATGACAGTCTACTGTTGGACTATGATGAGTCAAGAAATATGGGTAAGCATATCTTTTTAAAGTAAGCAATTAAATGGTAGGTGCTGATAACAGATCCAATTGGAAGGGGATAGTCAATGAAGCCAAAGCTCTCCCTGGGCTGTAGAGCTAAAAGAAGATTGTTTAGTAGTAGCATTCTTTGATGTATACATCAGAGAATGCTACTCTACTAAAACAAGAGGTAAAATAATAACTCCTTGTTTTGGTAGAGCTGCATCAACTTGATGGTCAATAGCTGTAGTTTTTTTATAATTTTGTGAAATTTGTCCTCATTAGTATTCATAACTTTTACTTTGAGAGTGAACTTGTTCTTGTCTACAACAAACTTCTTTGATATTGTTTCCAAGGCCCTCAAATACAAACAAAACACACATTTATTGCTACATCCTCATATTTCATGTACTGATAAATCTTATCATCTTTTCTTTTGTAAATAAATATTATTATTAAAATTTCCAGGAGTATTCTGGGTTAGCTGTGAGGCTGGTTCTTACATTCGTACAATGTGTGTTCACTTGGGGTTGGTTTTGGGTGTTGGTGGTCAAATGTTAGAACTCCGCAGAGTCCGTTCCGGCATACAATCAGAAGCAGATGACATGGCTACAATGCATGATGTACTAGATGCCATGTGGCTCTATGAAAACCACAAAGATGAAAGCTACCTCCGACGTGTAATCCGACCATTAGAAGGTCTCCTTATAAAACACAAGAGGATCATAATGAAGGATAGTTCAGTCAACGCTGTGTGTTACGGCGCTAAAATTTTATTACCCGGTGTGTTGAGGTATGAGGATGGTATTGAGCTTAATGAGGAAATTGTAATTGTTACAACAAAGGGTGAAGCTGTTGCTTTGGCGATTGCTCTCATGACGACTTCAACAATGGCGAGTTGTGATCATGGGGTTGTTGCTAAAATTAAGCGTGTTATTATGGAGAGGGATACATATCCTAGGAAATGGGGTTTGGGACCGAGATCATCCAAGAAGAAGTTGCTTATTGCTCAAGGGCAGTTGGATAAACATGGCAAACCTAATGAGAACACACCAAAGGAGTGGCTTAATAGTTATGTTGATTATTCGTAAGTTATTTGAAATATGTTTTGATTATGGTTTTAAAATGTTTTTATTTTGACATTGTAGGATTGTTAAAACAGAACCAGGTGAGGAGGGAGAGAATAATGGAACTGCAGGAGAAGAATCTACCAAAAAGGTAAGTGGAGAGATACACTATTTAATTGTAGTCTTAATAATTCACTTTATTGATGTTGTTACCAACAAATTAAAACTATCAGAATGACAAAACTTTGGATTGACATACAAAACCTATACTCTGAAACTAATTATAAGTTTGGTAAATACTGGGTGATTAAACTTAAATAAATAAATAAATTTCAGCGTAAAATGAGCACAGACAGTACCACTGAGGCAGCAGCTGTTGAAGTAGAAACCCCATCAAAAGAAAAGAAAAAGAAGAAGAAAAAGAAAACCGACAGTGAAGAAGATGCTTCCACAGCCCCTGAATCAGCAGAAACTGCTGAAGCTGACGATTCAGAGGGAACGGTATGTATTTTCGGAAATCGTTATTAAATTTTTATTAATAGTTGTCTTTTTTTTTTAAAGGAACTGAAGAAAGAGAAAAAGAAAAAAAAGAAGAAGGACAAATCAAAGGATACTGAGGATGAATAAATAGCTGTTCCTTAAACCACACACAAATTACATATATTTTATTATGTAACAATTTCATGAATGATTTTTTTTTAATTGCAATTTTATGAAATGATTTTTATTTTATGTTCTGGAATATTTTTATATGAAGTGATAGAATTGTTATTGCATATAATAATAAATATAGTTTAAAACTGATGACCTAACCCATAATTTATTATCCCTTTTGCATGGTATGTTGTGAAAATCTGCAAAAGGCTGGTGTGGGAGAGGAATTTGAAATAGTGGGAGGAAGAGTATTTTAATGAGTGAGGGTAGAGACTGAATTTGCATCATATGCAGATTCTTATATTGTAAGTTTATTACTGTAATGGGTATGCCAAATAATGGTGTTTTTTTTTAATGATTGCCTATTTTGAGCTAAAAGTAATGAACCATAAAATCCTAGCACCCTTTAATTTAAGATACACCCCTAACTGCAGAATGAATTTTGACAAGTTCTTATTGATTCATCATGTTATGGTACAGATATAGGAAATGGACAAATTCCCCATGGCCATTTACAATCAAATTGTACCAAAGAATAAAAGCAATACTCTTATTGATAGCAGTATCAATAAGGATATAGTTTTGCAATATTTTTAATATAAAAAATGTCTTTCATTTATGTTTACTTTTTTAAGTTGGTAGTATATTATGTAGACAATCAGCTGTTTCTTTGTTTATTTTTTCCCCTGTTATTAAAATACTCTCGCCCTCATTAAGAGGGTTTTATATGCATAAAGATCCTAATCTGATCTACTATTGGTGAGTGAAAATGAGTATCGGACCGTACATTTTACTGCTGCCAGATATTGCTTTAGAGAAAATCTTCTCATTTCTCTCATACGATGAAATTGCTAAAAATAGAGTGGTAAGTTCATGACAACAAACACACCCCTAATACTCTCTAATATACAACAACTTAATATATAATTCATAAAGTTGTTTTAATTTGTGTCGCATCTGCTAAATAAATTAATTTTTGAATGTTGGTATAGTAAAGGTAAAAAAATGTGGTATGTCAATATTGAGCGGCAAAAAGTGCTTTCTGTCGACTTGTATGATGAAAAATCGAGTTCACCAAAACTTATAAAATGTCGGACGATTTATTGGATTGCCTGCTCTCAGCAGCAGACGATGATAAAACAGTTACAAAAACGTTGAAAGAAGATCCAGATTTTTTTTCTGCAATAACACAACCTAAACCTGATAAAAAACTGAAACCTGTTACAAAACAGGCCAGTGTAGTGCATAATGGTGATACAGATAGTTCAGATGATGAACATAATAAGTATTTTGAAAAAGAAGGATATAATGAGTTTGGTAGAGCTGTTAAAAGTATGCTTCCTACAAGTCCGGAATCTCCAGTGACACCTATACAATCTTCCACATGGAAAACTCGAGCAACTACCACGAAATCAACAGCTAAACCAACACCTGCAAGTAATATATTTACAGACCCTTTATTTGGAATACGTGTTGTAAATCCTTTGGTTTCACATAACATGTTAACCACAAGAATGCAAGGGCGAGATGCTGTACCAATGAGCAAGATACAGAAATATGTTGAAATGCTTACACCTCAAAAGGATTGGGTGATTGCTGGTGTGCTTGTCCATAAAACAAATAAAACCTCACAAAAAGGAAACACATTTTCAATTTGGACTTTAAGTGATTTACATGGTGATCTGAAAACAATATCGCTATTCCTATTTGGGAGTGCATATAAGGAGCTGTGGAAATGCATTATTGGGACAGTTGTTGGTGTTTTAAATCCTTCAGTGTTTGAGAAAAAGCAGGGATCTAAAGATGAGGTAGTTTTATATGACTATTATTTATAGCTAGTTTTATAATGTATGAATTTAAGTGCTGTTAACTAGTTACTTTTGCATTAAAGTTTACTTCTAAACTTATAGTATAACCAAATTATTACACAGATTAAGTTTGTTTTAATCAGTGATGTAGTGGTAAAAGTAACAGAAGGTATACAGTACATAAATCAAAAAGATGAAGGATGTTATATCCTGTTTACCAGCATAAACACTTTTTGCCTGATAGCTCTATAAAGTTTAAAAAAAAAATTGTCACATCTGGCTATTGTTTTGTTTGATAGTTTCAATCTATAATAATAGTAAAACTGCCTCACAAATTAATTTAACTAATTTTTAATATGTTTTAGGCATGTTTAAGTGTTGATAATGTGCAACGTGTGATGATTTTTGGTCAATCAAAGGATTTGGGCACATGCAAAAGTACCAAAAAGAATGGTGAGAAGTGCACAGCTTTTGTCAACATGCATCGATGTGAATATTGTATATATCACATAAAACAGGAATACCAGAAATGTAGCAAGAGATCTGAGTTGCAGGCCAACTTTGCAGGAAGAGGATTAACAGCGTTGAGGAATAAAGTATTAGGCAAAAATGAGGTGTTTTATGCGGGTAAATCATTTACAGCAATACCTGCTGGTAAAAGTAAAAAACTAGCAGCTCGTGATACAGGCAGGCTTAATTTATTATCAGGAAATGTAGTTCCAAATAATACACCTAAAGCAAAACCTGTTACTAACAGGAAAAAACAGGCTGTTCAGTTAGAGCAGTCTGCTAGTCAGCGTGTGAAAGATTTGGAATTACTTAAAAAATTGGGAGGTGGTGCAGATATTGACAAAAAAACTGAGTTTTCAGGAGTACTGTCTTCTGTTGTTACTTTAGGTGAATCAAAAAGTAATGTTTTAAATGTATTAACAAAGTTGAAACAAAAAGGTGACAGTGATAATGTTATTTCAGCTAAAGAAAATATTGTAGACGCTGATACTAATAAACACAATTTAAGTAGTGCTGAAATTGATTTTTTAAATGAAGACAATTTAAGTGATTTGGATTATAATTTATCAGATTTAGAAGATGAAAATGTACAGTCAAGTGATAAAATCATAAATATTAACTCTAATGTTGATATTCAGATGAACTTGAATGATTCTGGGAAAATTATTGAAAATAGTAAGATGAGTAAAGATGGTAAAAGTTTAATTCAAAATGTGAGTGCTAAAAAAGTAGTTGATATTAATAAGAAAGGTTCTGTAGCTACAGAACAAAATGATAATAAATCTAGGGTTGATGCTAAAAATGTAGTTGATAATAATAAAAAAAGTTCTCTAGCTATGAGAGAAATTGATGATAATGAAATAGTTCAAAATTGTAATAGCTCTAGTGTTGTTTCAAATAAAGTAGTTGATAATAATAAAAATTATTCTGAAGCTAATATAAAAATTAATGCTAAACAAATAATGAAAAATGGTAATAAATCTGGGGTTGGTGCTAAAAGTGTAGTTGATAATAATGTCAAAGATATTGGTGGAAAAGAAATTTCAAAAACACCTAAAAACAATACACAATCAAAACCATTCAAATCCCCACCAGTGACTATAAACTGTGGTTTCGATATACCCCTCCTATCAGGTTGTTTGACCAACAAATCGATTGATTTAAGTGCTCCTATTACAAATAAGCACGTGGATCGTGCTAAAATGAATGCTCTAAAATGGGTTCAACGAAATGGCCCTATAAAAAAACTGGATCCTAACAAATGTAAGCCAGAGAAAGGTAAAAAGCGAGCATTGGAAGATAAAATTGAGAATGATCCAAAGAAGAAGAAAATTCAAGAAAGTGAACACTTCTCAGACCGTTTCAAAAAAATGATGGCAATGACGTCAAAACACACAAACCTCCTTGATGAACATGACAATGAAGAACAAGACAAGTATTTCAATAAACTAGAAATGAAAGAACGAATGGAGGAGAAAATGATAGGAACCTATAAAATTGAATGCAAAGCCGTTCGCTGTATCAAATGTAAATACACGAGTTTCTCAGCTGCTGAAAAATGTAAAACAGAAAGGCACCCTTTAAAAGTATTCGATGCTGTTAAACGGTTTTTCAAATGTGGCGACTGTGGGAATCGAACTGTTAGTCTTGATATCATCCCCACGTTAAGCTGTAAAAATTGTGGTAGTGGCAAGTGGGAGCGGACTTCAATGATGAAAGAGAGACAAGTCACTAGCACTCACTCGTTATCAATTAGAGGGGGCGAACAGAAACATACCAATTCAGTTGCAACCAACTCCAATATTAATTTATTAGTACCAGATGATTAGATTAAATGTAGAAATAAAAATGTTTTGAAATTAGTAATGTAGTATTTATTTTTTAAATTTAAATCCATTTAGGTTTGTAAAAAGTTTAATGATATCGGAAGCAATTTGTTATCGCGTGGGTTCATGCAAATTGAACGACGCCATGCAGCTGTGTTCAAAAGGGTTAAATCGATGTTACCACGGAGAGAGTCTGAGAGGAGGGTTCATCCATTGTTTAGGCATTGCGATATTTTATCAGCGGTTGAAACGAGGATTAGTATGTTGAATATGACGTATATGAAGTATATACAGAATAATATTTGTTGCTTTATTCCTGGGAAGGTAAGTCATATATGTAAGCAATGTTGGTATTAGTTTGATTGATTGAGATTTTTTCAGGTTTTAGATGAGTTGGATAGAGTTTTGAATATTGTTGAAAAATCGGATGCGCCTCCTAGGACGCATGAGACCCTGCAGGAGTTGCGTGATATTAGTAGCATGGCTATGGAGTATTTTGATGAGAAAATATTACCTGGGATTAAAGGAAAGTCGACTACATCAAGTAGGAGATTTAAATAAGTTATAAAGGATTTAATTTAATTTATTTTTAAACTTGCTAGTTATTCCACTAAATCCTGGATCAATCACTTCAAGAGGCTCGAAAATTTATTTGGTACAATCAGGATTGCAGGACGAACTTCGAAAGATGACAAGGCATAATAGAAAGCAAAAGGCTCATGTTACATGTCTCACAAAAATTGTACATAAGTTATACAGTAAGGTGGGTTGTAGGTTTCATTAAACATAATGCTTCAAGAATAGAACAAATAAGATTAAAATAAATATAAAGGATATCCCTATATATAATCATTCTTTATGTGGCTATTGACCATACATGGGTCCTTAAATGCTATTTTTCAAGAACTGAACAATTTGATTGATTTTAAGATGTGAAAAAGTTAATCCTCACTATTTGAGTCTAAAAAAATAATCTTTATTTGACATAACTCTTACATAAAAATCAACTCAGAATAATAACTAAAAATTTAACCTCCTCATCACTGGTACTATTTGCTATCTTTCCTCACTTATTTCCTCTTCCATACAGCTTTTTGCTTGCCATTCCCTTCCTCTCTTAACCATTCACTCACCTTCCTGCAATCCCCCTCCCACTACACCTCGTTCTTTCCAACTACAGTGACATAACTTTTTATATTAAATTTCTCTAAACCATTCTAACAATTCAAAATTATAGATTGAAAAACAGGGCAAGCGAATTAAACGACAGTCAACCCTGCTACAAGACCAGAAAACAAAACTGCAGGACCAAACCATAAAACTACAAGAACAAGAATCAACAATATCCGATCTTAAAAAACACATGGATGAGTGGGACCAAAAGTTCTCTGATCTGACAACTGAAATTGTTCGGTCAAGGGATGACTTTTTCCGAGCGGTCTTCCCACCTCTGCCTGTTATAAACGTATCAGCGCCGGCTGCACACAAAACCGTCACCAAACCCCGTTTATCACAAGTTCAAGCACCCAACACCTACTTGATGGAGTTGGAGCGCAAACGGAAGGCCAGTATTGACTATGAGATTCCCAACAAGTTGAGGTTTATAACACCCCGTGAATCAGCTGTACAACAGTTGAAGGAAGAGGTGACAAACTCAATTAATAATAATATTACAAAAAATATTTCTAAAAATATCAGAGATTGTGCTGATGATTTAGATGATACTACAAAGAAAAAGGGGGATTTCACTAGTTTTTTGAGCACATCTTTAGAGACCCTACTGAGAAATCCGATTAACAGTATTAAGTCTAGAAAGCGAAGAATGTCTGAAGACTTAGATTTACGTTAAGTTTCAATTTTCTCTGAATATACTTAACGCAAGCAATAGTAATCGTATACAAGTTTATTTGTTTTGCTTTTTTTATAACTATAATAATTTACTTTAGCAAGTGTGAATGTGGGTATACATAAAAAAATTATATTATATATAATATATGATAAGTTTAATGGATGGTGGCTTATGCTGACATAAGAAGTACAACCATTTATGCTTATAAAATAAGAATATGCACTTACTATTTCTTATTTTATGACCATAAACACTATAATAGTCTTATTTTATTTCAGCACAAACCCACTTTTATTTGAAGCAGATAAATATAAAATAGATTAGTCTTCATGTGTAATCCTATGCAATATGTGTGTTTTCATTAAATGAGTTTTTGTTTTGACAAGGATGTCGATTAATTTATGTGTTACAGTAAAATGTACATTTTTATTATAGACATTTACATATCCTCAGTATTCCATTTGTATGCCTCCTCACGGGCTGCTTCCTTTGAATTTATTACTTCAAACCATTTCTTTTCATAACCACTTGACCTGTCTACACCATCCCATTTATGGCCTGGGCGGATACCAAACCTATTTGGCATGAACTCTCCTTCATATTGGGGTCTCACTAAAAAGAAAGCAATATTTTAATAATCATAAAATTTAATGTAATAGTACTCCACATGCCACTACCCTTATTACACAGTACACATATGGCGAATTCTTGCCCCATCCATACTTTCCTCCCTCTCCCAATCTGTATTTTGATTGTGCCATGCATATTTTATCCTCCCTGCTCTACTGTAACCTGGGCGTTGCCCCTTACTTGGCAGGCTACATAACCAGGGTTGTACAAGCTCTCATTAAGTCTGCCTTTCTTGCCACTCAACATCCCTTATTCCCTTCCTGAGTTTAGTAACTAAAGGTCCTATGTCTCTTAGCTCTGTGTCTACCCACACCTATACTTTCATACATCTATCCTTTTGCCACTCCACAAATTCTGAGTTGTATGAGCTCTCATTCATTCTCTCCCATATTTTTTGCCACTCAACATCCCTCATTTTCTCTATGACCAGTTCCTATACCTTCCAATACATCAGTCATACCAACTCTCTAATCCACATATCATCTCAGATTTTAGAATTAGTTAAAATCCGACCAACCTCCATTACTTTGTATCATACAAATCATATTAGGCACAACAAATTTCAAGTATTGAGACCTCTGAATAGTTCTATGTATATCAAGCTAATAATTACAATAATTGTAAACTTACAAGGTTTTCCAGTTTCAACAGCATCTTTCCTTTTCTTCTTCCTAATATAAGCCAACATGGGATCCCCATCGCGTTCCTGATCTTTCAAATACCGTTCCAAATCCTCATCATTTGCATACCTCGCTAACGGTTTAGTCATCTCATATGCATCCTGCTGCAACTTCTCATTGTACTCCTCTGTTTGTTTAGTACCCTTTCCCCATTTATCATATTTCTCTTTAATAGTCGCCTTTTCTTTTTCCTTTTCCTGCTTCTCCATCGCCTCCTGTTCCATATCGCGAATTTTACCCGTTTTACGGTTCCTTCGTATCGTAGTAGCATTCACTCCTGATACTTCTGCGGACATGTTTTTAAAAAGATCTTCCTCCCGTTTCTTGAACGCTTGCGTTTCTTGCACGAGATCTTTAGCGTTTTGCAGCCCTGCCGTTTTACCATCCAGCGTTTTCGTCATTTTATCCTCAGAGTCATCATCACCCCATCTACTTCGTTTTCTGGTTTCTCTGGATGTTGAAGGCATATTTTTCGGTTGTGCACTGTTGTCGCGTTTAGTTTCAGACTTATTATGTTTTCTAGGTGGGCTGCTATCATCAGCATGACTGCGACTGTTATTTCTTGGATTTCGAGTTTCTGCAGATGGACTACTAACATTTTCACGACGTTTTCTTGGCGGACTACTATCAGAATGTTGCTCCTTTCTACTTCTGGGTTGTTCAATATTATTATTTAGTACTCCAGAATGACTTTTATGTGAAGGACTGTTATTAATTGAAGTGTCTACTCTTCTGGAATGTTCATGCTTATTTCGTCTTGATGGACTTCTTTCATCATGATTCTTATATCTGGGTGGACTTTGATCATATTTATTTTGTCTTGTCCCATCTTGTTTCTTATTTCTTAAAGCATTATCATTTCGCCTTGAAGGACTTTCATCATTACAATATTTCCTACTAGAATTATCATTTTTCCTTGGAGGACTTTCATCATTACTATATGTTCTCCTAGAATTATCATTTCTTCTTAAAGGACTGCCATCAGTACCATATTTCCTCCTAGAAGTACTACCCTGTTTGGTTTGTATTGAACTTATTTCTAGATTTTTTCTGGAATCAGAATCGTATTTCTTCTTTCTAGGTGGACTCTCATCACTATCATACCGCTGTCTTCTTGGTGGGCTTTTATCATCATCATGCTTCTGCCTACCTGATGAATCATCGTGTCTTCCTGCCGCATTTTCATTATTATCCATTTTATTCCGTCTCAATGGACTTTCATCAGAATCATATTTCTTCTTTCTTGGTGGACTCCCATCACTGTCATACTGTTTTCTTCTTGGGGGACTTTTATCATCATCCCGCTTCTTTCTTCTTGATGAATTATCGTTTCTCCTTGCTGGACTTTCATCAGAATCCTTTTTCTTATGTCTATGTGGGCTTTCATCTGCATCATATTTCTTCTTTCTAGGTGGGCTTTCATCGCTATCATAATGTTTTCTTCTTGGCGGGCTTTTATCATCATCACGGTTCTTCCTTCTTGGTGAATCATTATTTCTCCTTGCTGGACTTTCATCAGAATCTCTTTTCTTATGTCGAAGTGGGCTTTCATCTGAATCATATTTCTTCTTTCTAGGCGGGCTTTTATCGCTATCATATTGTTTTCGTCTTGGTGGACTTTCATCATTATGTCCTGATGTGCCCCTATGTTTTCTAGGTGGGCTTTCATCATCATCACTTCTACTTCTTCTAGTTGAATCATTTCTTCTAGCCATACTATCACTATCATATTGTTTTCTTCTTGGTGGACTTTCATCCCCATCCCCTTTTTGTTCTAATGAACGTTTTCTTATTGGGCTTTCATAATCATCATACTTTTTATGTTTTGGAGAACTATTGCTTCTAGTTGGACTTTCATTCCAGTTCCTCACACTGTAATCCCCACAACTCTCCACATTATAGTTTTCTGATGTGTGTACTTGATCTCTTTTACTCTTGGCTTTAGCTTTGAGTTCATCAGCTATTGAAATGGGTTTCCATACATCATCCTGTCTGAAGTCATCCATTCGTAACTCCAAAGGACGCTCGTCGATAACACCTGCAATTTGTGGAGCATCCTCTTGTTGTCCCAATAAGTCCTCTTCGACAGCATCATTGAATGTTTGGATTTCTGCGTCATCGTCAATTATTTTTACTCTAAAAAATGTATAGTGTTGAATTAACAGGGCAAATAATTTGTTACAATCAGGGTTACATTCATCAATACATACAAACATAGTAATGGATAAGAAATTAGCTGATACAATAATAAGCTATTACCCACTAGTTGATAAGTCATAGGAGTGAAAAATATCAGCATATAAGATAAAGATACTTTAAAAAGTCTTGATTATTGATGAAAAATATAATAATATAAAATTTGGTATTATACCTGCTAGCAATTGCTTTAAGTTTTTTTCTTTTCTTCTTCTTTTTGTCTTTGTCAGCGCTGCTTGATAAATATTTTTTCAAGTACTCTTTCTTATCAATTGCATTCATAATAAAGAAAAATTCACAAGAAATAAAAGGTTAAAAATTGAATAGGTTATGTTTATTTTGTGTTACGATTTATGAAAACTGTAGTGTTGTGATGGCCATCTCTCGTTGATTTCAGATAATATCAAACAAAATGTTTTTACTAAAGAGTTTCGCTAGTATTAACTAGATGGCGCTATAAACATTCAGTACATAGGCAACTATCAGTAGTTTTACTCAAATACGAACCTCATTTTGTTTATCTTCAATTTGTTGCTAGAAGATCAAATCGTAGACTTTCAAAATAGTGATGTCGATAGTAAAGATGTGTTGCAAATTGTGGTCTGGGTGAGTTTTATTCGGGTTTCTTAAAATTTGATTGATTCCTTTCTCCAACTACTCAAAGTGATAACTACTTGAATTAAATAATAATTGGTAATAATAATAAAGCGACTCACCACGTGATGCATAAGATAAGCCTGAGGCTGCCAAAATTGCATCAGCAACTTGGCGAACAAAATCAATTTCCCAAGGGCGTAAAATGTATATTTTGCTCCCTATAGGCAACACATATAAACTTATGTGTAAAAATCTGAATATTCAATATATATTTTTATTTAACTCTAGTTTCGTCCCTTAGTTACAGATTGTCACAAATAAATTATACATATGATTTCTTAAACATTTAACAACATTCACTACGACTAAACAATATTAATACTAATATATTTTTAATTAACATATATAAATGATACATATTCACTATATACCCATTTCTCTTTAATAACACTTTTAAAGCATGTGATTCATAAAATATATAAAATATATTGTCTTATCACAGAATTGCGACATGTATAGCATTTTGTAATAAATTTTTGATTTAGTATAGTAACAATATACTCTTTATAGAAAGCTCAATATATATCTAACACCTATCTATATATAATATAATCAATTTATATCTAACATGTTGTGGTCCTCCATACCGTATTTGGTAAAGCAATTTCCCTACAATTACATTCCATATAACATCCCGAGCGAATCCAGATTCGCGTTGATCGCTATCTAGATATATAGTTTGTAAAGGTAAACATATACAAAAATATAGATATATCAAATTCGTATAAATAACAATGTGACACAAAATTGTTGTCTAGCTACATTACTGTCATATTTTGCTTCATTAAAAATATATAATTAATAGTAACAGTAATCAATAAGGTGTTTCTCATTTAATTTTTTAGGGCGAAAGCGATTGAAATTTTGGATAAACACATCCATGTAACCAGGGCTTTACTTACGAAATTTCTGTTAACATCAATTAGTGACTGTTGTTACTATAGCCGCTTTGGGAGCTGTTCCGGGCTGTTCTAAACTAGCTAAGACTAGCCCAGAACAGCTCCCGAATGATAAGCGAATGTGGTTTAGAACTATTATTACGGTAAAGTTATATAAACTGAGGTGTAGCGTATAGCGTGCCTATAAGGGGCGGAATAGATTGAATTAAAAAAAATTATATTATATTACTGGTACTGAAATTAATTAAAAACAGCCACATGGTGCTAAATAAAGACATTAAAATTTCCGAATATTAATTTACTGAATTTATTATTTAGTGTATAAGTTTATTGTAAACTGACAATTTTGTATCACACACGTTATAATTTCATTGGTGCTCTCTTACGTTCAATATAATCCTTACATTAAATAGTATCATTGTAGTGCACCTACAATATCACAAGTAAAGTATAAGATATTTGCCATTATGTTAAGTAAATAAATTGCATTTTTCGATTTGAGGCAGTTAACACATACGAAATGGCGGAAGTAATATTTGCAAACGGGCGGCCAAAAATTACAGCAGACAACCACTACAAACAGCAGCGTTACAATTTACAAATTAAACATTTACAAATACTACAGATATATGTATCGGTTGTGCGGGACCGTTTCTCACTTGGAGTGTACTAGGTTTAAAAACTCCTCCCTTGTTTTCGGGTCGTCTCGGAATACGCCCAGCATTGTTGATGTCACTGTTTTGCTGTTGATTTTTTGGACTCCTCTCATTACCATGCACATATGTCTGTAAACAAATATTGATTATATTAGTACTGAATTGCATATTGCCGATGAATTTTATATCAAGATATCTCATACATAATCCTTAAGACGTATGGAATCGGAAAGAAGAGAAACACCGGGATAAGTTTCGATAAGGATTATGTATATAGTCCAGGAGTGGACCCAAAATGGCTGAATACGAAACAATCCATAGTATATTTTTTTTTACTTATCTTCCCATGTAAAAACCGGTATAATGGATAGGAGCAGCGTACTAGCGTCTTCGTGTAGTAGTCTAAGTTATTGTAAACCGTCTTCTATGTTTAGGCAACCTAATCATAATAATATGTAAGCTAAGTAGACATTTGAGTACTTACACTCCTTCTACGACGACAGCAACTCCTGCTGGTTGTACAGCTTTCGTGACGGCTACAGCAATTTGCTTGGTCAGCCTTTCTTGTACTTGCAGACGTCTCGAGTATATTTCCACAATACGAGCTAGCTTACTGAGACCCAGCACTTTTCCGCATGGCAAATATCCAATAGATACTTTACCGTAGAAAGGTACTAGATGATGCTCGCACATGCTGAACATTTCGATGTCTTTTACCACGACCATCTCGTCGTGATTCTCGTCGAAGATAGCGTCATTTAGTACTTCTGTAACAAACATGAAATTATTAAAAATTCAATAACAGAAAGTAAAGTAAAGTAAAGTAAAGTAAAGTAAAGTAAAGTAAAGTAAAGTAAAGTAAAGTAAAGTAAAGTAAAGTAAAGTAAAGTAAAGTAAAGTAAAGTAAAGTAAAGTAAAGTAAAGTAAAGTAAAGTAAAGTAAAGTAAAGTAAAGTAAAGTAAAGTAAAGTAAAGTAAAGTAAAGTAAAGTAAAGTAAAGTAAAGTAAAGTAAAGTAAAGTAAAGTAAAGTAAAGTAAAGTAAAGTAAAGTAAAGTATATATTTGCATTTCTTACTGAAACACAGTGTATAAACATAGTATATATTTCACACCTCCTCCTACCCTCTTAGAGTATACCTATAATAACTAATAATAAGTCGATCGCGATACATTTTTAAGATAAAAAGTAGATCTCATGTACATATAAGTTGGCCACCCCTGCTATATACAGTCAGACAGTCATACAAATATACAGATGTGGAATCAAAATTTGACTGATTATAGACAGAGGCGGAAACAGATAGGCAGACAGAGAGACTGAAACATGTACATGTACATATAAATTGGCCACCCCTGCTATACACAGTCAGACAGTCAGTCATACAGATATACATACATACAGACATGTGGAATCAAAATCTGACTGATTATAGACAGAGGCGGAGACAAATAGGCAGACAGAGAGACTGATACATGTACACGTACATATACATATAAATTAGCCACCCATGCTATACACAGACAGATAATCAATCATACAGACATACAGCCATGTTAAATCAAAATCAGACTGAATCCAGACATAATAGATAGTAGTCTCTGTTACTTAAATAAATAAAATTCTTCGACTAAAATAATATTTTGAACAATGGTAGCTCTGTAAGTTAGACGAGTACACATTTGTAATTATCATTTTAACTATGATTAGCAGCCACACAATATAATGTATATTATTTTCAACGCGATTTATTCATCAATTATGCGCGGTCAAATCATTCAGGCTAAATCAAGGGGAATAATTTCCACCAAGTGCTCTTCATCAACGTCTGCCCACTTCACGTGAAGGCAACCGAAACCTAATTATTGTCAAGAATATAAATCAATTTCCAGTGAATTTAACGCATATCTATTTGATGTTTTAACTATATGGCGTAAGTAAAATAATGTTTGGAAATTGATGGATAATAAATGCAATAAAATAAATACAGTTTTAATAGAATAGAATAGAAATTACAATTATTTTCAGAAGATTATTATTTTATTATATTTTAGTTTTTTAACGTTATTGCATTACATTTATAATTTAATGTAGTAAAATTGTAGTTATATATTTTTGTGGAAGTGTTTTTTAAGAATGCATATAAGTTATATTGTTCTGTCTGAATCTGAATGCTTGGAAGAACCAACTGTGACCCCCTTTTGTCCGTATCGGGATATACTGTATATCGGAAATTATCCGAATCCTTAGAGAGCAGTATCCTTGGAGACAGCACATTCATTTTATAGCTCTGATGGCAATAAGTACAATACGACAAAAAGATAACGGCCGCTTTGATATAACCATCATCTTGAGAGAATAATATAATTTGCGTATTGTCTTCATGATTAATTATTAATGACATTAAGATATATTATAATATTCACAGTGATATGTTAATATAGTTATATTTTAGTATCATAATTTGGTCTGAAAATTTATCATTGTAAGCATGTTTCATTTGACGCAACTATTGTAGGATCCGTAATGTATTCCGTAAACATAAAAAAAACATGGATGCGGTGTAAATATTATTATTTGGACTTCAATCATCAATCAATCAGCAATCAAGCATTTAATAAAGGTTATCATGTAGGATGTTTTCCTTAAATCATTTGAATATATTGTTTTTCAGTGGGCTTCTGTTTAGTTACGGTAAATACAGGATGATTACACTCCTCTGAGCTTCTCCTTTACCATTGAAAAAGTCTTGTGGCTGTAAAAATAATCTCAGATTAATAAATAATTTATTTATTAGTCTGAGGATATAATGATAGATTTTTTTTACATGTGATTACAGTGTGATCCAAATAAGAGGGAACATTCTGTATTTCACGATTGACGAAAAAACGGTTCAATAATTTTTAATTCAGTATTATGTAAACTTTTTTGTGGCATTTTAAAAAAGTATCATTCATTTCCGATTTGGCCGGTGTATACATATTTATTTTCTCAAATGACACTATATACTTTTTGTTGTTCGATCCCCAGCGGGGACTGAATTTTCGCCAATCACCTTTCACCGTTTTTCAGAGGTTTTCTGTGAAGTTAAGGACCAGGTGATTAAACTCCTCTGAGCTTCTCCCTTGACCGGCGGAAAAGCCTCACGGCTGATAGCCCTATAAAGATAGAAGTTTTTCTTTAAAACTTTTTGTTGCAGTTTTTATATTATTCAGTTAATTCTCTTTACGATAAACGTCATATCTCAATCTGTAGGGCTAGAAATACTCCACATTTTCATATATAAATCATCTAGCATTTGAAATAGACCCTAGATAGTTGAAACTGAGGAAAAACATGATATTTTATCATTTTCAAATTTTCTCAGCGCTGCAGCGCGAAAACGGTAAAGGCTAGAGAAAAACGCATCTACTTCTATTTATAGGGCCAGAAATACTCTACATTTTCACATATAAATCATCTCTCTATCATTTGAAATAGAGACGCTACAGAGTTGAACTTGGGGAAAACATGAAATTTCATCATATTCATAATTTCTCACCGCTACAGCGCGAAAACGGTAATAACTAGAGAAAAGAATGCATTCGCGTATGAAATAATATTTTACATGACTCTTTTTTTTAATTACAGAGATAAAAAAATTATAGCTCTTTGCAATTAATTACGATTACTCTCTGATGTGGAATAATTAAAAAGGGCGCGCTCGCAAATCACGGCGTTATTGTAAGAACCTTCCGAATTGCATAATGGAAGAAGCAAAGATCGTGATTAGTATCCTTCTAATTAACGGCTACCTGTTGGTAATTATAAAAACCACGAGTTCCGCAATGGAATCGTGTGAATTAACAATTGCCAATTATGCAGATCCAGCCTTATACGAGATGAATTGTGCACATGCCTTTTTATGATCATTCATTAAAATAATTAATTAATTGCTAATGTAACGTATCCGCAATTAACTCGTGCCAATTGTGACAATACCGACACAAAGATTATTTATAATAAAGGTATATTTTATATAAATATTTTAAGGTGAATTTTATATAAATTCTCGTAAGATCAATTTTAATGTATTAAGGTAAATTAAAAAAAAGGATGATTACACTCCTCTGAGGTTCTCCTTTTATCAGTGAAAAAGTCGTGTGGCTGTTAGATATAATCTCAGACTAATCAATAAATTATTTATTATTCTGAGGATATAATGATAGATTTTTTTTCCATGTGATATACAACACCCTGTAACTTCTTTATTTCACGATTGACGAGAAAACGGTTACATATTTTTTAATTCAGTATTACATAAACTTTATTATTATTATTATTATTATTATTAATATAAAACTCTCATGATACACGCTTCTTTTTGTTGTATCAATGCAATACTGTATCCTAATAAAAGAACTGTATGAACAGAGGTTTGGAGGACTAGTGGGTTAAAACCAATCATGATTTGGATATTTTTATTGAATTCCTCCAGCACTTTTTCCAACCCTTCTCTGTTCTAATAGAAGTGTTCAAGTTATTGTTTTCTTTTAGTATTTTTTTATTTGCTATATTTTATATAATAAAAATCAATTTTATATAAATATTTTATGTTGAATTATAACAAAGTAATTGTTACAAAGAACTCTTAAATTTTATAGAAATCTCTTAAGGTGAATTCTATATAAAACTATAATTGAAGTATTCAAATTATTGTTTTCTCTTAGTATTTGTTAATTTGCTATATTTTATATAATAAAAGTCAATTTTATATAAATTTCTTATGTTGAATTATAACAAAATAATTGTAACAAAGAATTTTTATATAAATCTCTTAAGATGAATTTTATATAAAACTCTTATAACGATTTTGATATATAACTCTACAGGTCTCTATTATTATCATTGCCGAGGCGTATATATTCTCGTAAATAAAATTATGGAGCGTAATAAACCCGGCATTCATGCGGGATTATAGCTATCAACATTATGGGATTAACTAAGTTAGACCTGTTGAATGTACGTTCTACTGGCCTATTAAATACGAGCCCTGGATGTTAAATTTTGCCCCCTTTCGTTCAATTATAAGAGCAATTAGCAGCGGCTCTGTTTCGGAGGCCTCTCAAGTGCATCTAACTTTATGACAGGATGTTCCTTTTGATAGCTCATAACCCTTTAATTATCTAGTCAATCGCCGAGAGTACAGGGTGGATCTAGATTTTAATTTTATTTGAACTCGAGCTCGTTATAAGTGAGACATTTTACTCAATACAATATCTATATGAATATAAATGTTTCTTATACATTCATTCTTTTTTAAATTGAAAACACATTGTACACAAGTAAATTATCCTGACTGTATGTTCCCGGTGCCTCCACCACAATTACAGCCCAGCAGAGAGAGAAAAAAAAGCGCGGTGGCATTAAAAATTAATGTGTGTTCATAAAATGAAAATGCTTTCCACACTGACACATACTATAAATTATGATCTCACTCATAAAAATGCGCGTGCAATTCATCATGCCATGCCGCCTTTTTTTATCCAGCAGGCAATCCAGAGAATGCTTTTATCGCCGAACATGCGCCGACGTAAAAGTAAATCTCTAGTTAAGACTTTCAAATGATCCACTCCAGGATAATTTAATACGGCCGAAGCTACTGATTCCAGGGCGTGTAATTCACTCAGATTCGCAATTTGTAGCGAGCGGCTAACGCAGGAATTGAAGCGAGAGTTTTTTTTACGACGAAACGAATAGAAATTGTTATTATTTTTATATATAGGCTGCACCACCCCAAGGAGCTAGAAACCACGGTTTCTGTTTTCAACTTATAAATATATATATATATATATATATATATATATATATATATATATATATATATATATATATACAAATATAGCTTTTGAAACAATTTTGCATTTATAAAAAATGTATACTAATACATAACAGTTTTTTTTATTCTATAACACTTTACCAGGGTATATTAAAGGTAGTAATATGGCAATTTTTAAACAAAACAAAAATCAAGGCTTTGCTACTAGTTTTCGAATATGTTATGTTATGTTATGCTCTTATGATTTGTTTTATTGTTCTATACTTTTTTAATTAATATGCAAAATAATATCTATGTGTGAATTCACCTCTTAGCAATCTACATATCTAGATTTCGATCTTATTAGATCTCATCATTGTAGCTCAGCTAGTGAGAATGAATGTACACAATTATCATATGCGTGTGCATTGATGATTATTGATGTGGTGTCGCCAGATGGCGTTAAACTTTCTATCTATAGAGAATTTTGCAAGATTCGTTGGAGAAACCGGGCGTAAATACCTTACACATGTTTTACTATTTATTTGATTTGCAATGAGTGGGGTGCTTTTAAGGCTACAATGTTGTTACTTTAAAAGTTTAAAGTTAAAAACTGTGTTCGTATAAAGTGATTTAAATGTTGTTATTGTTTACGTAGAAGATCCATTTATATTATTGCTGTGTATGTTTTGATTAAAAATGCTTTTACTTTTTTATACCATTATTATTTTCTTGCTGCAAACAATAATGTACAAGTCGAGTCAGATTTTTATTAGTATTGCGTGTTCTGTCTCATTCTCATAAACATACGAATAAAGTAATTAACAATTGGTTTTTGTTAAAAAACGTTGTAAAATTTAATTTAATCGAAATCGATAGTACTAGCTACTCGTAGCGGGTTTGGTCTCTAAAAAAGTCCTGCGAAGTGTATCAATAATCTATATCACTATATCTAATAGTGTATATTACTTATTCATCTGAATAAGTAATATACACTATATACACATCACTATCTATAATATCACTATCTATAATATCACTATCTATAATAAAAACCATCTGGTTTACTTATGTTTTTAATTCTTTGTAAATAAATTAATTTTCAGTTTATATCGTGGTTTATTTAAAATCGTTCTTTCTTACACAATTTTATTGTCCGCTACTGTCGCATGGGGGATGCTGCGTATAATAGTGGGGTGCTTTTAAGGCTACAATGACGCAGAAGTTCTTTTCTGCCATTCAATCTTGACCGCGGCGCAGGGGGAAGGAAACGTTCAGGGATGAAAGGTCTCGTTGTTACAGAAATTGGACCAATTAGTGTTTACACTTACTATTCAGCATGAACACTGTAAGATCCAACGAAAATTTCACAGTAATTCATTACTTGCGACTAGTTGTAATCCTGCATTATGTTAACTGCATATACCTTTTTGTATGTGTAAAATAATTAATTAATTAACCTTACAACTCGAGAAAATATCGCCTCATGATATGATTATTGCACTGGGGCACTTTAAACGCCAATATAGGGAAAGAAAGAAATTGTATTGTTGAATGTTTATTATATGCAAGGGTGGCCTCTTCAAGGCCAACGGGTGTGACAATCCTGCATTCCCTAGTCTAGAGAGGCAGAGTCTCAAGGTTTTATAGGACCCTGGGCTCTAATAAATTGGGGATTCCAAAAATTGTAGTAACTTAGTAGTTACTGTGTTGGTTACAATTCTGTAACTGGCATTTACCTTCGGGCCCTTCCGTCGTGTGTGAGTGTTGTGTGACTACATCAGTAAATCGTCCTCAAGTTTTCTAATTTACGTTAATTGTGTTCGGCAAATGTTAGAGGTAGATTTATTTAAGAGATTCTATATATCATCTAAAAACATTTTGAACTTACCTTCTAAACTTTGGTCGTAGCCTTTGGTAAAGAAAAGCATTGCTTTCGCTGCTCTTTCTGGTGTTTTTAGAAGACCTTGTCTCTCAGGATTTTCTCCTAGCGAGCCTAACAGCAACCTGTATGAGCGTGCCATTTCTGGTAGCATAGCCTCTCTTGTTGGCGGCCTGTGATCTAGTTCGAGGTCGTGGTGAAAAGTGCATTTCTCGTGTCCTGCAATAAATCAATAGAATCAAAATCTGAAGCCTGGTGCGAGTATTATAGTTTAGGAAATCTACCCACTTGTCTTCCTTTATAAAATGCCTTAATATCTGATTTATAAAGGAAAGGAATGTATACTAGAAAATGACGTAAATGTCTTAATAAAAAAAAAAATAATGGATGGCAAGTCGGAGATTTAATTTTTGGATATTCTCATAGATATTTGATATAGACTGGTGTGGATGAGATGTAGGAGTAGGGCAGAGAGTGGATGGAGAAAAGATCGAAAAAGGATGTATGAAACAGTAGGTATGTCTGAGGTGTGGGTGAAGGACAGGCTGAGAGGAATAGGGAGCCTAGTAACTGAGGTCAGGATAATGAGGGATGTTGAATGGCAAGAAAGGCAGATGTGAATGACTGAGAGCTCGTATAACCCTGATTATTTGGAGTGGCAAATGCGGGGAAATCCCCGAGCTACATAAGCACCAACCCTGGTTATGTACTTCGAGGGCTTTAGCCGGGAGGACAAAGTATGTATGGCAAGAGCGAAATTCGGCACGGAAGAGAGAGGAAGGATAGTGTGAACACCACGTATGTACTATGTAGTAAGGGGAGTGACACGTGCTGGCACCTAGGCAATGAATGTGATGGAGTGAAAGTATTATGGGTGAGGGACTGCAGAAAATTGAAATAAATAGTGAAGGGAGGTATGAAAATCTGCAAAAGACTGTCTAGGAGTGACCGAGTGCGAGGAGTAGTATTTTTATACATATTATATATATATATATATATATATATGTGTGTGTGTGTGTGTGTTTACTTGAACTGAACAGATTCACGGCATATACAAAATAAACCGACAAAATTTACTATAGCCCCAATTATAATTTAAATCTAATTCTTCTATTCTTTATAAATTAAATACTCGTAGTTATCTAAACTACGTGTATTTAAAAATTACGTTTAGTATTTACGCTTACATTTACTATTAAAACAGTAATAATTTCTAGTATTTGTCCATGAAATTGCATTAGATGCCACTTTCTATTTCATTATGCAAACAAATTATATACTCTAGTTTATAATCCACATATGTATGCAGGAATGAAACGATTTTTTTGTTCGTTTCTTCCACCACATTCACCTTGATCTACTCTATCTGGCTGGCAGATTAATTACGGCAATAACCACGCGTTCCTAATTAATTCCACGATTTATTCGCGTAAACTCATTCGAGTGCCAATATTCGGATGGAGTTGTACCAATTGTACCATATTACCGTGCGGATATTACAATGGCATTGCAAAAGCATACAAGTTGTTTAAATCCATTAAGGTTGTCGCAATGTTTAGGTGTCTTTGGCACTTGCTACATGCAATTGCGGCGCATCCATGGTCCGCCGTTGGATTGCAGTTTTAATTGGCGGCGATTGCATTATTTAATTGCAGTCACTTTTCAAGTATTATTTTTTTTACATATACCGCATGGTTAATTAGAGTAACACATTTTAAAAGGTTAATGATCCTCTTTTTGTCTTTAGTTGATTTATTTTTAAATTAAATCATTTATTGAAAAATTAAAAAAATATTCAACATATATAAGTGTGAATCCACCCCTTAGCAATCTACATATCTAGATTTCGATCTTATTAGATCTCATCAGTGTAGCTCAGTGAGGGTGAATTCACACAATATCTCGAGTGGTTATATACAAAAATTATACAACTAACCCCCTAAGAGGAAAGTTCACCATCACCATCTGGCGGCACTACATCAATTAGCAATGCACACCCATATGGTAATAACCGTCAACATGCTCATGTCATCAGGATCACCGAGTAGTGCCCTCTATGGAATAATATTCTAATAAAATCGAAATCTAGATATGTAGATTGCTAAGGGCTAGATTCACACTTATATATGTTTTATAAGATTGGCCTTGTGCTGATATCTCAAGCACTCTATTGGAATATTATTCCATAGAAGGCACTACCCGGTGATCCTGATGGCATGAACATGTTGACAGTTATTGCCATATGGGTGTGCATTGCTAATTGATGTGGTGCCGCCAGATGGCGTTTAACTTTCCTCCTAGGGGGTTAGTTGTATCATTTATAAAAAATATTCAAATTAACGAAATTGCATGATTGTAACGTTTACCATGTGGTCATTAATTTTCAATGAAGGAGATGAATAAAACTACTATGTTTTATACTATTTATTTAAATAAGTGGTAAATAAACATAGTAGTTTTATTTATCCCCTTCATATTCAAATTACCCATTAGAGACCACCACTCGTTCGGAACGTATTCGTTTAACTATTTTTAACTTATATTATTATTTTTCTAATTTGTTTTTCTTTATATCTCATTAGAAAAAAAATAATGATGATAAATAAATAGACTTTTTTTATGCGATTGACGTTATTTGCTTGAAAACACGAATAAATACTTATACTACCCTCAGATACGCATGCACTAACACACGACAGAAGGATGATAGACAGTTAATGAATTAAGAATTAAGTAATTATTATAATAACTGCTACTTCTAATTATATAAAAACTATTGTTAACGTAGGCTAGTTTACGAATGTAATATAATGACCTTCTTTAAATAACTACTGTTGTCTATTTTGCGCATAGAAAATTGGTATATTAATCCTTTCTTGTACATTTGCTTTATCTTTTTGCCCTTGATAAGAAACCCAGCCCAGCCTGACCTCACCCAACTTAGAGACGCATTTTATTACCTTGGCATTCTATTTCTTTCACGTCTAGATTATCTTTATGCGTAGCTAATTGATTTGCAGATCAGTAAGGACACTTTTTGAGGGATAGCGCGGAAGTATTGAGACAACACACATTTGTTATAAGCTTGTTGTGAAGCTGTTAGTTATGAGTGTACCAGGAAATGATCTCAGTACGATTATGAAGGTTCAATATTTTAATTTTGACTATGGCGTAATATTGAGGGGAGCGGCTGTAAACTAAAAAAAAATATTTATTAAACTTTGGAAGACTAATTTAAGCTCTCTTTACATATTTTCTTAATTTCTAAAACTACCCGTACATCTAATTTTGAATAAAACCACACAGATTTAAAATTATATTGATATGATTTATAAAAGAAACAAACAAAACTTTTTATGAACGACTTCTCAAGGAAAAAAATAATAATCTAAGAAATGTTTGGCTTGAATAAAGTATCAAAAAAATTATATATATTAATATGATTTGTAAAACAAACAAAAGTTTTTATGAATGACTTCTCAACGAAAAAAATAATAATCAAAGAAATGTTTGGCTTGAATAAAGTATCAAAAAAATTAGATATGTTAATATGATTTGTAAAAAAAAAACAAAAGTTTTTATAATTGACTTCTCAACGAAAAAAAAAATAATCTAAGAAAAGTTTGTCTTGAATAAAGTATCAAAAAAAATATATTGATATGATTTGTAAAACAAACAAAATTATTTTTTGAATTATTTCTCAACGGAAAAAAAATAATCTAAGAAATGTCTCACTTTTTAACTGACAGCACTCACAGCACAAAAAAACATAATGACAGGTCGCTCACCTTCAAAACATTGTCTTCGTTTTAATATTATAGGGATGTAAACATGAATATTGGAGGGCCAATTTTTGGCGTCGCATGCTACCATAAAGATTATTATCATTACTTTTGTTTTGTTATAATTCATTTTCATATTATACTTTTCTAGATGCCTATTCTATACACTCAGGTTGTGCTGCAGATTAGCTTGATTTTCTGCTATCACTACGACTTTATCAGCGAATGCTCCTTCCGATATTTTGACTACTTGCATGTTTTTGTAACCTATATTTGCTTTTTTGATTTCTGGTTTCATGCTATTCATTATTTCATCCATGTATATGATAAATAACGTAGGACTGAGCCCGCCTCCTTGTCTTAGTCCAGTGGTTGTCTTAAATGTCCTTGATGTTTGTCCCTTATGCATTATTGCATAGGTGTTGTTGTTATATATGTTTTGTATTAATTCGACTGTCTTTCTTTCTACACCTCTCTCTTCCAAGATTTTCCATAATTTATTTCTTGGAATCATGTCGAACGCCTTTTCTAGGTCTATGAATCCTAAATATATGTTTTTATTATTTGTAGTTCTTTTTTCTGCGATTTGTTTTATTGTGAAGATGTTGTCCTGTATGGATCTTCCTTTCCTAAAACCGCATTCTGAGATTCTTCTAGTGTCTGTTCTATTCTTGTTATTATTCTCTTATTTATTGTCTTTTCTAATATTTTCATCCCTATATTTATTAGTGTTATGCCTTTATAATTTGAGCATTTCGTCTTATCCCCTTTCTTGTGTATCGGTACGATTAGTGCTGTTTGCTGTCTTTTGGTATAATAAATTACATATAAAGGTGTCAAAATGTCTTGAAAAGCCACCGATATTAGTGATAAAGATTCTTTAATTATAATACCTATATACAGCCAGTTTTAGGAATGAAACCAAACTAGTTCTTGTCTAATAGCATTGTTATGAAATACACATAATTAAATGCGGGATATGCTAATGTAACTGCACAATAAACATCGTGAAGTAATCATCTTTATATGACTTTATTATCGCGTTATAAAATATGTATGAAAATTATCTTATATCGTTGTAGGATTTAATGTTGTAGTTTATATTATTATTTATTGACTGTCTTATTAAATAGGTTAACAAATTAATTTTATCACTACTAATCTACCTTCATCCCAAAGGATATTTAATGTAGATATTGGTAGTTATTAGATATGGTGTGTCGGTCGCCACTCTAAACGTGGATGGATTTTGATTAAAAAAATTCAGAAAACGTGGATTTGTCGTTTCTTAATATAGTAATAAACTAAAGAAAACTTGCAATTCAAAATTTTTTGCGATTACAAAAATTTCGACTATATTAATCATGAAACGTAAAGAAAAGTCAAAATTTGTCATTCAAAATTTTTCGCGATTAAAAAAAATTGGACTATATTAATCATGAAACGTAAAGAAAAGTCAAAATTTGCAATTCAAAATTTTTCGCGATTACAAAAATTTCGACTATAGTAATCATGAAACTAATTAATTCAAAAATTTTCGCGATAACCAAAATTTCGACTATATTAATCATGAAACGTAAAGAAAAGTCAAAATTTGCAATTCAAAATTTTTTGCAATTAAAAAAAATGGAATATATTAATCATGAAACGTAAAGAAAAGTCAAAATTTGCAATTCAATATTTTTCGCGATTACAAAAAATTCGACTATATTAATCATGAAACTAATTAATTCAAAAATTTTCGCGATAACCAAAATTCCGACTGTATTAATCATGAAACGTAAAGAAAAGTTAAAATTTACAATTCAAAATTTTTCGCGATTAAAAAAAATTGGACTATATTAATCATGAAACGTAAAGAAAAGTCAAAATTTGCAATTCAATATTTTTCGCGATTACAAAAATATCGACTATATTAATCATGAAACTGATTAATTCAAAATTTTTCGCGATTACAAAAATTTCGACTATATTAATCATGAAACGTATAGAAAAGTCATGATTTGCAATTCAAAATTTTTCGCGATAAGCAAAATTTAGACTTTATTAATCATGAAACGTAAAGAAGAGTCAATATTTGCAATTCAAATTTTTTCGCGATAACAAAAATTTCTACTATATTAATCATGAAACTAATTAATTCAAAATTTTTCGCGATAACCAAAATTTCGACTATATTAATCATGAAACGTAAAGAAAAGTCAAAATTTTCAATTCAAAATTTTTCGCGATTACAAAAAAATCGACTATATTAATCATAAAACGTAAAGAAAAGTCTTAATTTACAATTTAAAATTTTTCGCGATAACAACAATTTCGACTATATTAATCATGAAACGTAAAGAAAGTCAAAATTTGCAATTCCAAATTTTTTGCGATAACGAAAATTTCGACTAAATTAATCATGAAAATTTGCAATTAAAATTTTTTCGAGATAACCAAAATGTTGACAATATTAATCTTGAAACGTATAGAAAAGTAAAAATTTACAATTCAAAATTTTTCGCGATAACAACAATTTCGACTATATTAATTATAAAACGTAAAGAAAAGTCAAAATTTGCAATTCAAATTTTTTTCGCGATTACAAAAATTTCGACTATATTAATCATGAAACGTAAAGAAAACTCAAAATTTGCAATTCAAAATTTTTTGCGATTACAAAAATTTCGACTTATTAATCATGAAACTAATAAATTCAAAATTTTTCGCGATAACCAAAATTTCGACTTTATTAATCATGAAACGTAAAGAAAAGTCAAAATTTACAATTCAAAATTTTTCGCGATTACAAACATTTCGACTATATTAATCATGAAACGTATAGAAAAGTAAAAATTTGCAATTTAATTTTTTTTGCAATAACAATATCTTCTCTAAATTTAGTATTGACAGCAATCACAGTACAAAATACATAAGAGACAGGTCGGTCGGCTTCAAAACATTGTCTTCGTTTTTATATTATAGGGTAATTATTAATACATTTTAAAATAGTAACTTTTAATTTATTTTATTGTATTTCATCCTGTAAACAATTTTAGAGTAAACTATTTTCTCAGCTTAAATGTTGTTTTTATTAAACATTTTTTGGAAAGAAAAATTCAAATACAAAGGATAAAAACGCCTACACCTTGCGTTTTATCCTTTGTATTTGTATTCTTCTTTCCAAAAAATGTTTAATAAAAACAACATTGAAGTAGAGAAAATAGTTGACTCTAAAATTGTTTCCTCAAAACTATTTAAATATGTAATCTAATAATACAACAAACATGTAAATTAAAGCAATTAAATTTAAATATTATAATCAAATTTCCGACAAACGCATATCGCGTATTAATCACGATTCATGAGAATAGTAAATTCAATTCAGTGTGCGCACTCACGTTACATTCAGTGATGTTTTTATTGTACATTAATTCACTATGAATATTCGAGTGGCATATCTCAACCTTTATCACATTAATAACATCATTTTTACCATAGTTTAAGCAAGAAATTGTTATCGTATATAATGTTGAAATACATTTCGTAAACATCGCGGCTGTAATCAACAGTGTTTATTCTTCGTTTTGGTCGAAATATCTGTTACAGTCTATAATCATCATAGCAGATCGTTTTATATTTTAGTCCCATTAGCATATCAATACTCTTACAGGTTTGCATATATAAATCATAGGAGTTAATCATTAATTAGTATTCTTTAATAACTTGTTGACAGCAAAATTTTCCAGTTGTAGGTGATTAAAAATGAATATTTGTTAGGCTCTTACTTTAACTAGTTACATAATGTGTTTCACTGATTTTCTTTTAATACTATATTTTTATTAGATTAATAATTCTATTTTTTTTATTAAATAATACACTTGCCAACATAAAACACATGCCATCTACAATTCTTGCTTTACCATTGTTTACAATATTTATGTTGATTTTTGATTTTATATTATATTCATAATATAAAATCAAAAACCAACGTAAATATTGTAAGCTATGGTAAAGGAAGAATTTTAGATTAATAATTCTAATTTTTTTAAATTAAATAATAGACTTGCCAACATAAAACACGTGCGATCTACAATTCTTCCTTTACCATAGCTTACAATATTAAAAAAAATAGAATTATTAATCTAAAATTCTTCCTTTACCATAGCTGTTGATTTTATATTATGAATATAATATAAAATCAAAAATCAACATAAATATTGTAAACTATGGTAAAGGAAGAATTTTAGATTAATAATTCTAATTTTTTTAAATTAAATAATAGACTTGCCAACATAAAACACGTGCGATCTACAATTCTTCCTTTACCATAGCTTACAATATTAAAAAAAAATAGAATTATTAATCTAAAATTCTTCCTTTACCATAGCTGTTGATTTTATATTATGAATATAATATAAAATCAAAAATCAACATAAATATTGTAAGCTATGGTAAAGGAAGAATTTTAGATTAATAATTCTATTTTTTTTAATTAAATAATACACTTGCCAACATAAAACACGTGCCATCTACAATTCTTCCTTTACCATAGCTTACAATATTTATGTTGCTTTTTGATTTTATATTATATTCATAATATAAAATGAAAAATCAACATAAATATTGTAAGCTATGGTAAAGGAAGAATTTTAGATTAATAATTCTATTTTTTTTAATTAAATAATACACTTGCCAACATAAAACACGTGCCATCTACAATTCTTCCTTTACCATAGCTTACAATATTTATGTTGCTTTTTGATGTTATATTATATTCATAATATAAAATGAAAAATCAACATAAATATTGTAAGCTATGGTAAAGGAAGAATTTTAGATTAATAATTCTAATTTTTTTAATTAAATAATACACTTGCCAACATAAAACACGTGCCATCTACAATTCTTCCTTTACCATAGCTTACAATATTTATGTTGATTTTTGATTTTATATTATATTCATAATATAAAATCAAAAATCAACATAAATAATGTAAAAAAAAAATACAATTGACATTATCGAGTCAATATAATTTATATTATGCTAGGTGTTAAACGACAATTATTTAAATGAAGTCCAGGTTATTGGCGTCATATTATTGCATATTTGAATAGAAAATAAATCATCAGATAATATATTTGCGTTATACATTCATTATCCTCTTGAAAACAAATCATCAGATAGTATATTTGCGTTATACATTATATATCCTCTGGAAAATATGATTGTTTATATATATTTTTTAATATTCAAGAATGAAATCATATAATTCTTAAATATTAAAAAATATGTATAAAACAATCATATTTTCCAGAGGATATCATTCTATATCTATAACGCAAATATACTATCGGATGATTTGTTTTCAAGAGGATAATTAATGTATAACGCAAAACTTCTATTGTAATACCTGGCGTGGTAGAAGATCTCGGTGTTTTTGGAGTACCGGGCACCTCAACCTCCTCCAAATTCTCCGACCATCTTCGTGTCGGAATGGGCACCGGTTTGATTTTCGGCATACCGTTTTCACATGTGGCCGTTTCCATGTTGTTGTTTTTTTCTGCACTTTTCAAATCACTGGTTCTATTCAAGAATGCAAATCAACACGCGTGATTCCGCAACAACTAGAGTTCCACGCGCACAAGTTCCCGCACGCCTTCGCTGCCTTCAACTGGCGCTCTCTCATGTACAGCAGGAGTTATATACGTCACCGCTTCTGATTTGCTCCTGCTTCTCTTTGCACAGCAGAAATCCCAGCCGCAGTGCGATCCACCGCATACATCAGAGAGTTGGAAAAAACGTTTGAAAAAAAAATGTCTACCACGTGCTATTAACTAATACGCTTTTAGTGGACTAAAAATAGAAAATTAGGGCAATTATAATAATTATATTCGTTTATATATTAATTGTATGTACGCCTTAAATTCCCAACGCTTAAGTTCTCAACGCAGAACGGGTTATGATTAAAACTGCACTATTTTTTTTTACTCGACTATCGAATGAATTATAAATTACCACGAACTAGATAGCACTTTTTCAAACACCGCCGACGTCACGTTCTGAAGAACCGTTCAGGTGTATGGGGGATTTACCGCCGCACTCTCCAAAATGCAACTGGTGATTCACCGTGCGTGCCAATACCCCACTAAATTATCTCAAGCGTCTTGAGGCAATGAGGTCTGGTCGTCGATGGGATTTCCAACTAATTCGTTGTCTGCTGAAGAGATACGCGCCATTCGAATGTAATTACTCTTTTGCTAATACGCTCATTGGAAAGTTATAAGGCGTCTGCCATCATTATAAGTCGCGACCTTGCGTTTATTTAGTTACGGAATTCGTCTTCTTAATTTTACGCTTGGTTTCGTCCACTTATAATCCGTGGTTTCGATTTTAAAAAATGCCTTTGTGCAAGTGGCATAATTTCCGGTTTTATATTTGCACTGACATGATAAAGGGGATGAACTACCCCCGTGGGGCTTTCCAAGAAATTAAACGGTTTGGTGGATTATGCATTTCATGTTCAACGTTGTATTATAATAAAGTTGTAAAGTGTTGTAGGCTTGTGTGGGATTATAATTATTGTTATAGATATTTTTAATACAACAATTAACTAATCTTTTGTAATTTTTAGTACAATTACTTAGTTTCTATATGTATAATATACCTTAAGTGTAAGTTGAAATATCCTTTAAGTCCTACCAGGAAGAAATAATATCATCCCCGAAGGCTTAAAAAATATGGAGGAGAAAACGTGAAATAAAGTATTAAGCGAAATATAATAAATATCAAGTCAATAATAATTCAAAGATACCAATAATTAAGTGAAGTAAATTTACATTAATTAAGTTTATTTATTACTTAAACATAATAAATCATAAAATATTTAACAATCTTGGTAAATCTTAGGTTATCACCGCGAAGGCCTTTCCGCCGAATGAATTATAATTATACAATTATTGATGATAATGAATAAATTAGACATATCATGTTGTAATGTGCAAAGTGTTTAGATATGTTTAAACAAACAATTACATAAATTACTTATTTTTACTATGATTAGTTTGCATTTTCATGCAAACAAAATTTATCATCATTATTTTATTGTTCTTGTCATTTTCGTATACATTATGCACATCATATTATAATATAAGAAAAAAACAGGTTTGCATTTATTACACCTTACATAAACGTACCTTGTTAAAAAAAATATTGGTTATTGATTGACTTCATACATATTGCAGTAGCTGGAATTGCATATAAGCAATCAACAGCTCGTTTTCATAATTCGTCGAATGAAAAAAAAATGGCTAGACAGGGATTATTTATAATGTAATCTTTAGAAAGTGTATGTGGTCAAGAATAATTATTGTACTTGTATACTTGTTAATCTTTAGATATATATTTAATCTCCTCTCAAAATTAATTATCCGTAATAGTCCGGTCGGCTACCTGGACAAAATTCAAAAATTTTAGAATATTGTTCGCGATTGGCGTGGGGTGTGTAATCTGATTTTTCGACCTCTGAAAACTTGGGAAGGGCCAAAAAAGCTCGAAATGTTCGTATTTGTTTTAGTTTTTTTGCTTATATCTTCTAAACCATTTTAGAATATTGTTCGAGGTTGGCGTGGGGTGCGAAATTTGAGTGTTTGACCTCGAGGGACCTCTGGAAACTCGAGAAGGGCCAAAAACCTCGAATTTTTTTAGTTTCTTTCAGTTTTTTGCTTATATCTTCTAAACCATTTTAGAATATTGTTCGGGGTTGGCGTAGGGTGTGAATTCTGAGTGTTCGACCTCGAGGGACCTCTGGAAACTTGGGAAGGGCAAAAAAAACTCGAAATGTTCGTATTTGTTTTAGTTTTTTGCTTATATCTTCTAAACCATTTTAGAATATTGTTCGGGTTTGGTATGGGGTGTGAAATCTGAGTGTTCGACCTCGAGGGACCTCTGGAAATTTTAGAATATTGTTCGCGGTTGACGTGGGGTGTGTTATCTGAGTTTTCGACCACGAGGGACCTCTGAAAACTTGGGAAGGGTAAAAAAAGCTCGAAATGTTCGTATTTGTTTTAGTTTTTTTGCTTATATCTTCTAAACCATTTTAATATATTGTTCGGGATTGGCGTGGGGTGTGAAATCTGACTGTTCGACCGCGAGGGACCTCTGGTAACTTGGGAAGGGCCAAAATAAATCGAAATTTTTGGATTTGTTTTAGTTTTTTGCTTATATCTTCTAGACCATTTAGAATATTGTTGGCGTGGGGTGTGAAATTTGAGTGTTTGACCTCGAGGGACCTCTGGTAACTTGGGAAGGGCCAAAAAACCTAGAAATGTTCGTATTTGTTTTAGTTTTTTCTTATATCTTCTAAACCATTTTAGAATATTGTTCGGGATTGGCGTAGGGTGTGAAATCTGAGTGTTCGACCTCGAGGGACCTCTGGTAACTTGGGAAGGGCAAAAAAACCTCGAAATGTTCGTATTTGTTTTAGTTTTTTGCTTATATCTTCTAAACCATTTTAGAATATTGTTCGGGTTTGGTGTGGGGTGTGAAATCTGAGTGTTCGACCTCGATGGACCTCTGGTAACTTGGGAAGGGCCAAAAAACCTTGAAATGTTCGGATTTGTTTAAGTTTTTTGCTTATATCTTCTAAACTAAACAAATAAAATCGCTGGTATGCTTGATTTCTTCATCTCAAGAAAAGTGTCACCATAAAAGGACCTTTATTGGCATTTCCCTCACAAAAAAACTGATCTTCAACATCACCAACCACAACAAAAATATATAAAAATAAAAATGCAAATAGAAATAAAAGTAACACTCCGCAAAACTTACAAATTAACATATATACCCACTCCCTCTGCCTTCACCACTTTCCTCTCCCACCTCAGCCTCCTGCAGATTTTCACGCCTTCCCCATTCTCTCTTAACCATTCATTCAACTTTCTGCAGTCTCCCTCTGCTTTCACACCCTCACATTCTACAAGTAACACTCCGCAAAACTTACAAATTAACATATATACCCACTCCCTCTGCCTTCACTACTTTCCTCTCCCACGTCAGCCTCCTGTAGATTTTCACGCCTTCCCCATTATCTCTTAACCATTCATTCAACTTTCTGCAGTCTCCCACGCACTCTGCCTTCACACCCTCACATTCTACAAGTCTAATGTTCTTAAAGTGTCACCAAATTGAACCTGAAGAAAGTTTCGACCTAGACTCCGATCACTCAGCTGTCATCTTAACTGTGAGTGAAAGAATCATCAAGTATGAAGCTCGTCAATAAAATCACGAATTGGGCGAGTTTCAAACATGAACTTAATGATCGAATTAATTTAAATGTTGCATTAAGGTCAAAGGGACAATTAGAAGAAGAAGTGGAAAAATTCACAAAGTTACTACAAATAGTAGCTTATAATAACACTAAGAAAATGTCCCGGATCACTAAAGGGATAAACTACTCAGTTGAAATCAGAGAACTTGTCAGAGAGAAAAGAGCGGCTCGACGAAGATGGCTACATACTAGAAACCCAGCCGACAAGACGATTCTAAACAACAAAACACAAAAGCTGAACAGAGAAATCAAGAAAATCAAAGAGGAATCTATTAGTACTTATCTACAAAGCCTCGATTCTAATGAAGAAACCGGTTATTCACTATGGAAGGCAATGAAGAAAATCAAACGACATATAATATAAATTCCACCCATTAGAAAAGAGAACCGTGGGCTAGGTGTAACAAACAAAAGGCTGATATGTTTGCAGATTACCTAGCTAACATCTACGCCAAATCAAGGGTAGGAAGAGTTTGTTCTTGAAACAACATATAACCCAAAATCGGAAGAAATCACCCACGTCACATCAAAAGAAATAGCGGAAGAAATAAGAACAAATCTGAATCCAAAAAAAGCACCTGGTTTTGATCTTATAACCGGTGAAATCCTAAAACAATTACCAAGGAAAGGATTAGTCATGCTGGCCTACCTCTTTAATGCAGCCTTCCTGTATATCTTATTATTATGTTCATATGTTACTGATTGATACTACATGTAATTTTCCCTGTTTTAAACTGTATGTTTGTTGGGAATAAATTATTATTATTGTTATTATTATGATTAAGTGTTGTACTTGTCAATGAAGATTAAAAAGTATGTTACGCGTCGATACATAACATTATTGTGAACATACGATTACGATATAAATTTCGGTTACGAAATCGTACGGTTCAATAACAATCACTGGCGAATTTCATTAACCCAGTCTGTTGACCGAGGAAGTGAACAAGTTTTAAGAGTCTGTAAAAAATTAGACCAAGGTCGTTCAACGTTCTTGAAAAGTCAACAAGCCATAGACCTAGTCCTAGACCGTGAGATTTAAAAGGTTACTGATACATAAATTTACACAATTTTTCTAATATTGTTGATATTAAATCAAAAACGGATTTTAATCGTTTAAGCTTATTATAGTACTACAGAGTTTCATTACGATACACTGTAATGTAAATATTCATTTATTCATTTATTTTATATCTTCATTAAATCATACAATAATAACACATCAGTACAACATCTAAATAAGCATTAAATTATCGATATAAAATTAAAATTACTACTAATACTAAACTAATATTTCTCTGTACATTTTATATGAATAATTCTATATTATTATTGTAATTATATTTATTAATATCTAAATAAACTTATATTTGTTTTAAAAAAATTAAGTTTTGCACATTAAAATAAACACAAATAAAACATATATGTGTGTAAGTGTGAATCCACCTTTTTGCAATCTACATATCTAGATTTCGATCTTATTAGATCTCATCTCATCTTATATTTGTTTTAAAAATATTAAGTTTTGCACATTAAAATAAACACAAATAAAACATATATAAGTGTGAATCCACCTTTTTGCAATCTACATATCTAGATTTCGATCTTATGAGATCTCATCTCATTTTATAATTGTTTTAAAAATATTAAGTTTTGCACATTAAAATAAACATAAGTAAAAACATATATAGTGTGAATCCACCTCTTAGCAATCTACATATCTAGATTTCGATTTTATTAGATCTCATTATTGTAGTGCATTGCTAATTGATGTGGTGCCGCCAGATGGCGTTTAATTTTCCTCCTAGGGGGTTAGTTGTATCATTTTTAAACACAAATATTTCGTTATGTGTTAGCAGGATGACAAAGGAATTGGTAAATTGTGTTTTCGATATGTGGATGTGCTTTTTCATAAGGAATATGTTTTATTTCATAAACAACAGAGACATTAGATATTCTAATTTACTCCGACACCATTTCAATGTCTCTCCGGTCTGGTATGAGTTCAAAATGACTATGGCCCTGTCCGTTTGGCTACGACTAGTGACTAGTCATGCTCATACTAATAGTATAGCGTGACGTCGGCATTTCTCACCACTAGTCACTAGTAGTAACCAAACAGACAGGGCCAATATAATATAAGACGATAATTAATAACACTCACATATAAAGCTTATATGCCTGTTAGTCTATTAATCAGCAGTTAATGAATATTATACAGATATAAATGTTAATATTTCCACTTTCAACATTAGTACCTACATTGTTTTAATCAGAAATTATCATGAATATTAATAGCACTTTAAACAGCAATTGTATAATCAAGTGCAACAATAAGTAAAAAAATGCAATTACGAATTAATTAACGTTATTCTTCGAAGCGAAAAATTAGATCAAGAACATCCGTCTGGATTGTACTTGAGAATATAAATGCATTGTTAACACAAAGAAAAATAATTAGTTATTGTATAATAAGAACCAAAACCGCAATGTAATTATTTGCATAAATTGGTACACATGTACACTCCGATGGGGTTCGAACTCAGGCTTTTCAATATTGCTCAGTACGAGAGGTGGATGACGCCTCTAACCACTCTGCTACTGAGCTGGGTTTCGTTATGATTTTCACACCTTCTTATTTATTTGCATAGCTCGTCCTGAAATATTCATAACTATGACTGTGCCTCTAACTACTCTGTTACTGAGCTGGGTTTTGTTATGATTTTCACGTTCTTATTTATTTGAATAGCTTGTCGTGACAGATT
Organism: Lordithon lunulatus; assembly: GCA_963942505.1. NCBI lineage: Eukaryota > Metazoa > Arthropoda > Insecta > Coleoptera > Staphylinidae > Lordithon > Lordithon lunulatus. The sequence goes on from OZ012666.1 coordinate 61,750,073, forward strand.
CATAACTATGACTTTTCCTCTAACCACTCTGATACTGAGCTGGGTTTCGTTATGATTTTCACACGTTCTTATTTATTTGCATAGCTCGTCCTGAAAGATTCATAACTATGACAATACCTCTAACCACTCTGTTACTGAGCTGGGTTTTGTTATGATTTTCACGTTCTTATTTATTTGAATAGCACGTCGTGACAGATTCATAACTGAGACTCTGCCTCTAACCACTCTGACACTGAGCTGGGTTTCGTTATGATTCTCACGTTCTTATTTATTTGGATAGCTCGTCGTGACATATTCTTAACTACGACGCTATTAACGAATTTACCTATGTACAATTTTCATTTGTTGATAAAGTCGTGCCATATGTATTTAAAAATATTAATCTGTTTTGTAAAAACAAAAATCAAAATGTCCTACCTTTACAACAATTATTAAGCGGGACTATTTCCTGCGACTCCCCCGTACCATTAACACCATTCACACCATTCACACCATTAGATTTGATTAATTCTTTCATTGCGAACGCGAGTGTTAAACAAAATGACTACAATGCGTTTTTTTGCCACAATACTTTGCGAATATATACCGTGATTAATACTGACCCCTCAGATAACAATATCTTCTATTTTAATAGATTACTCCGTGTGACGTATCGGCATTGACTTACTCCGCCCATGTTTAATATTTTTTATCCTTGCCAATAATTTCTCACTTTTACTTGCAATTTCGCACAATAGCCGAAATGTGAATGGATTCCGACTTGACTGTGTAACTCCTTGAATTTTAATGGGGCAGTTATTAGAGCGTTATCGAAACTATAATTATTGTAAATTTAGTTATTATAGCCGGCAATGTCAGCGTACATTCGCGAAATTAAGGGGATAATATGGATTGATATTGTGTGTCCATGGCACAATAATTTACAATGTAATAAGCATCAGTTACATTATATTAACCGTGAATTACATTGTACTAGATTCGTCAAGAAACTTAAACAAGTTTCTAGCTTCAATTATGCTATGTTTAGCTAGTACTATGACCAATAACGTACTTGTCTTTTATTTAAAGCGTGATTGGTCATAGTACGAGCTGAACATTGCTCATGAATAATTGAAACGAGGAATTTATTAAATTTTCTTGACGAATCTAATACAATGTAATTCACGCTTAAGGTCATTTCATTTTAAATGTCAGTATTATCGAAAGTAAATTAGCCCATCCTTACACTTTAGGCCTCCTTCAAAATGTACAATGTACAATGTATTATATATATATATATATATATATATATATATATATATATATATATATATATATTATCTATTTCTGTGTATGGTGAAGTTGCACAATATTCTGTTTTATAATAATATTCTTGAAATACTAAATGTGTATCTAATTGTTTATCTGTATTGTATATCTAAGTGTTTTTAGTCAAATTGTTTTTTATAATATTTGTTACAATGGTCAATTGTCTTCAATGTTAGCAATTCATTTCTCCAAACAACCTACAAAATGCAATCTCCTGCCGTCATTTTATTCGGAAGCTTGGCCATTATTTGATTGAGTTCTTCCTCTGAAACCTTTGGCAAGTTAAAAACCGGTAGACTTTTTGATTTATATGAATTATCGGGTATGTTGTCATCCCGTGTGTCTGAAATTATCTTTTCTGAGAAGGATGAGAATGCTTCTACAATTTTTTGAGGATCTTCAAATTCATTGTTCTCATATTTCAATTTACCAGGAATTCTTGTGATTCCTTTTTTCGATCTAATATAGTCGCAGAAGTCTTTTGGATTCGATTTTATAGATTGCTCAGCTTTTCTGGTATAGTTCCGATACTTTTTGTAGTTATTCTCTTTTAAACTCATTAAGATAATCTATATTTTTAGTTATTTTCCTTTTAGAACGGGATTTATCTTTTAGTTTGATATTTTAAATATCCGCATTGAACCAAATGGGGTATGAAGATTTATTGGCGGGTTGTTTTAGAACTGATAGGTTGAGAGTTGAATATATTATATTATAAAATGCCTCTACAGCTTCATTGACATCATCATGGTTATTTAGGAAAGTTGGTAGAAAACCTGACAGGGAAGTTTTGTCAGGTTTTCTACCAACATTCCTAAATAACCATGATGAAGTCAATGAAGCTGTAACGGCGACGTTAAAGAAAACAGATTAGCAGTGGACTGAATGTACAGAATACCACATATTCTCTAAAAATGTTGGGAATTTAACCACAAACAGCTAGTATCCTAAAAGTAGAAGTGTGAAAGGCGATGGCTGAATTATCAATCCCCCAAAAACTAACGGCAACGTTATTTGGAGGGTTAGTGCCGACAGTATTTTGTATATTGTATTTAGCAGTGTAATTCCTCCTGTAGTATGCGCATTTCATCTTATCTGTTTGAGGACGTATAATCAATTTTTTTTATTACTTGTATCATAAATTGCCACAAAAACATTACTTCTTAATTATGCAAATGAACACAAAAATCCTATTCCGCATAACATACATGATGTAACACATCACTCATATTGGCAGATACAAACCAATCCAATTAAATTCGCTGTTTTTTTTTATACTAACTTTCCAAAAGTATTTAAACGGACGTTGCGGTGAGTCTATTAAACAATAACAATAAAATGATAATGGCAAATGTAAGACACGTTCTGCACGGACAATTACGAAGGTTACTTTTTGCCGGTGCAATTGCTAGATTCCAACCTTCTCAATTTATTCACGCATTGCATTATGAACTAACTATGTTAACACATTATAATTATGATTTTTATTGACACTTTCAATAATTAACTGGATTTATGTATGTTTTTAATTAATTTACAGATACTAGTTGACTATTGTGACTAGAAACTAAAAACATACCTACAAAAATGTTAACTAACTGAAATATTTAATGTGAAATATTTAAGAATCTAGATTAGATTAACTCATTTAGGGCTTGATATTATATAAATCTTACTAGAATAAATTTTTGAAGGATAGAACCAATTTTTGAAGGATAGAACGTGAGAAAGGTTCCCTAGAGCTTTGGCACCTATTTAAGTAAATTTTGGAAATTAGTTGTGCAGTTGCAGTTACTAGTAAGGTGCATTTTATATTACCTCCCTCCCCGCCTAGCCGATTTTTTGTGTTATTCTTGTCTAGAAATGTATGAAAATCTCAATTTTAAAGACTCCAATGAGGTATCTTCATTTTAAAATTAGTTCTACTGGGATTTTTATAGAATCCAGCGCCGTATTAAATGCGTTAATATATGAAAGATATATCCATCATGATTTAGTTCTAGGGGGGAAAAAACTTCTATCTTTATAGGGCCATCAGCCGTGAGGCTTTTCGCCGGTCAAGAAATAAGCTCAGAGGAGTTTAATCACTCAGTATTTACCTTAACTTCACAGAAAACCTCTGAAAAACTGTGAAAGATGATTCGCAAACATTTGCTCCCCGCTGTGGATGCTCAGTACGAGACGAACGAATTCTAGGGGGATTTTTATAGAACCTTACTTTCTAGTCCAACTTTAATTGGATTTTCATAAAATCCAACCTCATAAAATGCATTAATATGTAAAATATATATAGGGAGCCAATATCTATAAAGAATGAGTTCTAGTGGGATTTTTATAGAACCTCCCGCCCCTTCTATCTCTCTTTTAAAAATCTATTAGGAATAATAGAATCCGGCGTACTAACTGCGATAATATAGATCTAGGGATGTTTATAGAACCTCACTTCTTATATACCACAATTGGCTCTAGTGAGATTTTTATAGAACTTCCCTCCATATCTACCTATCTTTCAAAAAATAGTTCTAATGGGATTTGTATAGAAGCTCAGTACCAGATGGCTCTGTTACTTGAGCCTAGGGCCGGTCATATCGGGTGAGCAAGGTGTGGGTCGGCCAAAATTCAACCCGGGGTATAAGCTATCGAAGGAGTTCTAAATATAACATTTTAAGTCCAATGAGATACCTTCATTTTCTTGAAAGATATGGCTTGTTAACGTTGAAATTTGTATTATCACACATTCCTACAAAAATACCTATTCACCATAGAGAAATTTTAAGATATTTAATGTTATTCTTGTTTAAATATGTATGAAACACTCAATCATAAAGATCACAATGAGAAATCTTCATTATCTTCAAAGATATGGCTTGCGAAATTTGAAATATGTTTTAATACACATTCCTGCAAAAATACCTATTCATTATGATGCAATTTTAAGATTTTTGTGTGTTATTCTTGCCTAGAAATGTATGAAAATCTTAATTATAAAGACTCTAATGAGATATCTTCATTATCATCAAAGATATTGTGAAATTTGAATAATGTTTTGTCACAGATTCCTGCAAAAAAAACTATTTACCATGATGCAATTTTAAGATTTTTTGTGTTATTCTTGTCTAGAAATGTATTAAAATCTCAATTTTAAAGTCTCCAATGAGGTATCTTCATTTTCTTCAAAGATACGGCTTGTAAAAGTTAGTATTATCACAAATTCCTACAAAACTACCTCTTTATCATAATGCAATTTTAAGATTTTTTGTGTTATTCTTATCTAAAAATGTATGAATAACTCAATTATAAAGACTCCAATGAGGTATCTTCATTATCATCAAAGATATAGCTTGTGAAAGTTGAAATTGGTTTTTCACACATTCCTGCAACAATACCTATTCATTATGATGCAATTTTAAGATTCTTTGTGTTATTCTTGTCTATAAATGTATGAAAAATTAAATTATAAAGACTCCAATCAGATATCTTCATTATCTTCAAAGATACCGCTTGTAAAAGTTAAAATATGTGGAGAAATTAATAATTAATAATCATTTATCTTCTAATATCCTATATAATGGAAATTATAAATTTTTAAGTACAACATGTAGGCGGCCGACTACCTAGGACCGGCCCTGCTTGAGCCGATCTAGCCCATAGCCCTTGCAATTATTCTACGGTAGTTTCCTAGTAATCTATGCATCATCTTTTGATTATTCTATTGATCGACAGATGGCGCCAATTTGAAAAATAATTTAATTCAAACCACCCTACGCACCGTAGGCAACTGAACAACCGCGTATAATTCCCCCCAATTAAATCACTATCAACAGTGGTCAATGAGTCAGTGCTTCGTTCGATTCGCGCTGATGCATCTTCCAATTCATAAAATCGCCGCGATATCGCTTATCAGCTGAGACATCACCCCCCAATGACAGTTGTAAAAAAAACCTAACCAAAAAAGTGATTAGGGAGTGATGTTGGATTAACTGGCGCAGTGTATGTGAAAGACCCCAGAACAGTTTGACACATTTCCACCAAGTGTGAGTGCGCGCGCGATTTCCCACACGATTTTCCGCCTGAAACACCTCACATTCCATATGCTAAAGAAGGCGAAAATCCTGAACAATCACACTTGCAGAAGTGACATGTTGAATCCACTGATAATTCCCACATAAACATGACAAATGGATCGCCCGCGCTCCACATGAGGATGTAGTTTGTAGAGGAGGGAAATTCATTTCAGTTCAGACTTTTTTGTTTTTTGTACAACGCGTGCGAGTTAGTTTGCGAACAAATAATGCGATGGGTGTTTGCTGGTGCAAGGAGAAAAATGAGACAAATGATTCATACTTTCCACAGCAGGTAACAAATCAACATGCAGAGGTTCAGAGTCACCGCCCCAGCCTTCCATGTGAATATTACTTGGAAAATACGGAAAAAGGATGTCCGGATTCAGAGACTGTGGATAATTTAGTTTTAGAAACATTAGGTGTTATAGGGACACTTGTTGATAAGTATGATTTGACATTAACTAGCTATATATAGTTGTTATTAAATTTGTTTGTTTTTAGTGAACAAGAACCACCCCCTTCAATGCTGCGGCTGCATAATATAGCTGATAATGAGGAGGGGTGGATTCAAGTGGTTAAATCGATGATTCATGTGATACCTATGAATGATCCACTTGGGCCCTCGGTTATCACTTTGTTGTTAGATGATTGTCCTCTTCCGTCCAGGGAGTCAGTTCAGAAAGTAGCCAAAATGTTCAATTTATCTAAGCAGAGGGCCATTTCAGGCCGAACTATTCCTCCTAAAGAACGAAATATATGTGTTGTACTTGGATGTATAGCTGAGAAACTAGCTGGGCCTAGTAGTTTGGGCATTTTAAATGATGATACACTCGACTATCTTTTAACAAATTTAGTAAGTACTTGTCATGTATATAACAACTATTTGCATATAGCCCTGAGGTTGTGTAAAATAAATTTGAACCTACATTAGTTTATAACAGACAAACTTAAAATACTCATGAAAAGAACCAAATACAAGATAATAATGACAATCTGAGCTATACGAAGTAATTAGCAACTTATTATGAGATATGAATCTCTCAATACATTATTTGCAACTTTTGTTGTTGTGGATATAGCCATGAAGTTGTGTAAATTAAATTTGAATAAATTTATAGTACCTACTACTGATTAATATAAAAGTATAATATAATTCAAACTAGATACTGATTAAGTTTTTTTTTGATTTCAGAATCCTATAACTGATCCACATGTTATACTATTCTCCCTCATAGCATTAGAGAAGTTTGCACAAACAAGTGAAAATAAAGCCACAATTATAAGAAGACTGGAGTTGGAAAATCCCTGTCCAATTTGTACATTAGAGGAATGGCGACAGGAGGTGCATTACGTGCGTCGACAGGTCGGTTTCTGTGCACAATGGGCTTTGGATAATTTGTGTAAGTATAAATAAAATTGTTGCCACCCATGGTGTATGGTAAACTTATTATATGTACACAGCATGTATGTAATAATTGATTGTGTATTACAAAAACCAATATTTAAACTTGAATATCAATATGCAGTATTAATTTTTGTATGATGAGATATTTATGTTTTCAATGCCAGTGGATTTTATCAGCTACATGATAACAGCTGATTGTTGTTATTGTTATGTCAGAATATTTAATATGTAACATAATTGAGTGTAAAACTCATATTTTAAAAAACAAGTTTTATGTTATTTTTACTTTTGCTCAAGTTATTAAATACTAGCATAGTACACATATTTTATAACTCTAATTTACTGCAAGAGCATATTCCATTCTGGATTATCTATATAATAAAACCCAAACTCAATAGATATTTTATAATAAATTGTTGCACATTTTTCTTTGGCTTTTTAGCGCACATAGACCCACAGTTTTTTTTCTCTATGATGAGCTTGTTCCCACCAATGCACTAATACCTCTTCTACAATAATGTAATAAACTTTTAGACTGGCTTGTACAAAGCAGAGTTAATTGTAGCCCATGATTACATGTAATCTATTGATACATGTTGCATACATTTCACTAATACTAAACCTATTCTTTCCTATGTCTAGAAGGATCTATCTTTCAGATGCTACCCTTTACACCTTCCCATACCCCCTAGCAACCATTTTTGTATGGATTGAATAATTTACTTGCAAACTTTCTTTGAGTTTTATTATTTTTTAGTGGGAAGATGTAAAGGTTGGTATTTGAAAGATATATCCTTCTAGACATAGAGAAAAATAAGTTGAGTATAAGTGCATTGGTGGGAACAAGTTCATCATAGAGAAAAAACAAAAATATACTTATATAACTCTAATCCATTAATCAAAAGTCACATTTTGACATATCAAGAAACTGCTACTTGTAAAAAAAAGGTACATGATGCTATGAAATGTTAACAAAAATGTATGCATACATCAATAGATTACATGTAATCATGGGCTACAATTAACTCTGCTTTATATAAGCCAGTCTAAAATTTTATTTCATTATTGTAGAAGAGACTGAAATTAATTTATGTGACATTTGAAACAAATGTTGCGGTATAAAAACTTTTCCCATCCAGTTATCCTTTTTCAAAATAATATCCATTATATCCTTGAGAACTCGGATGTTGTTAGATGAAACCAACAATAAGTGCTGGTAGCTAAATTATGAAATGAATATCATTGTTTTCGTATTTACTTTTTATTTATGTTAAGTGTATTGTTTATTGAAGGTATTTTTTGTATTTATGCCAAAAAAGGTGTTTTTATATTCCTGATTTGATATTTTTGTTACAGTTGTGATGAACAATAGGAATTTCACATATTTGAATATAAATATGGGGCATATAAATGCGATGCTCAATACAAGTGATGTAAGTGAATATTTGAAAATATCTTCAGATGGATTAGAAGCTCGCTGTGATGCTTATTCCTTTGAAAGTGTGAGGTGTACAGCTCAAGCTGATTCTGGGGCATGGTATTATGAAGTTACAATAATCACACCTGGTGTTATGCAGATTGGCTGGGCTACAAAGAATAGTAATTTCTTAAATCATGTAAGTTTATATTGCAATTAAAATCTTACTTAGTCTAAAATCTTTAAAGAGAGATTTCCACCACATGGAAAGTTTGTTTCTTGTGCTTTCTCAGAAAATGTTAATATAACCAACAGACCTGTTCATTTGAATTTGAATTTTTGCTGAGAATATGTGAATATGATGAAATTTTATGTTTTTCCCCAGTTTTAACTCTGTAGCAGCTCTATTTCAACAGCTAGATAGCTGGTTTATATGAGAAAATGTAGAGTATTTCTAGCCGTACAGATTGAGACTAGACATTTTTTTGTAGTTGTTACCGTTTTGGCGCTGCAGCTGCGAGAAAATGATGAAATATGATGAAATTTCATGTTTTTTTCCCCCAATATTTCGCTATAAGAATACCTTCTTTATACATCAGTGATGTATTCGAAAAGTAAAAAGGCTAATGGGGAAAATCTAGTCCAACTTATTCATGAAGTTTTGAAAGTTTTTTTTAATATTTAGCAGTACAAGAGTGTATGCTTAAATAAATAAAATATTCTGTATTTTCTAATTATTTTCCAGGAAGGTTATGGAATTGGAGACGACAAATATTCCCTAGCATATGACGGTTGCAGGCGACTAATATGGTACAATGCCAAATCAGAGCCACAAACACTCCCTCGATGGGACCCTGGTGATGTACTAGGTTGTCTGCTAGACCTCAACAGTCAACAGATCATATTTTCTATAAACGGGTCGAGCTTGCCACCGTGTACACATGTGTTCAATATGGCTAAGTAATGTTTTCATATCAAATAAATTGCATATGGGATGTTTTATCAACATATTTTGTAGATCTGGCTTCTTCGCTGCTGCCAGTTTTATGTCCTTTCAACAGTGCCGGTTCAATTTCGGCGCTGAACCATTCAAATTCCCGCCAACGCAACTTGAATTTACTACTTTTAATGAAAATGGGAGCTTAGAGCCTGAGGAAAAGCAGGTACTGCCAAGGCACATATTCCTTACCCAGCTACGGCAACAGAGTGTTCGCGACGATTGCTGCACGCTTTGCTACGACAAGAAGGCGTCGGTGCGGTTGTTGCCCTGCGAGCATTCGTAAGTAAATCACATATTTATTGTCCATTAATATAAATTTGTTATAAATACATGTTTGTATTTGGATTGTACATAGAATTATTCAAGAGTGAATGAATATTCATATACAGCAACTTTTAAGAGTTCACTACAAAAAACTGTTTTATTATTTATATCATTTTTACAGCATTCATTAAACAAGCATCACATTTTGAAAATATTTGCTTGTATATAAAGAGTATAAAAAGAGATAGTAAAAACATATGTATGTATTTTGAAGACAAATTAAATACAATTTTCATTCTAAGCTGTTTTCGTTTATCACTATTTGCTGGTCTGGGCATATTGTTTCTTGTTGTGTTTTTCGCTCTCGATGCGCACAATTCTATTTCGTCACTACAACCGGTGCACAGCCGAAAAACTTGAGGGGGTGGTTAAACGAAAGCACCTCTAGTTTGCACAAAAATCTAGTTAACTATTTCCAATAACTTATTATAATAAAAAGATAATCACGCCGATGTAGTGAAATGGTTAGAATCCCAGATTAACGAACGGGTGGCCCAGGTAGTCATAATTTTGTTGATCAAATTATAGCTGTATCCTTCCATATTTTTATTAGTTTTACTGTTGCTGCTCTTGCAATAACACTTGTAGGCATATATACTAATACAAGGCAGAAAGAAATTAAGATTGATAGCCAGTTACAAATTGCAACAACTACTACTACTACTAAAATGGAAATGTATCTTTAACTCAATTTACCTAAATTGATTTTTCAAAAATTAACATTAATGGATAAGATTTTGTGTTGAAAATAATATGATACATACCATTTTTCTTTGATGTTGTTCTATATAAAAGATAAAAATGTGTCAATTTTGAAACAATTGTCTGATTTTTGTGTTAGATAGATTCAACTACCAAAAATTAAATTATGTAGTGAATAATTGTTGATGTGTATTTGTTTCAGTGGATTTTGCACATCATGCACAGCACAACTAACCGAATGTCCAATGTGTCGAGCGAGCTTCTGGCAGGTGGTTGAAGACAGTTCATAATAATTGTCAATTTCAATCAAAAGAAGCATGTAAATCTTCAAGTAAGTATTATTAGCCGCGTTAAAGCAACAATATCCTCCATATACATATTCTACTAAAAGCTTTAACCCAATAAGGAATTCCATTTCTGAAGTACACTTACCTCGCGAGTACGGTATACTCATTTATTTACTATCACCAAGTAAAACGATCCCGCTTTTATTTGTCGTAGTAAAATTAGTATATCACGAAAGTTAGGTGTGACCTGTTTAATGTGTCAGGATCAGTAGTAATGACCTAAATTTTAAGGGATTTAGCTTGTTAAGACTGCAATTCCAGTTGATTTTTTAGATGTATCTTACAGGGGGTGGGTGATTACATTATATATTTCTCCGTTTTATACGTTATTAAATATAATATATGGTTATTTAATTGGCACATGTAATGTGTTTTATATAAAAAAAAGTATTCGCTTCATTTGTATATTCTTTGCATACATATATATTTTTATTTGGCCTAAAAAAAAAATAATGAGGAACTTGCAGGTAAAACAGAAGTACAGATATATTTATTTTTCTGCACAGATGCTATATATTATATTGTAATATATGGACACTTTATTTGTATTAGATGATGCTGTATATTATATATTTTAATAATTTTATTTGTAAAGTATTTTTAAATATATATAAATAATTGTTGTTACATCTTTTTATAATCCAAATATGACAATAATGCTATTTATTTGCAATTTTTTAACTGTTATTTTTTTATCCCATTCTCAATATTTTATTATTAACGAAAATTTAAATTTGTTTTTTTTTTTTCTACATTGTTCGCGACAACAACACCTTCCTTATACAGCAGTGCTGTATTCGGAGAGTAAAAAACATTAACTGTGATCCAAAAAAATGCCAGAGCCAAAATTATGGCCTAGACTCTGCTTTGAAGTGATGCAATTACTTTACATATAGCTTGTAGTTTGCAGAGTTTTATTTCAGAACTTTCACAAATGGTAAGTTGCCTCAGAAGTAGTTTCTGACATATTTAGGGATGATTGGGCAATAAGAAGACTAACACCTATTGTTTCATCAAATACATGCAACAAGGAACAGCCAAATAAAGTAGGATTCATATTGAAAATATTTATATGTCAAGAAGATTGAACAATTTAAAGACAGTTATGATCTTTTCATGATATCATTTTGACATGTTGCTTTTTTGAAGAAAACAAAAATTAGACTTAGGGTCGGTTCTACAATTGACATTTAACCTGAGAATAAGGCTATTTGTGGAATAAGTTTGAGATATTGGCGTCAATATCTAAAACTTATTCCACAAATAGTCTTATTCCCCGGTTAAATTCCAATTGTAGAACCGAGCCTTAGGTGACTATAATTAATTAACTTAACATTTTTTAAGATTTGCTGGAAGACTTATCCAAGTACTAAAATTCAAGTTGAAAGTGAGATTTGTGTCTAATTACCTGATTTATAAATTAAAATCATGCTGATCAACATAAATATCAGATTAATGCTAAATCTAAGTATATTATATCATTGATTAATCAATGATTATATCAAATATTTTTAAATCATTGTTTTCCATTTTAGATCTCATTAAATTGTTTTTGAAATTCGCGCCTAATAACGTTAGTGTTTTTCTCACTCCTCAGGTTGGTACTACAATTCGAAACAAACCAAGAAGCATTTCGGTACGCAAGGTCGTCCTGTTTTGCTGCTTACTTTTAAAACATAGAAATAAAAAATCCAGGACAAGTTATGTATCGTTCGTGAATCGAAGTAAACAGAGGAGCCCGCCCCGCCGACAGATCCGCTCGACCAGCCCATCCGATCCTGGTGTGCCGACATTGTGTGAATCACGTGCCTTAACAAATGCTATGTTTTGATAATCCGACAAAATGGCGGGTGAGTTGTGTCTATGGCATTCGATTGTTTTTTTCTCCGAGCCGCAGCGCGTTGTTGACAAGCTCCGTTTGTTTTAGATTTATCGTTAGTGCAAGACGATTGTTTGGAGGAGTCCGATGAAGGTGAGTTTTACACGTTGTTTTCGTATGAAAATCCATACTCACACCTTTTCGCGTTTTGACAGCGGTGTGTATAATATTGTGGCATGGCGAGTTGGAAATGCGGGTTTTATTTGTGGCGTGATTCATTCTGATCGTGTTTTGTGTTGCCGGGTGGTTGTTTGGGGATGTTGGCGTGTTGCCGGCTATTTATTAGTTACGTTTAGGTTAAGACCGTATAGGTTAAAATTTTTGACAGTTGAAATGTTTCAACAATCCGACCATATTTTCCACCCGAATGACGTGCGTGTTTGTCATAAAATTACTGCATTTCGTCGGCTAACAATAAAAGAGTTATTGAATGTGTAAATAAACAAATTGTCACTGGACTTGCTGATGTTAGTGTGCATTTAATGTGATATTTTTATCAAGTATTCTACAAAGGTTATTAATGGATTTTTACACAACTCCTGTTGGCATTGGTATGTACTTTTTAAAAAGCTTGCTTTTATTAAGAAATCCTTTGAATTATAACAAAGGTTTTATACACTAAATATAGAATGATACTAGGGTGTTTCTCATTATTTTCACCATGTTTACGAGTCAACAATTGTTGGTTGCACTGATTCAAAGTAATTCATCAATATATATTTATTTTTAAGTGGAAAATTTGTTGGAATAATGATTATTAATCTTGCTCAATTTTGGTGGATTCTTATTGGGACCAAATAACTTATTTGAAAACTGCAATCTTTTATCCTTCTTCTAATTGACTTATTAAATTTGCACTATAGATAAGTATAAGGATGACATGCTACATGTGAACTTGAATCTTATATAATACTAGGTGGTATTTCTAGCATTCGTCAGGGTATAAAGAACCAAATTTAAAATGAAAACTATTTAAGAAAAACAATACTTTCACTCTGAAAATATTTCCAAATGTAATATTGTGCACTTGCTGTAACACCAGTTTAATTCAAAAATGTTCTTCTAATTTGTAATATGTAAGAAACCAAACCCTTGATTAAAAATTTACTATTCATTCATATCACTTATTACTCTAATTATATATTGAATTAAAATACAATAAATACCACTAGTAAAGTAGTAAAGTTCTGGATAGTTGGCTGGAGGGTAGCATAGCTACAGACACTTAGGCCTCAAAATGGGCCCATTGTGAAACCTCCTTTTCAGGCTATTCACTCATCCCACCAGTCAATTTTGCATGTGAGCTGCAAATCTGGCGGGTGAAGAGTTGAGGAGTAAGGTGGTGGTCTCCAAACTATTATATTATCATATAATGTAAACAAACTGTGTAAGGATGGATTGTGGTGAATAGGGTGGTTATGGATAGTTGGATGGAGGGTAGCATAGCTACAGACACTTATGCCTCAAAATGGGCCCATTGTGAAACCACCTTTTAAGGCTATGCACTCATCCCACCAGTCAATTTTGCATGTGAGCTGCAAAACTGGCAGGTAAGGAGTTGAGGAGTAAGGTGGTGGTCTCCAAACTGTTATATTATCATATAATGTAAACAAACTATGTAAGGATGGATTGTGGTGAATAGGGTGGTTATGGATAGTTGGATGGAGGGTAGCATAGCTACAGACACTTAGGCCTCAAAATGGGCCCATTGTGAAACCACCTTTTAAGGCTATGCACTCATCTCACCAGTCAATTCTGCATGCAAGCTGCAAAATTGTGAACCTCTTAGCAATCTACATATGTAGATTTTGATCTTATTAGATATATAGATTTAAATTTAGTTCTTCTGATTCATTTTGAGCCCATAGGATTGGCTAGTCATATTTATGTCTTGCATCATTTTCTGAATCTGGCAGATGGATGTTGCTATTATTGCAGTGTCGTCTGTGTATTGTATGTTATTGATAACTTGACTGTTTATGATTACTCCACCCGAATCATCATTGATGGCTTCTTTGAATAAGCATTCTGAGTACATATTAAATAGGAGCGGTGATAGTATGCATCCTTGGCGGACTCCCCGTCGAATATCCAATTTTTCAGAGTTATGTCCTTGACTTTTATATGTGCTTTCTGATTCCAGTACAAAGTTTTTATTATTCGGACGTCATTGTAGTCTAGGCCCTTCTGCTGTACTATTTCCATTAACCGATCACTATCTTTATCGAAGGCTTTCTCGTAGTTGATGAATCCTATAAATAAATCTACGTTCATATCGAACATCGTTGGTTTATGACATTCATTCCAAATAGAGTCTCTCTTGTGCCTAGATTATTTCGAAATCCTAACTGTGTCTCTCTGATATCTGTTTCTAATTTCTTGTAAATGCGGCTGTGAATGATTTTTAGAAAAACCTTTAATGTGTGACTCATCACGCTTATTGTTCTAAAATCTTGCGTTGTGTTTTTTTGGTAATAAAGAGAATGTAGATTTTAACCATTCTTGGGGTATGATTCCAGTCATATAGATGGTATTATATAGATTTACCAAGATGCTAATATTGTCTTCCTCAATTAGTTTAAGAATATCAACTGGTATTTCGTCTGGTCCTGGTCCTGGCTTTCTATCTTTTGAGTTCTTGGTAGCATACATTACTTCTTCGGCTGTTATTCTTGGTCCTTGCGACGTTTCTTTTATCTCTATTTCATTTCTGGTGTCTTCAAATAGTTGTTGTATGTATTTCTCCCATCTTTTGATCTTTTTCTCTATAAGGCACCTTACACGATCAATATTACTGTCAATATTTTAGAATAATGACAGTATTACTGTACTATAATATGTTTAAAATGATCATTATTCTAATATATTGGCAGTATTCCTTATCGTGTAAGGTATAGTAATGATAGAATGAAGAGAATAGTAATGTTTATCTGGATAATAGTTTACTTGATAAATATAAAAGGAGGATTGAAGCAAATATTGACAGTACTAGGATTGACAGTATTATTGACCGTGTAATGTCCACTATAATATTACCGCTGTTATCTTTTATTATACCAGTCTGTTTCTTCTTTCCCATGCCAGTGAATTCTTGGATCCTTGTTAAGTTAAATGAATCATACCTCAGCTGAAGCGATTCTATCTCCTCACATTGGTTTCTCATAAATGTTTCTTTGGCTTCTATAATTTTTTTCGTATTTCTTGTTGAATTTCTTTGTATTTATTTCTATCCTTGTCTTTATATTGTTTTCTCTTTTCCATTCTTGCCAAGATTTCATCTGTCATCCATTGTTCTTTTGGGTATTGGGAGTTGTTTTTCTGTTTCAATTTATCCTTACTGCCGTCCCACAGAGCCCTTTTTATGGTGCCCCATGTCTCATCCGCATCCACATTGGTGCCTATAACTTGTTGCATGATTTGTCCGAGATTTTCGTTGATGTTCGTCTTCACGTTTTGTCTTATTTCTTCATCTCGAAGCATAGTGGTTTTTAATTTCTGGTTTCGACATTTTATTTGGACTTTTTTCAGTTTGATTTGTAGGGTTGTGATCCGACCCGACATCTGCTCTCGGGTATGTTTTGACTGTGCGAAAGGCGTTCCTATATATTTTGTTAATTAGACTATAGTCTATCTGGTTTCGTACTAAATTATCTATTCCTTGTCGATGTCCAGGAGTATAGCCTTCTTTTTGGTAGTTTGAACCAAGTCTTAGTTATTACCAGATTTCTAATCTGAGCGAATTCAATAAGTTTTTCCCCTCTCTCGTTTCTTTCGCCAAGCGTATATGGCCCAACACAATCTTCTACACTTCCGTTCCCTATTTTAGCATCTCCTAGAACAATAGTGACATCTACATTTCTTTCTTCATGATTTCGTCTAGTTGGTTGTAAAATTCTTCTAATTCCTCATCGCTCTTGTCCGCTGTGGGTGCATATATTTGAATAATATTTATTTTTCCTGTTTGGGATCTGAGTTGTAGCATTATAACCCTGTTAGATAGGTTCAAAACTGATTGTTTGATTTTTTGTGAGACTACTATAGCGACGCCGTATCTGTGACAAGCGTCGGATCCTCCTGAGTAATACAGATGGTAGTTATTAATGGAGTATTCTCCCTGATCTGGCCATTGTACGTTACTAATACCAAGTATCTCAACGTTCATCCGTTGCATTTCAGCTATATCATCATGATTTTTCCTGATTGATGTAAACTTCTGACATTCCATGTTCCGATTTTATTGACGTCATTCAAAACTCTTGAAATTACTTTTTTTCTATTGTTGGCGACAAGAATACCTTCCTTATAGGGTAGTTTTTTTCCCGGAAAGTTATCGCATATTTCGAATATCTTAGTTAGAATACTTGAAGACGTTTTCGGCTATGCCAATACATTCCTTATACAGCAGTGCTGTATTCAGACAATAAAAAATGTTTACTGTAAAAACTCTGACTTCACTGAAAAACATTTATGTGTACAGAATGGACACAACAATGAGACATACTTAACTTTATGATTTGGTATAGTAAAGTATAAGTAGATATTTAGTTATTTAAAGGACGCGCTGATGCTTGCAATGGACCTAGTTTATTTATGAGTTATGTTCCTTATATTTCTCTAATCCGAAATATGTTCCTTTATGATACAGAACAGATTTTGATTTATATAGCGCAGATTTTAGGCCCACTTTTGAGTATATTTTTGTTACATCTAAAAAGCTAAATATTTCTTTAGTACGTGATCAAAGAAAAATTTAATTTAAATAATATACCAGAACAATCAACTATACCACGTCATGCTAATTCCACAGAAAAATGTGACTCGGTCAAATTTAGCACGAAAAATAGCACGTAACACGAACATATCCACTTGATTAGTAATCAAACTGTGATGCAGCAGTTATTACTAATATATCTTTGTTTGTAATTAGTTGATTCATAAAATCGTCCAAACTAAACTCTGACGAGTCACTTGAAACAAAACAAAATTCGAATATTCTTATCAATTTCATGATCATTAATCACGTCCATGCTATTTTGATTACCCTCAGGCAATTATGTAATTAAATTGAAAATTTATTTTTTTAAGATGTATATATCACTATCATTAAATTAAAGAGTTAATAATGTGATCACATATCATTTTTTATTACGCGAATTGGGAATTGTATTGAGGTTTCTGTAAAAACTAAGCAATGAAATAGTAATATATGTGTACATTAAATCACTTAACATAAACAAATGTACCAAAAGTCTAGATATCGATGTCTTCAGTATACAACAGAAAACATTAATAAAATTAATAGTTAGCGAGTTATTAATTTAATTTAATACATGTTATATGTTTAATTTATTTTAATAATTTATATTTATACCTATATATATTTATACATTTTGCATATTATTACTGTTTGTCCTGTAATTGTATTTTTCTTTCCGTAGAACAATAAAGCTTATTATTATTAATAATAAAAACGCATTATTGTTGGATCTGCTATTCATTAATGAGCTCGATCTCTCGATATTGTAAGTCATAAAAATGAATTTCCATATAATAATAATAATATATTTATGTTAATACATATATTAATGTTTACAATCGTCAATGAAATTATTCCTCTACAACGAAAAATTTAACAAACAATCACTAACACTATAAAAACACATATAGCAAGATGCGCTTTGATTACGTTTTTAAAATGTGAGATCTTTGATTTTCTGTCATAAATTGTTATATAGTTTAGGACCATAGTAATTAATGCCAGTGCGTGAGGTAGTCAGTCTGTTCAAATCTATATTGATGTTAGTTTTGTTCCTCGTATCATAATTATGATATACGCTGTACGCATTATAATCTTTAAGATATTTATGGACATACAAGAGACATTCTAAAGCATATAAAGAGGGCAGTGTACAAGTAGTAATGAAAAGTAGAGAGAAATTAAATTGTGTGATTCAGTAAAAATATTTGGTAAATTAATTATTTAATTCAAATCATTACAACAAAGTCCTTGTTTATTTTAATGCCGATTTAAATCAATTTCACGGAATTTCTTCATACTTTAACTGATAAAATTCGCTTGTCTTCGCGTCTCCATGACCACACCTCTTCCATCGACTAACTGACGTATTTCGTCTAACGTTCACAGGCCTGAACCGTTTGGTAACGTTAACTCCCGGTTGGTAGCTGCGTCTCTCCCATCTACACACACACACACGTACACACGAGGGTCAACGGACGTTATGCTTTTCAAACTCTATTTTCACCATAAGCTCCTCGTCTTAATTAATTTATTTATATGCTCTCCCAAGCACCCATCTGGGGGTGTCCTTCCCGATTGCGAGTAACCGCGAATGGCGCCAGATTTCAAATGCCCAACTCGTTACGTTTATTAAGTTTTATTAAAGTCATTATTTTTTATTACCTCTTTTAACGGCACTGATTTCAATTCAGTTGCGCTTTAATTATTAAAACCCTGGACGTTGCGGCGAAATACGTAAATCTAATTGTCCAGCTAATTAATTCATCTCAAGATATGATTGCTTATCGTAAATATGTTTGTTTTTATCATCGCGTGGATTGTTATTCTCTTTGGTGTAAACACATTATTATTTTATTATGTTATGATTAGCTACAACAATATTGATTCGGCGTTGTTGTTACCAATTTTAAGGCGTATTATAGTATTTTCTAAGAGTTTAATTTTTTAAATCGAATCTGCGGTTTACCACGCCCGCGTACGCACGCTCCTATTGATTCTAGGCGACGCGCGGCGTCGACCGGTGGCGTCCTCGCGGCGCACGGCGTCTCTGCGAAATATCCACCGCTCCACACCCGTCGCCGTCGTCGGTTCAACTATCGCACCGCGTCACGGCCAATAATCGCATAATTGTGCGTCGCGATATACGTGATTATTATTATCAGTGATAACACCGGGCGATGCGTTGTGCACCTGAAGACGTGTTATGCCGAAACGCATGCTGTGGTAGCATGGACATGCTGCCGAAGAGTCCCGGTCGCGCCCTATGCACGGTAATTAGACATATTTTATGTTTCAAATGCGTCATTAACTGTAGGATTTGTTTCGTTTCATGTGATGTTTATTTTGTAGTGTTGTGTTTTTTTTTGCGTGGCCGTTTTTGTTGCGTGTAGAATATATTGTTTATATGGAATGCGTGGGGTGTTTGTAACGTTTCGCTGGGATACGTTTGTGTATTGGCGGCAATATACATGGGTGCGTGGTGCTCGTGCGGCATTGTTTGGGTCGTCTACTGACGGGCTGCAGTGGTGAGAAGCGTTCCATAAGCCGGCACCCCGACTCGATAGGTTCACCGTAAATATCGATTCGCGTCTTATTCAGGATTCCTCTTCTACTACTGAAGGCATCTTGCTCTTACAACTACAGCCCTTCGAAATCATCGGATATTGTTCGATTTTCTTGCATTGATTAATCCTCTGGGATTAGTATAATTATACTTGTAACGTTTTAATTGATTCATAGCTATTCATTTATCCCTTATCTGATATATAATTGCATATGAGGTACTTTGGTTTACGTTAGTAATTTCCATGCGGTTATAGTAAAAAAGAATCGTGACGTATAGTTACTATACTGCGGTTGTACACCGTATAGTACTCATTATACTAATGATTGAAGCAGTAGAGTAGGTGACGAATTCACTACCGTAGGGCTCGCCGACTGGCGGGCGTGGTGTGAATGGCGCGTCTGAATGAGGATCAGAGTACGCGCATTGATCCACCTACATCTATTCGCACCCTCTCCGCATATACACAAACGCTTACTTATTTCAGTTTGTACTACTACGTTCACAATTGTGCGATAAAAAAAAAACGTGCAATCCATTTTATTGGCGCTTTATCGCCCATTGAATGAATATAAATATTGCACGTTAAACTGGATTTTATTACCACATTGGAGTATGGATTAAATTTTAATATTAAATATATTTTGTGTCTGATGACAATTTGTTTTTCTTTATTCGTAGGTGTTTATGAACAGGGCGATGGTCCGTCCGGAGGCGACGTCGGAGATGATGGCCTCACACCCCTTCTGCGCATCAAGAAATATTCCGAATCCGACAAATACTACGACAGGTCAGTTTATAATTGATTTTTTTTTTCGTTGCGCACGTGCGTTTTATGGAATCTTATTTATACAGCGCTTCTTACATCCAACATTATTAATGACGTGAAAATATCAAAAGGTATTATGAAATGGAATTTGACCATTTTGTTCATGTTCCATGTGATTATCGTAAGGTCATTTTAGTATTCAGCCTGAATAATTATTACATATAAGGGCGGGGACATAAAAATAAATAATATATAAAATAAGCATATTAGCTTACAATTTAGTTATTTATATTTATTTACTGTAAATTATATCAATTATCTATTATAAGTAGCAATAAAGGCACCTTACATGATCAATATTACTGTCAATATTTTAGAATAATGATAGTATTACTATACAATAATATGTTTAAAATGTTCATTATTCTAAAATATTGCCAGTATTACTCATCGTGTAAGGTATATTAATGATGTAACGAAGAGAATACTGATCTTTATCCGGATAATTGATTACTTGATAAATATAAAAGGAGGATTGAAGCAAATATTGACAGTACTAGGATTGACAGTATTATTGACCACCTTACCCGGTCAATAATACAGTCAACTCTAGTACTGTCATATAGCCTTATAGATCTTAAATGTATATTGACGTGTCTAATAATGTCGTTATTATCTGTAATATCCTCAAAAACAATAAACATCTAAATTTTAATCATGTATTCTTATTTTGTGACCATAAACGGTCTTTATTTCTACAGATTTCTCCTCTGTTATTTTATGTCAGCATATTATCACATTAATAATAATGATTTATTACCCAACAGAACTAATCCTAATTACAGGACTACAATAAATTAATATAAAATGGGGCATACAGTAAAATATAATGAAAATATCATCTTAAATACGCCGATGTAGTGCATTTAGAAAACACGAGCACGTTTGTATGAATTAGCAAGTCCTAGGACTCACTGTAATACGTAGTAGAAGGACCCAAAGGTCGATTCCCTGTTACAAATTGAATCGGTAGTTTGAAGAAAGGAACAAGCGCGAAAATAATAATCGTTAATTCCCAATAACCTGTAATATATTTAACCTACACCAAAATACTGTAGATAGGCATTCGATTAAATAAACAACGGGAACGAACAATATTATTATTTAGGATTTGTATGAAGTAACCATTTACTTCATACAAAACCTAAATAATAATATTGTTAATTTATAATCGATTCATATAGAAATACTAGCAAGTTTTCTTCATTTTCCCACATATTTTATTTTTGCATTCGTTCCCTTCCCCTTCTCTACCGATTCCATTGTAACAAATACAATAATTACTACTATCATTAAAAAATATATTCCTTATATTTAATTATTTCAGTACAAACCCATCCTTTTTATTATTAGTATTACATATTTATACTGGCTGAATATTAAAATTCCTTTTACTTTAGGATAATCGTCGAATAAGATAATTAATTAGTAACAGTGTGTACTAGTTTATTATCTGTGGTTATTGGCGCCTCATCGAAGCTAGCGTGTGTGTGTCATTTAGCGAGTGTCGGAAATAGACGTCGCGATGCAAATTTAGCGCGCCCACATGGCACAGCGTGCCCAGACGGTCGCAGACCGACGCCGTTGCGGATTCATTTTTTGTTTTACAACTTCTAATCATTTTAATCCGATTTAGCTCGGATGAAAAATATATAAATAAAATGTACCATTTCGGTACCATCAAGATTTAGACAAGACTTTTTAGGGTACTTGTGCAATGCGTACAAACCCACTTTGTTAATAGTACATCCATACACACACACACACACAGGTTTCATAATCGTGTCTGAATTATTTCGGTCGGATGACATCACGGTGGCGCGCGTATATTTGGATCTCCGACAGGAGGTCATCGCACTCCAGCGGGGTGTGCTGACCCGCCGACTGTTGGGGTAAAACCCCTTTCTGGACACGACAGGTCTCACTTTTAAAGAGGCACCGTTATTACTCCACTCGCACACACACATCAGCATCGTCCACACCACCTTGCACCAATCTAACTTGTTCTACTTATGTCCATACGCGCAGATGGGGTTGGTTTATGGGGCGCTTGAATCGCCCGCATGCAAATGAGTACGCGTCTAATGCTTTTCAAATGAGATATTAAAATCTATTTTGTTGTTACTGTTTCTTACGACGAATAGTTGTTACAATTTGTAACTAGCTACGGGTCCTTCTGCCATGCGAGATATCATTGATTTTCATAAATGTATCAACGAAGTTTGTATATTGTTTGTATCTTTCAATAATTGCAGGTTAATCTTTAATTCAGTTTTCCGTAATCCTGAGTTTAGTTTCTGCAGCCTTATGCGCATTTCGTCGATTCTGTCAGATATAATGTCGTCGGCAAATCTTAGGTGGTGAGGTGAGTCTTTCGCCGTTAATGTTAATTTATGACTAATATATGAGTCGGTGAGAATGAAAGTCATCCTCAGCCGTTTCCTTTCGACTGCTGGACGTAGGCCTTCCCTATTTCTGTCCATCGTCTTCTATCTTGTGCGACTGAGAGCCAGTTTCCCGCGCACCTCTTGATATCGTCCGTCCATCTGATTGGTGGTCTTCCACTGTTTCTCGCAGTCTTTGGGCTTCCATTCCAGAATCTCCTGTGTCCATTTATGGTCCTTTCGCGAAGTTAAAGGACCATAGATGGACAAAGCAGATGGATGCCCAAATACTGCGAGAAACAGGAACACCACCAACCAGATGGACGTATGACATCAAGAGATGCGCGGCAATTGTCTAGCCCACTACCATTTCTGTTTTTCGTGGAGCTTCATCACTGCTGTAGCGTTGCCGTGGACATATTGACGTATACGGATATATCTGTGGTCAATACGGCTTTTGTTTCATGCTTCTGTCATTGCCCACATCTCCACAGAGTCGAAGGATTTTCGTAGTCTAAAACCAGCGGCTTCTTATATTCCACTACTTTTTCGATCAGGATCTTCATGACTAGGAAGTGCTAAAGCTGCTTCGAAACCCTACTTATTTAACTGGTTGGGCAAAGTCTAACTTATCTGTAAGCCGGTTTCTAATTATTTACGTGAATAATTTGTAGATGTGAGATAGTAGACTGATGGGTCTATAGTTTTGTAGCTTAGTCTTCAATCCCTTTTTATATTTATAGATTATTATCATTTCCGCTGTGTTCCACTGAGTTGGTGTTATGTCCGTTTCTAAGCACAGCTTGGAAAGAGATTTTCATATCTTCTCCTCCTTGTTTTATAGCTATCAAACATATGAACAATAAGCATACATCAGGAGAAGAGACGCAAACCCAGCAGAAAATAACATAAATCTTGTCAATAGAAGATCAGAGGACCTTCCACAAATAAATACAGCAGAGATAGAACTGGCTATCAAACATATGAAAAATAAGCATACACCAGGAGAAGAGGGCATTGTAATGCCTCTAATACAATGCCCTCTTCTCCTGGTGTATGCTTATTTTTCATATGTTTGATGGCCGGTTCTATATCTGCTGTATATTCCTATTTCTGGAAGGTCCTCTGATCCTTTATTGACAAGTTTTATGTTATTTTCTTCTGAATTTGCGTCTGTGTTGGAGCTTCTACTTGAATAGAGGAGCGTGTAGAAACGTTCGACCAGTTTTGTAATATCTGACCTATTGGTGCATAGGGTACCGTTTGCGTCTTCAAGTTTCAGTATTTCTTGTCTATGGCTTCTACTTGAATAGAGGAACGTGTAGAAACGTTCGACCAGTTTTGTAATATCTGACCTATTGGTGCATAGGGCACCGTTTGCGTCTTCAAGTTTCAGTATTTCTTGTCTATGGCTTATACTTGAACAGAGGAGCGTGTAGAAACTTTCGACCAGTTTTATAATTTCTGACCTATTGGTACATAGGGTACCGTTTGCGTCTTCAAGTTTCAGTAGTTCTTGTCTATGGTGTTTAAGTTTAGACTGTCGAACTAGAATGTTTTGTTCCTTTCTATTGTTTCCTTGATCATGTTCGTGTTAAAGTGTCTTCTGTCATTCCGGATATGTCTAAATATCTTTTTGTTCAGAGTTCTACATTCTTGCGTATTTACGTTATTCTTTTGTATCATTTTTCTTCCTTTCTCCATGAGTTGCATTTTTCTTCCTTTTTCCATGAGTTGCATATATCTTCATTTCTCCATGAGTTGCATATATATCTTCCTTTCTCCATGAGTTTTTTTTTTATTGTTAGGTCCAGTCTTTCACTATTTGGGTTTCGTTTGATACAGTTAGAGGTCCATGTCGTCTTTATTATGTCAGTGACAGTTATTTCATCGACCATTATAGGTGTTATATCATAGTTCTCTAGGGAGTGTCTATTTTTATTCATGATATTATGGATGTCAGTGTGTTGGTTTATACTACTTAGTAGTTTTTGTTATACTTTGCCGATGTTGTAGCAGACAGAAGCTCTTACCATGCGGTGGTCGTACAGATACATCATGAACCAAGGTCGTCTTTTTGCTCATTATCCCCCGTATTCACCAACGTTCTATAAATCTATCAATAGCTATTGAACCCATAAGTATTCGTTGTTAAAGGAACAATAAATAAATTATCTAGGGAATGTAGTTACTCTAGATTCGCTCTATTGGAAACACTGAAAAATTAAAGAAAATGTCATGATGACAAGCTCCAATCACAAGCGCTATTCAAGGTGTTGACATTTGTTTTAACCATTTCTGTCATAATGACATTTTCAATTTATACATTCAATAGCTTATGAAACCTATAAAGTTTATGGGAGTAATTTCATGCCCTTGTTTTCTTCTATGGCCTTGTAGATTTTGTTAGTACATACTATAATATCTTATATCTCCGTGTGCTGATTTTGAGATTTCTTTGTTTAGTTTTCTCATCTGGTATTTGCGTGGTGAATATTTGACATGAGAGTCTTCTGTTCATCATCAGTGTTTTCGTATTTGCGCTGAATTTGTCCGTCATAGGCTTAATCTAATCCTAGATGGAGTGTCGCTCTATTTACAAAATTACAATTAATGATAAAAATTGCAATAAAAAGGATTCAATGGCAAAAATACATTTGAATATTATCATTTTTGCCATGGCAAAAATGCTAATATTCAGATTTACAAAATTAAAATTGAAGAAAAAAAGGATTAAAATCAATAGCAAAAATGCTAATATTCAGTTGCATTTTTTGCCATTGAAATGGAGTGTCGCTCTATTTATAAAATTAAAATAAATGATAAAAATCGGAAAAAAAAGGATTAAAATAAATGGCAAAAATGATAATATTCAGATGTATTTTTGCCATTGAATCCTTTTTTTTCTTCAATTTTTATCATTTATTTTAATTTTACAAATAGAGCGAAACTCCATTTCAATGGCAAAAATGCATCTGAATATTAGCATTTTTGCAATCGATTTTCATCCTTTTTGTAAATTTTTATCATTTATTTTAATTTTGTAAATAGAGCGACACTCCATTTCAACGCCACATCTAATTGAATCGACTATTTGAAAGGTAATAAACTTTGCCGGTGAGTTCAATATAAATTGATGTCTATCTATGTTGCCACTATTTGATTTACAACCCTCGTATAATCCGTTTTTATAAACGAGAATAGTGTAGTTGTTCTAGAAGATGAATATTTCACAACACCAACTGATGAATCAAATTAATTTCGCCGAAACATGACCAGTGACTCACTACAATATGCGACTAGTATAGTGAGTCATTACGATATCAATATTATGTGCAGAATTCGCGTTGAATTGTAGTTTATTCCATAGTATTACGTAATGCGCCACATATATGTAAACCACTCGAAAATAATGCTAATGTTTACAAATTTGTATAAACAAGCAGGTTCGGTAAATCACGCACGCATAGCGAACCCCCGATCAATTTGTAGTACTTTTCACAGAGGCGTTCTTATTATTAATTCTGCGTGTGGAGAGAGTGAAAAAAAAAGGTGCGGTGGGTTTTGATTTATATAAGCGCGACCCCCTATCTATTTAAGAAGGTAACAAAGTGTACCGCGAACAAAAACCTAATCCACATAACTCATGTGAACGTTATTCGGGGTCAGGGAATAATCCATCTGCCTATTTGTGTGTACTCCGGCCCCGAAAAGTTGCGTTCCCATACATCGGGTGTGTGTGTGTCCGCACATTCCCTAACGGGACCCTGGGAATGCATTTTTTTCTGCTGACACGATGCTACTGGTTTTGATAAGACCTTAATGCACTCTGCAGCGAATTAATCTTGATATTTTGCGATCTTTTTGAATCGCATGGAATTCGCTCTAATACTTTAAACATGATAAATGAATATTTATTATGTTATTTCAATTTAACCCTTTAAGCCCTGAATTTTTAAATTGAATTTTGTGTGCATCTGCCTCTACCAGGTCTTAGATATAACAAATACTAATAATAAAAACTTACATTTATTGGATTAAAATAATAGTTTTGTTCATAAACAGCTACTGATTAATCGCAATAATATGGATAGGCAGCATAAATAGACTATTTACTATGCCTATCCATAGTCTTGCTCTTAATCGCTAGCTGTTTATGAACAAAACTATTATTTTAATAAATGTATAAGTTTTCATTATTGTGTTATGTGGCAGGGCCGAAAGGGTTAATTGAAAATAAGTATAAATATATACTATTTTTTACTTTTTAAATCCCATTAAATTTGTGCTAACACTTTAAACATAATAAATGAACATTTTGCCCTCTGAAATTGATTTCTTATGTTATTTCAATTCAATTGGAAATAAGTATAATTTTGTACTATGTTTTGCTTACAAAATAACAACATATCTTAATTATGATTAATAAATAAATTATTATTGAAGTATAAATAATAATTTATTAACCTAAGACATTTTCAATTCATAAACTAATCAATTTATAACATAGTACTACCCCTTGTATAGTCGACATGAATTTTTAATTGGAATATGTGGGAATGTGCAGGTTTGCAGGGTCATAAATCGTAAAACATGTTTATTTTAATAAATAACAATTAGAATAAAACTAAAAATAAAACAAAACAAGAATCGCCATTGGATATTGTGAACGCTTCAGGTACACGCCTTCGACCGATCAGTGTACGTTTTGGCTGCCCAATCGTAGTGGCAATAACTCGCAACCGGTTCTACGGTTTTGGTAGTAAATTCATAATAAATGCAATTTCAAATCCCTAAATAACCCGTTTATATCCCGTGTATGTTTAATAAAATACTTAGCATTGTATTTAGAAATTCTATGGGGGTTGCATAAGGTTTTCTAGGTAAAATGCATTTTGATTCAAATGTAGCCTAATGGTAGTGCACACGTATATACATAAGTCGCGCACATCTGCTAGGGCAGGTGTGGGGTGCTCGGTCGCAGCAGCTTGCACACGGCGACTCAAACAGTTACTACCCCCTTCCGTTCATCTCTTCCTGTCTCGTCACACGGGCGGGTACATTGACATCTTCACCATTATTGTGCCTCATATTTATATCCGGGTCTCCCCTGAGACGATTGTATTACGTTGACTAATTCCGAGGATGACAAAAAAAACTAACGCCGAAAGTAATTAAGTCTAAATTAGGCACGTGGAGGAGGCTATTTTTAATTTGTGGAACAGCTTATCGCCGCGCAGTGGTGCGTGCGACAGGATGTGTATCTTCGAAAGAGAGGAGAATTGTAGGTGGCTTAAATGGCAAGGGGTGCGAATGTGAAGGCCATTTTGGCGCCAGATGCGCGCCAGCTGAGAAACAGCTGCATTTCCCAAATAATCTTTCGGGCTAATAAGATCTTCATTGAAAATTACTGGCACGAGTTCTAATAATATCGCTTGTGCAAGCATATTTTTCAATTTCGTTTGGTATAATAAATAATCCTTTACATCCACTGATGTATCCTTAATGTAAATAGTCTACGCATCCCTGTCGCATAGAAATCTATATTAATTGTAATAGATAATTAAAAGAAATCCAAATTCAATGGTCGAGATCAAATGAAATCCTTTCCTAGACAATTGTCATTAAGTTATATGATTTTCTGTTAATTACTTTCTAAATATCGTAAGGCGCAACATTTTTTAGGAGAATCAGTTGACATATTGTGTGGATTTGTGTTTTCGCTATGAAACGTATACGCTTTATAGCGCAAAAATCGCACCCCAAGTCGATCAAGATTGAGTTGAATTAGAGAAATGGAGGAATATGGGGATCAGAAGATTTCGTTTTAGACAAGACAATTTCTTAACTCAAAAGTTAAGGTCGTTTTAGACAAGACAATTTCTTAGCTCAAAAGTTGTTCAAGAAATGAATTCGTATATCCTCCTCCCATACAATTTGTCCTTACGCGTTATATTTTTCCTTTCGATCTACCATCCAATTGAATATTTCAAACAATTTGCTGTATGATACGAGACAATTTAGATTGTAACTCTGTAACTAAAACGAATCGGAACTGAGTTCATATAACATTATTTTCACAATCACATGAGCTTTCACCTGTCAGAGTTTGTCATGGGGCTAGTAGATCACCCTGTATAAGTTGGTCCTTTATTGAGATCGTTCTTCATTGACCAATTTTCCTTATTGTGCAATAGATTACAACATTTTGGATTAAAACATATATACCATTAGTAAAATATATTCAATCCTGTACCTTGAAACGCAATCTAGAAGGATATTGAATGGTTGTTGCGTGGTAATTAATTTTCAATGAAGGAGATATATAAAACTACTACTAACTTATTTTATTTATTGTTTAAAATCATCTTGTTTTAAAACAATAAATAAAGTGGTAAAAAACATAGTAGTTTTACTCATCTCCATCATTGAAAAGTAACTAACACATAGTAGACGCTATATCCATTCAATTTCTAGATTGTGTCTCGAAAGGTACAGGATTGAATATATTTTACTAATGGTATATTGTCCGTATTCACCAACATCCCATAAACTTTATAGTTCCCATAAGCTATTGAATGGATAAATTGTCATTGTGACAGAATATGTCAAAACAAATGTCAAACACCTTGTGATTGGAGCTTTGTTGACACCTTTTGTTTAATTATTCAGTGTTTCTAATAAAGGCACCTTACACGATCAATATTACTGTCAATATTTTAGAATAATGACAGTATTACTGTACAATAACTTATTTAAAATGTTCATTATTCTAAAATATTACCAGTATTACTTATCGTGTAAGGTATAGTAAAGATGGAATGAAGAGACTACTGATGTTTATCCGGATAATAGATTACTTGATAAATATAAAAGAAGGATTGAAGAAAATATTGACAGTACTATTATTGACCGTGTAGGGTGCCTTATAGGGAAAATCTAAAGTAACTATATTCTCTAGATAATGTATTTATTGTTGCTATAACAATGAATACTTATGGGTTCAATAGCTATTGATAGATTTTAGGAACGTTGGTGAATACGGGGGTAAATGTTTTAATCCAATCTAAAAATTCAGTAGTAATAAATTATCATCCAACAAAATAATAAAATATATATAAATTGTTATGCAGTAGAAAGTTTCACAGCGAAATCCTCTCTCGAGATGTTTTTGTGGTCCATTAATGCAAGCTTTTTTTGTGGTCATAATGGAATCTGCACATCAGCTGCATCGGCGAATACGACTTGGAAGTTTTATATTATAAAGGTCTTATCATCGGCGTCCAGGTGCCGAAATCTGTTCGCGGTGTATGTAGGGTCTCGCAGCTGTCCACGATTCGGCGCGAGCAGGTGCTGAGGCCTTCCTGGATGTGCGACCGGGCAGGTGATACGCTTGGCGCGTGCAGATGCCGTGCCTTCTTCCGATTTATACCTTCAAGATGTCTCGGCTAAGAATATGAAGAGAGCCAAAAAAAAAACAACAACTGTGAGGGTACGCGATTTAATGATATAGCGGGACCGTGCTGGCTCCCCCAACTTTGCCGTTGAAAGATCAAGTTTTATGGGTGTTTTCGAACATTTGGTTGTTTTTAGAACGGGCTCTTGAAAGCACCTAACCTATTTCAAGTCTAAATAATTGCAGTTGTATATAAAATTATTCATATTCGTATGCAATGTATCATACTAATTATATAAAAACTATTATTATTATTATTAGTATGATACATTGCATACGAACATGAATAATTTTATATACAACTGCAATTATTTAGACTTGAAATAGGGTAATGATATTTAATGGACTTCTTATCACTAGCTTGGAAAAATTTTGGTTTTATCCGAAAACAGTATGTTTAACAATTTCATCTTAATGGTACTTCTATTACCTTTAGTCCTTTACTACCAAAACATCTTTTACTTTCTACTGCATAATAATAAGTAGAGGTGCCATCACAATTTACGCCCATTCACACAGTTTATTTTTTAATTTTGCGGGAAAACTGTAGGAGATTGCGAAATTGTCGGGTTTGAAAACCTCTATAACGTTGCAATTTTAGAATCATATTCCGAGTATCATCTTGACGATGAATCACAATTTGCTGAATGCGCGCTAATTGTGATTCATCGTCATAATGATACTCTGAATATGAAACTGCGATTTTTATCTGTAGACTGACTGTAATTGACTCTCACTTAATAGTTCCCATAATGAGATTGTTTTATCATTTGTTAACTACATCAAGCTTCAAATTATATTATTGTCGATCAATTCAATTGATTATTTCTATATATTCATATAACTTCCGAGAATTGCAAGACAAACGAGAACGCCGCCGACTTTTAAAATTCACGAGTTAAAAACAACTAATTAAATATCTTTCGGTGGTCAAGAAGTTTCTTGGGAATGTGTTTGGCACTAATAAATTCACCATTGAGATCTTGCTGCATAAAATAAGCCGTTCTTCTATTTTTACTATCTGCATACAATCGAAACCCGGCGTGCATCGAAGATGTTCGTATCTTGTAATTCCGAGTGGATGTTTAGTAGTACACACTTTCACTATTTCTTAATAATAAGTTTGTGCATTCAAACTTCCTTTCTTGCGGTCGAATAGACTCGTGTCATCTTTATCTAGTGTTTATGAAAGTTATTAGTAGTTAAAAAGTTTGGGGGTATATAACTGATTTATTTAAGTGGGTTTATACTGAAATTAAATAGAAAAATAATACTTAATTATATTAATTAATAATAATAAAATGTTATTTTATTACAGCATAAACTTACCATTATATAGTTTCACTATTACTTAATAAGTTTGTGCCCTTGCAGTCCAATAGTTTCATACTATATTTATGGAAGTTTTAAATAGTCAAAAAGTTTGGGAGCATATTATCTGATTTGTTTATGTGGGTTTATGCTTAAATTAAATTGCAAAATAATCCTTAATGCAATTCATACTTGTCTTTGGTTAGTTTAGGTTTGTTTGCATTATGTGAGATTCTGGTAGTTCGCAGACCACTGCCTTATGCACCAGATTTCATCCTTTACCTAGCCTTTATACAAAGCTATACTGAGCCAAGTTGTTTTAATTAACTTTTATAAATTTTATTCCTTAAGATCGTGTTGACAAGACAATTTCTTGACTAAAAAGTTAGTCAAGATGCGAGACAATCTAAATTGTCTCGTATCATACAGCAAATTAGTTGAAATATTGAATTGGAAAAATATGACGCGTTCTATTTGTCAAGGACAAATTGTATGGGAGGAGGATATATGAATTCATTTCTTGAACAACTTTTGAGGTAAGAAATTGTCTTGTCTAAAACGACCTTTAGATTTTAATGAAAGCTGTAAATAATTTCACAATTCGCGCCATAAGGAAAATATAGACATGATACCGTCTATATTTTCCTTATGGCGCGAATTGTGAAATTATATAGAGCTTTCATTAAAAACTAAGGAATAAAATGTATAACAGTTAATTAATCCTTAAGAATTTGTTTGTTTCGGGTTTCCCTGATAATATATCTCTGTTTATTTTAATTGTATATTTTACAAATGATATTTTTTTGTTTTGTATCCACATCAAGTTACAGCATAAGCTATTTCATTATCGCATGTGTTGTGACTATATCGGATAATTCCACGTATTATATTTTTGCTGTGACTAATTTTCACAGCCAATCTAATTATTGACGATATGTATTATCAACTTCCTGTCGATTCACAATTCAGGAATTCACGCGATTATTTGAGAAAGTTTTCAGTAACAACACCCCGTCGCTAGTTGCAAATATGGCATTTGGAAGAGAGTTTCAGTCATAACAAACTTATAAATAGAGCGAATCAGCCTACGCGCCGAGACGGCTTCCACCCACTCAGATTGTAGCTAAATAGGCCATGACTAAAATACATTGTACATTTGAACATTTTGTGTTACACAAAAACGCAACAAATCTGCTCTCGTCGCGTGCATATTTTAGTTGATAATTCAATACCCGAATGGTATTGAATGTTATTAACTTTTTTTTACATTCCGCACTGGGTGTATCAATAGCATTCGAAGTGCTAATTGGTCGGTAACTAGAGCGCGGCTGGGAGAAAGGAATCGGAGGGGAAATGAGAGGGATACCGGACGGGCCACCTCGGTGCAGCCGTTGACCGCCGCCCGGATGCTGTCTTACCACAACAACAAACAGTGGCGTGCGAGATTCATACCTCGAAACAAGATGGTCATCTAATTTAATAGCATATTGCAATTTTACATACTACTACTCCTATATACACATATGGTTATTATTATATGACACTTTTGCAAATAAAGATGTAACAATTATACAAAAACAAAACTAAATCTACATGATTATTAGCTAAGGGTGTAATTATTTAACGTATAGCTTGTTTTCATCAACTCAATAAATCAATCAACTCTATCAAATTTAGTACTACCCAAAGATACACGTATGGTTATTCTCATATTACTATTTAACCCAAATAAACCTGAAACTTTTTTTATTCAAATTTTGAAGTAAATGTGTTTACATTATTGCTCCAAGTTATATTAATCATAATAAAAGTGTTTTTTTTTTAGTTTTTTCATAAAAAGGATTTTCATGATGTTCTTTTAAAGGAACGGTAGGGCTAAACAGTCAGTATATAGATTTTTAAGTATCTTCTACAGATTACTTTTTCCCAAGTGTTCCTTATTCGGAACAGTAGGTCTATTTGGGTTAAGCAAAAAACTGTGTATATCAGGGAGAAACAACATTTTGTTTATTGACGCACCTTCGGGGCTACATGTGGGTGTTGTTCTCATAGCGCCGGTGATTGCAAGACACGCCATCCTCTTGGTGTGTGATAGCTTTGAGATTGTTGTAACTTGTTTGGTTTTCGACCACCAGACTATTGCGCCATAAGCGATAGTTGGTCTTATGATCGCGGTGTATATCCCTTGGGTGATCTTGGGAGATAGGCCCCATGTTTTACTAACCACCCTGCGGCATTGCCAAAATGACATGCAGGCTTTTTCCAGCTTTTGGATGTTCATTCATATGCTCGTTCCAGTTCAGTTTTGTATTTATGATGAATCCTAGATATTCTACTTTATCTGTGAGTGTCATTAAAGAGAGTTGGCATCGAGTTTCCTTTTCCTCGTAAACATTATCAGCTTTGCCTTTTTTGGATTTACTGTTGGCAAATGGCTATCGCACCACTTCTCACTGTTCATTCATATGCTCATTCCAATTCAGTTTTGTATCCATGATTAATCCGGCCCCATGTTTTACCCTACTGCCCTACGACATTACCAAAATGACATGCAGGTTTTTTCCAGCTTGTGGATGTTCATGCATATGCTCATTCCAGTTCAGTTTTGTATTCATGTTGAATCCTAGATATTCTACTTTATCTGTGAGTGTCTTTAAAGAGAATTGGCATCGAGTTTCCTCTTCTTCATAAACATTATCAGCTCTGTCTTTTTTGGATTTACTGTTAACGAATGGCTATCGCACCACTTCTCAACAATATTGTTGCATGAGATTGCAGAGTACACCTTCAAAACTGCCGTTTATCATGATCACCATGTCGTCTGCATAGCCAATGGCATAGTAACCCGAGTTGTTTAATTCCAGGAGGAGGTTATCAAGGTTCCACAAAAGGGGTGAGAGGATTCCACCTTGAGGACAGCCTCTTCCTGCAACTTTTGTTGTTTATACAATGCACTATTTGGATCTGAATTTTCTCTATTTCTTATATAAATCATGTAAATTTATAAATTGTACGGGGCAAGGAACAACAAAAAACTATTTTACATCATCTAGTGTTACCTCGAGTGTTCTTAGACTAAGCGTATTGAAAAAAATATATACAATCTTTTTCTATATATAATTACAATACGTATTCATCCAAATTACAAAACAATTAATCTATAATTACAATTGCTTTATGTACAAAATATCTAAAAAATTATTGTCTATATGAATCGAGTGCAATTTGTGTCCATACATACGCCTTTCATGCAATATTAAAATGCAAGATATCTATAAGCTGCAATTACAGCAAATATAGTATGAAATTATTGAAAATTACAGTATCCGTGCGGCATCAAATTAGGTCTAATACCATCCTGCATGTCATCTAATCGATCTCAAATCGAGTGTGCCCCCGCCGTACTCTCGCGCTAATGTTTGTAAACAAGCGCTGGTACTCACTCGGTGCACTCGCAGCATCGGAAGTTCAAGGACACGCATGAAGTATACTCAAGAATTTCTCTGGTTGCATGTTTACGTTTATGTAAAAATCATCTATACAAAGTAACAGAAGTTGCAACCATGTTGATTGAAACTATATACAAAACTATTTATATGGAGATTGCTATAGTCATATAAAATTAACATTTCTGCACGGAAATTATTTGTCATTAAACTGTTTCTATAATTACAATCATAGTCTCTTAGTGACTGTTTCTATAATTACAATAATATTCTCTTAGTGACTGTTAAAAATAGTTAAAAAAACGTCTTAAAACTAGTAAAACCTCAATACAACTAAAAATTGGGTGAATTATCGACCCAATTTTTAGTAACATTTCCCTCAAATTGCGCCAATCAAATTTATACGATTTTAAACGCACATAAAATCATCAATATTTGCTTGACTCCTAAATTGGGGTGTGATAACGTCTATATTTCTTTATTGTGTAAATTATTCATTTGTATTGACTTTTTACGTACCTTATGAAAATTCCATAATAATTAAGCGACGGAAAAAAATTTAAAACACAAAGGTAAAACACTAAAACAAAAGAGCGCACTAAATTTAGATATTTAATATAAAATATCTTCTATATACGTATAACCGTACCTTACCGTTTCCATATGTCGGTATATAATTCGATTCAGTAACACACCGCATATCATGAGAAACCTAAGAGCAGCAAATTGCCTAAAAATTAATCGTTTCATATGTGCCGCCGTTTAATTGAAATGCTCAGACAATTTCATGAAACGTCGCAATTAACACAAAGACCGTTACTGCTTAAATGTTCGAAATTTCTTTTGAAAAACTGTCATTCATTTTACCCATTGATGCGTCACAGTTTATTAATGCCCGTGCTCGTAGTAAATATGGTTTGAAAAAAAGTGAAGCATGAATGGATCTTGACCTATTACAAAAATAGTGTTTTCGTTTAAAGCGTAATGTTTTCTAATATTGATTGAAAGAACCGAATTAATATCCTGCAACAGCTCGTCGCTCGGATATGGAGATCTTGTTGTAATTTTCCGTTTCGAATTTGCGTCATTACGTTTGATGTCGAGCCGAGAAAGGTTATAGGTTCGCGATAATTTTTGATTGACGTAAATAGTTCACACAGTTTAATTCATGTATCGGTTAGGCTCTATTTGGATCGTATAATGTAGTATTTTGTTTTGGTAGTACAGTGGCGGGAAAGTGGCAATCGTGTGTATGTGTGTGTGTGTTTGTAGTAGAGTAGTAACTGCGCAGTAGTTTCATCTTCGCGGCAGAGGGGTGAGACGAGGAATCCTGCCGGAATGCGGCCGTGGAGGCCACGGCGCGGCAATGACCAAGGAGTGTCTGGGATACATGCATGCGCCGAACCTTCCAGGAATTCTGACCCCCTACGCCTCTGCCCTCAACCACATTCTGTATCAGGGGGGGATTTGTTTAAAATGCACCCAGAACTGGAACGCTCGTTGGTTCTTGATTCACGGCGCCTTCGGTTCACAAACGGTCGTATACTTTTTCTATAATAAAAGATAACAATGATGGTGGGATGCGATGCTGCGCGGCGTTTACAATCTGCAATAAAAGAAGTCGCATTTTCATGCCTGATGTAAATCACTGAGGTCATTTATCATTTGGCGGCGGTGGCGGCAAAATCCTCTACACGGGCCATTATGCGCTTCGTGGAAATTTCAAAACATGCTACGGTTTTTTTCTATTGTTCACTTTAATGGATCTATGCTAACAATAATGGATAGATACCTTGTAGAAAGGAACTTTCTAGGAATTATATTTGGAATTTTGCAAAATTTTAAGATTTCTTTATAACGTATATATTAATTTCTTTATTACAACTCTTTTCATGACGTATCAAGAATTATTGTTTAAACCTTTTATTTAAAGGTTTGTTTATACATTCATTTATAATATTTTTTTCTTTAAACAGCATTTGATAGTGTCGAAAATAACTTAACTAAAATAGTGCAGCAAAACTAGCCGAAGATGGCAAGGTGGAAAAGTGAAATAAAAGAATAACTTTGACTAATCATTTATTTCACTTTTCCACCTTGCCCTGTTTGGCTAGTTCTCCTCCACTATTTCAGTTAAGTTTTTTTTCCTTTAAAATATTCGTCGTTTCGTTTTCGGCTCGGTCTGCCTCTTGTTTTCTTGTTTGTATTCCCC
The DNA here is from genome assembly GCA_963942505.1 of Lordithon lunulatus. NCBI lineage: Eukaryota > Metazoa > Arthropoda > Insecta > Coleoptera > Staphylinidae > Lordithon > Lordithon lunulatus. The sequence goes on from OZ012666.1 coordinate 61,787,479, forward strand.
ATTTTCTACACTTTCTACGTTAATCTTTAGTTTGGCACTCTGTTCATGTGCCCAAACCATCGTAGTGATTTCTAGACTTTCTTATTTCAGCATTTCTAACTTTATTAGTCTTATATCTATGTTTCCATGCTTCGATATTGGCTTTCGCTTCATGAGCTCGCACCATCTTAGTGCAATTTCTCTTTTCTACTGCATTTATTCCTAGTCTTTTTGCTTAATTCAGCATTTCTTACTTTATCTATAAGCCGTACACGTCATTTTCCACACTTTCTTAGTTAACCTCGACATTTGACATTCTATTCATGAGCCCAAACCATCTTATTGAATTTCTCTTTTTCACTGCATTTATTCCTTATCCTTTTCTTTTTCTTATTTCATCATTTGTAACTTTATCTATTAGTCTTACATCTGCTATTTTTCTTAGGTGTTTCATATCTGTAGCTTGAATTCTTCTTCATTGTTCAGCATTTAACGCTCATATTTCGGATCCGTGAGTTAGTGTTAGGACAAAAAGGACAAAAGGTGTGTTTATGCTGACATAAAAGAAGAAATCATTACTTACAATAGACTCATTACCCCATGGGAGACGTATCGTATAAGTTTATGCTTCTCTCGCAAAATACTTTTCTCATCTTAAGGAACGTTGTTCTGGCTATTTCGATGCGTGTTCTTACTTCCAGATCTGGATCCAGGTCTTTGGTCATCCAGCTGCCCAAGTATTTAAATTTAGCGACCTGCTCTATTTGCTTATTGTATAACTTGCAAATTGGCTTGGATATCTGGTGTTCTACTGATGACCATTGTTATCGTGTTGGCCGTATTTAATTTTAGCCCAAGCCATTATTTGGTTCATCAAACGTTGTAGGCCAGCTGCGCTGTCTGCAATTATAGCCGTATCGTCCGCGTACCTGATGTTATTCAATATTTCAAATTGATCTTGATTCTATCTGTAGAGCTTTCTAAGGCTTTCAAGAATATTTACTCCGAGTAGATATTGAACAGCAATGGTGATAGTACACAGCCCTGACGTACTCCACGTTTAATAGGAATATCGCTGGTCGTATCTTCCTCGAATCTTACTGCAGCAGTCTGGTGTTCGTACAAATTTTGTATGAAGGAGTTATTTTTTTGGTCGAGGCCTTTGGTCATCAGATTGTTAATTAGGCCGTCGTGTTTTAAACAGTCAAATGCCTTTACATAATCAATAAAACAGATGTACACGTCTTTCCTTTGGTGTCTACATTTTTGCATGAGAACTGACAGCCCAAACAACGTTTCTCTTGTTCCCAGTCCATCTCTAAAACCGAACTGTTACTTGCTTAGGCCTTCTTCGAATTTGTTACGTATTCTATTATGTAGGATTTTTAGGAATACTTTTAATACTTGGCTCATCAAGCTTATCAGTCGGAATTGCTCGCACTTATTTGCGTTTGATTTCTTTGGTAGGGCAATGAATACTGATTTTAGCCAGTCTTGCGGTATATTTGCAGATTCATATACTTTGTTGAATAAGTTTACAAGAATGTCGGTATTTTCCTCTTGTATAAGCTTTAGGATTTCTATGTACATGTCGTCCGATCCTGCAGCTTTACCTGATTTGGTGGATTTTATAGCTTTAATAACTTCATGATGTTTGGGCCAGTGTCTCCACCTTGATTTGGATGTGGTAAATTAGTTTCGCCATCAAACACATTTTTGATATACTTTGTCCACTCTTGTTTTAGTTCTTCTTTATTTGTCAAAAGTTGATTGTCCTCTTTTACTATTCTGGATGGTAGATGGCTTCCGGTATTTCCAGCTATTTCTTTCACCTTTTTGTGGAGGTTGAACAGATCGCGTTTGTCTTGTAGCTCTTCAAGTTCTTGGCATCTTTCTTCCATCCATTTTTCTTTAGCTTTTCTAATGTTTCTTCTTATATTTAAGTTCAGTTCATTATATTTCTGCTGATCCACATTTTTGTATTCATCACTTCAATTCATGATTTCTTCTGTCGTCCACTGCTTTCGTTTATTAGCCTTTGGTGCTTTCAATGTTTCTTGAATATTTTTAAATATTACCGTAAGTTGATCCCATACTGCCTCAACCGTTTGCTCTTCTTCTGACGAACGGGTCTTTTTTAGTTCAGTGTTGAGCTTCGTCGTTAATATCTCTTGCAGGTTTGGATGTAAGAATATATTTTGTATTCAGAGAGTAACAGTAGTTGAGGAAAAGCCCGCTATAAGACTTTCATCTATGTCCTTGCCCTAATTTTGCGCTGTATCTCGATAACTATAAGAGATAGAGTAGTTGACTGCGCTACATTTGCATGGTTGTTGAAAATTAACGATATTTATGCTAGATTAACTCAATGGGTCGCCTTCGAATTACATAATATCCTGTATAATGATTTTTTTTTAAATATTGTTATTCTCTTAAGCCGATTTAATTTATCGCTAGGGAGCTGTTATAAGCCATCTAAGACCAGCCCAGAACAGCTCCCGAACGATAAACGAAAGCGGCTTTAGTGCTGTAACCTAAACTTCAAATAAACGAGATGAAAAAAATATAGAATTGATATTTTCATTTCTTCTGGTGTTAAAACCATTGGGTATTAAATTAATTTAGTGGCGATTAACATTTACAGTTACAATAGCTGATTGTAGTAACAATTTTGTGCGAATTGGCATTAAATGAAACAACTGGGGTTGTTTTCGGTTCTAAATAATTATATAAGAAGTATAGCAAATACCCCGTAAAGTACTCATTTGAATGAACATTGCTATAGATAATTCAAATACGTATACAAATCAAAACAATGTTAAGAATGTTAGTATTTTACGAGGCACTGATAAATTCATTCAAACAACGCGTATGTTTGGGTGTTGTTGTGAGGCATTCTTTTCGTAATGTCGGGTGTTTTTAAGTATGGGGGCTAGATTTTATAATAGGAAGTGTTTGTAAAGTAAGACGTAGCGTGGAGAGATAAGTTCAGGCTGCAGTGTGGCAAAAGCCAGGCCCAGTATACAAATCATCAGGTTATATGAGCGTGGTGTGACGGTTTCCCACGGTGCGCTGTGCTCCTCAACCCTCCCGCCTCTTCCCCTTGCCACCGGGACGGCAGCAACCGGAGGCGCTAATGCCCAGAATGGTCCGATGGCTTCTTGTGCGGCGAAATTCCTCCCGTTGTTGTTTCGGTACAGTTATGACTCGCCGCTGCATTCCAGAGCTCACCATTATAAAACGTACCTATACAAAATACATTTTAAACACAACTACAATGAATTCTTTGGTGATTGTATTTTGACAAATAGCTGTAACGTAAAATCTGCTTTTTAATGCGAAATTTCTTTTGACTAAATTTATAATTAATGTTATCAAATCAATGATAATAGTACTAAACAGTCCAATGCCAATAGAATTGTGCGTACGTAGTACGTAGGTGCGGTACAATTAGTTGGGTCGTTAATGAGGTTCAATAGCACCACGTCTCCTTGAACTGGCCGCGTCCTTGCTGGTGCTCATCTCTCTCTCTATATCGCTGGTGCATTTGCGCGCATTCCGCAGCAGCACCGGAATGCCCCTCTGGCTATCTCCAGTGATGGACATAAACATTCCCCCGTGCACCGCACCTCATTCATATACCTAACAACCGTCGCGTTTTCTCATGAACCTCAATCCGAATATAAACGAATAAAAAATAATTATATTTATAAATTAAGATAATATAGGTATTAAGAAACAGCACAATTTTTAAGATAAGTTTATCTCTCCGCTATTCAGTTAACGTCATTTTGAATGGTTTGATAGTGCCCTGTGACCCGTAACGGGAGCAAACGATACGAGCGGGTGGAAGTCCATTCAATAAAAAACACATTCTCTTCACTCATTCATTCATTCATTATGTGTGTGTGCGGTGCTATTTTCATGCTGGAAATTACGTCAGACCGATTATATGTCGAACAACATTGGCCACAATATAAACATTGCGCGATAGCGTTGTTAACGTGGAGGTAGTAATTTTTCATGATCTTCACAGGCGTATGTGTATGAGTGTGTGTGTGTGTGTGTGTGTGTGTGTGCGCGCCTTTTTTTCTCTCAACAAGAGAAAGAAGAGGAGCACAAAAATGTGAAGGCGATACGAAATCTAAATGAGGCCGCGCCGCCCTATGATTAGGCGCTGGAATGTGCCCGATCAAAACGGGTTTCCACTTATATTATGGTGAATGTTTTGCAGTCCACCTTCCAAACCACGACCTCCTCCATCTCTTTCTCCTCCAGGGTGCGTTCAAGAAAGCATCCTCCGGTTTTATTTTTCAACTCTTCGGCTACACACAGACTGTAATGGTGGCGTGCTCTTAATCGATTCAGGGCGGCAAAAGGGAGGGGATACGGGTTCAAGGTCTGGCGTGGCGCCCCGCGCCCGTTATATAAGACGGGGAGGGTCAATGGCATCAAACGCCGCTAATTCAGCTAATTAGTGGACGATGGACCTGCACACAAGTAGACGAGCTAGTGTTTACATATAACGGGTGAACTCTCTCTCCGGTTATGAATGAAATATACACCACACCGTGCTTTATTGCATCGCTGCTTGTTGGAGAGATACATACAAAAACACTTTCATGGTTTATTAGGTCATTGCTGCATCCATTTTTAATGTCTTCATTTAGGCCTAATATTGCATTACGATTCGTGTTGGACAAGGAAAAATGGCATGCGTTTTTAGTGGTGCCTTATATGGGGGAACAAGGCGGGTCGGGTCGTATGCGAGAAAGCCGCTTTTCGGATGCTTTTGCTGGTGAGGAATGCGTGGGGTCCAGGTTAAGATTACTGACCGTGTTTCCTGGAATCAGCCGGTGCACTAAAAGCAGCTCTCCAGCCGACAACTATACATACAGACAAGCACTTTATCTTTCCCGACAGACTCGAGATTAGGGCCTCCCGATCTTTATTATATGCCGAGGAAAGATACACGACGTGCGCACGCCTTGAGTCGAGAAGCGCCGCCAAGCATAAATTCATTTGTGAATGACAGCAATCAGAATCTTTGCATATTATAAAATAGTATCAGAAAATTGCTAAAATATAATGTATTGGTTGAGGCATTATTTAAAGTTGTATGTTTTTGGCGGGCCTGATGCGTATGTGCGTGCAAGCTGCCTTTGTCGGCAGTCTGGCATGGCACTTCCGGGCGAGTCCATAAGAGGGGTGGGTAGTCTGCCCCGCCGCCACCGTCCCCCTCCCGCCCGTTTGTGCGCCATCTACGAATCGAACGCGCGCGTTCAGTCGTCTCTAGAAAGTGCATTGGTACGCGTCGTGCGATTACCACCGAAAACATTACGCGCCAAAATTGTCTGCCTCGCAATAATTCGATCAACATCACTCCCCGCATAAATAAATCGAGTGCCATCGATTTTCCCCTACAAGTGCTGTTATATAAAACATTTTGTTGGCCGCCACCATGGTGTATTCAAAGGACAGACGCGTCACACAGGATGTGAACACGTGCACGCGACACATGACTCCGCGCTACAGGATGTGGTTCTACCGGAAATCATTTATTGGGCGCATCCGAGGTAAGACATTAAAGAAGAGAAGAGGGAAAAAAAGCAATCCGTGTCTGCGTAGTATAAACACGTACTCGCTCAATTATGCGACCGTCACAGCATTGTTGTGTTTTCGTGTGATTTACAATGACGCATCTCGTTTTTTTTCCCTACTTCGATGTGCAACGCTGACACAGATTTTTACGAAAATAGCACATTCCAACTTCTCTTACCTGTTGTATATACACATCCGGTATCTAAAGAGCTTCGCGTCATATCGTTTTATTTATAATTGCGGTAATAAATAATAAAATGTATAAATGACAACCTTTTTTTCTTAATTGACAATTAAAATCTATTTATTGTGATAATTAAATTGCTTTAATGGGTAATCGACCCATAGTCTTTTCATTATATTTTCATGCATTCTCACTATTGGCATAACTAGAACTAGGTATACCAATTGTAAAAAGCCACGCATCTTATATTATTACTTAACAATTTTCAAAATTGGTGGAGTGTTATTGTTTTTCATAGATTTATTTATTACTAAATATTTTTATTCCTAGTTACTGTATTTAGCGCAACACCACGTATCACAATTGTTACTCGAAAATGATAATTGCATATCGTTGGACGCGTAATTCACAGCGGATCTAAGTAACTTGTTTTGAGTTGTGTATATAGTGTTCAGGAGAACTTCCAATAAACGAATACCCCAACTAAGTAGGCTTCTGTAAATGAAATAATATTTGAAAAGTGGTTTTCCAGCTCCCCTGAAAAGTTGGACAAAATGAGATGCGTGTTGCTCTGTAAGCGACGATTTGCTATAATTTGTAAAGTAGGTTTTATGCTGTACAATAAATAAAATACTGAAATAGTAGAGGTTTAGTTTTATACTGGCATAGAATAATAAATTAAATCAGGTATAAAGGTGGGCACTGACATAACATAATAAAGAAGAATCATTGTAAATATGGAATATTTTGAGTTAAAAAACTTTTATTTTTATAGCTATTAGGACTTTTCCCGTAGAAAATAGAGAAGTCTTGAGGAGTATTTACCTTAACTTTACAGAAAAATGAAAAATTGTGAAAGGAGGTGCATCGCGAAATTTCGCCCACAGGGTGTTTGGACTCTCGCACAATCTTCAGGTCCTTCTGCTGTGTGTTAATGTATATGATTTTTTACTTTAGAAATTGGCCTCAGAGACAGAAGGACCTGAAGATTGTGCGAGAGTTCCAAACACCCTGTGGGCGAAATTTCGTGTATCATCTCCTTTCACAATTTTTCATTTTTCTGTAAAGCCAGTATCTCAAATGATTGGTTATTATATCTTATTATGTTTTATATCAAATCAAATTGTATTGGTTGTAGTATTCTTGGAAATAACAGTTCATGGTTATAGCTTTAATATACATTAAATATTTATGAATGCTGAATTCTTGTAGTAGCACGTGATTGTAAAAAAAATAAGATCTTATAGGTGATTACGCATATTTCAATATCGCAGCCCATAGTAACAATATGTCGCTAATCGTAATGATTATTACTGAATGGAATGCAAGCAAAAATGTTGATGCTTTGAAATTATAATAATGAATCATGCTTTAACATATCTAACGCGCGGTTACATTCTTAACGAATGAGGCTTCTAATTAATATTCGTCATCCTGAAGTAGTTTGATCTGGCCACACGCAGCATTGTTTTGCGCAGACCATGTGGTCCAAAGTGAAATTGTGGCCTCTATTCGGGACCGTGAGAGTGTTTGTTGTTCCGTGTTGACTGGAATGCGAGGGCCGTTATGTTGTGCACAAACCGCACACATTCACATACATTCACAACACTGTACAAGTCTCGTAAAAATCGGGATTATCATACGCGCGTACAACAATTTCAAATATGAATCGTTAGCATTCTTAAAATTCCCTCGTCGCTTCACCTTAGTATCTCTGCCAAGCGCCTCAATACGTTCGGAGAATAAATAAAACCGGCCCTATAAATAGCCATCAAATATTTCGGCGACCCAGTCTACAACTACTGGCTTCATCATGTGCGCGAAAATGTGCTCGAAAATTCCCCCCCGTGCGTGCGTGTTTCGTGGCGCAGACAGGTATTTTGTTTAATGCGGTTACTGCTATATGGATGAATATAATGTTGCAACATTTACAGCGCTCGGTGCGCGATGATTGGCGTCTGTGACGACACTTGGCCTACTGCTGATGGTCATGGAATGACGCTGGTCCATTCATGCCGCACCGCATTCCTCGCGATGTCGTCATTTCCGGCCCACGGCATAACATTATCTTTTCATTATTGGCTTTCCGACCGACAGCCACACACACACACATATATTTAGAATCGGGAATACCATTCAGTTTATTACATTTCCAACAAATGTAGACGGTTGAATGAGATTTCTTTCTTTCCGAAATCCAATATTGAGGAGTATTATAAACTAGTAGGAATAATATCTACAGAAATGGGTTTTTTATCTGGTTAGTTGTGTTGTTGTAGTTTCCGAATACTTGTGAATTTGCCCTGAATACAAAAGTGGCACACAATTTTGAGGAGTACAACTTTATTTGTAATAGTTTTAAATAGTTACAACAACCGAAAAAGCGTGAGTTCAAACCCCAATACAGGTTCATTATCGTGCATCACCTTTTGCGGTGTTAGGCCGGGTGGTAAAACGTTTTCGTTTACACAGGGTGATTACGAGAACCTTGAAAATTACCGCCCCATCAGGTTAAAGTCATACTTACACAAATTCCTAGAACCTTGAAAATTACCGCCTCATCAGGTTGAAGTCATACTTATACAAACTCCTAGAACCTTGAAAATTAGCGCCCCATCAGCTTGATGTCACACTTATGCAAACTCTTCAAAATTTCAAAGAACCCTCTGACGAAGTAAGATTTATATAAAAACATCCCGAATGATGTAATCAATTTTTTGTGCGAGACACCCCAATATTTTTGGTGGCCCCTTAGAGAATCTCAGTTCTACATGGCTTTCATTGACTACAAGAAAGAAGAATTTTAATTTCTACAAAAAACTAGCAATTATGAAATAATTTGAAAATGCTGGGTATCTGGAGTGGATACATAGACTCAAATTCATATGCGAGGACGCCACAATATCAGTCAAGTAGGAAGAAGACCTAAAAACGTATACGTATAAAGACGAAGGAGTAAGACAGGGCGACCCAATCTCCCAAATAATATTTACCCTAGAACTGGAGGATGTCTTCAAAAGACTCGAATGGGAGGAGAAAGGAATTAGATCTATGGTTTATACCTACACATTTTACATTTTGTAGATGACATCGTACTAATCAGTGACGATGCGGAAGAACTAAAAACCATGATTAAACAACTAAACCAACTTTCTCGAAGAGTAGCACTTGGAGTGAATTACAAGAACTGAATGCCGTGAGATTCCTGTGTAGTTTTTGCATCTCAATTTGTCATGTCATTTTTGGTGGTATAGTATTTTTTGCGCCTTGATTGCTTCTTTGAGTACCTCTAGTGGTGGTCTACCCCTTCAGAGCTTGTCTACTTCTGTCTTCCTCGTGTGTCCCCAGTAGAACAGTCTGGAGATGTCATTTCCAGATGTTGTTGACCTTCTGAGGGCCGTTTTCCAATTGCCGTGTTTCGTTTCTACAGAAGATAGTAGTAGATTGTAGTCCTCTATCCGTTTATGAATTTTTATTCTTCGTTGTAGTTCTTTTCAGCGAGGTCGTGATTATGGTCTACTCTTGCCGTCGCTCTTCGTACAATACCCCGCCATCTTTCCCTGTTCCCGGATTTTTTTGTTGCTTGTGTTATCGTGCTGTTGGTTGTTACATTGATAGTGTCGTGTAGATCTTCTTGGTCTTTTTCCTTCCATTTTCCGCTGTATCGCCAGTTTTTCTAGGTTGTTATCATCTTTTCTATTGATGTGGCCGAAGAATTTTAGGATTCTAGTAAAGGCAATCTGTCACAGTCGTTGGGGTTCATTTATTTCTTTATTAATAGATACGTTAGTTCTGTGGGCTGTCCATGGGACACATAGTATTCGCCTTCAGCACCACATCTCGCATACATCGATTTTTCGTGTATCCTGTTTTTTTAATTGTCCAAGATTCGGAACTATATAGTAGTACTGGGAATGCCACTGTTTTTATTATTTGTTTTTTAGTTTTTTGAGTTATATCACTATCCATCCATGTCCTCTTACGGTTCGTCTGGCTTTTTCACATCTTCTGTTTATTTCTTTGGTGCAGGCACCATCGTTTGTAATGAGTGCTCCTAGGTATATATTTTTTATTTTGGCTGATGACCTCGTATCCATCTATTTGTGTTATGTTTGTATGAATATTAATATCCAATTGTTTGTTATATTTATGTATTTAAACCTAACCCTTCTTACCATTAGGTGTAATCTGTTATAGAGAGAAATCAACCTATTATTAGGCTATCATCCCTTGGCATTTATATTTATATAGTGTTTATATTTATGACCATATTATTTGTATAAATATTTTAGTATAGAAACGAATGATGCACTTGCACATAGTCACTCTCGAGACGCCGAGAAATTTCTCATTGATCCTTGTCCTCATTTATGCAATTTTTATTCTACAAACATTGTACATATTAGATCTCCATTTACGTTAGGAATCTTGCAAGTAGGCTCGTTTGGAATTTTTACCTCCACTTACCAATTGTCTTTGTATTTCGAGAAAAAAATTTGTATGCGAAGGTCGTTTCTGTTCATTATTAAAGGAAGTGCCTAATGGTGGGAGCGCTGCGGTATTTAGGTCTGTGGCTTATTTATCCGGTAGCATTTGCATTCGGCAGCAATTCACCTTCTCTCTATCATTCATATTTCAACTTTTATCGTCTCAATAATTTTAATACAACTTGCTAAACATTTATCAAATCATAATAATTTAAACTAATTATTAAATTACTCTTAAATTTGTTTGATATTGAAATCATGATTCATTTAATAAAGTAAATCATGATTTTATATTGAACGATAAATTCGTTTAATTTCAAATCATAATTAAAAATATCAAAGGAACCAGTGATGAATAGAAGAACATCCAAATGATTTGTAATTATGTTTTTCTGCGGCCCTAAAATATTTTTCGCGACCCACACTTTGAGAATCACTAGAAATTTGCGATTCTATTGAGTGATACTCAAAGCGCCGCGCAAGATTTCATTAGGTCTTAAATAGACAGTTTTAGGATATAACTATTTTGTAGCTGTTTTTTGGTTATTTGAGCAAAAATATTGCCGTTTGAGGTTTAGTGCCCTGGAATTTGTCTAGAAGGGGCTGCTGTTGGAGCACGCGCGACAGGTGGAGCCGCGGTCAACGCACCTGATCATTCTCGGAAAACATCACTATCGGACCGGATCATTGCAAGCGCTATTTTCCTCCATACCAGCACGATAAGTGATAAGCACTAGGCTCTAGTTAATTCGAGAACAACCCCGCTCGAACGCTTCCGTTTTAATATATCCCCCCATTTGGGTTTTATCGCCGCCGTGTTTATAGGTACGCATATTACACGGAGTCCAGCGGGAGGTTGTTGACTGGGTTGTATGTTGTTGTGATTCTGTCTGAGACCCGCATTCCTCCAACAGGTCACACATGCCGCATTCACTGCCATCCGCCATTATACATCGCGTACCATCGCTCTCTCTTTCTCCCCACAAACATAGCGCAGCGTGCATGGCCTGTTTGGCTTCTTGCATCTCATAACCACGTGAGTTAAAGAACCACAGCAAATGACCGTACAGTACATACATAGTACACACTCCACACGTGGCACTACTGCTGCGTACAAGCTTGTTCGGTATTGATTCTCTTATAATGAAATTTCTACTCGCCTTTATAAATTGTATATTACTATAAAATTTATGAAATTTACAACTTACATGATTTGTATATATTTCCTAAAAGCAACCTACTTCAAATGTTTATTATATTTATTTTATACCATTTTGCTAAAAAAATGGTATCAAATATATAGAAAAAATTTCAGCAATACCTTCCTTATACAGCAGCGCTGTATTCGGAACGTAAAAACACAAGTTGCTAAAATAGTTGTTATAAAGCTAATAACTATTTTAGCAACTTGAGTTTTTACGTTCCGAATACAGCATTCCTGAATAGGGAAGGTATTGTGTATTCGCGAAAATTTCAATTGTTGACTTTTCTCCACTTTTCATGACTTCTAGTTAACTTTGTTATACTAAAATCATATTTAGGCGAAAATTAAACAAAAATGCAAATATCAAATGTTATTAAATATTGTCAAATATCGCCAAATGTCATTAAATATTCTCAAATATCGTCAAAAATTCTCAAATGCCATCAAACGTCGTCAAACATTGTCAAATGTCATCGAACATTGTCAAATATCGTTAAATGTCATCAAATATTGTCAAATGTATCTATTTTGTTTTAATTCTCATATTGTATTGACTTGTGTAAACTTCTTGAACTGATAAAACTAATAAACGATTATTATTATTAAAAAATGTTGTGAAATATTATCAAAGATTCTCAAATGCCGTCAAACATTGTCAAATATCGTCAAAAGTCATCAAATATCGTCAAATGTTGTGAAATATTATCAAAAAATCAAAACAGTCATCAAACGTTGTCAAATGTCATCGAACATTGTCAAATATCATGAAATATCGTCAAATGTTGTGAAATATTGTGAAAAATGTCAAGGATGTCATACATTTCAAAGTAATTCGTATAGTTGTGTGGTGCCCGCACCAGATATTTTTAAACTATTTTTTATAATAAATATAACAAATGTCAATGAAATATTAAAACTAAAAAGTCTATTCCCTCCGGCCAGTAAACTGTAGACACAGCATGTGGTGTATATAGAAAGAGATATTATCGAAAGAAATAATTGACGAAAACATGTCAGTTGTACAGTTAAAAACGTACCTACGTATGTATTTAGAGGCATTATCACAACGACCGGATGTTCTTTTTTTGATAGTGCCATGACCTTGATAGACAACACTTTTTAAGAAATATATTCGATTTATTCATTCGTATTTAAATTGAAATACATTTGAATCATTTCGGTTATGTTTTGAATTCCAATTGAGTTTTCATTCAAAATAATCGAGTAATTAGATGATATATAACCGCAGATATTAATCAGGCAAATTAAGGCCGAGATTATTCACTGTAAAGACACTGGGTGGATGCTGGTATTTTTAACCGATTGGAATGCTAGATCACTAAGGTATTTTTGTAATTATATTTAAAGTATTCTCATTTAGAGCATTCAATCTTCGCGCGGGCACCTCGAGGGGAAGTGACAAGGAGGAAGCAATTTGGGGCGTTTTCCCCTCTTCTTAAAATACATGACTGCCTAATTATATATGCTCTAAATATAGCAACGCCACTATTTCAATGCGATTCCGATTGATTAAAGAAACAACACTGCAAATAGGGCTTCATAAAATAATTACTAAGATTTATATAAAAGAATAGATTTTAATTTTCTTTAACGCGTGTTGTTGAATGCCCGTATTCATAAAAAAAACTGTTAAAAAATTTACAAAAGGTAAAAATCTTAATGGGAAATTAGTTCATATCTTTTACTTTTGTATAATCTCAAAATATGTCCCTGGCCTAAGGGCGGAAGCCGACGGCTCTTAGGTCAGAGACATATTTTGAGATGATACAAAAGTAAAAGATATGAACTAATTTTATACAATAAATTGATAAACATTTTTAATTTAACACATCTAACGTAATTGGGATTAATTTAGATAAATTATATTTTCTATGAGATACTCGACCAATTGCGCCCTCCGCTGGCTTTCATCCATTCTAATCCTCTTCCATCATCATGCAATACTACCTCTCTACATTCACTACCTCTCTACATTCACTACCTCTCTACATTCACTACCTCTCTACATTCACTACCTCTCTACATTCACTACCTCTCTACATTCACTACCTCTCTATATTCACTACCTCTCTACATTCACTACTTACTTTCAGCTCTGGACATTCATTCAGTATTTTATCTAACGATTCTTTTCGCTTATTACACATTCTACATGCTCGCGATTCTTCATTCTCCCAAAACCTATTCTTAAAGTGTTTTAGATCATTAAACACGTTAAATTTTGTTTGAATTTATACCCGTAGAAATTATAAAACGTTGTCTATGCACAATACAATTCTATATATTTTGTACATTTGATATCCTCATTTGAAAATTAATTATCACATAGTACACTCACCAAGAAATAACTATTTAAATTCCATAAGGAGTTAATTTACAATTGTTTGATTTTAAACTATCTATTAAATCTATAATATCAGTGCCTGAAACCTCGAAACTTGATGATTTCAGTCATATGAGGTGTATCTAGAATAGTGGTACAATCAATGCTGAAATCACGCTAATCGCGTTCGAAACGTCGGTGAGTGTAACAAAAAAATGTACCCCCCGAGGAATCATTAATCAATTTTAAAGAAATCGACGAAATCTCCAAACAGGTTTATTGACAATTTCAATCCTTTGAAGTTTAATTCGGTAAATAGCAGCAAAAGTAAAATCAGTGCTGAAATAGTAAAATCAGTGCTGAAATAAATAAATCTACCCAATAGCATTCGTAATATCAGCGAGTGTATTAAGCAATTTCTGTTTTCTGGATTCTTCTTAATACATTTTAAGACAAACACCGAAAGCTCTAATCATGTTTATTGATGATTTCAATCATTTGAAGTTTGTTTCGATAAATATCGGCAGAAGTAAAATCAATACTGAACTAAATAAATAAATCTACGTAAATGTCGGCAAGTGAAACAATTTTCCTTTTTTTTTTTAGAAACTTGATAGGTTTTAAATATATCCCTGAAACCTTCCAAAAACATTCATGATTTTCTGAGGAAGAAAATTTGAAGTTACAAAAGATATTTCAAACAATTATCTGTCTTCGCCCATCTAGCTTGTAAGAAACACAATCATTATTGTACTAATCTCTCATTGTCATTCAAAAACTTAATTGTACATGGACAGGTTTGTTGGCTTTGATGACTATTCTTGATTTGAAACATACGTAAAGATATATAAATCTGTTAATAGAAGACTAGTAGATTTGAATTAAAACCCATTAGTCGATTTTCGATTCTCTCCTCGTCCATCTAGCGTATAAGAAACACAATAATAATTGTACAAATCTCTCATTATCCTTCAAAAACTTAATTGGATATGGATGGGCAGGTTTGTCGGTTTTGATGACTATTCTTGATTTGAAATAGAAGTAGAGATATATAAATCTGTCAATAGGAGACTAGTAGATTTTAATTAAAACGCATTAGTCGATTTTCCATTCTTTCTTCGTCTATCTAACTTATAAGAAATAATAATGATAGTACAAATCTCTCATTGTCCTTCAAAAACTTAGTTGGATATGGATGAGCAGGTTTGTCGGCTTTGATGGCTATTCCTGATTTTAAACATACATAAAGATATATAAATCTGTTAATAGAAGACTAGTAGATTTGAATTAAAACCCATTAGTAGATTTTCGAATCTCTCTTCGTCCGTCCAGCGTATAAGAAACACAATAATAATTGTACAAATCTCTCATTACCCTTCAAAAACTTAATTGGATATAGATAGGAAGGTTTGTCGGTGTTGATGGCAATTTTTGATTTGAAACAAAAGTAAAGATAAATAAATCTGTTATCGGTTTTGGTCTCTTTTAACGATTTTATTCCATTCTTCTCTATTCTCGGCAGTTCTCAATTCCGTACTAGGTTTCTAACGATTTTATTCCATTCGTCTCTATTCTCGGCAGCTCTCAATTCCGTATTTCACGGGGGTCTTCCTCTTGGCCTACTCGTCTTAGGTTTTCATTCTGTGATAAGTTTGTATTGAAAAGTAGCCCCTTTGAATCTATGCATCTCTTTTATGGATGATGCCCATCTCTTTGATATAGCAACATGGTCAATTTGATTACATCTTATAGTCCTTGGGATTTTCCATGTTCCCTAGTGGACTGTGTGGGAAATACTTGCTGATTATTACAATGTTTCGTATTTCTGCCAGATGAGTTCTGTGAGATGAGTCTTTGTCCATTCGGGCTTGTTGTATGTAGGCTGTGTCTACCAGCCTCAGACTCATGCCTCCATCTAGCCCTATGTTCACGTTGAAATTACCATTAACATGGGGTTGTGATTGGGTACTTTGTCGTATTATCGTTGTATCCTGTCGTTAAACTCGTCAGTTGTTGCTACGTCTACTTCGTTTAGTGGACGTTTAGTGTTGTTTTTGTAAATTGTAATTTACATTATGTTATTAATTGGCTTGAAGTTTATACATCTCTCGTTTTCTTGGTCAAAACGAATCCGGTTGCATATGATCCTTACATGTCACTACCACTAAAATACAGGAAGTATGCCTTCATATGCATTTCGTTTTGACAATTGCATCTCATTTCTTGCAGCGATGTTATGTCTATGATTTGTCCGATCAGTTTTTCGGCGATCTCCTGTATTTACCTGCTTTTAGCATGGTTCGGACAGTCCATGTTCCTATTTTTATTTTCAATATCTCTACGAACTAGCACCGGATGGGAACTACGGCAACGAACTAAGTAGACAATACAGGACACTCTAATGCCCGTTAGTTCATTGATGTAGTTCCCGTCTGGTGCTATTTCGTACAGTATTCGTAACAAGTTTTTTTATTAGAAGACATACGTAGATTTTGATTAGAAGACATTCGTGGATTTTGATTAGAAGACATTCGTGGATTTTGATTAGAAGACATTTGTGGATTTTGATTAGAAAACATTCGTGGATTTTGAATAGAAGACATTCGTGAATTTTGATTAGAAGACATTCGTGGATTTTGATTAGAAGACATTAGTAGATATTTATTACATTTGATGGAATACTGTTCATTATGTTTATTGTGACTAAATAAGTAATTTTTTAAATGCTAGTTAAATTGTAAACAGATACAGTTCAAACTGATTATTATTTCTACTAATTTCTCCTCTCTTATTTCTTATTTTATGTCAACATAAACCTACTCTATTTCGTAGATACTAGTACAATTTAGAAACTATATTATCTCAATGATTCCTACTGTGAATTAAGTTATAATTACACATTTTGATGGGGGTAGTTTTAAATGTATATTAAAATATTTTTATGTAAACGTTGTTGAAGTCTGTGCGTAAACTAGTAGATAATGTCAAAAAGGGGCTCAATTAACAAGTTATATGCTAGGATTAAACACAGCTCAAATTAAAAGTTTTAATTGGTTTAGTTACAGTTGGTAACATAAAGCCTTTGCTTAATATTTGTTAATGTCCATACTTTCGGTCCCAGAAAGACGTCAATAGCGACATACGTTTTACATCCGTAAAGCCCCGGTTTCCTAAGAAAGCGGTACCGCTAAAAAGACCATTTACGACGTCATTTACACATCACAAAAATGGTTTTAACTATATGTAATTGAATAACTCACTATTTTTCAACGTAAATCATTGCCATTACGTTGACGTATTACTTTTTATTGGAAATCGTATTAATTTATACACGTTGAAAATTACGCCAAAAGCGATCGCCCTCTAGGAAACCAGAGGTGCCACTCTTGAAACAAATAATATATTTCCTACAACCATACTTAAAACAGATTACTGCATATTCACATCAAAAATACTACACATTCACATCAAAAAATCTAATTAATTAATGTCCGACATCCAAATAGATGATTAATTAGATTTTTTGATGTGAATATGTAGTATTTTTGATGTGAATATGCAGTTATCTGTTTTAAATATGGTTGTAAGAAATATATCATTTGTTTCAATAGTAAATACGCCGCCGTTAAACTAATTATTTTCGAATGAAGTACTTGTTAAATCCCCTGATTCATATGAATTTGCCAAACTACCAAATAAAATCAATTTCGAAATATCACACCACTTTAAATTGCAATAATCCCTGCACGGCACGCCGACAAATTCCACTCTGCCTGAAGGTACAAAAACAAATCGATAGACGTTATTTGCCAAGACAGTAATTACGCCAGGCCTGTCTGTACCTCGGGGGCGTTGTATTTGAATCAAGCCCATTTCCGATGTTATATTGGCTATTTCGCAACCCCATTTTAATTTTTTTCGGCTCGCATCCCACGACTTGTGTGTGCATGCGGGGTGTCGTTCAGGTAAAACTGCGTCGCAGTTTCTCGAAGAGGTCGCGGGCAGCCATCTTAGATAGCTACCACAGGGCGGAGACTGGCGAGCCAATGAGTTCTAGGTTGCAGGACTCGTGCTCTTGAATGGAGGCTGACTGTGTACCCGATTTAATTGCGTCTAATAATCTTAATTGTAATGAATCAAATTATTTTACGATATTAATGATGAATTCAATACGTTGCGAGTATTATTGAATTTTATTTTGTAGACGCACGCATCATTCATCCACGTGTTTCTCTTTCCCGCCCATAGTTGCGGTTGTGATTGCGGCGCATGCGTGCGTGACTTAGTGTGTCTGAGGCATCTCACTTTTCCCGCCAATACGTTTCGCGCCTTCGTACCGTACGCAATCTAGTTCCACGTGTTATCATTTTCACCTTCAACCGCTGCGGTTATAAATAAAAATGTTTGAGAGATATTTGTGTGGTATATTATTACGAAATGCGGGTATGGATTGTTTGGTTTCAATTCGGTTTTTATTTGCAGACAAATGGTGCCGCGAATCCTACTCGAGTTGTTCAAGTTGGCGTCACCGGATAGCCTCACCGCCGATCTTCCCCACATAATGGGGATACTAGCCAAGTTACTGGAAGGAGATGGTAAGTGATTTTTTTAAATTTATGAAACAAATCGATTGTTTAATATAATATGAGCGATTTTAAGTGCGATACTTACGCCCGGTTTCTCCAACGAATCTTAGAGCTTGTCTTATATATAACCACGTCTTAAATTTTTATTTTGTTGCACCAAACATCTGTAGATCTTGCTTAGTCTTGCAATGTAAGACCGCCTTATCGTTTTAAGTTCCGATTTTTCTTTGCTGCAACGCTTTAAGACCGTGTTATTATTAAGACGGTCTTAAACTAGTTAAGATTCGCTGGAGAAACCGGGCGATAGTAATATTGGGTTGGTTTATTTAAATATATTCATTGGTTAATTTGCTATTAGCGGTATCTAAATTATAAGAAAATGTAGAGGTTAGTACATTTGTAAAATGTACAAAGTAAATAAAATCACGGCTTCTTTGCTTTAAGAACAATAAGGAAAATATTTGATATTCTTTTGCATAAAGTTTCTCAAAGTAAATCGAATAATAGAAGTAGATGTTACTTTGCATTAAAATTTTTAATCAATTCTATAATAGCAACTTTTTTTTGTCTAATTTTTATTATACATTCAACAATTAGTAGTAGTAGATACTGTTTTTCTTACAATTCTGTAACTAGCTATCGGCCTTCGGATCCTTCTACCGTGTGTTACTGTATGTGTGAGTGTGAGTTTTAGGACCTGCTACTTCAGAAAATTGTCATAGTTCAATAATTATTTGAATACTGTACAGAGATTTACATAAAATACAATGTACCTAAAGTACAACCTACAATACTAAAAATCTATATTTCGTAGTATCATCAATTATGATATAAACTAAATAATTGTATAGATGCATTTCAAACGGTTCATAATTTGCCAATTAAGGGGTTACACCACCTTGGCACTCGGAAAATAAGTATAAATATAAAAAATAATATTGATGCAGCCATTCAATATATAAAATTATTATTATTTTATGCATATAGATACTATTGTGAATAATTTGAAATAATAACGAATACAAAACATAAAAAATGACGGAGATATGAGTTCATCAAGTAGGACCCTTTTTTGAAAACCCTTGCTGGTGGTGTACACCGTTTGAAAAATAAAAAGTAATTTTTTGAAAATCTCAAGGTGGTGTTACCACTTAATTATATAGATATTAAAATATAAAGTACTTGAAGAAATAGTTTATATCATAAATTTAAAAAAAAAATCGGCAGAATTTTAATGTTTATCATTATAAACATTAAAATAGTGCCGATTATACAACGTTTTTATTAAACTATCATTATACTTTAATAAAAACGTTGTATTTTTGATGACGATTTTAATCTTATTTGTACAACTTAAAGAAAAATCGTAAACATGTCATTACAGTCCATTTTTCATACGAATTAATAAACTACTGTAAATACATAAAACAACCCCCGAGAGTGAAGAAAAGACTAACAAATATATTTTGTAGAAATTAATTAAGTAATTTCTTCACTCGCAAGTAGATACTGAATTTATGAATTTAAACAATATTTAGAATTCTGATTTATCATTATTTTGTACGTGGGTGAGTTTTTATTTTAATAATCATCTTACGATGTTTTGAAAATCATTATAGATATTATAGTTCGCTGCTGTTGTTGATTTTATACTATCAGTCGAGCCCAAATTGATAGAATGCGGGAAAATAGGACACGCGATACATATTTTATGAGGTGGCAACGGGTTATCCAAAAATATGTATAATTGGAACACCGCGAACAACTTTTTGTTTTTGCATTTAATGTTTTTCAATTAAAAATATTCAGCAATGAATAATTGTAAAACATATTTTTAGAAAATTCATTATATACAATTTTGTCATAAGCCTTACTATTTTTTATAACTGGTTTGTCACATAAGACTTACTGTTTTTTTTATAACTTTTGTCACATAGCTAATTTTAAAGTAAGCAAAGCTCAATATAATTCCACAGTTTGTTTTTTCATTTAATGTTTTTCTATTAAAAACATTCAACAATGAATAATAGTAAGAAATATTTTTAGAAAATTCGTTATATACAATTTAATTATAAGCCTTACTGTTTTTTTTATAACTTGTTTGTCACATAAGCCTTACTGTTTTTTATAACTTGTTTGTTACCTAGCTAACTTTTAAAGTAATCAAAACTCAATATAATTGCACAGTTTCGTTTTTCATTTAATGTTTTACTATTAAAAATGTTCAACAATGAATAATAGTAAGAACTATTTTTAGAAAATTCATTCTATACAATTCAATCATAAGCCTCACTATTTTTTTTATAACTTGTTTGTCACATAGCTATTTTTTTAAGTAAGCAAAGCTCAATATAATTGCACAGTTTCTTTTTTTATTTAATGTTTTTCTATTAAAAATATTCAACAATGAATAATAGTAAGAACTATTTTAGAAAATTCGTTATATACAATTTAATAATAAGCCTTACTATTTTTATTATATCCTGTTAGCTAATTTTTGAAAGTAAGCAAAGCTCAATATAACTGCACTGTTTCGTGAAATAAAGAAGTACTGACTTGATCCGACCTGTTAAGATTTCAGAGATACTCTACGCAAAACCAACCGACAGAAGTCTGTTGTCATTATCAGTGGTCATAGTTTAAAGTAATTTATGTTCCATACCATTACCGTCAATTGTAATTCTTTCTTTATCTTGTTATTACTCAATTATACCTCAGATCTGTATTTATACCAAAGATAATTAGAGTTGCGCCTCGAAGGTAATATGAACACCGGTTGTATTTTGTTACTCCATTTTTATAATTAACGTTCAAGATGATACAGAAGGTTTTAACAATACCGAAATACCGGTATGTATCGATTATTATCGGTATTTGAAAAATCATTCGTTATGATCCGGAATTCCTACCTATAATTACGTCCTTAATAATGTATATACAAAAATATACAGAACTAGTTTTATCAATTCTCACTCTGTACAAAAAATACAGAACTAGTTTTATCAATTCTCACTCTGTACAACAACAAAAACAGCTAGAAGAATTTTGTAGTTGTTCACGACATGCACATATATATGAATTTATATTTACTACGATGTCTCTGAAACCATCTGTATGTGTGTGTGCACGCTGATGTGTTTAATCCTTGGGGAATGTCGGGGGCGCGCTATTTTTGTTTTGTATGTGAGGAGAACCGTATCCGGAGGATGGTGACAGGAAACGGCGCACGTGGACACCCCCCGCGAAAGCATCTTAATTCCCGGGGAGTATAAATAGCGCAGACACCCTGAAAACATTTAGTGTTCTAACACCCCCAGCAAACGGCGCGCTGGAAATAGAATCCGATAGATCACGTCCTCGTATTTTAAGAAATGAACACACACACACACACACACACTAACTGCTTCTTTGTTTTTCTACAAAAATAGTAGAAATTCGGGTTTATTTTAATTAATTTACGTAAACGATCATTGACACATGACACAACTAACACCCATATGGTATTATAACTTCCCTGCTAGGGGGTTAGTTGTATCATATTTGTATATAACCAGTTGAGATATTGTGTGAATTCATCCTCACTAGCTGAGCTACACTGATGAGATCTAATAAGATCGAAATCTAGACATGTAGATTGCTAAGAGGTGGGTTCACACTTATATATGGATCATTGAAACATTTGTATTTATACGTACCAACTACTTTTCCCCCTGTAAACCCCAGTGTGGTTTTGACGTAATGTTTACGTCACAAAAATAGTTTTACGTGTTTACAAATGAATTATATTTCCCATAAATCGTAATACCTCAACATAATGCAAGAGGCAATGAAATACGATAACAAATTGTGAGTTATTCAATTACATATACTTAAAACGATTTTTTGTGAGATATAAATGATGTCAAAAGCGTTCGCTTAAAACGTTGACGTAATTTTTCGTCACAAAAATAGTTAAAGTCGTTCTTCACGGAACTATATGATCAAGGAGACACAGAACTTGAAAAAGTGACAATAACAACAAGACCACATCAGCCTGCATTCGATCAAGTCAATACCGAGGACGTCGAAGCTATCCTAGCAAAATTGAAAAACGGTAAAGCGCCCGGCCCTAATAACATAAAAAACGAACTGCTGAAATACGGGGCACAACCACTAGCAGGGCAGATGACGAAGCTATATAACATAGTTCTATCAACAACGCAAACCCCCCTTGACTGGAAAGGGAGTGCAAGCATTACACTATATAAAAAAGGCAGCAGGAATGACCCGAAAAATTACAGATGCATCTCCCTGTTGGATGCGACTATGAAGACATTCACAAAACATCTAGCGAACATTATAACACAGAAGATCGCGATGCGGGAAGAGCAACAGGGCTTTCGGAAAAATCGCTCCACCACAGACGCTATCTATGTGGTGCGACAAATTGCAGAGAAGGCGCTGGAATTCAACAAACCCGCCTATCTCTGTTTCGTGGATCTAGAAAAGGCGTTCGATAAAGTCCGGCTCTCAGATGTACTAAAGACGTTAATTATCAAAGACATACACCCCAACATAATTAAGACAATAAAACAACTGAACACAGACACCACGACCAAATTAAGAGCGACGAACGGGGAGGAAATTGATATCCGAATCAGAACTGGGATACGGCAAGGGGACAGCTTGAGTCCTCTACTGTTCAACCTCCTGATGGATAAGATTATAACAGCCCTTGACCCAATAGAACATGGCTACAAACTGGGAAACACACTCATTAAAACAGTGTGCTACGCTGACGACGCCGTACTAATCGCAGAATCAGAAGACGGTTTACAATGGCTACTGAACACGTTCAGAAAGGAGTGTGAAACAATAAATATGACAATAGCCACAGCTAAAACCAAAAGCCTAGTCATTGCAAAGAATCCAATCAGATGCAAGCTAGCCGTGAAGAACATCATCATTGAGCAAGTCTCAGAATTCCAGTACCTGGGAATAACTATAAACTCCTACGGAGACCTAAAAACCAGTGTCTTAAACCAGGTAAGAGGAGCGTCCAGAATATCAGGAGCACTGCGAAATCCTGTCTGGAAGAATAAAAACATAACAACTGAGAGCAAAGTAAGGATTTACAAAGCATGCGTGAGACCCATTCTTACTTACTCCGCTGAAACCAGAGCCGATACGGCAGAGACAAAACGTCGATTAAGATGTGCAGAGATGAATACCCTCAGATCCATCACTGGCTATTCACTTGCAGATCGAAAAACCAACAAGGGAATACGGGAACAATGCAACACACCGGACATTATAAGATGGGTGCGGAGCAGAAGAAGACAGTGGAACGAGCACGTAACACGCATGCAGGACGATAGAATCGCCAAGATAGTCCGAGACGGTAAAACATACACCAAACGCCCTCTCGGCAGGCCACCGAAGAGGTGGAAGGACAGCTGGTCGTCGATATCACAGGAGCAGGACCCGCGATAAGAGTTTGGTCAAAACAAGCCACATGGCTTCCGAAAAGAAGAAGAAGAAGAAGAAGAAGAAAAATAGTTTTTCACGTGTTTATTAATAAATACGGTTTCCTGCAAAGAGTAATACCTCAACGGAATTCAAAATGGTGATTTATATTGAATTATTTATTTACATATGCTTAGAACGATTTTTGTGAGGTGTAAATGATGTCAAAAGCGGTCGCTTAAACGTTGACGTAATTTTACGTTACAACAATAGTTTTTTACGTGTTTATTAATAAATACGAGTTCTCGCAAAGAGTAATACCTCAACGTAATTCAAAAAGTGATTTATATTGAATATTTAATTACATATACTAGAACGATTTTTGTGAGGTGTAAATGATGTCAAAAGCGATCGCTTAAAACGTCAAGAATAGTAGAAATATAAGAAACGGGGCGTACAATATTACTTGATATGATATTTGATATGTTTTGAGAGGAAAAATATACAAATAGTCATACGGGCTAGAGGCGTTGGTGAGGTAGTGGATTCATCATACGCCGTCAGTCGACAGAAACATCGCGATAGTATGATAGTTGTCTGTTGTTATCTTGGAAATATGCAACTGCATAGTTAGAGGAAGAATAAGAAACGGGGCGTACAATATTACGTGATATGTTTTGAGAGGAAAAATATACAAATTCTTTCTGCTCGTAACCGTAACCAATGTCTGAGGTGTCGCGATTCGTCGGCTATGTGTACTTTTTGATATGTTGTCTTCATCTGTGTATCCTCTGCAACGCTAGTTTTCTTATAGTGGTATGTTAATTGTCCTTTGGGTTTTGTCGATCCACATGTTCGGGAATTACGCCTCGGGCGTTTCCCCGGCACCTTTCCCTGGCTATGTGTACTTTTTGATATGTTGTCTTCATCCGTGTATCCTCTGCAACACTAATTTTCTTATAGCAGTATGTTAATTGTCCTTTGGGTTTTGTCGATTCACATGTTCGGGAATCTACGTCTCAGGCGTTTCCCCGGCACCTTTCCCTGGACTATCAGTCTTTCGAGGTTGGTCGGATCTCTTCGAGTTATATGACCGTAATATCTACAATATTATCGCCTTCTGCATACTGTGGATAGTCGTTCTGTAATTCCTAGTTTTTCTAGGATTGGTACTTCATGCCATCCCGAGAATGCCAAGCACCACATCTTAAAGCCTCAATTCGTCGTCTGTCTGCTTCTTTAATTGTCCCGGATTCTGCTGTATATGTAAAGATTGAGAAAACTAATGTTCGTACTAATGACATTTTTGTGTTCCGTATTATCCAGTCGATCTGCCTATATATTTGTCAGGTTGGTCATGGTGTTCCTAATAATTGCTATAGGTATATGTCTTCTGATCTGTGTCTTGTAGCTTCCTGGGGGTGTAAGTTCAGACTGGTCTGTTAACCACTACAACCATATAAACAACTGTTGGTATTCCCCACCTTTTGCGAACCGTAGTGTAATACTGCCTTATGTCAAATGTCACATATTTGTCAAGAGTGACAATTGGCGATTTAAGCCGGCTGATACTCCATCTGGTGGCAGGAAATGAACTATGTTTAGTAGGGAATTTGTTTGCATAACATTTGTTTTTTCATCTTATACACGACTATAGACCCAGGATTATACTATTTATACCTTAAAAGTACATTAACAATAGCGTATTATTGTAGAAGTGAAATCATATGATTTTAATACAATCAGCTGATCAAACAATAACAAAGATCAGCTGTTTACCTACTACTTTGAAGAAAACCGTTGACGTTTGAATCGCGAATATAATAACCTGTTTCACTATTGTAACTATTGACAAATATGGGGGGGGGGGGGGGGGGGTTGGATGCGTGTAACTTAAATCGCTGAACTTGACATACTATAAGCAACAATAATACATAAAAATGCTTTCGCAATTTGCGTGGGTGCTTTAAAAAGTTCGCGAAATGAAGCACATATGGCAGCATCAGTTCGAATAAAATATATGCAATTGACAAATGGCATCAACTGTTTTTATGCACAAATGTCAAATTTTACATTGTGCTGTCACGTAGTATATCAATTTGGTGCATCTTACACGATCAATAATACAGTCAATATTTTAGAATAATGACAGTATTACTGTACGATAACATGTTTAAAATGTTCTTTATTCTAAAATATTGAAAGTTTTACTTATCATATAAGGTATAGTAATGATGGAATGAAGAGAATACTAATGTTTATCCAGATAATTGATTACTTGATAACCTCCTTTTATATTTAAGGATCGCGGACCAAAAAGTTTGAGAAACACTGGTATACATGACCCACCCTAATATCCCCCTTTTTAGTATGCATACAAACGAGAATGAGGGACAATCATGTTTTACATTAAAGAGCTAGAAGATTATGTTATGTAAATCACATCGTTTCTTGTTGTAAGGCGTCTATAATTCT
The DNA here is from genome assembly GCA_963942505.1 of Lordithon lunulatus. Taxonomy (NCBI): domain Eukaryota; kingdom Metazoa; phylum Arthropoda; class Insecta; order Coleoptera; family Staphylinidae; genus Lordithon; species Lordithon lunulatus. Next base: position 61,813,784 of record OZ012666.1, read on the forward strand.
TCATTTTACATGTATTCAATAACTTGAAGAAAATGTACACCATTGTGAGCCTAAACAGAACATGCTACGAACGCTAGTGTAATACTGGCTTATGTCAAATGTCATAAATGTGTCAAGAGTGATCGTATAATAACCTATTTCACTATCGTAACGTCTCTTTTTCAAATTTGTGACATTTGACATAATACTGCCTTATGTTAAATGACACAAATTTGTCAAAAGAGACGTTACTATAGTGCAATAGGTTATTTATTTGACATAATACTGGCTTATGTCAAATGTCACACATTTGTCAAGAGTGATCGTATAATAACCTATTTCACTATTGTAACGTCTCTTTTGACAAATTTGTGACATTTGACATAATACTGCCTTATGTCAAATGACCCAAATTTGTTAAAAGAGACGTTACTATAGTGCAATAGGTTATTTATTTGACATTTGATATTATACTGGTTTATGTCAAATGTAAGAGTGATCGTATAATAAACCTATTTCACTATCGTAACGTGTCTTCTGTAAAATTTGTGAAATTTGACATAATACTGCCTTATGTCAAATGTCACAAATTTGTCGAAAAAAGACGTTACTATAGTGCAATAGGTTATTTATTATACGATCACTCTTGACAAATTTGTGACATTTAACATTCGCCAGTATTACACTACCGTTCGAAAAGCGTGGGAAAAACCAACGCATACCAACAGTTGTTTCGTTATTATAATAATAATAAATATAATGGATTTCACGTTTGAAAATATATCCAGGCCCTAAAGTCTTCAACTTCCTGTTTACCAATGAACGGTACCAATATCGAATAATTTAATTTAGCTATAACCTTTATAACCCAGCTAATTTTCTAGCTGAGGTTAAAGGTATAAAATTATTCAAGCCCCATGCGAAATTTTGCAAATACAATTTCTAATCCTTATTAAATCAGTTTGTAAACAAATGATAACCTCAGTTTTTAATTGTTGGTACCAGTGTTGAGCTGCCATGTGTAAAACCATGAAATAAAAAGCTGAATTGTTTCGGGTAAAATTGACCGTGTGAATCCTAAAACATTGATGAGCCGCTATATAAATGTGAGCGAGTGTATGTGTGTGCGCAACGGTAAGCTGCGGTGAACGCGCCAGACATAGGGCGGTGCTGAATGCGCGGCTTTTCAATGAACGGGCTAGTAATACTATACGAGCGGGGCAACGATCTCCGCCGGCAGCGCCACCAGGTAGCCCAGCCACGAACTGTTAGTAGCGCACGCACGCGGCATGGCTTCCATAACGCTTCTTGTTTGCTCGTGCTTTTCGCGCCCGAAAACGTGGGAAATGTGCACCGTACATTGGGAAACGTGTGAAAATCCAGTGTTAACGCTAATTAGGTGAGTGTGTAGCCCTACAGTGCTCGCGTACATTCTATAAATCGCGTGAAAAACGCTTTTACGCTTCCGGTTAACCTGCAAGCCAGCGCGTATTTAGTCGGGAGATCAAAATGGTGGTAACCTCGTGTTAACCAAGCCAACTAAATTCCCGCTCATTCATTTGTTTAGGGCGTTTGGGGCTCTAATGTTACTAATTGTATCGTACTTGCTCAAACAATTTCGCTCATATTCATTTCTATATGTGCATCTTGAATTTTCTAAAGTTCTTAATTATTTTGTTTTATGTCTGTCTTTAGATATTCTCGTTACAACGGATGTCTTGCAACAGGTCCCCAATTTGGCCTCCATGGCATTGGAATGCTCCCAGAGAGTGCCAGCCCTTGGAAACATTGTGAGCGAGCACTTGTTGCCATTGGTGGTTAGAAATTTGGGCACTAGTGAGAGCCAAGTGAGAAAAACTGCGCATGCAACAATATTTGCATTAATGGAGCAACGACTGGTGAGCAAAGCCCAAGCAGAAATTCAAGTGTGCCCCACAGTGCTTGCGCTTTCGAGAAAGGAGTGTTTGATGTATTACCATACCGATGCTGTGACTGTAAGTACCTGTATATATTAACTAGCTTGATTTAAAACTAACTTAATATTGTAAATGTAAGGATGTTTGCAGGTTATAAAATAACAGTGTGCTTCATGAAAGACATGGGTAGTGAGATGTTTCAGGATTTTTCTCACTACCTTGTCTTTCATGTAGATGCTGTGCAACAACAACAATATTGTAGTTAGATTGATTTTGATAATTGTATCTTGTATTTATAATATATTTTTATCAACTGCTTGTAATTGTTACAATTAAAACTTGTATTTATAATATATATTTATTGACTGCTTGTAATTGTTACAATTAAAACTGTTTTGAGATCTACACACGTTTGTAATAAATGCTTGAGGAGCATTTATGAAATTGTTCTTTGCTGAAAAAACTCATGTTAAATTTAATGATGAATTTGAATATGAGCTTGTGAGAATGAAAGTGCTGTAAGTCAATTTAAGTTGTTTTAAGTAGAAGAGTTTGCCTTTAGTAGTTATGTAAATTGATGTGTGTAGCTACAGACTTGTAATCATTTTATTCATAAATACAAATGTAATACACATCTCAATTTACAGAAATACCAAATGCAAACCCTTCTCAATATAACTTTGCCACTTTCATTCTCACAGGCTCATATTGCACCTTGAGATGACAAGTGTTGTAACTTCCAAAATAAATTTTCACCTTTTGATTTTTGTTTTGATTATTCTAGTAGGATTGTTTCTATAAAAGTCAATTACTTTTTTTTTCAATGTTGCTTTTTTCAACTTTTATCTATAAAGCAATATTACCAGATCCAAATCAAGGCTATGAAAGTTAATAACAATTAATCATCTATGAGTGCAATCTCAGGCTAGCCTTTATACAACCCAATCTAAGATTTAATTATTAAGCATGAATTACATTGTAATACATTCGTCAAAAACATAAATAAAATTCTAGTATCAATTATTCATATGCTATGTTCAGCTCATAATATAATCATATACTGCACATGTCTTTAATTCAAGATTTGATTGAACATACTACTATCTGAGCCCAAGAATAATTGAAACAAACTTACATTTCAAAATAAAAAATTTATGTATTGTGAATATACAAATATATAACATACTACTACATAGTTTATGTTTTGCATTGACTTCATATTCTGTATTAGGTAGTATTATATGAGCTATGACTGAATCTAGAACTATTGCACATGCTATTGAATTTATACGACATTTTATGTGATCTATAATGATAATCAGTTATTATCAACTTCTTCAGTAAAAAAATTGAAACATTGACTCAACTCACAGAAAGGCTACTTGTGGATACTCAATGAACTTGTGCCCATCACTATTTCAAACACCTTGAACTCATTAAGCTATTTTCTACTGCATCCTATGAAATAATCGAATTTATTGGTCAACCAATGCTTGGTTCATAGAAAGTTGCTTAATATAGTGAACAGCCAGAGTTTGGTTGATCTTGTCAATACATGTATACACATTGGAAGAACCTACTATATTTGTGAATATATGTGATGTTATCTCTATATATAACAATAATTCATGTGAACAGTTAAGTGTGAATTACATAGTACCAGATTCATCAAGTAACTTGAACAAGTCTATTCACATGCTATGTGATTTGTACTAGAACCAATCACATCTTGAATTATAGATTGACAGATGTGCAGTACATGATTGGTCATAGTATGAGCTGAACATAGTACAAGAATAATTATACTATAAACTTGTTTAAGTTTATAGTACAAGAATAATTATACTATAAACTTGTTTAAGTTTATTGACAAATCTAGTCTAATGTAATTCACGCTTCATATTTTATGTAAATAAAGTGAAATGTACGTATGTGCAGGAAAAGGTGAGGATCATATTGCTGTTCACCCTTACCTAACTAAAATAAAATATATAACTAAGCAGTTGATTCTGTCTAATTGTTACTTACACTGATAATTAAGATGCCAGTTAATTGGTACAAACATTAAAATCTCAATCCTAATCAACAAGAATTTATATTATTGAATATCTGTTAATTAGTACAAAATGCCTAGGCCCTGATGTAAATAATGTAAATCTACTGCACTTATAATTTATTATAAACATATTGTAAACCTAATAATAATTTCTTCAAATCTTGGTTTGCCTGTGCTCTTCAAAGTTTGGCTGTCATAGACATTTAAGCTTCTATCACAGCCAGCTTTGATGAGCACAGTTGAGCTTGCATCAACTGCCCGGGGAAGAAAAATGCAGGCACTCAGTTCATCAATTTGGTTGTGAAATCTGATTTTAAGGCAGTTATCACAGCCACTTTGATGAGCTTGGTTGCTGTGCACAATCAACATATGCCGAGCAACATTTCAACATCTCTGCTGGGAATTGTGTGCCTCGCCCGTTAATTTGGCTGTGAAACCGTGAATTTGATCGGTATCACAGCCATTTTGACGAGTTGAGTTGCACGTGAAGCACCGTCCACGTCGGCTGCGTCGCTGTGAGCACTGCGATGCTCATCAACTGGATGTGAAATGGATTTTTGACTCATATCACAGCCAGCTTTGATGAGCGTTGCGGTGTTCGGAACGCGAGATTTCTGGATGGAGGAGGATGCTGGCAAGGAGAATGCATTCTAGCGCTCGTCAGCTGGATGTGAAATGTATATTGAGATCATATCACAGCCAGCTTTGATGAGCGCTATGATGTGTTTCAAGCATCACTTAAAGGATGTAAGGGTTACTTAATATATATCTTTTTTTGAATGAATTATTACAGTGCTAATGCAAAGACCACATGTATGATACATGTTATTTATTTTTTGCAGCTTATGAGTAAAATGGTGTCACTGCTGGGCAGGGATGTTACAGAGAGGGTATTTTTGGAAAGGTTTGCTGAACTGTGCATGAATAAAATGTTCTATGTGAGGAAAGTTTGTGCTTCACATTTTGGCGACTTTTGTGCTGTTGTTGGGAAGGCTTCCTATGATAATGTTTTGGTAAGTTTGTATTATAATAATAAATAAGATAATACATATTACTAGTATTTGAAAGAAATAGCAGCTACAATTAATATGACTAAACTCTCCTATTCACCAACATTTGCTGAATACCTGCTAAGGTTTCATACAAGTAATCAGTTTCTTGACAAATCTAGCACAATGTAATTTATGCTTTAAAAAATGACTACCCTTAATTTCTCAATAGATACATCTATAGTGAAATCAATCAAACCTAATATACTGCTTATATGTTGCAAAAGTTCTATGATAATGGAAACTAGTAACATGTAAGTTTCTTGATGAATCTAGCATAATACATTTCATGCTTTAGAAAATATCTACCCTTGATTCGTGATTATATACATCTATGGTGATATCAATTAAACCCAGTAATATACTGTTTATATGATGATATTTGACGACGGTCTTCTGAAAGATAGTTGTAGATACAATCAGTCTGTCTGAAAACAAACATATAATACAATGATCTAACAACATACTGAATTTAGCCCTTACACATAGTATTTTCTTACAGCTTCCTACCTATATAAAATTATGTAACGATGAAATATGGGGAGTGCGTAAAGCTTGCGCGGATGTAGCGATGACGGTCTCGTGTGCTTGCCCACCGGTAACGAGAAAAACTGTGCTAGCCCCAGTTTTTGCCAAACTTTTAAGGGACGATATTCGCTGGGTGCGCATATCGGCCTTCCAAACACTTGGCCCATTCATATCCACATTTGCAGATCCAACAATAACAACCCTTGCATACAACAATTTAGGCGAGCTGGTTTTAAACAGTATTGATGGTAGTGAATACAAGTAAGTAATATTTATTAAAACCACAACTTTTTTTTAAATTCCACACATAAAATGATGATATTTGACGACGGTCTTCTGAAAGATAATTGTAGATACAAACAGTCAGTCTGACAACAATTATATATCTCAGTTTGTAATATTAAATTATTTAGAATATAACTGATTGGACATTCACCATTTTCAGAATCAACTCTTCTATCCCACCAGCAGTGTATCATGAAGACAAACACATGTATTGTCTGTCAATGTCAATAGAAGATTTAAAAGATGTTATTGATATAGATTATTACGCGGATGAAGAATGTAACAAACCGAAACATGAAGGTAGTCCACCAATTGAACAAGATGAACCCAATAATACATCTAAAGCACATGTGTACCCTCAAAACATTGAAGAGATGCATGCAATTTTAAAGGACTTTGATATAATGAAATGCTGGGATAATCAAGAAGAACAGGATGGTGTACAAGTTGAGATTGTGAATACTGAAGAAGATAAAATGGTTGCAATTGTGAATGCCGAAGAAGATAAACTGGTTGAGATTGTGAATGCCGAAGAAGATAAACTAGTTGAGATTGTGAATGCTGAAGGAGATAAAATGGTTGAGAATCAATTAAAAGAAGAAGATACGGGTGAAAATAACAGTGATAAATTAGATATTAATAATGTTAGCACCATAACAAATCAACTGATGAATATTTATTTATCGAATAATGATAGTAGTGAAGGTAAAGATGAGGACAATTTGGATTCATACAACTCGTATAATTATTGGTATGTCCCTCCAGATAATATGCCATTGGATCCTAGCATCGTTGATGCTGGTATATCCCCGGCAAACACTTCAAATCATGAGACTGTTGATAATTCTAATGTTGAGGTATGTATTAAAGCTAGTTCGTGACTGTTGTTGTGAATGTATAATAAAACAAATTATGTACTCTTTTTCCAATAGATTACAATTTTTAAATTTATTACATTTTTGGTATGATACATGTTTATTTTTATTATGTTGCTTTTACAAATTGCTTTTGAAATCACAAATGTTTGTTATATATTTGCATGATGATTTATGAACGACGGTCTTCTGATACAGATATGTAGTTAATTTGTTCATACTGATTTGATTTTGCTATACTAATTCCTACAAAATGTTTATTATTTTAAACTATTATGTTGTTTTTGTTTATTTTATAGACATTGGACAGCCTGTATTCAAATGTTAATTTTGATCAATCATCTAGTGAAACTGATGTAAATAAAACATATGCATCTGTTACAAGTAATGGTTAGTATATCAGTGTTGGTTTTCTGAATTTATGCTGATGTATAATTTTGTTTTGCAGTAAATTCTGTGGCGGAAAAGGTTGAATTGACAGAACTGAAAGAGCCTGAACAGCACATAGTCCCTCAATTACTAATTGATTATTTTATATCAATGGCAGATCCAGAGACAGCTCAAAACACTGATGATAATATTGCATATCACTGTGCATATTCACTACCTGCAGTGGCTCTCACATTGGGAAGTGACAACTGGCATTTACTTAAAGTTACAGCTGAGAAACTAGCTGCTAATATGCAATATAAAGTTAGGAGAACTGTAGCTAGCAGTTTGCATGAGTTAGCATTAATTTTGGGACCAGATATGGCTTCAAGTAATTTAACTCTCATTTTTAATGGTTTCATCAAAGATCTTGATGAGGTTAGGATAGGAGTTTTAAACAATCTAGCACAATTTTTAAGGGTAAGCTATTTTTTTAATTTTTTTTATTTTTTTATTATAATTTATATGATTATAACATATACAATACGAAAATCAATGAAGACATTTTTGTATAAGGCAGACTATGATATTAAACTTTACTGTTAGAAAAACACTGCCTTAAAATTTTGGTTTCTAACAATAGTTTTATTTTGCAGTTAATAAGTCCATCAAAAAGAATACTTTTTTTGCCAAAGCTTCAATTCTTTCTACAAAACAACCACGAACTGAACTGGCGCTTTAGGCACGAATTGGCTGAACAGCTAATGTTGGCTGTTGATTTATTCTCGCCTAGTGATGCATCCAAGCACATTTCGTATATATCACAAAGATTGTTGTGTGATAAAGTGTCTTCAGTAAGGCAAATTGCACTGCATCTCGTTTGTGAATTGCTGCGGCATATAAGTACTGAATCTGGTTTAACTGCAAGGCTGCTGATAGGGTTTGCAGAGAAATTTGCTCATTCTAAAAGGTGGAAGCTACGTCAAACTTTTGTGATGCTAAGTGCTGAGCTGTTGCACTCTAAAACAATAGCCGTTGAACAATTTGCGTCCGAAGTGATGCCACATCTGCTAGATTTAAGCTGGGATCCGGTGCCAAATGTGAGACTAGCTGTTGCATCCACAATTGCCAATTATATGATTGCTAATGGTTAGTATTTTACAATTATATTGATCAAATTAAGACTCACTTTTTTTAAATCTGTGGGAAACCCAAATGCAAAACAATTCAATAGATTTTAAATAAGACAAGGTTTTGAAATCAGTAATAAATTATGGATGAGACATTTTTCTTTTTTTGTGTAGTTTTATACTTTTTTTGTATAGGTTTACATTAAAAAAAAAATTGTATATTATTGCTGAAGCAGCAAATGTTTATTAGAGTTATTTTACTTTGACAAGTCATTCATTTTTTATTTTATTGCTTATACTTCATTTATTTGAACCAGGAACAACTTAATTACTCCAATAAACATTTTATAATCAGTTTATTTCTCTCTCAACCTCAAATAACATTTTAGATGTGTGGTGTTGCTGCTTGGGCAATGATGGGTTTTATGTGGCCTTAAATAGTTTGGTTTTAAATGATTATATTTATATCCGTGTTTCAACTGAAATTTCGTGATTTTAATTTTCCATCTGATTTAATGATGTGTAATCTTTTTATATGAATTAATTTATATAGGAAATTAATTTAAATTTTTTGTTTCTATTAGAATATTTTGCGGATCCAGAGAATCAACATTACGACGGCCTACAAACAGTACTACGCCGTCTACAGACTGATAAAGACAGGGATGTTCGATTTTTGGCCCAATCACATAGATTACCTCCCTCTCACTAATTTTTTTTTATTACTTTACGATGTACACAGTACATTTTAACATCGAATTTTATTGCTATACTTTTTGGATTTATTTTGTCCTAAGCCCAGTTTATCAAATTTCAAGGTGATGTAAATTTGTACATGAATTTTATTATTTGTAAGATTGTAAATAAAACGAAAATGAACAGGAGAGTGATGAGGAGAGAGATGCGAGAGAGGATGGTTGAAAACACTTGCTAAAAGTAACTGCCTTCATTATAACAACCAACGGTTTTATAATTCATTATTATATTGTTTGTTAATTGTGTATTATATGTACCTACCAAAAGTTGATTAATAAATCTTTATAATAAACCTTAATTGTCTGTAGCTTTTTATCATCTCTAGTGAAATGTTTAAATTGCAAAGGTAATTATTTCAACTCTTATTAATTAGTTTTACCTCCTTTAATTACTCTTATGTCCGTATTCACTAGCATCCCATAAACTTTAGGCCCAATTCACACATAAGCGGCGTCGGGCGGAGGCGAGGTGCAGGCGCGACGTTGCACAGAGGATTGTGATGTCCATATACAGTGAAGGGGTGGACCATATGTTTACATAGAGGCGGCGTGGAAGAGTTTCGCCTACATTGTCTTAGGCGAAGACACTGTGCCGATGCGGTAAGAGGCACGGGGCAAATGCCCGCGCCTCGTCACTTAAGTGGGCATTGCAGCACATGTTTATATAGAGGGGGCGTGAAAGCGTCGTACCTATCGCCGCCTCTTCGCCTGAGACATGGTAGGAGAGACATAACTCTTCCAAGCCGCCTCTATGTAAACATAAGGTACAAAGTTCACCCCTTCACTGCATATGGACATCATAATCGCCTGTGCGACTTGGTGCCTGTACCTCGCCTACACTGCGGTTCCGCCCGACGCCTAATAGGTCCCATAAGCTACGGAATGGATAAATTGACAACGTCATTGTGACAGAATATGCCAAAACAAATGCCAAACCCCTTGAATAGCGCTTGCCATTGGAGCTTTGATAAACACCTTTTGTTTAATTATTCAGTGTTTGCAATAGAGAGAATCTAAAGTAACTACATTCCATAGAAATTGTATTTATTGTTACTATAACAACGAATACTTGTGGATTCAATAGCTATTGATAGATTTATGGAACATCGGTGAATACGGGGGTTAATCCTGAATCAAGGTAAACAAAATACAACCACCACCAATAACTCCTTTGCACCAGGCTGTCCCAAGTCAGTGGACTGGTGACAGCCCTGAGAAGGATCTATATAAATATAAAAATATCTCAGGCCAGTCTTGGTTTTTTTATTTTATTTATTAATTAATTTTTTTTATAAAGAAGAACGATAGATGTGTTAACCCCTAGCCCCAGGGTGGCCCTAATAGCGTCGGGGTCAGAAAATAAGCCAAAGTTGGGAGAGTAAGAGAGGCCAACAGATCAAAGGTGTGAAATTGATTCTAGAAGAGAGGCTCATCACGCAAGGAGTTGTGCTGAGCCCCAGAACATCTTAGCAGTGCGACGCCATCCTAGTCCCTGCTATGGTCTGAGCGATCATAGCAGGGCGGGTGTTTTTTGCGGATGTCGCCTCACTGGGCCCCCACACCGCGACAAGGTGTGTTCTTTCGTGGGGGGACTTTCACCACCTATCCTCTGTTTCGATAACCCCATTCGATTTTGCAAGGATGAAGCAAAATTACGTTCAGCAGCTATGCCCTAAATGAAAAACCCATTAGATTTTCCAAGGGTGAGACAAAGTGACAATGTCACTCAATGTCTTCAATGTCTTACTAATAAAATGTCAATTTACTAGATTATTAGGACGATGGTCAGTCGATTTAAAAGGCACCTTACACTATCAATAATACTATCAGTCCTAGTACTGTCAATATTTACTTCAATCCTCCTTTTATATTTATTAAGTAATCAATTATCCGGATATGCATCAATATTCTCATCATTCCATCATTACTATACCTTACTTTATAAGTAATACTGTCAATATTTTAGAATAATGAACATTTTAAATATTTTATCGTACAGTTATACTGTCATTATTCTATAATATTGACAGTATTATTGATCGTGTAAAGTGCCTTATAAGTACTCGAAAAAAATCGCAATCATTAAGGCACCTTACATGGTCAATAATACGGTCAGAATTTGCTTCAATCCTCTTTTTATATTTATCAAGTAATCAATTATCCGGATATACATCAGTATTCTCTTCATTTCGTTTCATTCGTTACTATACGATAAGTAATACTGTCAATATTTTAGAATAATGAACATTTTAAACCTCAAACATTATTGAACAGTTATACTGTCATTATTCTAAAATATTGACAGTATTAATGATGGTGTAAAGTGCCTAATTCATCCAATATTATGGACAACTTCTTGCCACCACAAATAATCATTTTATCGCTTCAATAATATTAAAAGTAAAATTTCCGTTTACCAGCTATTGCTTAATATGAAAAACCCACTAGATTCTGCAAGGTTGAAACAAAATGACGTACACTAGCCTTGATATGCCCCGATATGAAAACCGTGCTAGATTCTGCAAGGTTGAAGCAAAATGACGTTTACCGGCTATGCCCTGATATGAAAACCCTACTATATTTTCCAAAATTGATACAAAATGACGTACACCAGCTATGCCTTGACATGAAAACTCCACTAGATTTTGCATGGTTGAAGCAAAATAACGTTCACCATGCCCTGATATGAAAAAACCACTAGATTTTGCAAGGTTGAAGCAAAATGACGTTCACCAGCTATGCCTTTATATGAAAACCTTAATAGGGTTTGCGTGGTTGATGAAAAATAATGTTTATCACATATGCCCTTACCCTAATTTGTATGTGTATCTATGTTTCGTTGTAAAAACGCCCTATTTGCACTATATCTCGATAATTAAAAGAGATATAGGGTTAGATTCATGTGGCTATCCAAAATTCTATAATAAACATAGTTTTTCTCATGAGAAACCGAGCCAATGTTCTCTAGTTTCTTTGGTAATTTGTTGGGTGTTGTTATATGTGGGCATCCAGGCGTTCCTTCGTTATTTGTTGCTCTCGCCTCATCATCTTTAACTCCAAATTCCGTAATAGCCTCGATTTCAGCTTTTCTATTTCATGGCTCAAGGGTACGATTGATAGATTATTTGCACTATATCTCGATAATTAAAAGAGATATAGGGTTAGATTCATCTGGCTAACCAAAATTCTATAACAAACATAGTATTTCTCATCTGAAATTAGTTTTATAAGGACAATTAGGGACCAAAAAGCGAGTTATTCAAAATCGGGACTAGGACTGAAAATTCGGGACTGTCCCGGTAAATTCGGGACCTTAATATATCATTATATTGGATATATATTTTAACAATACTTATTTGTGGAATATGTAATTAATAACTACGCAATGGCCAGGACTGAATAAATATACTCATACGCCCCAGATGGAAATAAATGAATGGAAAAATGTGTTTTAATATGTTTAAAATCAATCAAAATTTCTAAATTAATTGTATAGAATATTAATTTTCCATATAAAATGTTGTATATAACCTCAAAACAGTTTTATCGATTCCGAATATCCGCAATCTGTCTCAAATTAAAAAGCACAACACAAATACGCGCGGGCGTTGGCCCGGCGACTCCGCCACAATTACAACCCTCGATGAAATCTGTATCACACTATAGAAAAATCAACAGTGAATACAATAAAATACAAAAGTATATCTTATTCCATGTAAACAGCGCTTTTCCAATAATGTCTAAACGCCTGTTTACAGGAAAACATCCCCGTCCCCAGTAAAGCATAAATAATGTGAACTGTTACAATGCTACAGGCCGGTGCCACGGTAAGCCCAACGAACCCAACAACATATCCGCGTATTTATCAATCATTCCGCAGATGGATATCGTGAAAATCTGGGGCAACTTATTAGCGAACGGCGGCACCTCGATTTGCGCCATCCCCACAACATATTTTATGCAAGGAGTCCAGGTATTTGCATATGCAAACGAGGCCACTACGTCTTCAATTGAGTCTGATGAATGCACCAACCCGAACTCCAATCCAATTAATAATGAACAACTACAGCTGGAGGAGGAGGAGGACGAGGACGACGCTTCGAGTGATTTAAAAGATGACAATGTGGACGACAACGACACAAAACAGAAATATGCTAAACGACGAAGGCGAATACAACGAATAAGGTAATTTATATACTTTAATCTTTGTGTAACTAAATATCTATGGCGTATTTCATTGTACATTGTACATATTATTATTAGTATTATTTCTATTTATGTGGTTTTAGCATATAGTGTGTATTATTTTATATATTTTGGGCTGAAAATTATATATATATATATATATATATATATATATATATATATATAATTTTCAGCCCAAAATATATAAAAATATATTTGCATTTATATATATATATATATATATATATATATTACATATATAAAATTAGTAGCTTTTTCTCTTTTTGTATTAATCTTAATTTTTATAAATATTAAAAAAATATATACTAAATTTGCTCGCTTTGTGTATTGCTCTGCGAAGATATTCAAGAGAAGAATACAAGTGCTCCATGTGCACCTACACGTGCACAACAGAAAAGGCATATCTACGTCATTTGCGTGGATGCGAGGCTGCTGATAAAGAAACGGGATCGAACATCGAGCCTAGACTATCCTGTCCAATTTGCGGGAAAGATAGAAACGACGAGCAATCCATACTGGCCCATATGAACAAACATAAAGATGATAAATATTTCTGCTGTGACATTTGCAAATTCAAAACGTTGCAACTAAAGAAGGTAATTTAAGTTATTTATTATCATTATTTTGGTACACTAAAAAGCATTTACTTTACCAGCAGCAAAAATGTGTGCTATTTTTCGTTTTTTTTGGCTTATTTTTAAAGTTAGAAGGAAATGACAGAGCAAAACGCAATAGATAAAAAATCACATGTTTTGCTTTTTGTTGGAAAACGACAGAGCAAAACGTGATAGATTATTGATGGGTTTGAACTTCTCTATAATTTAGCAATTTGAATTGTTAAATTATAGAGTTCAAACCCATTAATAATCTATCACGTTTTGCTCTGTCATTTAGCGTTTTCCAACAAAAAGCAAAACATGTGATTTTTTATAATTCTCCAGTTTTTCGGCCATACTTTTTTTATATTTAAAGCCCGACAAGTGACGATTTGGAAGTTTATTGCATCCAAAAATAACTAGGAGTCGGTCAGTTTCTCGGTTTATCGCTGATACTGAATGGGGATAATAGAGTTCTCGTATGGAAAGTCACCACCTGAATCAAAAAACGACAAACACTTACTGAGTTACAGCTCGAAAAGAGCATTTTTGAAATGGTAATTTCAAGAAATGTTTACGACTTTTGAAGAGTTGTCACGCGAAAACGGAAAGAGATATTAGTATTTTTAATTAGTACCCTATGGAGTATTGATTGGTAGCATAAAATTAATTTTTAAATTTTTGAAATTTTATTATTTCTATATACATTTCTCGCATGGCACGTTAAAAGTAATCCAAGCAGATTGGGAATAATAGTGTTCTCATATGGAAAGCCACCCCCTGAATACAAAAACACAAACTAGAAGTCGGCACGTCAAAGATTTACTGAGATACAGCTCAAAGAAGACGTTTATGAACTGGTAATTTCAAACCCTAAGGAGTATTGATTGGTAGCATAAAAATGTTTTATTTTAATTTTAAAAATTTAAAATCTACCCCTTTGATCATTTCTTGGTTGTTCGTATTTCACGTTAAAAGTATTATTTACGATTTTGTGGGGTTGTGGAATGAAAACGGAATAATTCAAATTTTAAAGTTGTAGAAAATTTCCTGACAAATGGCCAATTAGATATTTTCTGCTACACTCACGAATTCCTTACAAAATGTAAACAAAATTGATTGCACAAATGTAATTTGTGTTACATTTTCATTTTTAATCCTAGAAGGATGATTCAAATTGCAAACATGTAGAGAATGTCAAGCCCAATAACTGTTCAATTGGATGTTTTTCCGGGAACAATTAACAGTTCTTTCCCAAATATTTGAGTCATTTTATGTATTTGGACCATAACTCTATATTATTATTTGTTGTTGTGGAAATAAGTTTAATTTAATTTCTAGTTAATCCAGCATAGACGGATGCATACAGGCGAGAAGCCTCATCTCTGCCCATATTGTACCTACAGATCTGCAAGGCGCGACAATTTGAGGTCCCACGTGCGGCGTGTCCACAAAAAGGACAACCTTACATGCGACACATTCACGCCAAGAAGTATGCTGTTGACTCCCACTAAAACTAAAAATACTGACTAATCGCTCGGTGAACTTATAAAGTAACAGAGATGCTCATTTTGAATGAATAATTGAAAGTCTGATTAGTGATATATTTTATGAACAGTGAATTAGTTAATATATACAATATACATTTTAAATTTATTACGTCGTATAGTTAACCTTTAAAAGATCTTTATGATTATTTGTAAAAAAATATATACCTACTAAACATGTTTATATATAGATGTAATTTAAACATTTAAGCAGAAAAGGGTTATTGATACAATTAAAATTGTGTAATTGGTGGTGCTGCGGTTTATAAATGCCAAAATGAAGACTGTTTTTACATGAATGCTTTATAGATGTGATTTTCGTATTATATTACATGTGATATAGATATTGTAGTAAATGTTATTATTATTCATTAATAAATATTTGTGATTGTTTTTTAATGTTATTTCCATGTCACGAATCTTTTACTATTTATACTTGTATATTGTTCTTATTTGAATAAAACATCATATTTTTATATAATTGTTTGATATTCCCCATTGATTGTGGAAATTTAACTAAATTCCTTCATGACTACTTGTGTCAAAATCCTTTCACATTCATCAAGTATGTGACTTTTAGTTTCTAGATTCTTATTTCCAACCACTGGCCTTCGTGCGAATATTTGTTCGGATCGGGTGCCGTTAGATTCACACATTGATGGTGTGGGGACGAGAATTCTTTTATTCCCAATCTGCTTGGATTACTTTTAATTACTTTTTTACTTTTTTTTACTTGATAAATGAAAATCGAGAAATTATCCTAGGGGTACAAGTCAAATTTTTTCAAAAAGAAAAAAAAATTATGCTACCAATTAATACAACTTAGAATGCTACTTAAAAATGCGAAAACCATTTTTGGATATCTCTTTCTGTTTTCGCGTAACAACCCTTCAAAAGTCGTAAAAATTCCCATTCCAAAAACGCACTTTTCGAGCTGTATCTCAGTAAGTGTTTGACGTGCCGACTTCTAGGTTGTATTTATGGATTCAGGGGGTGGCTTTTCATACGAGAACACTATTATCCCCAATCTGCTTGGATTACTTTTAACGTGACATGCGAAAAAACGAGAAATTATTCTTAGAGGTCTAATACATTATATATATATATATATATATATATATATATTATCTATAAAATTAAAAAAAATTAAAATTAATTTTATGCCACCAATCAATACTCCTTAGGGTACAAATTAAAAATGCGAATCCCGTTTGTAGATATCTTTTTCTGTTTTCGCGTCACAACCCTTCAAAAGTCGAAAAAATTCCAAAAAATTACCATTTCAAAAACGTCCTTTTCGAGCTGTTTCTATGTAAGTGTTTGACGTACCGACTTCTAGTTTGCGTCTTTGGATTCAGGGGGTGGCTTTCCATACGAGAACTCTCTTATTCCTAATCTGCTTGGATTGCTTTTAACGTGACATGCAAAAAACGAGAAATAATCCTAGGGGTAACCTCATTTTTATTTAATAACATTCAAAAATTTTAAAATTAATTTTATGCTACCAATCAATACTCCTTAGGGTACTAATTAAAAATGCAAAACCGGTTTGTGGATATCTTTCCGTTTTCGCGTCAAACCCCTTTAAAAGTCGTAAAAATTGCTTTAATTTACCATCTCAAACACGCCCTTTTCGAGCTGTATCTCAGTAAGTGTTTGACGTACCGACTTCTAGTTTGCGTCTTTGGATTAAGGGGGTGGCTTTCCATACGAGAATTCTATTATTCGCAATCTGCTTGGATCACTTTTAACGTGACATACGAAAAACCGAGAAATTATTCTAGGGGTAGAAGTCAAATTTTTGTAATAAGAAATTTTTTTATGCTACCAATTAATACACCTTAGTATGCTAATTAAAACTGCGAAAACCATTTGTGGATATCTCTTTCTGTTTTCGCGTCACAACCCTTCAAAAGTCGTAAAAATTCCCAGAAATTACTATTTCAAAAACGCTCTTTTCTAGCTGTATCTCAGTAAGTGTTTGACGTACCGACTTCTAGTTTGTGTCTTTGGAGTCAAGGGGTTGCTTTCCATACGAAAACTCTATTATTCCCAATCTGCATGGATTACTTTTAACGTGATATGCGAAAAACCGAGAAATTATCCTAGGGGTAGAAGTCAAATTTTTGCAATAAAAAAAATGTATGCTACCAATTAATTACACCTTAAAATGCTAATTACAAATACGAAAACCATTTGTGGATATCTCTTTCTGTTTTCGCATTACAACCCTTCAGAAGTCGTAAAAATTCCCAGAAATTACCATTTCAATAACGCCCTTTTCGAGCTGTATCTCAGTAAGTGTTTTATGTACCGACTTCTAGTTTGCGTTTTTGGATTCAGAGGGTGGCTTTCCATACGAGAACTCTATTATTCCAAATCTGCTTGGATTACTTTTAACGTGACATGCGAAAAACCCAGAAATTATCCTAGGAGTAGAGGACAATTTTTGTCAATAAAAATCAAAAATTTAATAATTCATTTTATGCTATCAAACAATAAATACTCCTTAGGGTACTAATTAAAAATGCGTTTGTGGATATCTATTTTCGTTTTCGTGTCACAACTCTTCAAAAGTCGTAAAAATTTCTTGAAATTACCATTTCAAAAACGCTCTTTTCTAGCTGTATCTCAGTAAGTGTTTGACGTACCGACTTCTAGTTTCCGTCTTTGGAGTCAGGGGGTTGCTTTCCATACGAAAACTCTATTATTCTTCTATTACTTTTAACGTGATATGCGAAAAACCGAGAAATTATCCTAGGGGTAAAGTCAAATTTTTGCAATAAAAAAAAATTATGCTACAAATTAATACTCCTTAGAATGCTAATTAAAAATGCGAAAACCATTTGTGGATATCTCGTTCTGTTTTCACGTCACCTTTAAAAAATCGTAAAAATTGCTTGATTGCATGGTAGCGATTTTTGAGCGAATAACTAACAGCGCTAACTCAAAAATTAACGACAAAACACAACTAGTGTCAAGCGTTTAAATCTGCCAGAGACTACGATCACCTTTCACGGAGCTAATGGCGAAAAATAAACACCATTTGCAATAATAGCGAACATCTCTCGATCACTATATTCATAGCGATTTCTCAAAAATCGTACTCGTGGTAGCGATGTAGTTACATTATGTGTGTCATTAAATAGAAAACTATATTAATGTGTAATTGCAAACTTGTAATTTTTTATTAAATTGTTAATGAATATGTATAATTTTATTACAAGTTGTGATTAAGTTCATACATTAAATAATAGAATAAACCTGACAGATAAATACGCATATAACCAACCATAGAAGGTAACAAATAACAACGAAACAACATAAGATAACAAAGAAAGGTACACTCTCTCTACATAACGGGCAATTTGTTTTTAGTGTTTGTTGGAATAGAAACAATTAAAATTCATTAAATTTTACCCTATATATTGTGTATATGTGTTTATGTGTCTTAATAAGATGTAATAGCAAAATATTCGAATGTATGATAAAAACGATTTAATTTATATTTATTTATATATATCTTTTCTCATTGCAAGTACCCTACAAATAATTTGGAATTTAGAAGCAGGTTGAATATTATATTATCATTTTTTTTGGTTTTGTTTTGAAATAACGAGGATATATTTTTATATTTACAATATTTTTTTTTTAAACAAAATTATCGAATGACCTCAGGCCTGAACAATTACCTACTTACGTACGAATGGGAGTGTGTCTATTAACGAGTCTTGTGTGAGCGTAATTATTTGGAATGTGATGATGTTTGGAACAGTTCAGGCCCTTATTATATTATCCTAGACTAATCATGCACTTGATTTAATATTTGTTTTTTTTTAATTAGTAATATATTAATGTTATAATCGGCGCGAAAGGCTTTTTCTTAATCACGTTTTGGTCACGGATTTCAAAAATTTTATTTCTGTCTTGTTATTGTTTGCATTAATAAAATATTTTGCACTTGTAGTTTGTGACTTTATATCTATAATTACAACCAATGCGAAATTAGATTTGAAATAATTATGGTTATGATAATTTGTTGATATATTGTCATAAATTTATTACTATGTAATTTAAATGAATTTTAAGTGTACTAGTTGTAGGTTATAGATATAAAGGGGATTGTTTGAACATATGAAATAGTTGTATGCTTGCTATTTGTATAAATATATTTGTGTGACTAGAGTTGGGAAATTAACGTATTAAAGTATTTTGTAATTTAATATTAAAATTTTCATCGATAAATTGTTTTTTTTTTCTTTCAAGGATTGATTACTAACGCGTTTGAAAGACGCTGTATTCAAATTTGAGCTATATTAATATCACCTTATAATATCTTTTAGGTATGGCAGAAGTTTGAAGAAAAGGCGTCCAAAAATACGATAGATTCGATACAGTAGCCGTAATCTTAGAATAAAACAGGTTAACCTTAGTTAAAAACAAATGTTTCTGCTTGCATTTTGCGGTAACTTGAACGTTCGCGCCACATTTGAATGTCGGCAAAAGGATGTTCATCCTAAACGCAACATCCTTATAGTTACTATTAGTATTATTATTTATGTGGTTAAGAATTGCGATATATCTACGAAATGTCCAAAACGATTCAAGAATGTCTGCGCTCTTGAACATGAGTACGAAAACGAATACGAAGGCAAGAAGCAACAAGCGCGCAGCTCGCGCAACCATGAGCCGTTCATCCTCATGGGTCGGTCCCCAGAAATCACACGGCCATGAGGACGAGGCCCTGGATCAGTCCATCTCGTGATTATCTAGGAAATGTGATCGCACTTCGAGGTGGGCGGCCAGGTCGAGCACTAGGTGTTGGAGGGAGGGGTGCTCCAGCAGTTCTGCCTCGGGCAGGGGCGGCTGGCAACGGGGACGGTACTGACGGCCCTTGAAGCCGCGGTGCAGGTGTAACACCACATCACAGAACACGTAGCGGAGTAGGAGCAAACGCAGGAAATCGTCCCCGAAGAATTGAAGATATGATGGTTCTAAGAATTAACAATATATAAAGCATACGTTGATATTTATATAGTAAAACATGCAATTTCGACATTTAATTTTATGTTTTGTAGTCATTCTGGGCGTCACACGTTTTAAACGTCTACTCGTTAGGATCGTATCATTGCTTCGAAAACGCGGACAATTCTTGATAACAGTAAATCAAATCTATCGGTTAAACTATATAGCGTTTCTAAAACGCTTGGCTCTGAAACCTTAATCAAGATTTCAGAGCCAAGCGTATTAGATATTAAAAGAACTATTTTAAGAAATATATAAATGTTCATCTAGAACTAATAAATATGCGAACCTTGTTGGCACTCACCAACTCTAGAACGAGTGAAGAGACGTGAAGCTTCTGTTACAAAACGGTCAACAAAGCTTTGACACCTCTCCCAGTGGTGGATCGGGATGCTCGGTAAATTACAGCAATAGCAAAAGGCAGTTAAGGGCGAGTGCAAAAATAATGTGAATAATGAGCCGTTATGTTGTTGATCTGAAAGGAAGAAAAAAATTGAATACTACATAATATTCACATTAAAATGATTTTACCTTGGAAAGCTGGCGGAGTGTCTTGCGGCGACATGAGCGTGACCAACGGTTGCCCAAAGTATCTCGGTATGTGTTGAAAAACGAAACTGTTGTCCGAGTCAACAATAACAAAAAGTGGTCTGCGCGTGAAGGGGTACAAATCCCCTGGATACAGACAGTGAGCTTCCTTCGTTTTCTTGTGTTCGTTATCTCGCTTTGCGCTAGTTAGAACACCACCCAAATCATAACCCACTGAAAACATATTATTAATTACAACTCCCAAATATTTTATACATTACTAACTGTCTTCCGGATGTTTTGTTGTCGAAAAACAGCCGTCAGCAGATAGGTAGAGCAGTAGGGCACCGTTGGCAGGAAGTTCTTTAAATCCACTCGCCAGAAATACTAGCACTTGACTTAAAGTCGGCTTGTAGAGCAAGTATTTGTGTGGATTTTCTCTTCTTGGTCTTTCGCCATTCTCAATATATCTACAAAGTGTAATTATTCTAGACGCAAATGTTTGCAACAGTAAAAGTTTTTTTTGTATTTTTATTAAAACTGGTCTAACAGACCAACCATCAATTTTAATCTAATTTTAAATGCTAACATGAAGGTTGTTCATTCTTATGTCTAATTCAAAATATTTTTTATAATTTATATATTCAAAGTAACAAATAAAATAATTTTGATATCAAAATATTGCTGATGATTGAGACTATCTATAAAATATATCATGGTTCGTATCTGTTTACAATATAATTCATTCTTTCAAAAATGAGTGAAAATTGGGATTTTATGAGTCCACTAAGCAATAAGAAATATATAACACCTTCTAAAGATTACCTAACGTTTAATTTAGAATGTTTCAGTTTATAAAATATGTATCACATACCCTTTACTCCCCGGCACACCATACGGAGCCCTCCCAGGCGCAGGAGAAGCATCATAAATATGATTATAATCCTCCTGGGGTTCCCGCTCCAACGTCTGTATCATGCGAAACATGTCCATCGTCAGCTCAGAAAACTTCACCTGTTCGGATGCGCTACCCACAATTAAAATTTCTTGCAGGGTAAGCGTCATGTATTGAGACTTTTCCACTGGAGGTGTTGTCAGAGGGCTCAGTCTGCTAGTTATAATCACAATTAAGCACTGATTTAAAATTAATTTTTTAAATTTCATCACCTGTGCGATAAGACGATAGGATTTGTGTCGGCGTGTAAAACCGATACTAACGAGTCCGCCGTTATGAACCCTTTGATCTCGTCCAGGACTAGGCTCCACTCGATTTGATCGTCAGGCTCATACGTGCTCGTGTAGTCAGAGATATGTCTATCCAATTCTATAATTAACTCCCTAACTAATTTCATGCGCCGCAGCAATAAGCACACCACTATGAATCTGGCGTAATAACGTAGCTTTTTCACCATTAACTCAGACCTTCAAGAATTATATTATTAGTCAAACATACACAAATTAGCGTAGCTTTGAATTAGTATATTTTATTTAATGAATTTATTTTGTAGAACTGTAAAATGAAAAATATTAGTAGTTACTGTATTTGATACAATTTGTAACTGGCTATCAACCTTCTAGGTTGTTCTTCCATTTGTTCATATATGTATATGAACTTTTGAGAATGAAAGTGGCGTAGGTCACATTTAAATTGTTTAAGAGTTTGCGTTGGTGTTTATGTAAATAGACGTGCGCAGTTACATTTTTACTTATGAATAAATTGATTTTAAGTATGTAACTGCGCTCGTCGATTTACATAAATACCAAACGCACACTCTCTCAAAAGTAATTGTTTTTATAGCATTCTTTTTGATCTTGAATCCGTTATACGATTGATTTGAAAAATTTACACAATGTTTATAACAAAATGATAATGGAAAATGGAAAGTCTTTATCTTGACATATTTATATATAACATATTTATAGCAATAAGTTTACATTTATGTATGTTTAAACACGCAAACACATGTTTATTGTTCCTACTATATTTTATACATATTTTCGTCCTCTTCTAAGATTCACAAATTTAATCTGCACATAAAATTACTTTTAGAATATATACTAATCCAATAAAATCCAAAATATTATTTATTCACTGTTTAGAAGAATAATTGTACATTTTTCACGTTTAAACAGATGTACAATTGCAAGTATACTAATCAAATAAAATATCTTTTTCATTAGTTAGGTCTTGAAGAATACAATTGAATCGGTGAGTTAATAATAATAATTTTAAATAAGCAATTGAATCGGTGAGTGGAAAAATCATATAACTCCAAAATCGTAGTTTATATAACATCTCTTTTGTGGGAAAAGTATAAATGTCACAACAATTCGATGTTGTAGAGGACGATGTATTCTACAACTCTCTTGTACATTTAATTGTTGTGACATTTGTTGTATATTTTTCCCACAAAACAGATTTGATCTATAGTACGATTTTGGAGTTGTATGTTTTTTCCACTCACCGATTCAATTGCTTATTTAAAATTTACAGGCATTTCATGGACAAGTTTAAAATCTAATTCTACCAATAAATATCTGATCTATATCAATTTTGATGATTGGATATGGTTCAAGAGAATTGTTAGTAGAAATGTAGTCAATTAATGTTTCAGAGACATATCATTTTAACATACCTATCTTCTTTAGCAGCTCTAGAATAATATGCTCTGCCTCGGATGGCCGCATAGAAGGAGTATGCTTCATTTAAGTAATTGGTTTCACTAGTTCTTAAACTGAAAATGAAAAACTGTAAGATAAAAATTGATTAATACACGTGTACTTACTAATAATGATAGTATAGTTGTCCAATTTTTGAAGCAATCTCCCCTATTTGCCATCTCTTCAGACCATATTTCGTGTCCAGAATCTGCCTATGTTGCTGCTGGAACTTCCATAGCTTTGTGTAAATATCGAAAGTTCGCCCAAAGTACGCCTGCCACTGTTTGTGTCCGTACTGAGGCAGATCCCTAAAAATAAAAATTATACAAAACAAATATGAATGAGTGTAGTGAATATTAATAGTAAATACACTTACCGTAGCCCATTAAACAGTTGTTTAGACTTCTCCAGCAAATGGCAAAACTCCATCACCACCTTCCGTTCATGCTCTTCCATATTCGCCATTCCTACCATGATTTCCGTCGCTTTTTAATAAGCACACATAACGAACTCACACAGTCATAATATAAACTAATTTATGTATTACACTACAGACGTCGAAAAATCGAATAGCGGACATCATGGCCGACGTGAGCGCCGCGGCGCTTCTGACGTCACATATTACGGCACATGGCCCGGTAGTTGAAGGCGGGTGTGTGGTATGGCTGGCTAGTTTCTCGTAGCCCCCGTAGGAAGCTAAGCACATTGTATTTTTTTGTTGCGGTATTTACATGTTTGCGGGTGTTTAATTAATAAAAATCCCTTAGCGCGTTATTCTGATATGCGGGCAAAAATTGAACACTTCATGATGCGGGAGACACCTATAGGGTAGAATGCATCGTACGCATTGGAAAAATCAATAGGGAGTTTTACGCAGGGCCACCCTTACCGCTATCTGCAGTGGGGTGGTTTAGTTAAGGGATCGCGTGTTAAAATATTCTCTATTTGTAGCAGATAACTGTAACGGGGGTTGGAGTTGAATGCAGTGAGCCACCTAGATTGCAAGGGGTGGATTTTTATACATTATAAAATAGTATGAAAAATGTTTTCTTTTCGTACGTGTATTGAAAAATAGATTGATTGTCACAAGATAAAATGTGTGAAGTAAATGTATATACAAGTATGAAGTATATTCTATATACGTCAATTGAATATTTGATTGAGACATTGTTTTCATAATTAAAATTTTAGCCTTAAAAAAAATTGCATACTATTAGATACATATTTCGTGGATGAATTGAATTTGCTTGTTCTTTTTTGGGAGATATAGTCTTTTATTGGTCGAGTTTCCTTCTGTGTAAATAATAATTTGAAAACTGTACCGGCACTTTTATAGCCAAATAATATATTATTTGCGTTTTTTAAAGGATAATCTATTAGATAACATCACAATACACACAAAAGTATAAAAAAAGCACTAATTGAATTTTTGTATACTTTTGTGTGTATTGTAATGTTATCTAATAGATTATTCTTAAAAAAAACGGAAATAATAATTTCTTGATATTCAAAACGCCGGATCTCTATTAGTTAGATATTTTTTAGTCTAACTTTGACGACCTGTCTTTCAAACGCAATAATATCTTCATCTAACCGCTTCAGTTTCAAATAGATATCTTCGCACCATTCTAAATTATGTATTTTATCCGTACATGGTATAAAACACTAAAATATTGCAGGAAAGAAAAAGGACAAGAAGTGAGATACATACAAGACAAACAAGGAAGAATGCTGAAAGAAAACGAAGAAATATTAGAAAAATGGAAAGAATATTTTGAAGAATTACTAACCTCAAATAACGACAAAGAACAAAAGACAAGAATTAGATACAAGAACCACACAGAAGCAGATAAAGAGAGTATCAAGGAACAAGAACTACTAGAAATAATAAGGGAATTAAAAATAGGAAAATCACCAGGACAAGACCAGATTACAGCGGAAATGATCAAGTACCTGGGCCCGTTAGGTAAAGAAAAACTACGGAAACTACTGAACAGCATATGGAGAACAAATACCATACCAAAACACTGGCAAACAGCACTAATCGTACCGATACACAAGAAAGGAGATAAGACGAAATGCTCAAATTATAGAGGCATAACATAGGGATGAAAATATTAGAAATATTAGGGATAAAAATATTAGAAAAGACAATAAACAGGAGAATAATAGCAAGAATAGACCAGACACTAGAAGAATCGCAATGCGGTGTTAGGAAAGAAAGATCCACACAGGACAACATCTTCACAATAAAATAAATCACAGAAAAAAGAACTACAAATAATAAAAACACATATTTAGGATTCATAGACCTAGAAAAGGCGTTCGACATGATCCCAAGAAACAAATTATGGAAAATCCTTGAAGAGAGAGGCGTAGAAAGAAAGACAGTCGAATTAGTACAAAACATATATAACAACAACACCCATGCAATAATACACAAGGGACAAACATCAAGAACATTTAAGACAACTGGACTCAGGCGGACAATGAGGCGGGCTCAGTCCTACGTTATTTATTATATACATGGATGAAATAATCAAGAGCATGAAACCAGAAATCAAAAAAGCAAATATAGGGTACAAAAACATGCAAGTGGTAAAAATATCGGAAGGAGCATTCGCTGATGATGTTGTAGTGATAGCAGAAAATGTAGCTAATCTGCAGCACAACCTGAGTGTATGGAATAGACATCTAGAAAAGTATAATATGAAAATGAATTATAACAAAACAAAAGTGATGGTAATGGGAAACCGGAAAGAACAAATAAATATAAAGATAGAACAACACAAAATAGAGCAAGTAGAACAATTCAAATACCTAGGAGTAGCACTGACAGAAGACGGAAAATTGGAAGGTGAACTTAGTAACAGAATAAACAACACAGTTAAAATATACCACGCACTGTACAATATACTGATTAACAAAAAAGAGATCAGCAGAAGTCCAAAAATAAATATATACAAAAGCATATATAACCCTATACTGACATATGGGAGCGAGACGTGGAAACTAACGAAGAGGGACAAAAGTAGAATACAGGCAATGGAAATGAAATATCTCAGAGGAGTAAAACAAGTTACGAGAAGAAACAGAATAAGAGATGGTGACATCAGAGAAGAATTTGGAATTGAAGCTATAGAAAAGTATATAGAAAAGAAACAACTAAACTGGTGGGGACTTTTAATTAGGATGGACAAAAAGAATCAAACAAAACAGGTATGGGAAGCAAGAACTGGAAATAAAAGAAGAATAGGTAGACCAAGAAAAGAGTGGGACTACAGAATAGAGGAAACAATAATTAAGAAAGGAAAAGACAGTTATACAAGCAAGAGAACTGGCGAAGAACAGAAAATAGTGGAAATAATTTACAAATGTATAAATAATAATAATAATTGTTAAGTAATGTAAATAGCCTACACCGAAAGGTAAAAGGCAAATAGATTATATCAATAATATACATATATCCGTACATGGTATTCTCAGGATTCTTCTAAATAATCACATCTCGTTTGCTACCAGTCGATTGATAGTGTATGCCTCGAGTGTTGTAGCTTCCATTCCATGCAGTAATATAGAATATATGTAGTATTTTATCATCATCATTTTTATTCTGATGATAACATAAAATCTGAACTCGCCTCAGTTATAAAAAAATTTTCTCAGTATTTTCACAAATCAGCGTTTATAAATGATTGATGAAATTATTCACATTTTGTGAAATAAAATAAATAAATAAATCAAAATAAATCAAAAGGTTTGCACGCGGGCGGCTATCTACCTAGTACCAGCCCTGTATGCATCTACCGTTGATTTTGATCCCGGCTGCTTAATCGATAATTACTCATTTCTGAGCTTAGGTTAAAGAATGCAGGAGACAGTATGCATCCTAGTCGTACCCCACTCTTAATGTAATATAATACTAAATTAAAATAGAATCGCAAATCATACATGGTACATATGACCCTTTGGTATTTTTTTTAGAGCTGTAATGAATATTTCAAATTATATTATATATTTTTCAATAGTATATATGTAAACATTACCATCCATTGTTACAAATAGTCTGGCTTGAAAAAAACACTATCTTCCACGTGTGGCTCTATTGATTTCGCATGCATTCAAATCGCATACATGTAATTCAATTTCTGCATTGTCCAAATTGTTTCAGCCATGCAGCGCGGCGCGGTTTCGTAGCCGTCAGCAGCGCCCACACATGTGGGGCCATAATAGCTGGCGAATATTTCACGGTATGTATGCGCCATACCGAGTTAACATTTCCATTTTTAGCATATATATTATTCATAGAATGGAATATTAAGTGGCAGCTTGATTTGTGGCGTAACGGTCCGTGTCTTGGCGAAAAGAACACATTGATGCATGATTTCCCGCCTTACGTCCACCCCGGCCGGACATGTAAAGGCACTGCTTAGTGTAGTGTGTGTTTGTTTAGGAAATTACTACATGGACTTATGTGCCACCTATACCACACTATCACATTTTCTGCGTTGTAACAACTCAACCCCCTATTATTGTGTATTTAAATTACCTGATGCGATATTGCGATTGGGGTACTAATTTAGTCTTCGGGTATGACATAATATGTTTTATTGGTAAGCATTTTGTATTAAGAATTTATTTCTCATACATAATTGTAATAAAAATATACGATTCTCATATTACATTTTTACATTTTGACTTTATTGTCAAATATTGTCACATATTGTATTCGTCAACATTTGACAATATTTGACAATACTTAACAATATTTGAGAATGTTTGACAATATTTGACAATATTTGACAATATTTGACCATATTTGACAATATTTGACAATATTTGAGAGGGGGTTTCTGTGACGCTAAGGTAAATACCAAGTGATACAATTTCTCTGAGATTCTCCCTTTACTGATGAAAAAAATTCATGGCCGTACGGCTATCAGCTAGAAATTTTCAAGACCAGTTATCAGTTGTACGTCTGTGGCCTGTCGTCCTTTCTGAAGCTAATACTATTTGATATATCTGAATCTCCCATAATGGAGTGTATTTTTGATTTTTTTATGATCAAATTTATTACATACATTGAAAAGTGCAAGAACAAAATGCCTGAATTGATATTTATATAATAAACACTCCACACATTTTCAAATTGTACCTTAAATTCACAAGTGGAAACCTATAAAACTGAAAGTAAAGGTTTTACTTATTTCTTATTGTATTTTAGGGTAAAATAGAATAAGAAATAAGTGATTTGGGTTTAATATTAAACGGATATTTTCTATTCCTACTAAATGTTCATGTAAATATCAGTTAAATGGTTTAAAATAATCCTTACTTCTACGGCTTTCTCCTGTTTTTATTTCATATTTATTACTTATTGTATTTCGTATACCTTTCATGCTATGCGAAACTGCGCGCGAAAACTATTATTGTATACTTATACAAATCATAACATGTTTGTTCCTTTTGCAATCATAATAAAGCAAACATCCGCACATTCTCACAAAATAAATCCCCTTAGCCACCCCACAATTCCATTATTTGTCCCATTTTTAATACGGCGACATATTATGATGACTGCCATTAGCTAAGTCTGCCCCTAATCGACGTTTTTTTCCCCGCTCCTTAAATATTCGCATCTCTTATCGTTGGTGAAAAATACGCTTTTTTAATTAACACCATCTCCGTCTGGTTCTTTAATTAATGCGCTCTTGTTGGTTTTATTTTATGCGGGGCAATTTTTCGTGCGGTCTTATGCGACATGGGGGCGCGCTTAGAAACGCGGTGGCGGGAAAACGACGCGACATTATGACCACACCACTACAAATGAGTTTTTAATGCAGGGGAAGATAGAAGATTTGCGCTGTTTTTATATGCTTTTTGTATTGGATGCACATTAATAGTTGGGATTTGATGGGGTGGGGCTATCGTGGTGGAGGCGCCGGGTTTTATTATGATTACGTCACTTGATTCGATGTTAAGTTAAGATTTCAAAGACGTAAAAATTCTAGATGGTACTAATATAGGGACCTGTATCATTTAAAACTATTTTAGAGAGGTAATCATTTCTTTATAGAAAATTCTGAAATATGTTTAGTTTGATCAATACAAAAGTTTGTTTTAGTTGTTTTAAAGCCCGTATGACATTATCTAGTTTCTTATATCGTTTTCGATGCAGACACAAACTACATAGTGTCATACACACATGTAGACAATGATATAGCAGCGAAAAAATAATAAGTTCACTTAACAATAATAGCACCGTAATACACAATGTTAATTTTCCATTTAGAAATAGTTATAAGTTTAATATATCAATTTTTATATATAAAACGATATAGGAAACTAGATAATGTGTATAGCTCTCAAAATAAAGCACATAAATCTTAATTTAATCAAAGTAATAGCAATTTAAAAAAAGATATATGTTTGAATCGAAAATGGCGTGATATAGTACTACAAAATAAGTTGTGTAGCTGATTTGAAAGGCGACAAAAACCTACCTACCTTTATCAACTGTGGATTATATTCGTATGTACATTGTAAAAGTGTTAAAACATGACGACGTAAACCACTTCCTGTGCTAAGTACGGCGTGATATATTCCATAAATGCGTGTCTGCAGTCGATTCTCCCTGGCAAACATTTGACTCGGTAGCTGAACGAAGCGATAACTTTAGTACAATTTTGTATAAAAACTAAATTTAAGTGTTCTAAAATATTTAATTAGGCAAATTAATTTAGTAGTGGTAAATATTCTATTATGAGTTATAAATTACCCTGTAAATTATTGAAATAAGCGAAACATAACTTATTCTTATTGTGAGCTCATTATGAATAGATACATCATGTAACCGATCGACTAATTCACCACGTTTGTAATATTAATTAATCACGTTGTATTAAAAGAGCTTGCGTGATCGCTGGCCGCTTTGCTCGCATCGTGTGCTACGCGGGCGCGAAAAACATCTGTACGAATGTTTCATGCGTTAGCCCGCTTTGTACTTTTACACCTGGCTTTAAAAGTATAATGAGTTGACAACCCTGAAATCCGGCACGAAAGCATGTTAATTGTTTTTAATTTGTGTGTGGTCTGGGGTTCAAATAGCATTAATTACTGTTGTATCATTAATAAGATCTTAACTATGACGCTAATTGAGTAATGATTAATTTTGAGAACTACTTAAATTCATATATTTTAAGTTTAATTATTAATAATTATAATTATTGCTATATATCAGTAATTATTAATAATGACCAATATATTGAAGTAGAATTAAGTTTTTTTTTTTAATTTTAACTTATTGGGTAGGCAATGTTCGTATTGGATAGTTGGTATAGTACTACAACTGTGGGCAAATGCGGCTATGTGGTATCCATTAAAATTTTAGATTTACGCAGAATTTTCGACTTTGTGGGAGATCGTGTGTGTTTGGAATTAAAATTATTTTAATATCTAATAACAGGGCTATGGAAAATATAAGAAAATAGTACGTAAATGAAAATACAAACTTTCAAGAATAATGGGTTGAAAATGATCGTTTTATTGATATTAATGGAAAGTCGTTGTGTCTGATTTATAATATTACACTTAAAAACTATAAATTAAGTAATTTACGTCGACAGTATGAAACAAATAATTCCCACTGTTCAACTCAATATCCCATCCTCTCAATTCAAAACGAACCGAGAAACATAAATCCTTGCAAATGGGGTTTTTAAACAACAAGGACTCTTTACTTCATTCAGTCGCGAGAATAAGAAGCTAGCTGTTTATTAAACGTCCATATAAAGAAAGGGAATTCATTTTTAAAAAAACTTGTAGGAAGAGATAAGATAATTAAATATAAGGAGTCCTAGAAGGGTCTATTAATGTCATATTATGATGTCAGTTTAAGTACAAAACATAACATTTAAAACTCATAACAAAGACTGTGATAGTATTGTAGTGGAATAAAGTTGAGAAATTCGAAAATCTGATTTTTATAAACGTTAAAATGATATATGAAGGCCGATAGTAAACGATGAAAATATTTTTATATGGATATCTCCTGAATTCATATTATCGAATAATAAATAGTGACGCGATTCATGGCGAACGTTCTGGCCTTCATTAGTCATGTCGTAACAACCGTCTTTAACTATTATAAATCTATCTTTTAACGGAAGAACAACATATATCTTGCATTAATGAACGTTTATTAATCATTTTTCTTCAGCCCGCGCTGGCGGCAGCGCTAGTCGATACAACTTCGACACGAACCCTGAAAGTTTTCGGTTTCCATCTTTTCGAGCGGAAGGAGTCCGCTGGATTTCACCTCCGTTAATTACGATTACGAGCGATTAAGATCCGACTGGGTAATTAAATGTCACCGCTGGAGCTCCACGTGAAATGTGTTTAATTTCGGTATACAGTCACCGAGACTGTGCGCTGTTGGGTTTATCCCGATGTTAACGCGGCCAGAGGCTGTTCGGTAGCTAGGGGGGACGAAACATTTGAATTCTGGCTGCATGGCGCTCGTTTCCGGCAGCGAGTGCACAATGCAACTTCCGGCGCGGTGACAATTGACTGACGCGCTACGCACGGCTGCCGCCCGAACTGATCGCACTGTATATATCATCTCGCGCACAATATTACCACCCCGCCGTGCCCTAAATGGATACATGATCGTTGTGGGGGCCACACGCCCCGATCTGATTTAGATTAGGCAATTCGGCGCCCTATCGCTCGCACTCTCTCTCATACAACTTTCAGCATTGATAGTGCTAGTGATTGTAGGAATACACTAAATTATAGAAGAACTTTATCTGCACTAAGCATATTTCATACTTCTACTGCACATAAGTTTCAGTGTAAAAGGGTTATTTATTCATTTAATTTATTTTTATTATACAGTAATTCCTAGGGTTGTCAACCGTCCTCCTTTTTGGAGTACAATCCTTCTTTTAACTATAACATCTTCCCATCCCCCCTCTTGCTAAAGTGAATTATTTATTTCGTATTTGGACTATTTGGTGTATGGGAATTTTATTAATCTGTCTTTTTTTTTAAATAAACTATGTTGATGTATGCAATTTAAGACAAATTCTCACCACTTTTTCAATGATGTAACAGAACAAATGGCACAAGTAGTATCGAAATAGTAAAAGGAATTCGCAACTATTAATAACCACCCCCTTGGTGCGTAAGTAAACGTAGTGGGTAACTCGCGGGCTCGATATTTTTACGCGTGAATGAAACATGGGTGTTTTATTATTGCAATTATATTCTTATTATGCAATAATACACAAGGAACAAACATCAAGAACATTTAAGACAACCACTGGACTAAGACATGGAGGCGGGCTCAATCCTACGTTATTTATCATATACATGGATGCAAGCAACGTAAATGCAATAGCCTACACCGAAAGGTAAAAGGCAAATAGATGAAATAATGAAGAGCATGAAACCAGAAATCAAAAAAGCAAATATAGGTTACAAAAACATGTAAGTGGTAAAAATATCGGAAGAAGCATTCGCTGATGATGTTGTGGTGATAGCAAAAACTGAAGCTAATCTGCAGCACAACCTGAGTGTATGGAATAAGCAAAAATATAATATGAAAATTAATTATAACAAAACAAAAGTGATGATAATAGGAAACTGGAAAGAACAAATACATATAAAGATAGAACAACACAAAATAGAGCAAGTAGAACCATTCAAATACCTAGGTGTAGCACTGACAGAAGACGGGAAAATGGAAGGTGAACTTAGTAACAGAATAAACAACACAGTTAAAACATACCACGCATTGAGCAATATACTGATTAACAAAAAAGAGATCAGCAGAAGGACAAAAATAAATATATACTAAAGCAATATAGACCTATACTGACATATGGGAGCGAGACGTGGAAACTAACAAAGAGGGACAAAAGTAGAATACAGGCAATGGAAATGAAATATCTCAGAGGAGTAAAACAAGTTTCGAGAAGAGACAGAATAAGAATTGATGACATCAGAGAAGAATTGGGAATTGAAGCTATAGAAAAGTATATAGAAAAGAAACAACTAAACTGGTGGGGACATTTAATTAGGATGGACAAAAAGAATCAAAGAAAACAGGTATGGAAAGCAAGAACTGGAAATAAAAAAAGAAGAGGTAGACCAAGAAATGTTGGACAACATAATAGAGGAAATAATAATCAAGAAAGGAAAGACAGTTAAACAAGCAAGAACTGGCGAAGAACAGAAAAGAGTGGAAAGAATAAACAACAGCAATAATTGTGAAGTATAATGTTAAGCAATGTAAATGTAATAGCCTACACCGAAAGGTAAAAGGCAATTAGATAGCGAAAAATATTGACACAAATGCCGCTCCTGAAAACAGGCAATTGGAGTTGTGTCGAATTTTTCTTTGAGAACAAGCGATATACCAACAGGTCACTTTATCTGTTCGTATATGGATTGAAAGAAATAATGTAGTTTGCTTTATGCTACACCGGAAAACTCAACTTAAATTATATACAACGAGTATACATAGTAATTTTTATTGTTATCTGTGATTTTGAACTTGGACATGTTATTTGCTATTTGTATGCTATATACGAGTATAATTTTATTGATCATCAATGCGTTTCTATTTCAATAAGGCACACGATCAATAATAGTGTCAATATTTTAGAATAATGACAGTATTACTGTACAATAATATGTATAAAATGTTCAAGGTGCCTTTATATGTGATTCAATTAAAATATTAGGTGGGCCTGCAGTCTATCCTCACCGGTACGAGGACCTGCACTTGAACATCACTGTTTGATTGAATTAATTGAATTTATTTCAATCTGGTATTAAAAAAGTTGCTAACCACTATAGAGATTATGAATAAATCGCTGATATAATGTGTATGACGACCGTCCTAATGAATAGCAACAGAACATCCTCATCATGGGAATAAGTTTGTTGATTATGATTCGGGTTTATGAAATGTACCCACGCGCAATAATTCGTTCCGGGGGCTATCAAAATGCAGCGTAACTGAATCGCTGGCACACCCTCCGCATCATCATCTATTCATACACCAGTTTTCGGTTGATGTTCAGGGTGTTACGGGTCATAATTGACTTGTATCGTGTACTTGAGAGAACGTGCGCCGCTCGAGAGGCATGACGGATTCATAACAATGTGCGACTTGTTTGATGATTTAGCGAAATAGATAATAGCTATTAATAGAGAATTGCATCTCTTTATATATTTATTTTCTCACGTTTTATTATGGCTGCTGGAAGTTTAATACATAGGTATATGAATGCTCGGGATTTCATTCAAATATTCAGATTAATGATAAATATATTCTATGTATACTTTGGTCACAAGAAATTCTACTTTGATATATACATAGTATTATTGAATTAGTTAATTCATAAAAAAGATTATATTTTTATCAGCCGGTAAATGGCAAAATTCAAAGTTTAATTAACATTAACTTTACAGAAAACCTCCGAAAAAACCTCAAAGGTGACTAATCACTCTAACCACTGAGCTGGGTAATTAATATTAAATCAGAATTTATAATATTTCCTAAACTCATATTGTAAATTTGAAATAATGGAAACTACGTACGTACGTAGCCAATGTTTAATAATAAAAGTTGTTCAGGATGAGATTACATATTACATGCAGATTACATTACATAGACACTGATTATGAAACGTAAATAAAATGAACAATTTTTTCACGATTCAATACCTTCCTCATGTACAGTTTGAGGAAGGTATTGCAATCGCATTCTAAATGCTCTATTTGGAAAGTAAAATGTGTTTATGCTTAAATAAAATAAGAAATTATGTTTACAAGGATATTTTGCACTGTAATGTTTATTATGACATAATAACTAAATGGCAAGTGCATATTCTTATTTTGTGGAATCAATTAACCCCATTTTTATTCTGAACATACTATGGTTACTAATTTTTCAAAAAAAAAATATATATTTAAAAATATAAAACACAAGTTGTGTGCGTTATTTCATTCGGCGTGCAATTTAAAGAAACGTGATAAATGGGCAACACTTATCTACAGTAGTTTTACAAATTGCGTTTAAATAAATGCATCAAAATTATAATCATACTTGTAATCTACGCTCATTTATAATAACACCCAGTATGCGCTACTAAATATGTGCATACGTAATACCGATACCCATAAAGATTTATCCGACTGATATTATATGAATTATTAATGTGGCGTTCTAAACGGGTTGTATTAATTAAACAGATAGGTGGTAAGTTTATAAACTAAAATATATATAAAGTAAGTATATATTCTAGTATCTTTTTATTTTTGACTATGGTGTCATTTAATATTCATTACTAATAAAATATAATTATAATTATTCTAGCATTCAATCCATTGGAGACGAGTAGGAGATATCCACGGACATTTTTTTACTTTATGACTTTACAAAGTTATAGGAAAATATTACAAAAAATACTTATTCGAACATAATTTTTTTTGTCATTTTAGAGAAAAATGCAGGAGGAAATACCTTCTCCGCTTTATATAAACATTAACTTTACATATTCAATACCTTCTGATGGGACGCTCAGATGAATTGAAGCTGTAATTCGAAGCGAGTAAATGGTTTTCTAATTGTGTGTTAAAATAATTAAATTCATTAACCACCCATCAGTAGGTTAGAGGTGCTCTTCGTATCCTAATAGTTTTGGGGACCGACAGTTTAAACACCGTTGTGGGCGAATCAAACTTTTTCAGAGGTTTTCTGTGAAGTTAAGATAAATACAAGGTTATTACACTCCTCTGAACTTCTGATTTTCCATCGGAAAAGCCCTCGAGGTGATAGCTATAAAGAAGTTTTCTTAATTAAAAAATATTTGTTAAAACGAGCTTTTAAACTACTTTGCATATTAGATGTTATTAAAACATGAATTTCACAGTGGGTTAAAATTATTGTTCAAGGCTTCTAAATGAATTCGATGAATAATAGAATAATATATCTAAACGTTTGCCTTTCCATCAGAAAAGCCCTCGGGGTGATAGCTATAAAGACAGAAGTTTATTTAATTAAAAAACATTTGTTAATACGAGTTTTTAAACTACTTTACATATTAGATGTTATTATAGTGGGTTAAAATTATTTTTCAATGCTTCTAAATGTATTCGGCGAATAATAGAATAATATATTGAATAAAATATTAAAAATTTGAATGAGTACAATGAAATGAAGCGAATAGATCTAATTTTGTACCGGTGAGTGTATTTACATATAATTTCTTAATTATCAATCCAAACAGTTAAAAATTATTTTTCAATGTTTCTAAATGTATTTCGGTGAATAATAGAATAATATATTGAATAAAATATTAAAATATTGAATTGAATCGGCATCTACTTTGTGATAATTCATTATAATATATAAATAAAACAAAGAAAAATTCGATTTATTTATTTATTAAAATATTAAAAAAATGAATAAGTACAATGAAATGAAGCGAATAGAT
The DNA here is from genome assembly GCA_963942505.1 of Lordithon lunulatus. Classification (NCBI taxonomy): domain Eukaryota; kingdom Metazoa; phylum Arthropoda; class Insecta; order Coleoptera; family Staphylinidae; genus Lordithon; species Lordithon lunulatus. The sequence continues at coordinate 61,850,797 of OZ012666.1, forward strand.
CGAATTTTGTACCGGTGAGTGTATTTACATATAATTTCTTAATTATAAATCCAAATAGTTAATCGTTATCGTAAATTCATTCAAACAACTCTTATGAGTGTTTTATCATTATTTATACCACCAATACTGACGCACTGATATCTAAACTGTAGTGATTTTATAAATGCAGGTACAAACTTTTTGAAACAATATAGTTGCAGACCCTTTGTAATTTTGTTTTGAATTTGCTACTTGAATTACTTTATGTAAGTTAATTTAGTTACTTACAAATTTCTTTAACTTTTCTGTCAGTGCTCTAATTATTTTCTTAACATTCAATAAAAGTAAAAATATCCATTTGGAATATCTTACAACATATTTTTGTAAATAGAACCCGTAATAATACAAGCAGGACAACTCTTGACGCCGCGCAATTTTATCGACGTCGGGATCGGGTCATATAACTCTATCGTCTGCGTCATTAAGGGCTGTAGAACATGGGGGGGTGGTGACATTATCGGGAGTCAGGAAGGCGTGATGATCCGCCGCGACAGTTAAGAACATAATGACGCCATCAGCTTTGATCGGGCAGGACTTGCGCCAGACCCAATTACCCCGCGCATGTTTGAGGTATCCTATTATGTATTATAAACCAGCCGAGTCCTGCCGATAATTGGGGGACGGACGGAACGGGGTAGGTTTTTTTTTTGTTCGTCTTGCTGGGGTTATTATGGTGTGGCGAAAGATAATAAATAAGACGCGGCCCGGCCTGGGGGGAGAGCGAACACTTAATATTAATGTATCGCGTGTGCCTGGATGTGGCCCTCTGTATCTGACGTCACTTCCACGTAGCGTGCCCTTTGCAGGACACTGCGAATTCAACCACTATCTTGCTCAATAGGCAAGGGTTGAAACACAAAAAGTTTCAGTGGGAAAGAAATTGTGCGGTGTGTGTGTGTGTGTTTTTTTTGCAGTGTGGAACAATTCATTACAATATTTCAAATTTTATACATGCAATGTCGCGCTTCGGAATGTAATTGTTACTTGCCTCGACAGTGACGGATGGTCAGTGTAGCTATAAAACTCGTATTTGATTATTTTTCAATTCTAGACAAACAACGTACTTATAAGTTTGTATAGTATGGTAAATTTATGCAATTACTTTTTTTCATATTCACCTAATTAGTTTTGTAGTTTTTTTCTTGCACTATCATGGATTTTCATTATTATCCATCAACTTTTTTTCATATAAACTCAATTATTGTTGTAATTACTAAAGATAGTGGCCAATTTTTATTTTTAGCTTCACTGTCTATATATATATATATATATATATATATATATATATATATATATATATATATATATATATAGATAAAATGAGATTACATTTAAAAACGACAGTGAAGCTAAAAATAAAAATTGACCACTATCTTTAGTAATTACAACAATAATTGAGTTAATATGAAAAAAAGTTGTATATATATATATATATATATATATATATATATATAGACGTATGTAAGACATTTTCGGTTAAACATGAATAAATACTACCACTACTAACTACTACTACTACAAGTTGGAGGTTTCACAATAGGCCTATTTTGAGGCCTAAGTGTCTGTAGCTATGCTACCCTCCAGCCGACTATCCAGAACTATCCAGACTACTACAAGTTTAAATCCATAAATCCATAAATTTTGTCACTAAACATTGTACATTTTTAAACATATATTAAGTGGAATCGTTAAAATATAATAGACAAATAAGTAAAGGATGATCTGCAGCGTCGCGGGATGTTTGATTGAACTAGTCTTATCCATTGCGCGTTGTTTATGCTTTAATGCCTTTATATTTTGGCAGTTTTTCGTGAACAATTCTGAATTATGTAATACATTATGTGACTATTTGGTCGTACATAGACCACCGTTGGCGTGGTCTGCGAACTACCAAATAGTCACAATGTATTCCTTCCATCGTTTTCTTAGTAACACATATACAGGTTTATCTCTTTTCCCCCAAACATAGTCAGCTTTTACTTTCCTAATACCATTAAGATTTCCAATTATCTGACATTAATTAATATCCGGATATCGAATACAGAACATTCAAAATATTCTGATATATCCGAATCAAAAATTAAAGATAATATTGGATCATGGATTCATGTTGTGTTTTATAACTGATTTATTTAATTTAAGTATTTTAATTATAAACATTAATAATATTTTTGTTTCAACACATGTTATAGAACACTCTGTATAATAGTTATTAAAAAATAATGTCAACCATCCACAAAGGTAACTTTTTCGAGCGTATAATCTGTAATTGCCTTCTTGCGCTTGCATGCGCCCAAACAAAACTGCAACTCGTTTTCGATATTTTTCAAACAATTTATCACGACATGAGAGGATCACTTAAATATCTGGGCGCTGCCGGTCGTGGCGTATTGTAGTTGCTAATGATGGCGCAGCCCCCAGGGTTTAATTTAGTGGAAATTATCGTGCGCGCCCCCCAACTTTAATCCTCATTGTGTGTCAAACATACGTATTGTGGACTGTACACATAAACATCTACAAGTAAATCCTATTAGTACATAAATAATCAGAGTTAATACCATATATAATATTGTGTTTTGTCAGTTGACGATTGGAAAGCTCGAATAAGCAAATATAACGGCCGGTTTCTCCAACGAATCTTAACTAGTTTAAAACCGTCTTAATAATAAGACGGTCTTAACGCGTTGCACCAAAGAAAAATCGGATCTTAAAACGATAAGACGGTCTTACAATGTAAGACTAAGTAAATTCTACATATGTTTGGTGCAACAGAATAAAAATTTAAGACGTGGTTATATATAAAACGAGTTTATATAAGACGAGTTTATATAAGACGAGTTTATATAAGACGAGTTTATATAAGACGAGTTTATATAAGACGAGCTTATAAAAGATGAGCTTTAAGCTTCATTGGAGAAACCGGCTGTACCAAAGATACATTTTTATTTAATTGCGCGAATAGTACCTGGAATTGCAGAACTTAGTATAGTAGTTGAGGAAAAACCTTCTAGATTTTGCTTGGTTCAAGGAAAATGACACTCGCACTTGTAGCTCGCAATGCAATTCGCAACTTGCATCATGCAACTCGCCATTCGTAATTCGCAATTCGTAATTCATAATCCGTAATTTGTAATTCGTACTTCGTACTTCGTAATTCGTAATTCGTAATTTGCAATTCGCAACTCGCAATTCTCAATTTTTAAATGTAATATTTTAACAAGAGGTCATTTTCGCTAATCCTCTGTCACATATGTTGACATATGCGCAATAAGAAATGACTTTATCAATTTTTGTTTGTTTGTGAACCATTTTTAACCGTTTTCTCAGCTTTTTTCATTTTCACATTTGGTGGCAATCCGTTAGGACGTTCTCCCGGATTTTTATTCACAAATTATACACACACAGACATTTTCCAAAAATAGTCTATTTCGACTATATTAATCATGAATTCAAAATTAGTAATTCGAAATATTTCGCGATAACAATATCTTCCTTATACAACAGAGCTGTATTCGGAAAGTAAAAATTAGTTCCCGAGTCAAGAATTATAGAATCTCATGAGATATAATCACAATATAAGTTCACATGATTATGTATAGCATCCAATGATATAAAAATCCAACTATAGACCCAACTCAGTGGCCTCCAGCGTGAGAGTGACTACTCTTTGATCGATATCTAGTCTGTAATATCTATCTAGTCTATAATCTGTTTCTGGTTTGTAATCGGTATCTAGTCTATAATCTGTCTGTGACCGATATCTAGTCTATAATCTCTTTCTAGTTTGTAATCAGTATCTAGTTTATAATCTGTATGTAGTCTGTGATTAGTATCTAGTCTGTAATATGTATCAAGTTTATAATTTGTATCTTGTCTATAATCTATCTCTAGTCTGTAATCGGTATCTAGTCTATAAATTGTATCTAGTCTACAATCTGTATCTAGTTTATAATCTGTATCTAGCCAGTGATCGGTATCTAGTCCGTAATATGTATCTAGTCTATAATCTGTATCTAGTCTATAATCGGTATCTAGTCTATAATCTGTATCAAGTGTGTGACCGGTATCCGGTCTGTTATATGTATGTAGTTTATAATCTCTTTCTAATTTGTAATCTGTATCTAGTTCGCGAATCACCTTTCTAAGTTTTTCAGAGGTTTTCTGTGAATTTAAGGTGATTAAACTCACCGAACTTTTCCATTTACCGGCAAAAATGCCTCATGGCTGACAGCTCTATAAAGATAGAAATTTCATAATTCAACTATGAAAGCATAAAACGAAAAAAATGTACAATTTTCTCAATTTAAAAATATAATGAACATGAACATTATAAACAATAATTGGGTGAAAGTACTTTAATAATAGTATTAAATTAATCTATCTATATAGATTAATTTAATAATATAAATATTCTCTATAGAATATTTGCGAAATGTTAGTTGAAAACGTGTTGTATTACGTTTTCAATTATGTAAAAGCTCAACAGGTGAAAGCGTGATTGAGCTTTCGTGTGATAAAACATCTAAAATATTTGCGGCGAAAGGATATCCGCAAACAAATTACATATAACAACAGTAATTACAAGAACGGCTCGCTTGTCGTCGTTTCGACTCCCAAAACAATTTTCCTTCTGCACACTTTATTTGCCCACACCGCCGAAATGGCCAGCGGTCGAAATCCGATACGCGATAAAGACGTTGAGTGGATCCAGCAGGAATAGTTTATATCTATTGTACTATCTATGAGTCTGTGTGTGTTCGTCCTGAAACCACCCTGTGTTGTGAGGGTGGCGCCGGGTGGAGGGGGTAAGGCCACGCCTTTGGAGGAACCGCCACTTGCGATATTGCTTCCTGCCATTCCTGCCGGCGCTCCGGGTTCCGCAGGACCTGTACACTTCCTGTCTTCCTGCTATCATTGACTGATTCTTGCCACGTTGTTGCTCTATCGCCAGTCGTCAGGAAGTAAATACCTGCATTCTAAAACTAATAATAGGCCCAGAGTGTAGTAATCACACCACGCAGGACAATTGGTGTTTATATACAATTTCACGAGTGTCCGGTTCCAATAAACTCTATATAAATAAATTTTGATACGCGCGCGTTTCAACAACTTGATTATTATATAGTGAGAACTATTCACGCATGCCAATTAATTACAATCAAGTGGTTATAGTGGTTAATCATTAATGTGACATTCAGTTTAGTAAGTTTAGGTAAGCAACATTTTTCGGATTTTATTTAGTTGGTAGATATATTGTTGTTTATTTTTTAAGATAAATGATCTCGCCGTAAATATTTATAGGATGGTATCTTCTGGCAACTGTCCAAATCGTTTCGTAACAACCACAAAGATCATATATAACTAGAATTCACACTTGTTAAAATACTATTAAATAAATATATGTGTACAAAGCACGGCGTGTAATCTGCAAGTTCATAGTTCATGCTGTCTTTACTACTGTTTGTATGTTTGAATATTATATTTTTTATAACTAAGGTGTACAGGATTGTTATATTAATGCTTGTTTATTATATTATAATGAAGTACTATATATCAGTAGTTACACACAGTACTTCTAATAATACAGTCAAAATAGAGACAATTAAATTAACTAATCGTTTTGTAACAACCAGGAAGACACACACACACACACATATTTATATATATATATATATATATATATTCAATCTTTATTTAGCCATCTACCCATTAATCGCATCTACATATTATTTGAGGTTGTTAGGAGAGAGAAAAACTCATTATAAAATAATAAATAAAACGTAGTTAAAATAAACCAATAATACATAATTTTGAAGCTAAATAAATGTTCAATATAATTATATCATCAATTAGTAGTCATTTCATAATTTCAATTTATTACGGCTTTTTAAGTACAAATTATGAAAAGGTTACGAGTCTTGAATTTTCAATTTATTGCAATTTAATTATCGAAAATAAAAAAATAAAGATCATTTTAGACACTTTCTTGATTCAAAAATTGTTCAAGAAATGAACTTATTGTCTTAGATATTGATTGGTTTACTGGATAAATTTGTATCAAATATCTTGATTAACAGTGGGACGACGATGATGCAGCTCCGTATAAAATTTGTTCTTGAAGATTAAAACGCATTTTATTTTCCATTCAATCTACAATCCAATTCAATATTGCAAACAATTTGTTATATGATACTAGACTATTCAAATGAACTCATATCTTGACTAACTTTTTGCTCAAGAAATCGTATTGTTTAAAACTAGCTTAATGCTTCGTTTTGAAGCTAAATAAGTTCCAAACAGAATTATATCAGCACTTTAATTTCAAGAAATTAGATGGTTTCAATTAACTAAGTAAATCCTAAACATAATTATCAAATGTGACTGCTATTTGTGATACATAAAAAAATCAGTTAAAACAATTGACGCACTAAAATCTCTTCTTATTTGAACACTATTATTTCTGGCATCGAGTGGCCATTCAGTTATATTACAAATAAAATATTTTATTCATACTTAGTTAGATAAAGTAATATTCATAGTTGTATGAAGTAGTAAAAATAAAAATAAAATAAAAATTTATTTATGTAAAGCACTAAACGTATTTCGTTGGCTGTAAGAACACCAACAAATGAATGAAAATGTATGTATCTTCCTCTCTGTCGCCTCTCTCATATATTTTATTATTTGAATCTCTAAAAAAGTTTGTTGATTTTTTAACGCATTCATAAAACTCTGGCGGGGGACGATATTTTATAGCGAAAACGGTGTGGTGAGAGATACGTTTAAAATGATGTATACTCAAGGAGGGCGATATAACTTTTTATTATTTTTCTTGTCGGAGGGTCGGGTTCACCCATGTAGTCCAGTGATCCTGCAAAACTAATATTTCACCTTTTTATCAGTTCCGGGACGGCACAAAGCCGTAACGGCCATAAAAAGACCACTTTCCATTGAAATATTTACTCCCCCGAAAGATCATAAACTATTTAATATTTTATTTTAATTCTTTATGGAGGACGAAATAATAGGGAGTAATATTAAACAGGATTTCTATAAAATTTGTGTCGGACAGCTCTTTATTTATTTATTAATTTTTATTTCATTATATGCCTTCTATCATAAGGTTTGCGTTTGTTTTCATTTATCCTTTATATTTGTATTTTTTTATCCATTTTGCTATCCTGTGTCAATTGATTTATTCCTTCCCATGATATATCTTTTCTTTCAGCTCTTTATACAATAATTATTCAATATATTTCAGAAATTTTACGATTGTACTTGGAGTTCTATATTAATGTACATCACTCGTAAGTTAATTTTTATTTTTTAACTTTTGGGAAAATATTTGTTTCACTTTATACCTATAAACTAAATGTGTACATTTTAGTTTATAGGTACAGGCGAAAGGACCCGGGAAGGGTCGATAGTCCAATTAAAATTGTTTATATATATATATATATATATATATATATATATATATATATATATATATATCATATATATATATATATATATATATATATATATATATATATATATATATGTATATAATTATGTTAATTGCCAGTTTCTATGTTCATTAACTCTGCATAGTAAGTTAACACCACATTTATCTATACTATGTTCAATTAATTATAAGCATATTGTACTATTGTAGATTATCCTGATGATGCTCGAAATTAAAAGAGCGAACTAAACAAAATAGTTTGATTCATCTCCTTTATTTAGTTCACATTAATTTTTTTAATCATATTATTATAGTTACACTAGTATTCTAGTCTTGATTCTTGTGGTGTTTTGGATATGTACACATCTAATAATAATCATAATAGATATATGAAGTAAGACAATTACGTGACGTTGTTTGGTACATCAATCTAAAAATAAAATTTGTAAAACAGTGCATAATGAGATGAGGGAGCTCTTCCTGTGTCATAATTGAAACGGAAGCGGCCAATAGAGCGGCAGACTCGCGTGGTCGTCTTGATAACGCGCTGATAACAGTTCCGAGAGTACCTGGCCATTTTACGTTCCCAAAAAGAGCGTTCAAAGTGCCTTCTTGCATTTTTAAGCAAATATAGTTACGGCGGTTAAATAATCTACTCGAAAAACGCGTGTTATAGTGCAGTGTGGAACGATTAATTGAGTGCAGCATGCAAATGTTGATGGGCAGTTAAATTATTTTAACAATACGGAATGTTATAGAAGTGGTTTAATTTATTAGTGTTATTGGATCTTTAATTTAATTAAAAATGAGGTAAGGTTTGAATAATACATTCATTATATCTACAGACGTTATTATTTGAAATTAAAAGTATGTATGTGATCATAGTACATTTTATTCAATACCCATCCTAGGATGTGTTTTTTTTGGTCATACAAATCCAGAATGGCAGCATCGATTTTCGATAGTTGGTTTAAAATATAATTTTATAGATTATTTCAATCAATCAATCAATTTATTACTGATAACAACTATACATTTTACATACAGGGTGGAAATTAAGTAGCGAATAAATTTAGTAATAATATATAATAAACTACTATTTTGTTGATTATTCACTTTATCAATAAATATATATTGAAAGAACTCAATTTAATTTTGTTTATTGAAATACAGGGTGGAAATAAAGTAGCGAATAAATTCAATAAAATCTTTATTTATGATTTTTTTAAACATTTCTCATCACATATTTGGATTTTTAATTTTAAATTGCCAATTTTTAATGAAAATGTCAATTATTTGAAAATTTAAAATGATTTTTATCGGTAATTTACTTATCTGACCTATATTAAAATATACATGCAAAATAATTCCTTTCAGAATCCGCAATAAAAAAATAGGGCTGTCATTTGAAAGAATTGTCTATGACATTATTCCTCATTCAAAATAGGTGGAAATAAATTCACACTTAATGAAAGTGTGAATTTATTTCCACCTATTTTGAATGAGGAATAATGTCATAGACAATTCTTTTATTTATATATATTTTAATGAAAAAATATTGGCAATTTAAAATTAAAAGTGTGCGAGCAATTTTTTTAAAAATCATAATATATATTGAAAGAACTCAATTTAATTTTATTTATTGAAAAACAGCGTGGAAATTAAGTAGCGAATAAATGTAAGAAAACCTTTATTTTCTTGAATTTATTCGCTACTTAATTTCCTCCCTGTATTTCAATAAACAAAATTAAATTGAGTTCCTTCAATATATATTTATTGATAAAGTGAATAATCAACAAAATATTAGTTTATAAATCAATTTACCGCCTAATTTATTAAGAATAGAACGTAAAATAGCATAAGCAAAAAGAAAAAAAAACGATTTAGGTTGAATATGAATAGCAGGAATACCCTTATTAAACATACATACACATACACACACATACACATACCTCCAATTAAATAGGGGTTGTTTAAAATTTTAAAAGTAAAGTGGACTATTGAGAAACTTTGGAGAAATACTATGGACATACATTAAAACCAAATTAAATTTATGTTAAGACTAACCGTAACACTAAAAGAAACTAACAGAACCAGAACAACAATTATAGTATATGGGCCAAATGAAGATGATGTAGTGAGCAACAAAGAAGCATTTTGGGAGCAACTCAGCGAAACAACCGAAACAGCCAAAGGAGAAGTTTTCGTTGCGGGTGACTTCAACAGCAGAATTGGTAAGGAAGTAAAAGATAACGACTTGACGAGAGGAAGATATGGCGAAAACATACTAAACCAAAATGGGAAGAAAATGGTAGATTACTGTAGAATGAACAACTTAGTAATAACGAACACACTATTCAAACACAAGAATATACACAAATACACAAGGGAAGTGGTAAGCAGAAACGAAAAATCTATAATAGATTACGTTTTAATAGAAAAAGGAAAAAGGAGCAAAATAATAGATACAAGGGTAAAGAGAAGCTACGAAATTTGAAGTGACCACTATCTAGTTGTGACGACAATTAAGGAAGTCTACCAAGACAGTGACAGAAGGATCCAGCGACCAAATTTAGCAATAAACTACAACAAGATAAGATCATACAAACTTAGAGAAAAAGAAACAGCAATACAATATATGGAGAAAATGGAGATGAAGATGAAGTGACCAACGATAGAGAAGAAGTAGAAGAAATGTGGAATAACCTAAAGAAAAATATGCTTTAGACAGCAAAAGAGACATGTGGCACGAAGAAAAGCACAAACAAGAAACAACAGACAGCCTGGTGGTCGGAGGACATACGAGAGAAAACAAAAGAAAAGAAAAAAGCATGGCAAAGATACCTAAATGACAAAAATAGCGAAAACTACAAAAAATACAGAGACAAGAGAAAAATAGTAAAAAACGAGGTTAGAATAGCAAAAACCAGGGAATGGGAAAAGTTCGGAGAGACAATGGGAAAAAACGCAAGGGAAAATATAAAACCCTAAAAGATTGCAGAAAAGAAAAAGGACAAGAACTGAGATACATACAAGACAAACAAGGAAGAATGCTGAAGGAAAACGAAGAAATATTAGAAAGATGGAAAGAATATTTTGAAGAATTAGTAACCTCAAATAACGAAAAAGAACAAAAGACAAGAATTAGAGGCAAGAACAACACAGAAGCAGATACAGAGAGTATCAAGGAACAAGAACTACTAGAAATAATAAGGGAATTAAAAATAGGAAAAGCACCAGGGCTAGACCAGATTACAGCGGAAATGATCAAGCACCTGCGTCCGGTAGGTAAAGAAAAACTACGAAAACTACTGAACAGCATATGGAGCATAAATACCATACCAAATGACTGGCAAACAGCACTAATCGTACCGATACATAAGAAAGGGAATAAGACGAAATGCTAAAATTATAGAGGTATAACACTAATAAGTATAGGGATGAAAATATTAGAAAAGACAATAAACAAGAGAATAATAGCAAGAATACACCAGACACTAGAAGAATCGCAATGCAGTTTTAGGAAAGGAAGATTCACACAGGACAACATCTTCACAATAAAAAAAATCACAGAAAAAAGAACTACAAATAATAAAAACACATATTTAGGACACATAGACCTAGAAAAGGCGTTCGACATGATCCCAAGAAATAAATTATGGAAAATCCTGGTAGAAAGATAGTCGGTCGAATTAATACAAAACATATATAACAACAACACCTATACAATAATACACAAGGGACAAACATCAAGAACATTTAAGTCAACCACTGGACTCAGACAAGTAGGCTCAGTCCTACGTTAATTATCATATACATTGATGAAATAATGAAGAGTATGAAATCAGAAATCAAAAAAGCAAATATAAGGTACAAAAACATGCAAGTTGTAAAAATAAGGAAATAAAATAAGGAGCATTCGCTGATGATGTCGTAGTGATAGCAGAAAATGAAGCTAATCTGCAGCACAACCTGAGTGTATGGAACAGACATCTAGAAAAGTATAATATGAAAATGAATTATAACAAAACAAAAGTGATGGTAATAGGAAACCGGAAAGAACAAATAAATATAAAGATAGAACAACACAAAATAGAGCAAGTAGAACAATTCAAATACCTAGGAGTAGCACTGACAGAAGACGGAAAAATGGAAGGCGAACTTAGTAACAGAATAAACAACACAGTTAAAACATACCACACATTGTGCAATATACTGACTAACAAAGAAGAGATCAGCAGAAGAACAAAAATAAATATATACAAGAGCATATATTGACCTATACTGACATATGGGAGTGAGACGTGGAAACTAACGAAGAGGGACAAAAGTAGAATACATGCAATGGAAATGAAATATCTCAGAGGAGTAAAACAAGTTATGAGAAGAGACAGACTAAGAAATGATGACATCAGAGAAGAATTGGGAATTGAAGCTATAGAAAAGTATATAGAAAAAAAACAACTAAACTGGTGGGGACATTTAATTAGGATGGACAATAAGAATTAAAAAAAAACAAGTATGGGAAGCAAGAACTGGAAATAAAAGAAGAAGAGGTAGACCAAGAAAAAAGTGGAACATCAGAATAGAGGAAATAATAATCAAGAAAGGAAAGACAGTTATACAAGCAAGAGAACTGGCGAAGAACAGAAAAGAGTGGAAAGAATTTACAAATGTATAAACAACAACAATAATTGTAAAGTGTAATGTTAAGTAATGTAAATGTAATAGCCTACACTGAAAGGTAAAAGGCAACTAGATAATATATATATATATATATATATATATATATATATATATATATATATTCCTCATATGCCTGTTATGTTCTTCTTTGTAGATATAGTTTTCAAGCTTCTTTTTCTTTGCGACTTGTGCTTTTATTTGTTCGTCCAACCACAAGTTTTATAATACGAAATTTATAGAATAAATAAAAGGATTGTTACTTTATTTTTTATCACACCTTACTTACACTACTAGTTTCGATAACTGATTTCTTTTTCCAATGTTTAAAAAATACTAAATGTGTAAAATTTATTAATGAATTGTAAATAAATTATATTAGCCGCAACTAATACAAATAATAATTTCTAAATCGTACAATTGTGTATAACAAGCGCTAGATGTAAATATTGTCATTTTATTTGCAGGAAAAAGTGTGCTCTTCGGCGCAAAATGTACGAAAGTTCGTGCTCATATCAAGGCGCCCTAGAACTGAAACGAAGCACCGCTGGTGGCGGCGCAGCCACCACATGCCCATTAGGAATAAAAAGCGAGGAATTCACATCCGACTGGCCTGCATATCGGTTTTGCAACCCCAGCACATTCGAGCAACTCAAGCAGAGCGTAGAGAAAGCAAAAGCAGCCCTGCAGGTGAATAAAAGGACGACACATTTTAAATTGTAACTAATTCTCCTCATTTTCAATGTTTCAGGATAGAAGCGGATTTCTGGGAGCAGGAAGCGCGTTTAGTGATCTCTATAGCGGAGTTTCGAGTACAGGAAGGACACAGGATTCCATTCAGGACTCTAACCGACTCCGGGATACAAGCGACGCAGATCTGAAACGAACGTCCTCCCAAGGTGAGTCATTATAGCAATGTCATTTCAAATAAATTAAATTATCACCCTGCTCCCAGCTCAATTTCGCGTAGTGAATTATTATACTAATAACTTCCAGCGCTGTGCGCGGATGCGATTAAATTATCTTTTTTTATGCTTTAAGAAAAGAACCTGCAGGTGACGCGGTGGCCGTCATTTCCGGGTATCCCGGAGCGTTCCGGGTGGCGCTTCCCTCCGCCGCGTCGCCTCGCGCCCAAATAAATCATTAATTTTGAAAGGCCTTTATTATCCTTTTATGTGTGCGCTTTTTTTATTTTTCTAAAACCCGCCCCCCTGCCCCGAAGAACTTTTACAATGTCTCCGCGCCTTTGTGGCTCGCTTTTTGTTTCCTTTGAATTTATAATTCGGCTCGTCGAGGGACGACGATGTGGCGGTCGACTCGGAATGGGGGGGGGGCGGTGGTTTCTTTATTTTCTTTCTGTTCGCGGTCCATTGTTGCCGCGGCTGTTTTTCTTTTTCTCCCTTCTCAACCACTTCACGTTATCCTAATTATTTCGATGTGTATTGTTCTGCGCGATTTTTCATTCATAAATTTAGGTGATTGTTACGAAAATAGGGGACTGGGGACTTTGTATGTTAGCGAATGTTAGCGAAATTATACGATTAGTTAACAGTAACCATGTCGTAATTAAAGCAGAGTAAATTACAAAATATAAATAATTAGAAGGCTGACAAATTACGGTTTGGAAGATTTTAACTAGCTAGAACATTATAGTATGCATCGAAGACCTGATGATACTGGGAGCCCGACACAAATATCACAATAAGCGCGGTAGTGGTAAGGTAGCTGTAAGCAATATTTTGCATGGCATAAAAATTCAGATGTTTAGTATTGGGCAGTAATCCTATGCGATAATTATGGTAGAGATAATTACCCATGTTCTGTCATAGTTTTACTGCGCTGCTGTAAACGCATTTTTAAATATTTGTACAATTTCGCGTACCGCTATCACGCTTATTGTGAATGGACCATAACACTTATGTGGGCACCAGGACATCAGGGAATCAAAGGCAAAAAAGGCAAGTGAATTAAAATTCATTGGCCCCGAACCAACCTGAAGGATACCATATAAGATCGAGGAAGCAAGGATTAGCTTGAAAAAGCATCAAAGAAACTGCCACCGCCAATACTGGGAAGCCCAAACAGGAATTAAACACTCGAAGAGGCTCATAAAGGCTCCCAGTACAGAAACGACGGAAGAAATAATAAAATTAAATAGGTATTAATTAAGAAATGTCGTAGGACTTCTAAAACAGGACACTACATTAAACAAACACCTGCACACTCTGGGGATAGACAAATCACCAACGTGCAGAGTATGTGGGGAAGTAGAAGAAACCCCACTACATGTAATCACTAGCTGCGAAGCATTTATCGCATGCAGGGTCAACACGAATTAACCTAAAAGAGCCCTCATTATAAAGTCTTGATAGCCCGCGCATTCATGAGATTTCAATCGGAAAATAGTTATTCTTTATTTTCGTTTTAGTATTAAATTATATACCTTAATTATCATTTTGGTTCCTACAATGTAGAATACCTTGAATATTGTTGTATTCAACATCACAACTATTTCCAAAATTTCTTTTGAAACTCTCCCGAATTCCTTGAAAGTAGAAAGTTACTTTCAAGGAATTCCTGAGAGTTTCAAAAGAAACTACTTTTTCTTTTTAGTATTCTTTTTTTATTTTAATTTAAGCAGTTGATACATCGGAAAGTCGTAGTAAAAAATTATATATTCAGATTGTTCCAAAAACAAGTTATTTAAAAAAAACAAGTTATTTTAAAGAAAATCCATGCGCAGTTTTAGAAACTTTTTGAATTTTGATGTGTGATTAAGCGTAACAATAATTAACAAAGAAAAAAATATTTTTTAATTTGAAAATATTTGTGTCTTTATTAATTATAATTACGGTTATTCGCACATCAAAATTGAAAAGTTTCTAAAACTGCGCATGAATTTTCTTTAATATAAAATTTAGTGATTAAAAGCAAACATATGGATAGGCAAAGTAAGTGTTATGGTGGCAAATGCTACCGGCAGGGCCGAAATTGATTTTAATAATTTTTATTTAATTAAAACATTAAAATTAATGAATTTGTCTTAGCATTTTTCTGGTTTTCTTTGTTTTTGATAGTCTGTATATAGAACCATACAATGTCTTGTGGCAACGGACGATTTAATTCAGGCATAATTTATACACATCCTTGTGTGCACCGGACTATCGAATTTTCATTTCATATAAGAGTGTTTTTTAATAAACAATCGCTAGTTATTAGTTGATAGTTAATGTTAGGTTTCATATCTAGAGAACTAAACTAGAACTATCGGAATCTACATTCGATGATGAATGTATTTGATAGTAACCATCACTAATATTTATACCATTCTTTAGCTAGCGAATATAATTTAAATATTTTCTAAATTTTGATTGTACTGCATGGAATTCCTGTATATTTTACATATTTACTATAGGAAATGTGACAAACCCGTAAAAATCTGCAGGTGCATAACATAATACGCGGCATCCTCCCTCAATGTAAGATGGTGAGGGAGATGCGTTACCATAGAGACGCCGGGCTCGTCCCGATTGGCGGCGCGGCGTATCTCTCTCCGATGCCGCCGCGACGCCTGGTTTCATCTCCCTCATTCGACGCTCGTCGCCATTGCTCGTGCCGATCGCGGATTACTGATTGCGATAGCAAGGGCGGCGGAAAAGCTGAAGAAATATTCCATGAAATCTGAAAACATTAAATTACGTTATGAAATAGACTATAATCTATAATATAAAAATTATAATGCGTTTTTTTACTATATTAGATATATAATACGTAATATAATATAGGAAATACAATAAATATTATTGAATTATGATTGATATATTGTATTTATATTATAGACTATAATTTTATTTTAAGGTAATTAAATATATATTATATGGATTTCATGAAATGTTCTTTCAGTTTGAAATCAGAGGGAAGAATATATAAAGGGAAGGTATTTCGTTTGCATGACCATGGGAATCTCGGTTATCTTAGAGATATCGCGCTTTAACTAATTAATTTAATTAGTTTGTCCTAAGGCAAAATGCTGATTGATAATGTGTTAATAACTTTGACCTATCATTCATAAATATGTACAATGTTGCACAAGTCTGTAAGTTAATAAATTGTTGAACGAAAAAAACTTATTAAATTATAATGTATATAAGTTTATCTATAATTTTTATGTAGTAGCTACTACATAAAATTTATAGATAAAATATATTTTTTAGTACCGTGACTGTTCTCACTCTAGCACGTTTCTCATTCCCACGACAAAAACCAACATGCTTTTAAAAGCTCCTCTAACGCATATGGCAAAAAATACAAATCAGTTTTATAACGATATATTCCATGATAGTATTCAAATTATATTATAATTATTAACAGAGATAGACTTGCTAGTCTATATATTCTTTATATCTATATATTAGTTTGAATTAAAATAAAGCTATTGTTGTCCCGTAATTAGACTATGTCTGTTGGATAATAAATTTATTAATTATTTAATTATTTATGATTACAAAATAAGAATATCTACTTAAAATTTCGTTCTTATATTTATTTCGACACAATTAACAATATTGAGGGAAATAATCCTCTGAAAATAACTTTATTATTTTATTTATGATTTATTATTTTATGTTACCACCTTTAAGGTCGTTTTAGACAAGACAATTGCTTGACTCAAAAGTTAGTCAAGATGCGAGACAATCTAAATTGTCTTGTATCATACAGCAAATTATTTGAAATATTGAATTGGATGGTAGATCGAATGGAAAATATAACGCGTTCTATTTATCAAGGACAAATTGTATGGGAGGAGAATATATGAATTCATTTCTTGAACAACTTTTGAGCTAAGAAATTGTCTTGTATAAAACGACCTTTATAGACCTGTGCTAAGAAATTTACATGATCTAGTTTCTTAAGCGAAAATCATACGAATTCATCTTTTCTTTCTCGGTCTGTTTAAATCTAACAATGATATGTGAAAGTTATTTTTATACAGATTATTGGTCAGCATAAAATCGTAACGAACATATATTTTATATGTGTCGTCGATCTGCTTTAGTCAGTAATAACACTGCGTTTAAGACAAACACTAATAAAATCTGATTACCATGATATTATTGAATAGCTTATACTTAGTACTTTTAATTTTAATGTAACTTTATTACGTGTACTTGAATATACAGAAAAAGGTTGAAAAGTGGAGGAGCGTACAAATTGTAAAACGTGCAAGCGATAAAACCTACGAAAGTTAAAAATCGTTCAAGCTGAGAGTTGGGGGGAATGTAGAGATATGCAGTACGAACACGTAACTCACAGAGCTTTTTATAATGATTTTTTTTATTATTAAAGAATTTCTGGTACATCTAATCAGTTCACGTGCCATCTAATTATCTTTCAAATTACATTTTTTAACTATTATTTTATGCTACTGTGTATGCATTCGGAAAGGACATAAAGGCGCAAAATAGAAAAAATCTAATGCACATTACTTTATCATACATACTATGATAATTAATAGAATTTTTTTTTAATAACTTACTTTAAAGAAATAAAATATTTCATTTATTCAATTTTCCATTATAGTGTATTTATTTAATAGCAAATGAGACCAAAATTCGCGTAGAACATAAAATCAAATCAAAACAGTTCTCCCATGACCCCGAGGGACGCTCTATAATCGTAACAAATAAAAATTTAGTCACGGTTTATTATTTTTGCAAGCGTCGTAATTGATTGTGACGGGTCGACAGTATCAGATATCGAGAGGGTGGATGTGTACGCAACGCACTGATATCCGCGGGGTTGATAGCCTAGGGGTGGCGGTGGTGCCACGGTATTGTGACCGCCACGCCCCGCTGGTTACATCTAATTGATATATCGCTCACATCTCGCTCGTGAGAAATAAACGTAAAAATTTCTACCGATACACGCAAACCCTATTTTATTCACATAGCAGATTTGTCAATAGATAATTATATTCAATAGAAATAATCTGTAATCTAATTATTCAATTATATTTTCCAGATGTAATTAAAGTACGAATTTATCTGCATTTGAGTATTTTTGAATTTTAATTCTGTAAAAATTAAGAAATTTTTACTGAATTAAATTTCAAAAATACTCAAATGCATATAAATTCGTACTTTAATTACATATAGAATATTATATTACATAAAAAACAAATATTCATGTAGAATATAAATCTCTTTCTTAGTAAATATTGTCTGATTTACCTTTTTCGCGAATATTTCTTGGTTTTAAGGAATCAAGATTATGTTGTTCAATAATTCACCGCGGACGATACGGCTATAATTGCAGACAGCTGGCCTACAACGTTTGATACACCAAATAATAGCACAAGGTGATGCACTTGATCTAAAAATAAATATGGCCAAAACGGAAACAATGGTTATCAGTAGAACACCAGATATCCAAGCCAATTTGCAAGTATACAATAAGCAAATAGAGCAGGTCGCTAAATTTAAATACTTGGGCAGCTGGATCACCGAAGACCTGGATCCTGATCTGAAAATAAGAACACGCATCGAAATAGCCAGAACAACGTTTCTTAAGATGAGAAAAGTATTTTGTGAGAGAAGCCTAAACCTGAAATTAAGATACCGGTTCGTTAAGTGCTACATTC
Organism: Lordithon lunulatus; assembly: GCA_963942505.1. Lineage (NCBI taxonomy): Eukaryota > Metazoa > Arthropoda > Insecta > Coleoptera > Staphylinidae > Lordithon > Lordithon lunulatus. The sequence goes on from OZ012666.1 coordinate 61,869,606, forward strand.
ACTCGGTACTGTTGTATAGTGTTGAGGCTTGGACGTTGAAGATCAATACTATGAACAGAATAGAAGCGTTTGAGATTGCATCTTTCGAAGAATGCAGAGAATATCTTGGGTGGAGCATATCACGAATAATGAGGTTCTTAGACGAAAGTACAGAGACAGAGAGCTATTGGCTACTGTGAAGACAGCGTACCTAGGTCATATCTTCAGAAGTACAAAATATAGCCTTCTAAAATTAATAATGGAGGGCAAGATAGATTGTCGCCGTGGTCCAGGACGAATTAAATGCTCCTGGTTAAAGAACATAAGGGACTGGACTGGACTGGTCTGGACTCTCACTCATTGTTCAGAGCGTCACAAGACCGTGCGGAATTTGCCATGATTGTTGCCAACCTTCAGTAATGGAGAAGGCACCTAAAGAAGAAGAAGAGGTTTTTTGTGAAGTTAAGGTAAATACCGGATGATTATACTCAAAGGAGTGTACTCCTCCCTTTACGCGTGGAAAATCCCGCGGGGAGATAGCTATAAGGATAGAAGTTTTTAAACAAGTTAGATTAATGACGTAAAATATAAAAAAGTTACACTAACACATAGCAGAAGGACCTGAAGGTCGATAGCCAGTTATTAATGTAACTACTACTACTACTACAACTCCTAATTAACTCGAATCTAGAATTAGTTCACATATATCTCTATATAAATAGAAGTAATAAATAATGATTTTTAAAAGGGATGACAGTGCCACATTTTGGTGTGGCATCAAACACTTAGATCGCGACGGGGCACCGCTCTCTCCGGGGGTGTTCGACGAGCGTCCTTTTAGCGCCCTTTTATCATGACTCCGCCAGTTCGCACCCTCCCCCAGGGCGTTTGGCGCTAATGTAAATAAAAAAGGCGCGAATTATGCGTTCACCGGGTGTAATTACCATCGCCGCATCGCCCGGATGCTCCCTACGACTTCTCGCGCGATAACGACGAGGACAAAAAGCGCCGAAATAAAAAAGCGGAATCAAATTTTTCAATTATCACTTTTTATTGTTTCTATGCCGTGGGGGGGTGCGCGCTTATTTTTTTAACCGCCGTCACAGCCAGACCATATATTACACGATGGTATCAGCATTAAAATGAAAAACAATCACAGCGGTGAACTATGATAGCAATTAAGCTCTCGGATCCCAACATGGCGGCAGGAAGCGGGGCATCAATCACCGGCACACGTCAATTAGGGTCCGGAAGCACGTCACTATCAATTTGGCCGCGCGATCGCATAACCAATATTGATTTTGCCGGGCAGGGGGTGGTAAAAATGATCGCGCACGCCGCTGTTCACTTAACAATCGTTTTTAATTGTATTGTTTGGTTTAGCGGTTGTTAAGTCAGTCGCGTGGGAATTGAGATGGGACTTACGCCCTAATTCGTTAAATGGCCTGAAACATATGCTCTTTCGGCCACCCCATACATATATTTATATGCTGTCTATACATCGGGGGTAGGACCTGTCAACGTGCATTTATTACTCATAATATCTACATGTTCATCTGCTCATGTATAATATTATTTTGGTGATTATTAATATCTGATTGTGTCGGTTGTGATTTAAATAGATTGTTTTGCATTGCAGTGAATTTATAAATACAAATGGAATTTGTAAATTGTAAATTACCATCTAAAAATCAATTCGAAATACTATACCACTATACTATTTATTATAAATAAGTAATATCGATAAAACTCATAATATCTACATGTTCATCTGCTCAGGTATAATATTATTTTGGTGATTATTAATATCTGATTGTGTCGGTTGTGATTCAAATAGATTGTTTTGCATTGCAGTGAATTTATAAATTGTAAATTACCATGTAAAAATCAATTCGAAATACTATATTTATTATAAATAAGTAATATCGAATAAAAAATATCGATAATCTGGAAACTATGGGACTTTGAGAGTTGAAAAGTAATAGTAAGAAGTTTTTATTTTACTGTAATGAGAGTTTATTTTATTATTTATTTAATCGAATACCTATCTACCATATTATTGGTGTAAGGCTTTAATTTATACATTTTAATTTATATATTATTTACATTATATAAATTTCTACATTTCTGTCTCCACCTTTACTTTCGTCCGGGCGAGAAATAGAAGATAGGAATGGTAGAACACTACTTTTACAGCGATATAATTTAATATCGTTTAGTTTCAAAAACGATATTAAATTATATCGCTGTAAAAAGTAGTATAATTCCTCAGTTAAGCTCTCTACAAAAATAAATGCCATAGAGATGAGATTTCTAAGAAAAATAGAAGACAAGACAAGATGGACAAAATAAAAAAGGAAACATATAGACAAAACCTCCGAATATAACCAGTAAACGACCGTTTAGATGGTTAGGACACATATACCGGATGCCAAAAGAAAGACACCACTATTCAAGATAATTTGCCACACTTTACTGTACATAAATGTTATAAACAGTGGCAAAATAACCCTTCTATTTGATAGTTATACCTATCCGAAGCTCTATCTAGCTTAAAAAAACACCCTTTCATATCCAAATCTCGTATCACACGTGATATATAAATATTTTGCATATAACAATCATAAACTCTGCAATCGCAACAAGATAGTCGTTCGTAACAAGCGTTCTGCAGGAACCCCTCTTCGTTGATTAATAGACTGCGAGCCGCCCATTTAGCAGTTGCTAAGTCGGGGGGTTGAATAATCAGATAAAGACCGCGGGGGTTTGTTATATCACACCCGGACCAAGAAGACCAGGCGTTTATTCAATTATTATCCTATATGGCTGAGGCTCTAGCACATTTTCTAATTTAATTATATTAGGAAATTTATACATACATTTTATAAACGTGCCATAATTTAATGGACTAATAATATTTCGATTAATATCAATTACGGAAAACTGAATTGATCGGAGAATATATAAGGCGACTTGTGAGGTCGCATAAAAAGTGTATTATTATAAAATCATTAGGAAAAGTTTGTCAGAAAAAGGTGACAAGCAAATAATAAAGTGAAATATTTTTTAGGTGACAAATTTGGGAATGATATTTGGCACTTTATTTACATAATTACTTGGATGTTATTGATTATGAGTAGGAATGTAATATTATACAATTTCATTAATATAAGCATTTTATAAAAAAATTCCCTATAAAAACGAAGACAATGTTTTGAAACTAACTAACCTGTCGGTGTAAAAGTGGAATAATTTTTTAAAAATTTTTGAACTTAATCTAATGATTATCTCAGTCATCAACTATATTTTATCATTTATGCACATTACTCCATCTATACACTAACACATACTGACTATGAACAGACAAACCCACCCATGGATTAATAGACCCAAATACCAGACTCGAACCTCTGCGCCACGACCGCCCCAAAAGTAGGGATTGGGCGTTCGAATCCCACCGAGGGAGGAATTATTTAAGTTTTTTTATTCAATATTTAATTAGAGTATTAAGTGATTTGATTGAATATAAATGTTTTAATTAAAGTTATAATTGATTTTCTTAAACAGTTTTTTAATTTTTTGAAAATTGATTTATCATACCCCGTCGAACGACGGGAAATTCACATAGTTTTTAATATACACATAGTGAGTCCGTTTAGTGCTCTGCGTATACAAAATATTCAAACTATTCAACAATATTTGGTATATAAGTTCATACCTATTATAAATATTTTCGTAAAAATGTATCATATGTTTTTCAAATTTAATTTTCAATACAAAAACTTGTGCGAAAGAAATATTACACTCATTATAAATTTAGAAAACTTTAAAATATTAGATTGCAAAGGTGACTACTTGGTGATAATTAATTTTAAATTATCAAAGTCATATATATATATATATATATATATATATATATGGCCTTCCAGGAATACAACTTGTCCGAAAGAAATATTACACTCATTATAAATTTAGAAAATTTTAAAATATTAGATGTTTAAGGTGACTACTTGGTGATAATTAATTTTAAATGATCAAAGTTATATATATATATATATATATATATATATATATATATATATATATCTATATATATATATGGCCTTCCAGGAATATGGATAAGAACAACAATCTTTAAATCCGGTAGTCTAATAACTCATTACATAACTCACCAAATGCCCTACTCCGCCACAAACATATTCCGAATTAAGCCCTGGGCCTAGACGGAAACGGGGGCCCTAGAAAAATCGAACAACAAAAACTGTATGCCTTTCAACAACTTTTTGGGAATCTATCCGAAGATAGTAGACAATTCCCCTGTTCTAACATAGTAGCTAACCATCAGTCATCAAAATTAAAAGCTTTAAAATAATTTAGAATAAGTATTGTTTGATATAATTATAAATATTTTCTAATCATTATTGTGTTACTACTGTTACTATTATAATATCTTTCAAAACCATTGTTCATAGACATCGGTGGAAACATTAGATAGGTATGTTTGCACTAATTTTTTTGAAAAAAAAATTGAGCTCCCTCCAAAACTTGTTTTTCTGTTTGTACTACTGGATAAAACTATTATTTTGGGGAAATAAGTATGTTTATTTAATTCAGTATATAGTGTAGTAGGGCACAGTAAAGAGGTCTTGCCCAGGGCCCCCAAAAAAGCTAGTTACGGCCCTGATATATACATACATACATACATACATACATACATACATACATACATACATACATACATACATACATACATACATACATACATACATTCATACATAAAGGCACAGTAACTAATATTATCTTCTAAAAAATTTTACTGTCACCGGTTTTTTCTTCAATCATCCATTTAAATTTTCACAACACATAAGCTAGACTCGTAACTAGTAATTTTCATGAAAAACATTTGTTCTAGGAAATGAAAAGTCAGGCCACACACATTTGTCTCCAAAATCATACAACAGCATCTCCGAGAGCTTAAGTCGAACAAAATGTGGTGAGTTTACTACAATAATATTTATTTAAACCGAAAGATAAAAACCTGTTTAAAGATGAAAAGAAACTATCAACCACAACAATTGCTAATATATCTTTTTTTTTAAAGAAAAATGGTTAATATTATTAGTTATTTAGACCCCAAAATATAGAAATATGCGACAAATTCTTATAAAATAACAAACTGATATAATTAATAATAGCTGTTGTATAAATTGTTTAAATCATAACTGTCGATACACGAATATAATTTCATAACAGGCGAGTTTGTGTATATCGCAAACAATGCCGAGCAGCGACTAGCATCTTGCATAGTCGTAGATTTCCCTAACTATGACTAATACCCTGTATTTCCGGACTGAAATGGTGGAGCCACACGTCCCGGCCGTTTCCGGGTACCCGGGACCCCTTCCAGTTATTGCACTTCTTCGCAACAAACTGGGGGATATATATGCAAATATTTATGACCCAGCTACTAACTTTATCATTTCAGATGACTCCCAAATTAACTATAGTTTGCCAGTATTTTACCCCCCGCCCCCCTCATTTCGGGGTTTTATTGCGATGCGGTAATAAATAAATATCTCTATATGAAATAACTGTTTCTACTGACTATCCCTTATATTATTCACTTGGAAATAAAAATAAGGATGATTTTATTACATACATACATAACTTGATGGTTTTATTGCTTCTTGGTTTATTTAATATTCTTGGCGATCTCATTGTTTTATATCTTGTTTGTTTTATCAGTATTAATCCTGTAGATAGATAGTTACTGCAAAATACTAATTACACTAGTAAATCAATTTAATATATATAGAATTAATAATACAACAGTTACTAAACATGATTTACACCACACTGTGGTATAGGCCAGCGGATATATACTAAACATGATTTACTTAAAAGGGATACATTCTAACAAGTAAAAATATTGTTTTAATTTTTGAAGTCTGATGAAATTTCATGTTTTTTTAGCCAGTTTCAACTCTGTAGTGTATTTCAAAAGTTAGAGAGATTTTTGGCGGTTATGTAAAAGTATATACCGTAATACAGCATTGATGAATCATTACCTATGTAGAAATACGTCTGTCAACGTCATTGCGTTTGCGGTGTTGAGCTACCGATGGTATATACTTCTATGTTAACTGATTGTTAGAAATACTAAAAATAAGAGGCTAATTCGTAGAAAACAATAATTGTATAACGTCGATATTGATAATTTATAGATATATAAGAGCATCGTTAAAATATCTTATCTTTGGAATAATGGTTTCTATGCTCTATGGAAGAAACTCCTGCGATGAATTTTATCACTCGTTTTTGTATATTAAAAATTCTTTTAATTTGGCTGCTAGGTACCCATGAATAAACCATATGCCAGTAAGCTCTGAAATATATCATTATACACTAGCCCTAATACCTCTAGACTACATGTAGATTTCAAGTTTTTTATTAAGTAATATGCCGAAATTAGTTTGCTAGATAGGTAATCAATATGATCCAGCCATGTTAATTTGTGGTCAAGAAAAATGTCCAGAAATTGTATCTATAGAACTTATATTGATTTTTACAGATCATTCGGGATGTTTTTCTACACATACCAATTCTTCAGGGGGTCCTTTGAAATTTATAAGTGCAAAACGGGGTCGCGGACCGAATAGTTTGAGTTACACTAGTATAGACTACACCAAATTTATTTCAAAACACCTAAATTTCGATATGGTTTTCAAAAATACTACTATATTTATAACCATCAGACCAAAGGCTTCTCCAATGGCAAATGGAGAAGCTCAGATGAGTATTTATCTTAACTTCACAGAAAACCTGTGAAAAACTGACCGATAATACACGAAATTTCGCCCACAACGGGGTTTGAACTATAGCTCCTCAATGCTCAAATAAATTAGGACATTTTGTAAAATGAATTTTCATGACCTAGCTCAGTGGCCGAGTGGTTAGAGGCGTCGTCCGTCTCGTACTGAGCATTGGGGAGCCTTAGTTCGATCCCCAGAGAGGAGCGAATTTTCGCGAATCACCTTTCATAACTATGAAAGGTGATTCGCGTGATTGAAAAACTTTTCAGAGATTTTCTGTGAAGTTAATGCAAATGCCGGGTGATTAAACTCCTCTAAGCTTCTTACTTGATCTCACGGCTGACAGCCTATAAAGATAGAAGTTTTTTTCTTAATTTCCATGAAATGCATTATTATCTTTATAAAACAAATTAGAAAGTGTACTAGTCGAGATAACATATAGATAAAGAAGATGCAAAATGTATATGTGTTGAGCATTTATGTGGGGCATTTTATTGTAGCTTCGTATTCAAAGAATACCTCTGAAAACGATGGAATGTGATTTGCGAAATTTCACCCACAATGGGGTTAGAACAGTTCCCCAATGTTTTAAAATAAATTAGGATATTTTGGTAATTTGATTTTTTTTTTATAAAACAAGCTAGAACGTGTACTAATCAAACAAATAAATAGATAAAAATGTCTCAATCACGAAACATACATTTGTTGAGTATATATCGACGGTGTAGTGCGAGATGGCTCTTCTTGCCCTACTCCGTCGATATATACTCAACACATGTATGTTTCATGATTGAGACATCTGATTTATTTTTACAAAAAGAACCAAACTGATTGAAAGGACTTAATACTAAAATTTCACTTTTAACTATTGAGATATAAAGAATTGAGAGGGGGCTACATATTGGTAATTTTAGTTTTACTTATTAAGTCCTTTAAATCAGTTTGGCCCTTTGGTAAAAATAGCAGATTGGCTCTTCTTGCGCTACACCGTCGATATATGTGGGGTATTTTATAGTAGTTTAGTATTTTTATCTTTTACATGCAGACAGTAGATGACACCTCTGTGCATTTAACGCCGCCGATTGTAATCTAAAATAGAAAATCGCACAAAGCAGTTAGTAATCCTGCTGCAGCAGGACTGCGCTCTATTGTCGTGCGCTTAGTCCGTTGTCTCATAGAGGGCGATGAACCTGCGGCGTTCAATAAATACAATAGCAGTAGCCATAGAGGGAGACAGTGCAGCGTTCCACAAGCAGGAAAAAGTTAAAAGCTCGATTGTCCTCGCACGTTCATTCAACTTTAATATAATATAACAAGTTTCTTATATTATTAGAAAGAGAATAATGTTGATTATTTTTTTAAATAGATGATTAAACATATTAAATAATGATAATTTATCATCCTGAATATTTACAGTATATAAAGCTAAAGAGAATTTCAAGCCCTTACCGTTTTCCCGGAAAATGGCAAAAAATATATAAAAAATGTGATTTTATACCGTGAAAAGGCTTCACGGTTATTTGGCCGTAACTGTTTTCTTTTTAAAGCTTGAAGAATGATTCAAAATAGCAAAGTTATCGAGAATTTCAAGCCCGAGAAACGGCTGTTTGTCTTAGGGTTTTCCCGGAAAATGGCAAAAATTGTGTCAAAACTTATATAGTGATTTTGATTCTATATGCCCTACGAAACAGTATAAGATCAGTCTATTGTATTGAAAATTTATTATTGACCTCGCACGTTCATTCAACTATAACATAAAAAGTTTCTAAAGGATAAATAGAATGATTTTTTTTACTTTGTTTTTAACACACAATATATATATATATATATATATATATATATATATATATATATATATATGTATATATATATATATATATATATATATATATATATATATATATAAATATATATATATATATATATATATATATAAATAATAATTCGAAGGTATGCTGTTTATTGTTGTACGTGTATTCATTGCTCTAAAAGACACCTTACACGGTCAATAATACTGTTAATCCTTGTACTGTCAGTATTTGCTTCAATCCTCCTTTTATATTTATCAAGTAATCAATAATCCGGATAAACATCAGTATTCTCTTCATTTCATCGTTACTATACCTTACACGCTAAGTAATACTGTCAATATTTTAGAATAATGAACATTTTAAATATATTATTGTACATAATACTGTCATTATTCTAAAATATTGACAGTATTATTGACCGTGTAAGGTGCCTTAATAATCTTTAAATAGAGCCATATTTTAAAATAGGTATCTAAAAAAATTTCTTTTTTAATTCTTGTATTTTATTACTTTCCACATCACTAAGGATATAAGGATAATATTGTTTTTCGCGAAATATACTATTTTTTGGAAAATGTCTGTGTACTGTACTGTGTACTCTGTATGTATGTATGTATGTATGTATGCGTGTATGTGTGTATGTATGTGTGTATGTATGTATGTATGTATGTATGTATGTATGTATGTATGTATGGCTATGAACACCATTCCGGGAAAACCGAATTGGACGATATTGTGAAAATTTCAAAGAAACATTGTGAGTGTAACATTTCATTCTAAAATCATTTTGTGAAAAATCAGAAATGCGGAAATCACGTGAAAATGTGAATAATGTCAAGAAATGTGGAAATATATAAGAAAATGTGAACAAATGTGAGAAGTGAAAAGTGTTAAAATATGGTAAATATGGTAAAATATATCAAAACATAGAAAAATGCAAGAAAACTTGGAAACATGTGTGAAAATATGAGAAAACGTGATAAAATGTGAGAAAATCTTAGAAAATATGAGAAAATGTGAGAGACTGTTTTGAGTAATATTGAGTAATTCTGAGTAATTTTGAATAATTTTGAGTAATTTTGAGTAATTTTGAGAAAATGTGAGAAACTGTGGGCAAATATAGGACAACATAGGAAAATGTGGAAGAATGTAAGAAAATATGCCAATATGTAAGAAAATGTGAGAAAATGTGAGAAAACGTAAGAAAATGTGAAAAATATTTGAGAAAATGTGAGAATATGTGAGAAAATGTAAAAGCGTGAAAAAAAAACATTAAAATGCGTAAACACGTGAATCATTGGAAAAGTCGTGTGGTGTCCACACCAGATATTCTTCTTAATAGCTCGTTCCGTTTTCCTAGGAATTTATTCGTAGAATTTATTGGAGTAAACTGTAATTAATAAGTGTTTTAATGTGTATATTCGCAGTGTAGGCTCTAGAGTAGCTGGTGCCCCAATGTGACCTTCAGTTTAGCATCCATTATTAGGATAAAATCTTGAAATTGAATATTTTGAATTAAATTCGGTTAGTTTTATATTAGTTATGAAATATATATGTGAACAATTTTTCTATAGCAGTATGAGATACTTGACGGTAAACTGTTCAGAATGATGAATGAGTAAATAAGAAATAACATGTCATCAAAACAAAGACGCCGCATCCTTTGCTTTTTATGTCATTTCAATCTATAAGATATAATTATTTTAGGTATGCATTTCAACATTTAATTATATGCATCTAAAATAAATCTTTCTTCTATTTAAGTAAGTTTTAGAAAGCGTCTGTCGATGTCATTATTCTAAAATATTGACAGTATTATTGACCGTGTAAGGTGCCTTAATAATCTTTAAATAGAGCCATATTTTAAAATAGGTATCTAAAAAAATTTCTTTTTTAATTCTTGTATTTTATTACTTTCCACATCACTAAGGATATAAGGATAATATTGTTTTTCGCGAAATATACTATTTTTTGGAAAATGTCTGTGTACTGTACTGTGTACTCTGTATGTATGTATGTATGTATGTATGCGTGTATGTGTGTATGTATGTGTGTATGTATGTATGTATGTATGTATGTATGTATGTATGTATGTATGGCTATGAACACCATTCCGGGAAAACCGAATTGGACGATATTGTGAAAATTTCAAAGAAACATTGTGAGTGTAACATTTCATTCTAAAATCATTTTGTGAAAAATCAGAAATGCGGAAATCACGTGAAAATGTGAATAATGTCAAGAAATGTGGAAATATATAAGAAAATGTGAACAAATGTGAGAAGTGAAAAGTGTTAAAATATGGTAAATATGGTAAAATATATCAAAACATAGAAAAATGCAAGAAAACTTGGAAACATGTGTGAAAATATGAGAAAACGTGATAAAATGTGAGAAAATCTTAGAAAATATGAGAAAATGTGAGAGACTGTTTTGAGTAATATTGAGTAATTCTGAGTAATTTTGAATAATTTTGAGTAATTTTGAGTAATTTTGAGAAAATGTGAGAAACTGTGGGCAAATATAGGACAACATAGGAAAATGTGGAAGAATGTAAGAAAATATGCCAATATGTAAGAAAATGTGAGAAAATGTGAGAAAACGTAAGAAAATGTGAAAAATATTTGAGAAAATGTGAGAATATGTGAGAAAATGTAAAAGCGTGAAAAAAAAAACATTAAAATGCGTAAACACGTGAATCATTGGAAAAGTCGTGTGGTGTCCACACCAGATATTCTTCTTAATAGCTCGTTCCGTTTTCCTAGGAATTTATTCGTAGAATTTATTGGAGTAAACTGTAATTAATAAGTGTTTTAATGTGTATATTCGCAGTGTAGGCTCTAGAGTAGCTGGTGCCCCAATGTGACCTTCAGTTTAGCATCCATTATTAGGATAAAATCTTGAAATTGAATATTTTGAATTAAATTCGGTTAGTTTTATATTAGTTATGAAATATATATGTGAACAATTTTTCTATAGCAGTATGAGATACTTGACGGTAAACTGTTCAGAATGATGAATGAGTAAATAAGAAATAACATGTCATCAAAACAAAGACGCCGCATCCTTTGCTTTTTATGTCATTTCAATCTATAAGATATAATTATTTTAGGTATGCATTTCAACATTTAATTATATGCATCTAAAATAAATCTTTCTTCTATTTAAGTAAGTTTTAGAAAGCGTCTGTCGAATATACAGACAGACGCTTTCTAAAACATAGTTATATAGAAGAAACATTAATTTTAGATACATATAATTAAATGTTGAAATGCATATCTAAAATAATTATATCTTATAGATTGAAATATTCTCAACCAAATTACATTATGTTTGTAATACGATTAAAATATGGTGGATGCGCCGGGTTAAATAAAAACAAAGGGCGCCGAAAATGCATCTTTGCATATAGTGTCGAACCAGCTGTTATACAACTGACACGTTCTTGAAATTAGTTAAAATATGGTGTATGCACTGGGTTAAACCCTGTTCAAAGCATGATTCTTGCAAAAGATGCAAAACTTGGTAAAACAAGTTATATGGCAATAATTATTAGGTAAGAATCATTGCTCTAATGAACCACAATTCGTCTAATATCCTCTTTTTCTGAGGCCTTTTTATTATCAGGTATGGCAAAGGTTAGGCAAATTAACTCATTTGATGCCAATTCACTTTCGTCGATTAAGGCATTTTGACAACTGATTCTTAATACGTTGTATCTTTAAGCATAAATGGTAAAAACGGGGGTAAGAAAATTAAACGTTTGGGAAGAAGCACTTATCAAAATTGAAAAATCTATTTTGCATTTAACGCAGCTTTAATTTTTAAAAGAAGTTTATGAATATGGGCATGGGCCATATAAATAAAGTTAGAAAGCACTTTTTATAGAATAGACATTAGATATGTTTGTTGCATAAGGTATATTCTTGTTAGAATATATTCTAAAGTTTACAATAGAGCCCAGTTTGCTAACTAAATGGATTTCTCATTGTCTTTAAAACAAACAATTGTCTCTGGCGTTAGTTAGTGCAGTCGCAGCGCACCGCGGCGTCTGCTAAAGTCACAGTAACCCGTCCCACGTATAAACCGTTAACAATTTTCGAAATATTTATAGACCATCATTGTCAGCGCCCATTGTCAGGCAGCTAATTCAAAGCGGTGCTTGTCGCATAAACGCTGAATGCCCCGAAAACTTGAGCGCGGTAAGCTGTTGCGGCAGCGCACCGCAATTGTGAGTCGCTTCACACTCGAGCCGCTAGAGGCAGCACTTATCTCAAGTGACTAATGAATAGGCGCCTGATTGGACGGCTCCATCCTGCTCGCGCGCGCGTTTGTGCCTCCTGCCGCTCGCTCGCACACACTTTTTTGTCCTCAGAAATTGCCCGAGGAACGCAGGAAAACACGAGAATGTGCCGATTTCACGGCACATTGGATGCGCGCCCGCGATAATGATAGTAATCTCGAGGGCGAAAAAGATTTGCAGGATTTACGGCTCGAAAAACTGTGCGCGCCGACTGTCATTTGCGTTGAGAGTGCAAATTACACATATCGCCTTAAAATGACGCTCCGCCACTCGCTCTCTCGGCAGCGCTAATGGGGGCCCATTCACGTGTATCAAACCCATTGTTCGCGCTCGCCCGTTTCGCAATTTCATGAGGGAACAATCAAATTTCCTAAAAAATAAAAAAGGCACGCCACTCGTCGAGTGCATTCAATTTCATACTTTTAAAAGATAAGACACAAAACGCATCAAATCACATTATTATATGCTACAGTATAGATATTACTTTATAATATTTATAAGTAATAAAAGACAATTATTTGGAATTCAAGGCCAACTATTTGTGAATCAAAATTTAAGCAGTCGATAAAGCACGTATGCCAATACTAATCAGTAACAAACTTAGTAGTTCCATCAAGGACGTATAATAGTACATCAGTGAGAGATGCCTGAAAGCAACCCACCCTGAAGACGTTGGGATGAGATCTGATGATCATAGCGGCGTATGCACCTAGCAAGGACGAGTTAACGCTGGCTAAAGATGACAAATATATATATATATATATATATATATATATATATATATATATATATATACCTATAGTGAAGTACTTCTTGCCATTGTCGGCTATCTGAATGAAGAATCACCAGATGTATATATATTGAGAAATTATTATATATATATATATACTCTTGGGTGAGTAATTAGATGCGGTCAAACCATCCCAAGATGTTTATTATTTTAGCGGCAGATCTAAATGCTACAATTGTCTCACGTGTACAAGCCATAGCAGAGCAAGAGTGGTGAATGATAATGGTGACAGATGTATAAACCTATGTAGTCAATACCAATTGAAGATAAGTAATACACTTGCCCATCACAAGTGCATGCACAGTTATAATGGAAGAGACCGTCCATGAATCATACATATATCTTGGATTACATTATCATAGTTCAAGAATCGACTATAAAAGCAATTGATGCGAGAGTTAGACGAATTGTGGACCTGACTACTACCTAGTAGCAGCAAAGATATACTTTCGATACAGAGTAAGAACAAAGGGGCGTAGACTATAATAAATGAACTATCACAAAAGTAAAATTAATTATTTATTAATTAATTCGATAAGTTGTGTGGTGCCCACACCTGATAATATCATCATCAAAGTGTGGTGTTGGGGGCAAATTTATGATATTTTTGACAAATTTGTAAGTTATTTGTAAATAAAGCTCGGTTTACATTTACAAATTTTTACATTCTGCGTGGTATTAGGAGCAAATTATGTTTGTGGTTACAAATTTATATCAGGCCACTGATATGTAAAATAGAATGTAAAAATTTGTAATTGTAAACCGAGCTTTATTTATGGGAAACATCACATAGTAGAAAATATCAATAGTAGGGCGGGTCTCTATTGAAATTTTCTACTATATTATGTTTTCCCTAAATAAAGATCGGTTCACAATTACAAATGTTTACATTTTGCTTGGTATTTAGGGCAAATTAAGTTTGTGGTTACAAATGTGTAACCAGTCATTATTAAAACTAAGAAACAACATTTTATAAATAAAATATAATGACCACCCGCAACGTCGCTATGTAAGTGTTAAGCTCTACTTATTGTGCACGTAAAGTGGGAATTAGCACAAAGTGATAAATCAAGCCCCCCTGCCGGTGTGAATGCGTCACAGTGATATCCTATACTACAATAATTAACGCCACCCATCATGTTTACTGCAAATAGGGCCGCATAGATTAAGCACTGTGACCCCCAACGGTGACTGCTTATATTGATATCCCCCGTGGAATTAAAATAAATCCCACGATAACGATTATAGAAGTGGGGGATTACACAATATGCTTGCATGGCTATAAAAAATGATACAGCACTCAATCAAATGTCATAAGTGTATAATAATAAACGTATTATTGTAATAAATCAATTAATTACATAAGTTTATTATATACATGTTAATTATTTAAATATTAATACTAACATATTTATATAAATACTACTTGAAACTCCCGTCGTCCGACAGTGTATGATGAATCAACTATCTCGCTAACTGTGTGAATATTTGTATATTGTTCCTTTCAAAAGATTATTAAACATATTCTTGTGCGCCCTTTAGTTTAGTTGCAACTTCTAAGATAACAATAGATGCAACTATCCTACTATCGCGTTGATTTTGTACTTTTTTTTTAAACAAAACTGTCACGACACTGACACTGACAGAGTAAAAATGTAAGGGAATAACTCAAGAAAATTATTAAAAGCCTATTATTCTATAATTGATATTTAACTGGAGAATAAGGCTATTCGTGGAATAAGTTTGACATATTGGCGTTAATATCTCAAACTTATTCCACGAATAGCCTGATTCTCCGGTTAAATGTCAATTGTAGAACCGGTCCTAAATAAAATAATTGAAAATAAACTGATAAAAATTAGAGTTCTTCCTTTTGATTTATTTCACAAAAGTTATAAGTGATAGGTCGGTCGACTTCAAAACATTGTCTTCAGAATTAATAGGTAATGGGTACTACCGGATACCACTGTCCAAATTTAAATTACTTAAATTAAGTAATTTATTAATATCTAATAATATATAATATCTCTTGATCATCATATGTTGTAAATAGTAACATAAACATAATTTAGTATGTTTGCATCAATATTAAATTATAGCTTCAATTTTCTATTTCAATATATTAGTATAAATCAGTTATAAAAACGTGAGTACTATGCCAACACTGTTATTGCATTTAATTTCAACTCGGAACCTCCAATTATGCCGGGGCGAGCATTTCCATCCTCCGAGCTCGAGGGCGAATCTTTACATCTGAAACAATTGCGATCGCGAAATAATAAAAAGCGCCGAGGGTGAAAAACGAGGAACAATATCGATTCTGATTAATTGGTCGCCAGTAATGGGCAGGCGTGCAACACGTACTTGATAAAAAAGACCATTCACCACACTGTGATATTGCTATTATTGTGATTCCTTGCGCTTTTTAAATAAAACAATAGCGGGGTAAATCAGGGCCCAAAGTTCGTGCCACCGTGACACACACACACACGTTCGTACGTGCAGGGGGTGCAGTGCCACGGGGTTCGCTGTTCACGTGCCCCGCACGTGGCGGCCACTCAGCGGAACACTTACTGTATTCATATTAATACATTCCGGGTGGGCGCCCCCGTAAACATGCTACGCATTCGCCCGCCGTCCGTTGCTGCTACACTGATTTATGTTGATAAATTATTGCAGTTATCGTTATTATCAATTATTATTATTGTTGTTGTGCGTGAGAGATTTACAAAATTGCTGGGCGGATGTCGGCACCGGGTTATATGGTGTGGAAGAGTGTTTTGTAAACATGCATTAGGCACTTCATAGTATGTACTAAAATAGAAATGGCTGGAATTATATCTATGTTGTATTTTTACTATTTATTTCACTATCATTGCTTTATTAATGTTTCTTCCAATTTCTCAGGTACTGTTTGAAAAGTTTGAATTGAGGTTCGTAGCGGCTCATACAATAATATCCCAACATATATTTCAATTGCACATAAACCAAGGTGGTTTATGTGCAATTGAAAACAAATTTATAATGTACATTTTTTGGGTACACTTTTGCATTTACTACATTTAATCTTAAAAATAACATATATTTTGAAAATAAATTTGTACTAATAAAATCACAGTGTATGAAAATGATTGGTACGATATTTCAGCATATTATATGATATGAAAAGTCGATAGAAAAAAAAAGAAATTTTGCATTGAAATCTTTTTAGGACATAATTGAATTTATTATGTATTATTAATCTTGAAAATAAAACATATATTGAAAAAAACTATTAAACTATAAAAAATATTCCCCCTAGTCACGAGGGAAAAATAGTAATGGGAACTATCGAACGAACTGTTCTACCGATAATTATCGATTTATTGAATACAATTAATCGAATAATCTACCCTAAAGTAGGTGAATCGAACCCTGAACTATTTAAGTATTTGGATAAATTCTATTTCCATTGTTTATGTATTTTGTTATACATACATAAACAATGGAAATTGCGTCAAGATAAAGGCACCTTACACGGTCAATAATACTGTCAATCCTAGTACTCTCAATATTTGCTTCAATCCTCCTTGTATATTTATCAAGTAATCAATTATCCGGATAAAGATCAGTATTCTCTTCATTACATCATTAATACACATTACATGATGAGTAATATTGGCAATATTTTAGAATAATGTACATTTTAAACATATTATCGTACAGTAATACTGTCATTATTCTAAAATATTGACAGTAATATTGATCGTGTAAAAGGCACCTTACACGATCAATAATACTGTGAATATTTTAGAATAATGACAGTATTACTGTACGATAACATGTTGAAAATATTAATTATTCTAACATATTGCCAGTATTACTTATCGTGTAAGCTATAGTAATGATGGATTGAAGAGAACACTGATGTTTATCCGGATAATTGATTACTTGATAAATATAAAAGAAGTATTGATGTAAATACTGACAGTAATAGGACTGACAGTATTATTGACTGTGTAAGGTGCCTTTATAGTGCCTTATAGAAAAGTATAACATGACAAAGCATAATTCTAATAGTTGAATTATCCTTTTTATTTATATTTTTTATTTTGACGCAATTTCCATTGCCTTTCTATTGTTTTCCACAATTTGTTATAAATATATTCGATAATCCGATATTGATAGTTTTTATTGGAAACAAAAAACATTTATATCTACAAGTACTGTAGATAATAGTTCTTATAAATTTGACTAATTTTGTATTCAGAACTCATTGCTCATTTGTAAAATTATAAATCTTAAATCAGTTAGAACGCCTATTTATTAAACTCTTGTAATCTACTGACGCATTAATTAATAAAACCTTCCATCCCTCCAATTACGTATTCAGGCTTTCAAGCGTGCGACGAAAATATATATTTATTTTATTCTATTCCTTTGGTGGAACATTCGCGTGGATAAAAGTGTTTTGTTGTCTGTTTTAATGTATGGCGTTGGTGTGGGCGGCGGCAGCGGAGGCGGCGGAGGCACGGCAGTAGTCCGGTAGCGAGCGAGCGGAATGCGGAAAGCGCTCGCTCCGGGTGAAATTGGCCGCCCCGGGGAGGAAGTGTCCCGGAGACAGCGGTATCCGCCAACACCCGCTACCGGCTCCGGCCACTTCACCACCATTTATTCCACTCACTGTTATATTAATACGTTGCTCCACTTCACTATCATTTTCAAATATATTTTAATGCACTATTTTTAAAATTCATAATGTATAGTTAGTTACCTATACAATATATATTTATATCATATTAAATTATTTGTCATTTAATATAGAATTCTTATATCACATAGATCTTCAATTTGAATAATTTATATTTACAATAATTATTTATGCGGATCTAACATCATGATGCAATATTGCAGCGATGTTTGGAATATATTCCTATATATTGTTTGTATAGTGATGCTAAACCTAATTATATGGGGGTTGGTAAATGTTCCAAAATTGATATCAACTATTCTATAATCTTAACTGATAAAAAACTACTTTTTGGAGTGGCACTTTCATCAAATAAAAAATGAAAATGAAATGAAATTATTATTGAGTACTTCAGTGTTTGTTTAAGCGTCGCAGTACTTGAATATTTTATGCATTTTGCGGTAGGCCTCAATCGAACGCCTTAATCTTTCTGCACATGGTATGAGTCCAGGCCTTGGCACCATATAAAAGAACGTTAATTTCGCATACTTATAGGAAGAGTATTCCAAATATTTAAATGTTTGTATATCGATGACACAAAATTTGACCGACTGATTTTCTTGTAATTATTAGATTTATCTATTTATTAGATTAGATTATTCCAACGAAGCACATATAATCAAAATTTATATTTTTATTTATATAGAACAGAGGTGGCCAAACTAGATCTGATATGTTGGCGACTGGTATTTCAAATTATAGGTGGCGGTCTACCAATATCGTATATATTAAGTGATCATTGGAAAAATAGTGAGTTAGAGTCGGATATAATTTAAAATTTAAAATAAACATATGAATACACATTCAATATTAAGTTATTTTAATAAGAAAAAATAATGATTTATTAGCATAAAGTAATTATTATAAACATATAATTACTTTATGCAAATAAATCATTATTTTCTCTTATTTAAATAACTTAATATTGAATGTGTATTCATATTATCTATGTTTATTTTAAAATATATAAAGTTTAAAAAAAGTTTAAAATTTTATAGTTTAAAATTAAAACAATATGTAACATGTGTACATATAAGACAGGCGGGGGACTAGGGGCAGTCATGCGGTCGACGGGTCGACTACTGTCGACGCTTTGGCCACCCCTGATATAGAAGATGCAACAAATGTACACACCAATTTCATGTAATTATGGGATAATCTTTTTTAAACGTAATTCGAATCAAAATTTATATTGGAAAATGTTAGGAAACTATTTTATTCACCACCTTAGAATTGTAGTTTCTAAGCTTTAGTTCGTCCTTTTGTTATAAAAAGAAACAACCACCTACATTTTATTTTCATTCCAAAATTTCATTCACGGCTCATATATAGATACATTAACACTCATTCTTATTCACATATTATAAATTACTGATGTAATAGGTAGGTAAATGAGTACAAACAGTTCTAAAACTAAGATGATATATAACCGAAATGATTAAAATGTAGTAATATTTCAAATTAAATAATACTGCTGGTTAAAGAATGGGCCTGTTAGATACGGCGAGCCGATAAATTCCCCGTCGGGGTGGTACAGCACTGCAAAGTCGCACCCGGTAACAAACTCGCGAACTTGTGGAAGCGCACCCGCGCCGCCCGCCTCCAACCCCCGTCGTCGTTCGCCCACCGCTCCACTCCCGGAGCCCTAAAGCTCATTTCCGGGCCCCGCCGCCTGCGCTATATTAATTTTAAATTAAAGCCGGATAGCGCCTCCCGTGCCGGATTATCTAATGCACTGCTATCTCGCAGGAAATAACTGGGCCTCCTGCTAGATTGCCATTAATATTACCATTACAGCCTGGAAACACATTTTATAGACGCAGGAATTTCATTTTGTCGTCGCCGATATATTCGTCGTGTTTATTACGGCACGCCGCACACAAATTGCTGTGCTAATTCAATTAAGTGAAATATTTATTTTTCTGAAATTCAACCATATAGACCATGTTACATAGTAACAATTCAAATACATGCCATCACAGATTCAAAAAAAATTTAACAAATAGGTATCTATTATTTAGGTCAACTCTATACAATGCAAAAAGCAAAATAAGCAACGATATAAAGATGTTTCTTTATTACCTCAATTAAGAGAAATATTTATTCTTCTGAATTTGAAGCATATAGACCATGTTACGACACTTGCACACGACCGGCCAAAAATCGCCAGATTTTTAATGTGATAGAATTCATTGAAACGTACGAGGGCAAAAAACGAATCGCACATTTCAATGAATTCTCTCACATTAAAAATCTGGTCGTTACAAACACATGGTTTAAACTACCAAAAAGAAGATTGTACACCTGGACATCCCCAAGTCACACAATAGACAATATAGTTGTCGCTCGTTTCTTTCGCCATGGTCATGGAATTACACAATTCTCAACTTGTCCATACCCTATTTTGACATTAGTCGCCTAAAACAATGGTGACATCTGAGTTTTTGACTATGTGCATAACTTCTTCTAATTGGTTATAGAATTTCTTAACGCTTTTACCTACTATGGCTGCATATACTTGGATGATATTTATGTATCCTGTGCAGGATCTCAGTTGCACCATTATAATCCTATTTGATAGGTTCACAATGTCTTTTTGATTTTTTTCTGAAACTATTATGGCTACTCCGTTTCTGCAAGGTGCTTCGCATCCTGATGAGTAATTATATGGTAGTCAATTATGGAACATTCTCCCTGTCCTGGCCATTGAACGTCACTAATATCTATGTTCATCCGTTGTGTTTCCGCTATTACATTGTGTACTTTCCCTGGCTGGCGTAAACTACTGACATTCAATATTCCTATTCTATTGACATTAATCAGAAAAAGTTTGCCCAAAACATTATTCAAGGAGAAATAGAAGGAAGGCTCGGACAAGGCCGAGAAAAAGCACTACTTCACTATTTCGAAAGGATGTTGATAAGGTACAAATCATGCTGTGCACTCTGTTTCTGCAAGGTGCTTCGCATCCTGATGAGTAGTACATATGGTAGTTATTAATGGGACATTCTCCCTGTTCTGGCCATTGAACGTTACTAATACCTAAGATATCTATGTTCATCTGTTGTATTTACGCTAATACATTGTGTACTTTCCCTGGCTGGCGTAAACTACTGACATTCAATGTTCCTATTCTACTGACATCATTCAGAAAAAGTTTCTCCAAAATATTATTCAGGGAAAAATAGAAGGAAGGCGCGGACAAGGCCGAGAAAGAGCACTACTTCACTATTACGAAAGGCTGTTGTTGATAAGGTACAAGTCATGCTGTTGATCGCTAACGCTCTGGGACGGCACGGCACTTGAAGAAGAAGACGTTTTTAAGAACTTGCGTGGCTGGAAAAGGGAGTCAGACAGAAAGTTTCTAAAACATTTTTGATTTGCCGACGATATTATGATAATCAGCTGTCAGTGCTGATGATCATAATATCGGAAGAACTTGGTAATATATTGTCTGAACTGAGGCGTCACAGAAGGTAGGTCTAAAAATAAATCTTCAAAAATCAAAGATTATGAGCCCAGACAACATTCATTCACTTTCATTAATTACAACATCCAAGTTATAGTATAGACAATATCAGGTTAGGACAGAGCAACCAGACAGCCAAGATAAAGAGGATAATCAATTTGGCATGTGCTCAATTTGGCATGTGCTCTATTTGGAAAATTCGCACATATCTTTAAACAATACAAAATACTAATAAACCTAAATCGGAAGGCATATGATGCTTGCGTACTACCAGTCATATTGTACAGTCTTGAGACTAAGGTGACTGTCTCGAGACCGTACAATATGACTATATGACTATATGTTTACGTTGTTAGTCTGTCTCGAGACAGTCGCACTAGTCTCAGACTAACAAAGAAAAGTGCACAACAACTACGAATCTGTTAACGTTCGATGGCAGGAATCACCGCAAGGGGCGAAATTTTTATCAATTTTACTGCGTTTTTATAGTAATGGACTTGTACTATTAATATTTCCATATACGTGTATGCTGCTGCAATCTAGATTAGTCCGTTTTGATAGAAAAATCGATGAATGAGATAACAATCAAGTACACATAAAGTTGAGTGAAATAAATCTACTCTAAAAAAAGCATATTTATTCAATATCAGATTAACCATTGAAGTATATCAAAGAATATCAAGGACTAGGGTTTTCAATGCGATTATTCGAATATCAGAATATCCGAATTATGCGAACAATTTTGACTACTCGTTATTCCGGATAATTTTCTTTGAATAATCCGGATATTTTTTGAATAAATAATTAATTAAATTAATTAATGTTTTTAAACAATTTTTTCAATTTACATGTTACTTTTCTATATACCTTTTTGTCTTTACAATGAACATGACGATTAAATCCTTATGACATTAATAATCTTACAAAAGGGCAATATTCCATATTCCACTAAATATTTTGATTATACTTCAAAAGCTGCCTTAGCAGTAGACATTTTTAAAAGGATTCATGTTTCTGGTTGTGACAATAACATTACTGAGGAGAACGTAGTTGAAGAAATCGCATGTGAATGCGAGTTTAAAAGTCAAAACGCTCCAAATTCTCTACAGCAACAACTGGAACCGGCAATTTCTTCAATTGCCCATGTTAAAGTGTAGAGCAACGTTTTTACTACATATTACATGATGAGATTCGTAGTTGTTGTGCACTTTTCTTTGTTAGTCATATTGTACGGTCTCGAGACAGTCACCCTAGTCTCGAGACCGTAAACATATAGTCATATAGTCATATTGTACGGTCTCCAGACATTCACCCTAGTCTCGAGACCGTACAATATGACTGGTAGTACGCAAGGATCATATACCTTCCGATTTAGGTTTATTAGTATTTTTTATTCTTTGAGGACATGTGCGAGTTTTCCAAATGCAGCACATGCTAAATTGATTATCCTCTTTATCCCGGCTGTCTGGTTGCTCTGTCCTAACCTGATATTGTCTATACTATAACTTAGATGTTGTAACTAATGAAGGTGAATGAATGTTGTCTGGGCTCATAATCTTTGGTTTTTGGAGATTCATTTCTAGGCCTACTTTCTGTAACGCTATTTTTTAATTTTTTTAAATACGCACATTTAAAAATGAAATAAATTAAATATATATATATATATATATATATATATATATATATATATATATATATATATATATAATATATATATATATATATATATATATATATATATATATATAATATATATATACCATGAATATTGGATTCAATCTTTAATTTCTTATTTTTTATCCGGATATATCCGAATATATTGAATTTTCTATACTCGGATATTCATTAATGTCTTATAATTGAAAACCCTAGCATACACTAAGTGAAGGTACCGTAAAATAATGACTAGCAAAGAAAATGAACTATACAAGAAAGCAGGAGAATTGTACTAGATTCCACAAAAAAAAACAAGTTTCAATTTATCATGTACTATGTATGTTCAGCTCGTACTATGGCCAGTTACGATTTTTATTCAAGTACGTTATTAGCCATAGTACTAGCTGAACAAGGCACATGAATAATTGAAACTAGTAACTTGTTCATGTCTCTTCATAGATCTAGTACAATGTAATTAAAAGTTAAGTTGAGATATTAAAATTAATAATCCTATAATTTTTAGGCCTTTAAACCATACATTCACTCTACATTTTAATAAATTATTGGCTTGACAGCGGCAATGATGAGCCACCCCACTTTATAAACTCAACTTGGTGAAACTGTGCGTTATCCCACACACGGGGTGATCGTGTGTCCGATGCTCACTTCTTTTGTGCGGCACAATGGGGTTTGTTTAGGATGACAATCGGCATACGCTAACAATTTGGATACAATACTAGGTGAAGTGGTGGTGTACCTTTGTGTATATAATCGGTGGGAACGTGGTGGCACTCTTCGCACGACGCTCCCGTGCTGCCACCGTTTAATTGACTCGCTGGTGTGAGTTTATTGTCACCTAATTTATACCTTTTTTTATATGTGCCAACAAAAAAAACAGGGACAGAAGTGTGTATGTGTGTGTGCCATACGCAATTGGATCACAACAGAGAGTTTATTAGCTATATTAACAGTTTAATTCAAGCCATAAAAGGATCATTTTCACGAATTACAACTTGATTTATCAAAATTTGTTGGCAAATAGATTTTATTTATCTTTTTTTCTAACGAGAGAAAACAATAAATAGAGTTATACATACTTTTCTTGAACATTATTCCTTAATAATGTTCAAGAAAAGTATATATAACTCTATTTATTAATATAATAGACAAAAACATGTAAAAGGAATACAATTGTATTATAAGCAATATTTAGTGAAATACTATAAATATTATCATATACGTGTATGCTGGTAGATTAGTATGTTTTGATATAAAAATCGATACATGAGATACAAAACAAGTACACATAAAGTTGAGTGAATCAAATCCACTCTAACGATCGTTTTAGACAAGAAGACAATTTCTTGACTCAAAAGTTAGTCAAGATGCGAGACAATCTAAATTATCTCGTATCATACAGCAAATTATTTGAAATATTGAATTGGATGGTAGATTGAATGGAAAAATATAACGCGTTCTATTTGTCAAGGACAAGTTGTATGGGAGGAGGATATATGAATTCATTTCTTGAACAACTTTTGAGTTAATAAATTGTCTTGTCTAAAGGTCGTTTTAGACAAGACAATTTCTTAGCTCAAAAGTTGTTCAAGAAATACGCATACAATTTGTCCTTGACAAATAGAACGCGTTATATTTTTCCATTCGATCTACCATCCAATTCAATATTTCAAATAATTTGCTGTATGATACGAGACAATTTAGATTGTCTCGCATCTTGACTATCTTTCGAGTCAAGAAATTGTCTTGTCTAAAACGACCTTAAAAGGTGCAAATTGATTCAATTTCAGATTTTATATTTGTATATATCTATATTCTATATCCGGATAATCATTTATGTCGAAAAATTGGAAACCCTAGCAAGGACTAAATAAACGTACCGTAAAATAATGACTAGCAAAGAAATTGAACTATACAATTTTTTTTTGGCGTGAATTATATTGCACTAAATTCGTCAAGACACTTTAAAAACAAGTTTCTTATTATTCATGTACTATGTTCAGCTCGTAGTATGACCAGTCAAGTTTTTTCTTCAAGGCAAACACAGTATTTGATTGGCCATAGTAGAAGCCTAGTGAAAAAAATAACTGATTTAATTTAAAATGTGATAAAGAAAAAACAATTAAAAATTGTTTTATTTATACTTATCACAAAGTATAAGCCTTAAAAATGCAATAATTGATTGACTTTCCTTGAAAATTTCCAAAAATATCGATTGAACTTTTTAAACTGTGTCTATAAGGCACCTTACACGATCAATAATACTGTCAATCCTAGTACTGTCAATATTTGCTTCAATCCTCCTTTTATATTTATCAAATAATCAATTCTCCGGATAAAGATCAATATTCTCTTCATTATACCATTACTATACCTTACACTATGAGTAATACTGGCAAAATTTTAGAATAATGAACATTTTAAACATATTATCGTACAGTAATACTGTCATTATTCTAAAATATTGACAGTAATATTGATCGTGTAAGGTGCCTTTATATACTTTAAAATGAATGATCACAAAGTATATGCCTTTAAATGCAATAATTGATTTAATTTTCTTAAAGTTTTCCAAAAATATCGATTGAACTTTTAAAATTGTGTCTATATACTTTAAAATGAATTATCACAAAGTATATGCCTTTAAATGCAATAATTGATTTAATTTTCTTAAAGTTTTCGAAAGATATCGATTGATCTTTTAAAACAGTGTCTACTTATTAATACAAAAGATACTGTATAAAAAAAATATATAAGAAATATTTAGTAAAGAATTTAACGAGTGATGAAAGAAAAACAATTCAAAATCGTTTTATTTATCTTTTAAAATGAATTATCACAAAGTAGATTTGATATAATATTAGTTTTTAATGTGTAATTTGGTTTGTAATTTTCTCATGCGTATTGTAAGCATGTATTTTTTAATATTTAACATTTTAGTGGATTCTTTCTGATGGATCTCTGGGGTGCGATTTTTGAGCAATCGCTTGATCATGAGCTATAAAGCGTACATCTTTCATAACTATGGACAAATAGCATTCACTCAAAAAATAATGTTAAAACATAAATACTGTCAAGCGTTTAGTTTTGTAAAAGATACAAAAATATCATCGAAAAATACTCAATTATAGAGAAAAATTCAATCTTTTACAATCAACTTTGATTATTGTAACTTTCAACATTTTCCAAAGACTATAATTCGCGTTGTGGGAGTGGTAGAAACAATTCAAGTTCAAAACGCGTACACAAGCGCATTTAATACAATCAACTTTGATTATTGTAACTTTCAACATTTTCTAAAGACTATAATTGGCGTTATGGGAGTGGTAGAAACAATTCAAGTTCAAATGGCGTACACGAACGCATTTAATACATAATAATTCAATAATTGTCCAATAAAGACACAGAGGATATAAATATAAGCATTGACTAAAGAGTCTAGTCTTAGACTTCTCATATCGTGGATTGAATGCAATGCACAATATATAGATTCTAGTTCACAAAAACAGCACATTTTATTTTGTTCTGCAGCGCCGCAGATCAAAATAAAACATACAAATATCTTTGTAGGGCTATCAGTCGTAAGGCTTTTCTGCCGGTCAAGGGAGAAGCTCAGAGGAGTTACTCGGTATTTACCTTAACTACACAGAAAACCTTTAAAAAACCTTTAAAAAATTAGTAGCTAACATTCGCCCCGATGGGGTTGAAACTAAAGCTCCCCGATGCTCAGTATGACACGGCGGAGAATCTGGCCGAAGCGCGGAAGCCGACGGTCAGTTAAAATTACATATCGTCGCCTAAGCAACAACACCACACATGTAAAATGATATTCGAGGTTGACAGGAGTGATAAAAACTGATTATAAAATGTTTATTAGAATAATTAAATTGCTCCTATAAATAAATAAAAAATAAGCAATAAAATAATAAATGGATAACATGTTAGAGTAAAATAACTCCAATAACATTTTATAAACAGTTTTTAACGAGGATTTGATTTTATTCGAGGTTAATTGGAGAGATAATCAACCTCGAATAAAATCTGTGATGTTGTTGCTTACGCGACGATATGTTGATTTTTTTTTAATTAGAATATGGTTTACATCTGTAAAGTACGTTCTTAATCTTAATAAATCAACTTAATAAACATAAATCATTCGCGATTAAACACGCGAAATTTGTAAGTGACAAACATTCAATATCAATCAAGTTACATCAGCAACAGTAATTTTATGCTGAAGCGCACTTCGTTCCCGTCCTCGCCTATTTAAAATTCAGTCCAGAAATCAACAGTTTAAGTAAGGATATGCAATTATAAGGATATGTTGAACAGCGATTTGAGTTAGCACACACCAGCAGCAATCGATGTGGCTGCCGGTTGCTATGACGACGTTTCCGGTAAGCACAGCGCCTCCTGACGGAGCGCACCGCTAAAGCACAACAACAGCTTTGTGCTGATAATAATTACGACACATCCCTTAAATTTTGAATTATTCCAACTCACACAATACACATCAATCAATAAAACAATCAACCAGAAAATCACTAAAAAAAATTGATTATTACTAATATTACAGAACTGTTTTAACCGATACTAGAACGTATATATTGTCTTATTTTCCACAGTGAGATTTGTGTTCAAATGCGTAAATTAACATATATAGGTATAAAGCACCCTCTGGTTTCATCCCTTCCCCGCCGAGGGAGAATGGGTGGGGTTTATTTATGTGACGCAACGAAACATTCACAACCCTACGAGGCGATTGGGCCTCTTTTCAGCCCCCGGTACAGCCCCTTTCGGTTCTGAGGGTGAGTGCTGGCTGAAAAACTTTCAGTTGATCATAAATGCGCTTGATATCCAGCCACATTGACAAATTGCAATTCAACCCAGCCAGCATTCAGTGACATAGCAATCGCGGTGTTTTCTCTCGAGTGTACCAAAATATTTGTACTACTAGCAAAGTGTATCAGTGACAGTTTTACATTCGGCAAATTAGTGAGAAAGACATGAACATAAAAGACGCTATTAAATAAATTCGATTGTGTTAACAAAAAAACAAGATTACGTATCACTATCTCACTGCAATGTTGGATATTAAACCATCTGCTGATTACTTGAGCAGAAGTTCGACGTTCAGCAATTTCTCCATGTTATTCGCAGGTAATTTGCGGGATTTTGTGATTGTTATTGTGTAAAATTCTAGTTTTAATTTGATTAATTGTTTCAGATACTTCATACAAAGGATCGTGGGGTACGCATACTGCAGCGCAGTCTCAAGGTAGCTATCAGTTTTGTTTGTTTGTTTTTTTTTATGATTTTAAATTCGGCGGGCATTCCGCGATAACCGGCATCTGACAAATCATTTAATAGAAATTTCCTGGCAAGGCTAAAATAAAATTCCATAAATTGAGCCAAGACGCTCTTCTATCATGTAGTCGTCGGAACGGTTCACGGTTGGCGCAGGAAATAAAAGTCGCTCCTGTTTCCTGCCTCCAGCTCCCGCGGAGACATTTCCTTTGGGTTGACACCCATGCTGTTTATTGGATTATCGTTTACCATACGACACAAATCTAATTTCTTTAACTCATTTAGCGATGTTTAGAATTTAGTTTGGACGTGAAATTTTATTACAGATTTTAGGACATTCATACTAGTTTCTTCGAGTTAATATTATTTATTAGAATGAACTTGCTGCCACCAATGTACCGTAAAGCTATGTATGTATTGCTTTACGATACATTAGTGGCAGCAAGGAGTTACTCGTTGTATGTAAGGCTAAAACCAATTACGTGAAATTTTAGTGAAAATGGGCATTTTTTTGTTTAATTATAGACTAATGACGGCGGCTGAATATTATGATACATTCTAAACTCAAAATATAAGCGTGAATTCACCTCTTAGCAATCTACAGATCTAGATGTTCATCTTATTAGTTCAGTGCAACTTAGCTATTAAGAATGCATTCAGAAAATAGCAATTAATTTATATACAAATGCCAATGCCACTTTCTGCTCTAGAGAGAAAGTTGCATTACATTCTAAACTCAGTTAATAGTTACTCAAAACTCAGTTATTAGTTAGCGACGGTAGTTTGATAACTAGTGTACACTTCTTACAGAAATTAGCATTTGTGTTGCACTAGTCAAACCATTGTTAGTCCAATCTCATAACTTAAGACTTACTAGAATTAGCATATGTTTGTTTCTTGGCATTATATAAATCATTTGTTGTTTGATTATCTTGAGTTTCATTGACTGTGAACATTTCTATGAATATTCCTTGTTCTATGATTTTATATATATATATATATAATTTATATATATATATATATATATATAATATATATATATATATATATATATATATATATATATATATATATATATATATAAAATCATAGAACAAGGAATGGTAGCTCTTATTCTCTTACATTACTTTGAAATAAATAAATTATACAATACATTACAATTTAATTATATTATATTATCTATTTGCCTTTTACCTTGCGGTGTAGGCTATTGCATTTACATTACTTAACATTATACTTTACAATTATGGTTGTTATTTATACATTTGTGAACAATTTAATTATTATATCCGGAAAACACCTCATAGAACAATTTGAGAAAAGTACCTTGGTGAGAACTGACTCGGTATTTTATTAATACTGGAGGAAAATTATCAAGTTATATATTATTTTGTAGCTTAATAATTACTCTATACAATAATGTCTAAATAAATAAATTTAAAAATATTAAATAATAAAATGTCATTTTATTGAAATTTTATTTTTCAATTCAAAAACAGAAAAGAGACATGTCTCAAACTTGTATTCCCTATTTTATTAATAAGGAAAGTAAATTGTTAAGTTATATGTAATTTTGTAGCGTAATACGTAATATTAGGGTAATCCAATAATTTCATTAAAATACTCAAAAATATTGAATCTTTTTAAATAATAAATAGTGACATGGGTTGAACCTGTCTTCACTATTTTGCTAATTTACTTCTGACTATTCATCTTTGTTTGCAATATAAATATGTAATTATGATGATGATGAACTATGAAGAAGGTCTAAATGCTCATCGCTCGGTGGATAAGGTTAAACAAGGACTTAGATTCTATACTTGTTATATGTACATGAATCGATGGACTATCTAATAATCTCGAAATCGAAAAATGTTAGATACGGATATACTTTAGAAAAAGATATACATACTGGGTGTTTCTTCCCAAACCATCGATAACGGATTATTGCATATACCTTGGCAATGACCGAATTAAATATAGCATAAATTCCTAAGGAATATTGCAATATTCTTCATGAAGTACGTTTTGAAGGAGTTTCAATTTGTTACCCTATGCTGAAGTTCATCAAGTAACGGGTATTCAATAATATGCAGGTCGGGGCTACACGTTCCACATCTCAACTTTATTTCTACCCACTCCTAGGACAGGCCTATCCTTCCATACTTGTTCCTTCTGTTTCTCCTCCACACACTGTTCTGTGACTTTATATATACTATTATCCCACTTCTACTCTCACCTCTTCTGCATTCTCTCGCATCTCACCACTCTTCCACTTCTTCCACATTATGCTCATTCGGTTGGGTTCTTGTAGCATTATGTATCGGCGAGGGAGGGATTTCCTCACCCCGGCAATCACTTCAGAAGCCATCCTTGCTCTCTTTCAAGCATCTGCATGCACACTCACACCCCATTCGACATAATTGCCTTAACATCACAAACGTCTCACACCTTGCACGCTAGATCAATTATTCTTAACCTGTTTGCAGTCAGGGATTACTTTTGATCATATGACTAACCGGGTCGTACAATTTATAAATTCTAGAAAAAATAGTCTAAAACTTTCAATAAATGAACAATGCCGAAAAAGTATTGCATCAGAAAATAATTGGTAAATCATATTCAATAATATTGAATAAATATTCAAAATATAAAAAGAGCTGTGGATTAAAAAACACATAGTTTTGATATATATTTTCGAAAAAAAGTTCTATTTTATAGCCGGTCAAGGGAGAAGTTCAGAACCTTAAGTTCAAAGAAAACCTCTGAAAAACTGTGAAAGGTGATTTGCGAAAATTCGTTCGAAATCAGGTTCCCAAATGCTCAGTACGACATGAACTATGCTTCTAATCACTCGGCCACTGATCTGGGTTATCTTGTCTATTTGTATGATAATTTAATACACTGATGAAAGAAATTAACGCATCACTTTTAAAAACTCGATTAAAATTAAAATCAATGATTAATATTCTATTTCAACTATATAGAATGAAGAAGCTTATCTAGTATGTTGTTTGAACATTAGTTGTTTTTTGACCCAAAGCTGTAGTCAATAAATGAAAGAACTGACGTATTACCATTTTCACTACAAATCAGTTTGATTTATATTTCAAATATTGGATTGTTAAGGCGTCTACTTTGTGATAATTCATTTTAAAGGATAAATAAAACGATTTTTTACTTTGTTTTTTATCACACTTCAGTGTGTGTGAAGTGAAGTGAAGTGTGATAAAAAACAAAGTAAAAAATCGTTTTATTTCTCCTTTATGATTTATATTTGTTCCGCCTTGGGTTTGTTTCGTATTACTTTTAGACGTGAAGTGTGAAATGGTGAATAATGAATAATAATAATCGTCAGAATCGCAATTTGAGTGTTGAAGCTGTTAGAGTAGCAACTCTTGCAGAAGAAGGTAGGAGCGCTATATCAGTGAACGACTTGGTGTAAATCAATCGTCCGTCTTCCGAATCTTGAATAGGCATCGGGAAACTCATGCACACTCAAGAAGGCCAGGACAAGAAAGAAAGAACCTACAATAGGTCCACAATTAACAGCACAGCATCGTAGAGTAAGGCTAACTTTTGCTCGAGAACATATAAACTGGTTGGAGGCTGATAACTGGGATAAACGTTATGTTTAGTGATGAGTCTAGATTTTGCTCTTCATGGCAGTGATGGATGAATGCCTGTGTATAGGCGGCCAGGAGAACGTTATGCATAATGTAACAGTGCTCCGACGGTTTTGTTTGGTGAGGGATCTGTAATGGTGTGAGGAGGTAACTTTAGAGACTCGCACGGAGTTGGTGATGATACCAAGAGGGAGTATCACGGCAGTTTCTTATATCAAACAAAATTTGGAACCTCACGTAATACCTTTTGCGCCTGATTGAAGTCATTTTTATGCATGATAACGCTAGGCCGCATACTGCCGAATTACACAACAGTGACTTACGGAAATAAACATCAGCATTAGCTAGAAGTTCCGACCTTAATCCGATTGAACACCTCTGGGACTAGATGGACAGACGACTTAGAACACTTCCTCGTCGTCCAAACAACCAACAAGAGTTTGGATAAAGATTAAAGGAAATTTGGGAAGAAATCGTCCAAGGTGAAATTTAAACATAACTAGCAGTAAAGCCTTGGTTTCCTAGGAAGCGGTGTCGACAAAAGCGGCCGTATTTCACGTCATTTTGAAGAGTCACACATTTCTTTTATGTATATTTAAATAAATTTGGTAATCCAGAGGGCGGTATACTTCGAAGTATTGAGATAATGGTACGAATTACACTGGAATCTGGTGAGTTATTCAATTACATGTACTTAAAACATATCTTGTAATGTGTAAATGACGTCAAAGACGGCCGTATTTATCGACACCGCTTGCTAGGAAACCAGGACTTTATCCCAAGTACTTCATCGTACCAGATGGATTAAGCGTCATCGTTGCGAGGCAGTTATTAAAGCAAGAGGCGAAAATACCAATTATTAAGGCATTTAATCACATTAAAAGTATTGATATAATTTGTTGAAAATATATCTCCGTATTTTATCTTATTATTATTACTGTTTTTTATTATTTTTTTGTCTTGATTCATTAATACTAAGTGAAATCTTCAAAATGATTACCAGGAGAATACGGATGAGTTGGGCAGCATTCGGAAGCCTTGGCTACATCCTTAAGAACAAAACTATTCCCATAAATCCAAAAAGAAAAGTTTATGATACATGTGTGCTGCCAGTATGCACATATGTGATAGAAACTGCCACGTTAACCCAAAGAAGTTATCAGAGACTAAGCGTAACACAGATCGATAAGGAGATCCATGCTGGGGATAAGTTTAAGAGACAGAGTGCGCAATGAAGACATACGTCTAATAACTAAAGTGACAAATATCATAAAACGCATTGCGCAACTTAAGTGGCGATGGCCAGAGAAGACACCGATAAGTGGATAGTTCTGGATAGTTGGCTGGAGGGTAGCATAGCTATAGACACGTAGGCCTCTAAATGGGCCCATTGTGAAACTTCCCTTTAAGGCTGCTCACTCGTCCCACCAGTCAATTTTGCGTGCAAGCTGCAAGTCGATAAGTGGATTATCTGGATATTTAAATGGCGGCCAAGAACAACAAAACGAATCATGGGAAGAATCCAGAAGAGATGGACAGACGACATTAGAGCGATAGCGGGTTACAACTGATTCCAAACTGCCCAGAACAGAACTGAGTGGAAAAAATTGGAAGAGGCCTACATTCAGGAGTGGATGAGCATAGGCTGAGGAAGAAGAAGAAGAAGAAGAAGTGAAATCTTAAAAATGTATGGTACAAATTTAAAAAACAATATTTAGTATTTCCATTTAACCATGTTTTAAAAAGTGATGCGTTCATTTCTTTCGCCTGTGCAGATTTATAAGAAGTTTATAAAAAAAATATATAGGAGAAGCCAATTATATTGATAGCATAATAATAAGTTTTTTATGCGAATAATAATGATAATGATGATCAATGTGTAGGAAAATATTAGTCATAAATCATTAATTAGCTTTCAATGTGATTATTCCCAAACACAGTATTAATCCAATCAAACCACAACACTACAACACATCCAAAAACTAATTAATTCCTCTATGGTGAACGCCCCGGGCTCCATAAAACTCTCGCCTCAATTAAATTAGTTCTGCAAGTCGCGCTAGCGTTAAATCTAACGTGAAGAGGAGAAGGGCAATTCACAAAGCTTTATGACATGTAATGACAGCGCTTTCATCGGCAAATAATTACGCGGTAATGTCTTTGGGCGTATATATCTATATCGGGCGCATACCCTAAGGGGCTCGCAGAAGGCCGCGGCCCGTGAAATGGAGCTCCGCTCGGTGACGAAGCCCCCGTTTTAGCCCCGGGGGCTCTCTCTCTGATGCTGATCAGCCGCGCGTGAAGGCGTCGCAATCAGCGCGCTGCGACGCTTTGACTGCCATTATTAAGTTTGGATAGCAAACTAAACGCTCGGGGCTCCTCCGCATTGTGTATGACAACGGCTGCAGATATATTTGTGAACAACTTCAAAGTCAATATTGGGCCGGGCGCGCAATCATAAACACTCGAGCGCAAATACCAGCGTGCTTGCGAAAATCCATAAAGACGGTTGTAATTGAAATTCCGCGAGCGGCGCTTCTGGAGAAAGCTTTAAAATAAAAGGCGAAATCCATTTATGGCGGGCTAACAAAAAAAAAAATGCGCGCGAAATAATAGAAGTCATTGAAGCGTGTCGCCGATAGGACGTGGAATCGGAAAAGGACATTCGGTCCGGGAGTCCGGGAAGGAAGGACTCTTTCCTTTTCCGGGAACCCAATCAGCTACCGAGGATTAACTGCTACAACTATATATTCCGGCAATCCTTTGCGACGTTATAAACTTTCCGGCTCTAACATTTATTTAATTTGATATAAATACAAATAGTAGTTTACTACAATACTTAATACTATCAGTTTTAATCATTTTACTGTATTGGTTACATCATTTGCATTGATTTGATGAAATCTTCAGATTTTCTCACACTTTTTTAATCTTCGCCTTAGGCTGGGCACACACGGTAGATTGTTCGTCGACGCAACAATTTAGTTGTATTGGTTTTAAACTGCGATGCATTATCAATTTATAATCGACTCAACTGTTTAATTGTTGATGAATCGCATTGTATGTACACACATCTCAACATCGAGATAACATATATTTATTTTGAATTCCTTTGTTTTGCGTTTGGGCGTACGGATTCGAGAAATACAATATAATCTCGAATGTGGTGCAGTTAATTTCTAGAAATTAAAAATAGGAAGGCATTATTGCTTGCCTTATTATACATTAAAAAACTACCACGGCGGTACTGGGTCCATCCTATATATTGTGATAGTCTTAGAAAGGCAACTTATCACACGCTCCTTACAAAATTTCATACAACAAGTTTGTTATCTTGTATAAAATGAGTGTAACCAGTTTCAAAGACTTAATGATCAACTAAACTATCGACTGTCTGTGCGCTTCAATATACAACTGTCGTATTATCGCAGTTGAGCGATAGTGCCTTTATCATAAGTCCACATCGACTTCTTTTGATTAAACCGTAATCGAGTTGATCTGCAGTTGTGTTGTGTATGCACCTACAGTAAATTTAATATATTTATGTCCATCAACTAAACTATCGATCGACTGAAAATCGACTGTGTGCTTAGCCTAAGCAGCAACACCACACATCTAAATATTTTTATTTGAATAAACATTAAGTTTGTAATTGAACAATTGAAAATACACAGTACAGGCTTACAGATGAATGGTTTGATTTAAACACAATACATACAGATTTACGTGATGTAAAAAAACAGCACATTTTTAACATCACGTGACCATCACTCCATTTTCCCCCTAGATAACCAGGATTCAAGCTCATTCAGTCAACAATGATTAGGGTTGTCCCTGCTCCAAACCAGTTTTTGTATTAACACTATAGGCCCATTAGCTCAGTTGGTTAGAGCGTCGTGCTAATAACGCGAAGGTCGCGGGTTCGATCCCCTCATGGGCCATATCTTTTTCTCCTAATGTATTGCAATATCAACAAAAATATATTAAATTATATTATTAATTTAAGACGACCCCAGGATTATCTAATGGAGCAAGTAATTTAAATAAAAAGTTTCGTTAAAGCATCGCTGATGTCACGCATAACTCCAAAACCTTTTTTGAAATTGATATGAATATCTGACAGTAGAGGATATTGGGATTATAAAGCAGGGGTGCTATTAGATCGTTTAAACGCGTATAAAATAATAGTTTAGATATAGTAGATCGCTTAAGTCGCACAGAAAATAGCACAAGATATCACTGTTTTAGATTCTGCAATGCACTACCATACAGCATAAAAATGCTAAACAAACTTGTTTTGCAGAAAATCCTTATTGTTAAAGCATAGTATTCTACTAGTGATTACGTAAATTATATTGGCCAGGACTTAGAACTCACTAATGCTGATCCGCAACAATGTAAATGATTATAATATTGGCTAGGTTATTTTTTTGTGTACATTTATTTCATTTTAATTTTAATAACTTTTATCACTTCAAGAAGTTTACACAAGTCAATACAATATGAGAATCAAACACAAAATACGCATTTACACAATAGAAATACGTAAAAACAGGAAAATTTAGATACATGTATATATCTATATTTTCCTGTTTTTACGTGTTTTTATTGTGTAAATGTGTATTTTGTGTTTCATTCTCATATTGTATTGACTTGTGTAAACTTCTTGAAGTGATAACACTAATAAACGATTATTATTATTATACAGTAAATTTTCTCACGAGAAAAGATTTTTCTCACATTTTCCCAATTATTTCCCTATTTCCCCACATAATGTTCTAACATTTTCCCAGATTTTCTCACATTTGTTTACATTTTCTTACATATTCCCACACATTCTTATAATTTCGCCCTTTTTCTCACATTCTTCCCAATTTTGTTGCATATTTACCCAGAATTTCTCATATTTTCTCACATTTTCCACTATTTTCATACTTGATTTTCTCACGTTTTCCCCCATTTCCGCAATTTTCTTAAATATTCTCACATTTTCCCACAATTTTTCCAATTTCCTTTTATTTATTTATCCATTATTTTTTCCTATTTTCCCACATTTTCCTATATTTAGCCAGATTTTCTCATATTTTCTTAAATTTTATTAAATTTTCTTACATATTTCACATTTTTTATGACAATTAAAAATTGGAAAATCTATATTTTATAATTAACAAAAACACATCTCAATGTTTGTTGTTAAAGGAGTTAACTATAGCCCGTGACTACATGTAATTAATTACTGATAGATGTTGTATACATTTGTATTAACTTTACATTATTACAACAAACTATGTTTCCTGTTGTCTCCAATGATTGACTGACAGAAACGTTGACTCAGTGATAGCCGCCCTACTATCACTGAGTCAGATAATAGACGATGTAATCTATATTATATAAAATATTGTTGTGTTTTATGTTAAAGTCGTTTAAAGTGACGTCTGAATAACTGATTAGACATCTAACTTAGTGATTCCCAAAGTGGGGGAAATATATTTGGGGGGGTCGCTGAAAAAGTTGATCATTTGGGTTGTTTTTCTACACATACCCATTATTCTGGGGTCCTCTGAATTGGTGCAAAACAGGGTCGCGGACCAAAAAGTTTGAGAAACACTGCTCTGCGTAACCCTTGAACTTGTCCAATTGTTAAAAAACGATTCAGTAAAAAAAATCTACATCAAAATTTCAGGATGAGTCTAAAAAATGTGTTGAGCCATCAGGCCCATTAGCTCAGTTGGTTAGAGCGTCGTGCTAATAACGCGAAGGTCGCGGGTTCGATCCCCTCATGGGCCATGTTTTTTATTATATAAATAATCTATTTACTCATTAATTGATAATATTAAAATAATTTCTAAATTGTATTCATATTTTTATACATTTTTAATTTTAGAATTGTAAGTTAATAACAAAAAAACAAGGTTTTCTCAAGTAAAAAATGTTCCTTGCGAAACGAACGCTGCCTCCTGTGAGGATTGAACTCACGACCCCTGGTTTACAAGACCAGTGCTCTGCCACTGAGCTAAAGAGGCTTGTGGCATTAGGTCGATACCGAGTGTCATTCAAAGGCCACAGGACGATAGTGGTATAATAAAATAGGAATTATAGAGAAATTTGATTTTATCATTAAATAGCCTATTCTACTATAATCCCTAACGGACATCACTTCCATTGCAGACAGAATGCAGTTCCTGCTGGAAAAATTTGCTCTGAACACATTCAACGACAATATCCTCAACAGATACTGCATTCTTCAAAACCCAAACTTCACCCCTAACTATAAACATCCTTCTAATACACTCTTTGAGGTAATCCGACGATTGCACAACAGCAGAAATGACACAGATTAAATAGAAAATAATTACTCATAGAATTATTAAATCCTAGGCGGAAAGACCGCGGGTCGTTAGCCTTTTACAACACCTAACTAACCCAATTAGTAACAAAAATGTATTGAATTCTATGTAATGTTGTTTTATATATATATATATATATATATATATATATATATATATATATAATATTAAATAATATACTCTATGAAAGTTTAATAATTTCAAAATTCAAAGTATTTCCAAGTTATACCAATTAAGAGTGAGCGCCTCTTAATTGCTATAACTTTAAAAATACTTTGAATTTTGAAGTGATTAAACTTTTAAAATATTCTTTATTCACTCTTAATTGCTATAACTTTGGAAATACTTTGAATTTTGAAATGATAAAAACTTTTCAAATATTCTTAAAAATGTAAAGAAATTATTTTAGCCAGGAAAAAAAATAGATTTTCTGAAAATCTCAATGTAGTGTGACCCTAATTCACTTTTCATGAACTTTCATGCTTTAAATTGCCAAATTGTCCTTGCATTGAAGCATTTAATTTTTGCACGCAAATTATAGAATACCCTTTATAATGGGAAAAGAAAATTCAGCATTTATTATTATTATATTATACATATCTTAAAAACACGTGTATATTTATAGGGCTAACAGCCGTGATGCTTTTCCGCCGGTAAAGGGAGAAGCTTAGAGTATTTTAATCTATTTATTTGAAACAATTTGATGCGTATCAGAGGTTTTCTGTGAAGCTAATCTAAATACCGTAGCTTCACAGAAAACCTCTGAAACATATCAAATTGTTTAAAATAAATTCATGGGTTATTTTTCTCAAGAAAAACAAGTATTGTAACTTATTTCAACCAAAAATGTGTTTCAGGTACAGAAAATTTTAGCCACCCGCCATATAATTATTGTTTAAGAATTTCTACAAAACCTAATTTCTGTTAGATTATTAATAATGATATATTATAAATTTAAAGATTACAAAAATTTTATAAAAAAAAATAATAAAGGATAAATAAAAAGATTTTTTACTTTGTTTTTTATCACACTTCAGTTACTTTTTGCAACTAGTTTCGGCTAAGCTGTAGCCATTTTCGATGAATTATCACAAAGTAAACGCCTTAACAATATATATATATATATATATATATATATATATATATATATATATATATATATTATTACACACAAAATTACGTTTATTTTAAGTTTTCTTTAAGGTAATTTTTTGTTATAATAAAATATTATAAAGGACACCACATTTTGTGAAGATAAAACCTTTTTAGGGCTATTCATAGCAAATATAACTGCAATGGTCCATGCAAATGAAACGGATGTACGAATGGCAAGTGTAAAATGACTTTCTGTCATCGTTTCTAGGACGTATGTGCTATTCGGCGGGATCTTCATGAACATATTTGCCTTTTTACGTCCGGTTCCTGCCCTGGATTAGATTCTCCAGCGCCCTTTTTCTATTAGTTTTCACCGTATGTGTGGATATACTCATCTGCTATATTATTTTACTAGTAAAACACCAAAATTACTTAAAAAAACATATACGAAAGTGATTAGATTTCATTCATTATGCACATCGGTGGTAATGGCAACGTATCTAGCCATTGATAAGTAAAGGATAGAAGGTTGTACATGCGGCAGTCGTCTAACTACTAAAAAATCACATAATGTAACACAAACCGTGAAGAAATTGAACCAAAGATCGTTGTATTCACGTTAAAGACTTCTACACAATTGAACATAATACATATAATAATTGATAACTACAAATGGCTAAAACTCATACGAATAAAAAAATAAATAAAGTACAATTTATAAGATTTTAATTCTCAGGAAGTCATCCTTTATTTATCTATATTTTACACAAAACCATTGTAAAGTTCTAACTTTAAGATATAAGTCGAACCCTTATACCTTAAAGTTAGTACTTATAAATGTGATTATGTGATAATTTGGTAATTTGCTGACCACTGCCGCATGTACAACCTTCTATCCTTTACTTATCAATGGCTAGATATGTTACCATTATACTACATATTTAGTCTATTTAAACTCGAATTCCTAATTTTTCCTTTTCTTTACGTTTCATGACGTCGAAATAGACAATTTTTGTGTGTATATTTAGAGTGATGCAGATTAAAATTATTTGCAACATCGCACATACATCATATTTACAATTCACACTTTGATGGACAAGCGACTTAGCTGATAAGAGCGTCAAGCGGCGTCGATCCTTTTTGTTGTATCACACACGATAACAACAAAACGCTCGTCGCGATAACAGTAAAATTCCATTAAATGAGCGCTCACATTTCACGTTTTCATTTAGCGATATTCAATGGGAGTGTCAATCATGCCGTTAAGATAATTTTAACTCGACGTTATGCGTATGCTTTCCTCCAGCAGCAACGGGGGGAGGGTGATAATGCTATATTGCCGGGGTACTTTTTACGCGCCGACACCCCTTGCATTAAATATTAAGTGTATATCATATGAATAGAAACTATTTGCGATCGTAAATTGCTGCGGTGTAAGAGAGAGAGACGTGCGCGTTTTACAAACATCACGCGATCCGATTGTTATTCGTGGCGTGAATTTCGTGAGCCGTGATTGTAACGCCGCAGATCAAAGAAGCGACGCGCCCTCGCCTGAATTAGGGGTGGCGATAATGTGTGGCTCGTTATGTCGATTTTACGTAAATTCCGAGGTGTAATTTTCATATACACATGGGCATTGGATGATTTTGTTCAGGGTTTCAGGGTGGGACGGGCTCTGCAGGCGGAATTGATCCT
This sequence comes from Lordithon lunulatus, assembly GCA_963942505.1. Classification (NCBI taxonomy): domain Eukaryota; kingdom Metazoa; phylum Arthropoda; class Insecta; order Coleoptera; family Staphylinidae; genus Lordithon; species Lordithon lunulatus. The sequence continues at coordinate 61,911,243 of OZ012666.1, forward strand.
GCGGAAAGGATTCTCTTGTCGGTTTCCGCGCCACTTACCACCGAGCATGGTACAAGTGAGCCGTAGAATCTTAAAGCCACTCGAGCAAACGCACACGGCACAATAAGCCCTGATCGTTCACTCGTTCCCTCCCGCCCGAATAAAATAAAGCGATAAATTTTATTTTTCTTTCTTTTGTGCAGCATTTTATTTTTCTGTTTTCTTTGAAGGTTATGGATCAAATACTTTATCTGGGATGACGAAGGCTTCGTTAGATCCACATGGACACTTACGACAACCCGGTAAGATACATAGAGATAGAAAATATGTTTGTTTATACAAGATAAAAGTAGTCACAGGTATTGACAGAGGGGTGCAACAGAGGGCTGCAACAGGGGCAAGTGATCACCTCTTGCATACAATGTTCACATGATAAATGAAAATCTTATTGGTTTCAAAAATCCAAAAATCAATCTAATATAATAATCTTACAAAATACTGGCATATAATTCAAATTAGCGGATAAAACATACAAAATCGTATTATTATGATATATTGAATTTGGGGTTAAATATCATGAAAACTGGCAATATATATATATATATATATATATATATATATATATATATATATATATATATATATATTTTATATACATTTTGATTATAAGTTTAATAGCTAGACTAATAATACCATTGTGAATGCATTGGGAAAATTCATAAAAAGTAGTGACGGGGAGAATTGAGAACTTGGAATCGAGTTCTAAAAAACGATAACCGAGATAAAGATATCGAGAACCGAGATAAAGATATCGAGAACCGAGATAAAGATATCGAGAACCGAGATAAAGATATCGAGAACCGAGAGCCGAGACCCGAGAATCGAGACCCGAGAACCGAGCACTGAGAACCAAGAACCGAAAAACCGAGAAAGTATACAAAGACATTAAATTCAAAATTGTGTTGCCTAGTCGGCGCACTTTACAGATTCGTTTGTTTCTGTACAAGTACGATTTATTTTAAACGTTTAAAGTTCTCGGAAGTCGGTTCTCGGTTAATTAAAGTTTTCGATTTTCTGTTCTCGGTCCTCGATTAATTCGAGTTCTCGATTGTCTGTTCTCGGTTCTCGTTCAAGTTCCCGAGAACCTTTGAGAATCGAGAACATGGACTCTTGATAAGAATCGAGAACAGCTGTTATCGGTTTTCGAAATTCTCCCATCACTAATAAAAAGATTCAAAGAAATATTTTCGAAATATTTACAAATTATAATTATAAGTCCTGGTTTCTTAGCAAGCGGTGTCGATAAATACGGCCGTTATTGACGTCGTTTACACATTACAAGATACGTTTTAAGTACATGTAATTGAATAATTAACCAGATTCCAGTGTAATGTATGACATTTTCCCAATACTTTGAAGTATACCGCTCTCTGGATTACCAGATTTATTTAAATATACATATAAGAAATATGTGACGTCAAAATGACGTGAAATACGACCGCTTTTGTCGACACCGTTTCCTAGGAACCAAGGCTTTAATCAAATTAACGACTTTGGTATTAAATATCATGATCACATTTGAATATGACTTTAATATCTAGACTATTACATTGTTAATCCTTGTATCTGTTTCATATTTAAAAAGAACAATTGTAGGCGAAAGAACGTTTTTGAATTGTATAATCAAACTTCTGCTTAAAGAGAGATTTAAATTACAAAACGACTACAGCATAAAATACTAAATTTCAGTATTAATTTCCCTTTCCGCGTATTATAATTATATAGCTGCGAATGAACCTCAATTACATGCATGAAATATGCAACTATATGCGCTGCCATTAAACAGTATTAAATTCAATCATGTCCACAAATCCGTGTTCGTCATGATTTCATAGCCCCTCACGATTTATGTACGAGCGTTTTAATAGTCTCGTTCTATTCATAATTTTTACGCAATTTGAGAATAATAAAGTTCTCCCCCACAGCAGCGGATTATTATTAGTTAAGTAGACTGGCGTAGTTTTATAACGCGCTCTCTCACTTAAATTACACACGTCATTCTTTTATTACACAATGGAACGTAATGTAACTTACATATCCCCTTTCCTGAACACGATTTTTCAGCCATAAACAAGTTATATTATTGCATTCGTTTACGACTGCCCGAGCAATTTTTCTTCGAATATAATTCTCCCATTTAACATGACACGCGAGCTGTAGTTTCTTTTTGTTTTGGCTTTAATGGTATTTTCAGACTTTTCAGCTGCGGATTGCGATGTGGGGAGGGTGGCGGTGTGAGTCTAAATATTTGCCGGGGGCGTTTTATTTGTGCGACGGGGCTAATGCATGACCTTACTGTGCAAACAGTAGTGATTTTCCGGGATCGATTCGCGAATTTTCTGCTGCGGCCCCCTCTTTCTTACACGATCGAATTCCCATCGGTAAACACAAACAGGACATTTACACGGCGCATTAAGACTTATTAATAATTTTCTACTGGGGTGTACCATGATTGCCACCCGCTGCTGGTCACGCAACTTATTCACGGTAGATTAACATCCAAGAAGTCTCCAGCCAGACAGCGCGTTTGCATGTTAGATCCCATGTGAGATACAAGCTAGGAATAAAGAATTTTTATGTATGTACGTGTGTGTGCTAAGGGTGAATGTTGGAAGATATTTATTTCTTCGATATTCCCCGCGGCGGCGGGTGCGACACATGTCGGTGGTGTAAATGGATCGTCCCGGGGGCATGGGGTTCAACCCCACATGTCTAATAACTCGCCGATTGATTCAATAATTACCTGATTGTGCCCCAAATATTGCTCCCCTGCGACCAGTCCAGTCATCAACGGTCTATTTGCTAGTCTTTTCACGACCAATCATTCTTTCATTACAGTCATATTGATTCCTATTCTTTAGCGGCTTTGTTTCGAAATGCGCTGCGAGAAATTTTATTTTCGCATCAATCGGAGGCGGAGTAATACCATTAGGCGGGGGACCAAATTGTCACAAGGAAAGTTAAATACACAGAAGGATGCCCATTAATTTCACGTTATGTGATTTGAGTTATGATTGGATATTACGTGAACCTTTGAACAATTTTTTCGATTGATTTTCTTGTGATAGTTCTAAGCCGAGGGTTCAGTCAATGATTTTATTGACAACATATCACATGAAATGTACATAAAAGGCGTCAGATATATACAGAGTAGAGACAAAATTATATATATATATATATATTATAAATGTGAAGACAGCCCCCAAATAATCATACCATATCGTAGGTGAGAATAAATATTGGCAAAATTCATCAACATCCTGGAAATGTTAAAGTTTGTATTTTTCCTTAAAACTCACAGACAATAACATGCTGATCCTACAGCTAAGGGAATTTACAAGTGTGATAAAACTGAAATTATCATCAAGATATATATATATATATATATATATATATATATATATATATATAATATATAAGTGTAATCCACCTCTTAGGAATCTACATATCTAGATTTCGATCTTATTAGATCTCATCAGTGTAGCTCAGCTAGTGAGGATGAATTCACACAATATCTCGAGTGGTTATATACAAAAATGATACAACTAACCCCCTAGGAGGAAAGTTAAACGCCATCTGGCGGCACCACATCACCCATATGGGTGTGCATTGCTAATTGATGTGGTGCCGCCAGATGGCGTTTAATTTTCCTCCTAAGGGGTTGGTTGTATCATTTTTATCATCAAGATATATACCGAGATACTTAATGTTCATTTGAAATACATATGCTTGTTCATCACATTTTATTTGATTTATTCTGGCGCTTTTCGACTCCATTTTGAGAAGTCTTGATAAACGTTCAGCCCGTCTTGGATGTGTTTAGGGCAAGTTTATTTCTTATTAGAAACTGTACATAATATATATTATGTATAATATATCACCAAGGATACTAACCGTAACACTAAAAGAAACTAACAGAACCAGAACAATAATTATAGTATATGGGCCAAATGAAGATGATGTAGTGAGCAACAAAGAAGCATTTTGGGAGCAACTCAGCGAAACAACCGAAACAGCCAAAGAAGAAGTTTTCGTTGCGGGTGACTTCAACAGCAAAGACGTACTAAACCAAAATGGGAAGAAAATGCTAGATTACTGTAGAATGAACCACCTAGTAATAACACACTATTCAAACACAAGGACATACACAAATACTCAAGAGGAGGGGAAGGAGGAACGAAAAATCAATAATAGATTACGTTTTAATAGAAAAAGGAAAAAGGAGCAAAATAATAGATACAAGGGTAAAGACAAGCTACGAAATTGGAAGTGACCACTATCTAGTTGTGACGACAATTAAGGAAGACTGCCAAGACAGTGACAGAAGGATCCAACGACCAAATATAGCAATAAACTACAACAAGATCATACAAACTTAGAGCAAAAGAAACAGCAGTACAATGTATGGAGAAAATGGAGATGAAGATAGAAGTGACCAACGATAGAGAAGAAGTAGAGGAAATGTGGAATAAACTAAAGAAAAATATGCTTGAAATAGCAAAAGAGACATGTGGTACGAAGAAAAGCACAAACAAGAAACAACAGACAGCCTGGTGGCCGGAGGACATACGGGTGAAATCAAAAAAAAAGAAAAAAGCATGGCAAGATACCTAAACGACAAAAATAGCGAGAACTACAAAAAATACAGAAACAAGAGAAAAATAGTGAAAAACGAGGTTAGAATAGCAAAAACCAGGGAATGGGAAAAGTTCAGAGAGACAATGGAAAAAAAACGCAAGAGAAAACCAAAAGCTACTTTATAAAACCATAAAAGATTGAAGGAAAGAAAAAGGACGAGAAATGAGATACATACAAGACAAACAAGAAAGAATGCTGAAGGAAAACGAAGAAATATTAGAAAGATGGAAAGTATATTTTGAAGAATTACTAAGCTCAAATGACGGCAAAGAACAAAAGACAACAATTAGAGACAAGAATAACACAGAAGCAGATACAGAGAGTGTCAAGGAATAAGAATACTAGAAATAATAAGGGAATTAAAAATAGGAAAAGTACCAGGACAAGACCAGATTACAGCGGAAATGATCAAGCACCTAGGCCCGGTAGGTAAAGAAAAACTACGGAAACTACTGAACAGCATATGGAGCACAAATACCATACCAAAAGACTGGCAAACAGCACTAATCGTACCGATACACAAGAAAGGGGATAAGACGAAATGCTCAAATTATAGAGGCATAACACTAATAAAGTATAGGGATGAAAATATTAGAAAAGACAATAAACAAGAGAATAATTGCAAGAATAGACCAGACACTAGAAGAATCGCAATGCGGTTTTAGGAAAGGAAGATCCAGACAGGACAACATCTTCACAATAAAACAAATCACAAGAAAAAAGAACTACAAATAATAAAAACACATATTTAAGATTCATAGACCTATAAAAAGGGTTCGACATGATCCCAAGAAACAAATTATGGAAAATCCTGGAAGAGAGAGGTGTAGAAAGAAGTCGAATTAATACAAAACATATATAACAACAACACCCATGCAATAATACACAAGGGACAAACATCAAAAACATTTAAGACAACCACTGGACTCAGACGAAGAGGCGAGCTCAGTCCTACGTTATTTATCATATACATGGATGAAATAATGAAGAGCATGAAACCAGAAATCAAAAAAAACAAATATAGGATACAAAAACATGCAAGTGGTAAAGATATCGGAAGGAGCATTCGCTGATGATGTCGTAGTGATAGTAGAAAATGAAGCTAATCTGCAGCACAACCTGAGTGTATGGAACAGACATCTAGAAAAGTATAATATGAAAATAAATTATAACAAAACAAAAGTGATGGTAATAGGACACCGGAAAGAACAAATAAATATAAAGATACAACAACACAAAATAGAGCAAGTAGAACAATTCAAATACCTAGGAGTAGCACTGACAGAAGACGGAAAAATGGAAGGTGGACTTAGTAACAGAATAAATAACACAGTTAAAACATACCACGCACTGTGCAATATACTGATTAACAAAAAAGAGATTAGCAGAAGGACAAAAATAAATATATACAAAAGCATATATAGACCTATACTGACATATGGGAACGAGACGTGGAAACTAACGAAGAGGGACAAAAGTAGAATACAGGCTGTGGAAATGAAATATCTCAGAGGAGTAAAACAAGTTACGAGAAGAGACAGAATAAGAAATGATGACATCAGAGAAGAATTGAGAATTTAAGCTATAAAAAAGTATATAGAAAAGAAACAACTAAACTGGTGGGGACATTTAATTAGGATGGACAAAAAGAATCAAACAAAACAGGTATGGGAAGCAAGAACTGGAAATAAAAGAAGAAGAGGTAGACCAAGAAAAGAGTGGGACATACAATACATAACTAAATGGTCCTAGAAATTAAAAAAATTACATTTGGCTCAAAGGTTTGCCGACTTCTGGAATAGTATATTACTATATACAGGACTTCCCAAAAGTTCTAGGACGGAGCTATACGTTTTTAACGAGTGAAGGAAAAAAGGGTTCTGTGAAATAGTACGTGAAAAATGTGTTGTTGACAGAAATTTTCTTTTGAATGTTGTTTTCTCATATGAGGCTACTTTCTACTTGAATGGTAAGGTTAATAGGCACATTTGTCGTTATTGGGCTCACGAAAATCCGCATTTAATAAGAGAAGATCATACTCAGGGACTGCAGAAAATTAATAAAATAAAAGCACGTTTCTACGATATCGATACGCATTCAATTACATCTTCCATGTTTTTAAAGCCACATATGGATGATTTTGTAAAGTTTTTAAATTACGACTTTATGCTGTTAGCAGAAAATTATGGTTAATATTGTGTAACTGAATATTGACCTGTGCAGCAAATTTATTTTTAATCACCAATAAATATTTCTATTCTATTCTGTATGTAAATCAAATAATTCATTACATATAAATTTACTATAACACTACAACCGTTTCGAGTATAACGGCCCCAAACAAAGCGATCTGCTGGCACAAACCACTCGTTCCGTGTATTGTATCACGTCTGGAACTAATAGTGAATGAACGTGTCGAGTGTCCTCGTGGGGTAAATTGGGACGGCAAGGGTTTGCTAACCCTTGCAACCCGAAAACACCCCCAGGGCGTCTTTGATTGACCTAAAGGGCCATTCCGACCACCTAATTACTTTTATTTGCCGCACACTGATCCCGAGTTTTATTAAACGAGCAACATACTCTCGCCGTGTTTGACAATGGAACTAATGAACCAAACGAATGGCAAACACAACAAAGAAGACACTGATTGTTGAAATAGAAATGGCCAATATATGCGAATAATTCGGCATGTAACTCCTAATACAATTAAACCATTCAGTAGCTCAAAGACTTAATATATGTTTAATAAATAAATACAACTCCTCTGTCGTTGTGAAAAATTATGAATTTTTCTAGAGTGCTAGGTGGGTATATATTTTTAGTTAATTTTTGTTTATATCACAAACAAATTTAACTAAAAATATATTCCCTCCTATCATTATGTCTTCTCTAAAAATATTGAAAATAATGTAATTAATTATTCTTCGCAACGGGTGAGGAGATTTTATTGTGATTTGTAGTGGTTATGCCTAATAATTAAATATCTATTGATAGTCCTTGAGATGATTACAATCCTTTTCACATTTGAAAATAACGGTTGAAATAATGAAATAATAGTGCCCTTGCAAACCGATAGTGGACGTTTAGGTTAAAGAATACGGACATAGTTTTAGTATTTTGTAAGCTGAAACTAGTTGCAAAGTGTAACTGAAGTGTGATAAAAAAAAAACAAAGTAAAAAATCGTTTTATTTATCCTTTAATTATTTTTGTGTTTAGGGTGGGAGGTAGAGAGATTAAATATTAAATGGGAGGTGAGGAAGTATATATAGTTTACTGTTGTATTTTGTATTATATTGATTGATTGGGGTGTTGCATATCGTCGTCCAAGTAGCAACCTCAAAGAAAATTTTAGATGTGCGGTGTACATCTAAAATTTTCATTGAGGTTGACAGGAGAGAGAAAACAGATTATAAAATGCTTATCGGAGTTATTTTACTCTGAACAAGTTATCAATTGTTTATTTTATTGCTTATATTTTATTTATTCGAACCAGTAAGTTGTAATTAAATTTAATTACTCTATGAAACATTTTATCATCTGTTTTTCGCTCTCCTGTCTACATAAAAAAGGTTTATTTTTTAAATTTTGTAATAATTGCAGCCTACACCAAAAGGTAAAAGGCAATTAATAATATATAATAATAATTGTATTTTTGTTATAATTTACTAATACTAATGTTTTTGTTCTAGATCCCTATCAAATGTTTGGACCGACGAGTAGTCGACTAGCAAGTTCAGGTAAGCAGCTGCCCCCAAGTTTGTTTTGATATTCATTAAATTCTGATTTGGGGGGTATCGCAAGTATCGCAGTAGCAGCAAGGGGTTGAAAATGTAAAAATGACCGCCCTGTATTTAAATCAGGTCGTTAAAAAGTTACTAATGCAAATAAAATTATCCCCAGTGCACTGAATTATTAGTCATAATGAATATTCCGGGGGTCAAACAGAGGGTGTGGCCGACAGATTTACAGTGAAAGAAATGACGAAAAAACAATCGGAAAATGCGCACGCTCTGAATTAATCGACACTAAATCATTATTTTACTAGCTAATGTTCGTTTAATGACGGCTTTCGGCGATCCATTTAGCTTTTGTTTCACATGGGGTGGCGGTGGCTCGACCCCGGAGCCGCTCTTCGGCCCCGCCAGGCTCTTTTTTCCAACACGCTCGCCCACCCCCGCCACGTGACCGCACGTTACGTCACTCTAATTACCAGTGTTTGATTTGATTCCTGTTCAGCATGCGATTGTTTTCGTAAATTATGGCATTACCGCCGCTCTCGGGGACTTCGGACTAGAACGGGGGGCGGCGGGTTAATGAGATTTTAGTTTTCCACTTGCGCGCTAATTCCCGGTTGGCGTTTCGCCGCTAAATGAAATTTCTCTTCCGCTCCCTGATGTCCGGTAATTCTTTCCGAAACCCGCCGCCGCTCGCCAAATGAGCGTTTCATTGTGTGCGCACGTTTAATTGATTTTTTGGAGAAAAAAATAGCTTCGTATAACTAATAATTGAATAAGTTTCACAGCTGAAATATTTTGATTACAGTATGTATTGATAGGGGTGTTTTTGGAATATTTTATCAACGATCTTCCACATTGTTTTATTTTTTAAGTTATAAGTTAAAAATTATCCTTTATAAATAAAAGATCATTTTTAATTAATTTTTTCATAGTTTTATTCTTCGTGAACATTTTGATATCAAAATAATGTCAGTAATAATTGACATTATTTTGATATCAAAATGTTCACGAAGAATAAAACTATCAAAAAATAAATCATGGATGATTCAAATTTTCGTTCTTTGGTTACCCCATAAAATTGTAATTTTCATTATATTTTCTAATTAACGAAAAATATAGTTGGTGTAAATAGGTAATAACTAAGATTTGTTTCTTGATAATCTCATCCGTCAAAAACATTTTGACATCGAAATGTTGACAATTGTTACTTTATTTGATCAACGATCTTCCACATTGTTTTAATTTTTAAGTTGTAACTACTAACAAGTTAAAAATTATCCTTTATAAATAAAAGATCACTTTTAACTTGTCAAAAATAATCCTTTATAAATATAAAGGATCATTTTTAACGCGTCCCTTCTATTGTGTGCTTTAGATAATTAAAAAACACATGCCATGATTTTCTCAAGTTGGTTGAGTAAAATCATGGTTAATTCAAGTAGATTTTTTCAATTGTGTTTTTAGGCTTCTTATCATTTCTAACGATGATGGAGTTAAATTACTATAATTCGAGTTTTAATGGGTGTATTTTCTTCAAATTTACTGTGATAATTGTACGCCTTTCTGCAGAAAGGAATCAACCCACAAAATATTTTGTTTCTCTTACTTTATACTCAAGGTAAACAATTTAATGAAATAAAAATTAAAAAATAAAAAATATAACTCTAATGCTCTAGAAGTCTATAAATCTGTTTTCTCAACTTTAAAGTCACGTGGATTGGTTCCTTTCTGCAGAAAGGCTACAATAGATGTAGTAATATTAGTAGAAAACATTAAACCAAAATCTCACTATTTTATGAAGTTACAAGTCACCAGTTTGTTTTAGTAAAATTACTATAAATCGAGTGTGTCTTCTACAAATTCAATAGAATAATTTAAAACAGAAAAAATAATATATGAAACAATGAAATCTAATACTTATAATATAATAACATTGATTAATAAATGATAATAATATAAATTCATATAATAAGCAGGATAAAGTTAAAAAAATACCTTTATTTGGCATGACAACTCAAAATACAAAACCCTCCAATATGAGCATGGTATATTGGAGGGTTTTGTATTTTGAGTTGTCATGCCAAATAAAGGTCTTTTTTTAACTTTATCCTGCTTATTATATGAATTTATATTATTATCATTGATTAATCAATGTTATTATATTATAAGTATTAGATTTCATTGTTTCATATATTATTTTTTCTGTTTTAAATTATTCTATTGAAAGAACAACAAAAACAAAACAAAATTATATACATAAAAACTAAAAATAAAAGTAACTATCAGCAAAATCAGGATAAAGTAATTTACATCAAATTTCATGCAGCAAGTAGGCCCAAATTTTTTTATAATCGTTTTAATTTAGTTATTTTGTAAAGTTTAATGATTTAACACAAAATATTTCATTGCTACTAATAATATTTAATTTTCTTTCGGCATAGCCTGACTAATTCAATAGATCATTAGGGTTAAACCGCGTTATTATTCTGTGAACGCGTGCGTGATCGCCCTGATGGAAATCACGTAAAGATCACTCCGGATAACGTATGAAATAATTGTGAGAAGTGGCAGGATAGATAGTGGCTAGTGATAACCGATTTTATGCCTCCTGCATGGGAAGTTTTATAAAAATAATTACGCATTCGAAAGCACTTACTGTACACACGATAAATCGTAATCAAATAAAATAGAATTCCAAGCGCTGAACGGATTTATATTTAATAGCCCCCGCGCGGGCGATATGTATATCGTTTCGTTCCGTGTCGACCGCGAATAAATTCGTTCGATACGCGCGCCCCAGTCCGTGTTTTACAAGCGCCGTTATTTTGACACAGCGTAATTTAACAATCGTGCTTTTTGTCAGTTTTTGAATTAGAAATTTAAATGTGATTTAACATGTAAATGTGGGTTGAGTGGCGGAAGGAAACGAACGCATGTTGTGCGCTATGATTTAGTCACATGCACCTGGATCTCTGACACATGCTAATAGTAATTTACATAGAACACTTATTGCCCCACCCCTTGGGTTATTATGAATAAATATGGTACTGTTATTAAAACGTTTCCTAATTTGATGTGTAACGGTTTAATAGAAGCAAACTGAAAATCATGTAGTCATAACAGCATGGAAAACACAGCAAAAACGATTATTTAGATTTTTAAATATATTTTTTTAATTGTATAAAATTACGAATTAAATCAGATTATAATACAGTAGTAAGCTGTAATAAATAATAAACGTAAAAAAACCTGCAAAAACCAGGTTTCTTTTTCGTTACCTAAATTTCTTACTCTTGTGTCTCGTTATCTTGTTAAAAATATAGCTACGTCATATTATTTATTAAAGCTAACTACTGTATTCTAATCTGATTTAATTCGTAATTTTATATAATTGAGAAGAAAGCAGAAACGGAGAAATTCTGATAGAAGAAAAAGACATAATTAACATTAACATGAAACGATCTTGACGAATTGTTGGGAGTGGAAGCAGAACAAAAAATTAATCAGGTAGATCTCATTAATATAATAGAAACTAAAACGAACGCAGTACAACCAAAATAAAATAGATAAAGCGAGAACCTACGAAGCATTATCTACAGCTATAATCAAATAAGGGAAAGCAGCTGGGCGTGAATGTATAATGCCGAAAGAAATCAAATACATGGGGAGGAAAATCAAAAACAGCTACTAAAGATATGCCAATTGGTGGGGAGACAAAAAGTTACCAGAAGACTGGGAAATGGCAGTTATTATTCACATTTACAAAAAAAGGAGACAGTAAACAATGTAGAAACTAGAAAGAAATACTACTATCCAGGAAAAATTTACGAACGAACCCTAGAGATACAATTGAGGAAAATAATAGAAAAGAAATTTCACGATTCGCAAAGTGGATTCAGGCCTGGTTACAGCGCTCAGGACCATGCATTTGCTTTAAGACAAATAGCAGAGAAATCCATGGATGATAACATGGATGATAACATGGATGATAACATGGATGGTAACATGGATGATAACAAGGAAGTGTACCTCTGTTTCATAGATTTTGAAAAGGTCTATAGTCTTTCATTTATTCCTTTGTTTTATAATATTTCTTCTTTTGGGAAGCTATCAATTCCCAAAAGAAGAAATATTGAAGATCCTTGAACTATAGGCGAAAACCAAAGCACTGTACAAAGTCACAAGAAACTATATCAAGAGAATTAAGAACAAAACAGTAAGTTAGACAATAATGCATCCTAAAAAATCAAAAGGAGTTACTATAGGACTGATGATTGCTGAAAATACGTTTTCTGCGTTGCAAAGGACAAAAGACTAATCTAGAACATACATTTCGCAGATATATTTTTATTAAAAAGGACTTGATCGTATAAAATTATAAATTAGGATCAACACTTTCTATTTAGCGCCCTGCATGAAGATCTCGAAAAATTAATATGAATATTACGAAAAAATAAAAGTTGGCGTAAATAGATATCCACCATGATTAATTTTTGCATAGTTTTATTCTTCGTGAACATTTGGATACCAAAATAATATCAGTAATTTTTTCATTATTTTGCTATCAAAATGTTCACGAAGAATAAAACTATAAAAAAATAAATCATGGATGATTCTTGGTTGACCCATAAAATCGCAATGTTCATTATATTTTCGAATTAACGAAAAATATAGTTGGTGCAAATAGATAATAACTATGATTTAATGAAATGAATATACGTACAATATGTACTATATATATAAAATATCTAATTTTCTAAAAAAATATTGTGAGGTATACATTTGTACTTCCACTTAAAAAGGCCCTAGGCTAGCATATAGACAACATTCGTTAAAATGGAAGACACTTTTATGTGCAATGTTTCACTTAAACGGCCTTAGGCTAGAATATGGACAACATTCGTTAAAATGGAAGACACTTTTATGTGCAATGTTTAACAACATAGTTTAGAACTGGGCGAAGCGTATTAGATGATAGTGGGCTTTAAAAACTTCAGACAGACTTATGGCCGTAATCACCAACATCCCATAAACTTTATAGGTCCCATAAGACACTTTTATGTACAATGTTTAACAACATAGTTTGGAACTGGGCGAAGCGTATTAGATGATAGTGGGCTTTAAAAACATCAGACAGACTTATGGCCGTAATCACCAACATACCATAAACTTTATAGGTCCCATAAGCTATTGAATGGATACATTTAAAATGTCATTGTAACAGAATATGCCAAAACAAATGTCAAAAACCTTAATTAGCGCTTGTGATTGGAGCTTTGATGACACCTTTTGTTAAATTTTCAGTGTTTTCAATAGAGCGAATCTAAAGTAACTACATTCCCTAGATAATTTATTTATTGTTTATATAACAACGAATACTTATGGGTTCAATAGCTATTGATAGATTATAGAACGTTGGTGAATACTGGGGTTAATTGGGTATGTTATTATTGTATAGTATATTATATATAAATATTTTCCAGGATCTGGTCAAATACAGCTGTGGCAGTTTCTACTAGAATTACTGAGCGACTCATCAAATGCTGCCTGTATCACATGGGAGGGCACAAATGGCGAGTTCAAATTAACAGATCCAGATGAAGTTGCTCGCAGATGGGGAGAGCGCAAATCAAAACCAAATATGAACTACGACAAATTATCAAGGGCCCTCAGGTAAATTAACAACTAGATATATAATATCTATACATGCTCAATACTAAAGCACGTATGACATTGTGTAGTTTCCTATATAGTTTTATATATAAGAATTGATATATTAAACTATATAACTATTTCTAAATAGAAAATTAACATTGTGTATTACGGTGACAACACCGTAATAATAAATTTACTTAACAATAACAATATTGTTAAGTGAATTTATTATTATTTCGCCGCTATATCATTTTCTACATGTGTATGGCACTATGTAGTTTCGAAAACGATAGAAGAAACTAGATAATGTCATACATACGGGCTTTAGACTGATTTTTTTTACGATGCAATGCGAGATATATTGAGCCCGGAGGGGGGTTGAGATAGTTAATTTAAAAATTACACTTAATGAAATAAGTTATAATACTACTAAAATCACTACAAATGAAATTAAGAGTATTTTTCAAAACAAGCTCATCGCAGTTTCCTATTTGTTGCTTGAAGTGTATTTCACTCGAGATTGTATTTTGTTTGTAATCATTGTCAATACATCACATCAACATTAAATGGCGATTTAACTGCTGTCTAAATATTGTTTTTAGTAGAAAACATTCGTTCGGTAGCCGCATTGTTACCAGGTAAATAAAGCAAGAATTCTACAAATGTTGTTAGATGAACATAAAGAATATGGTTTTCCTTGAAATGATTGAACATTTAAAAACAACGCATATGGAAGGATGTTTCTTTATTGTCCGATTATCATAGTTTTTCAACGTTTACTTTATACACCGCCAATCCATGGTTTCGAAATAATTCGGAATATTATTCCAATAGAGGGTACTACTCGCTTATCCTGATGACATGAGCATGTTGACGGTTACTACCATATGGGTGTGCATTGTTAATTGAGGTGGTGTCGCCCGATGACGTTAAACTTTCTCTCTAGGCGGAAAGTTTTATTATTATGACTGGTTGTTCTGGATAGTTCTGGATAGTTGGCTGGAGGGTATGACTGGTTAAGTTAACATGAAATTATTTCAATTAATTTAACACATAATCCTCCGAATTAAATTAATTGAAATAATTTCAATTAATTTAACACATAATCCCCCGTATTCAAGAACATTCTATAACCCCCGTATTCACCGACGTTCTATAAATCTATCAATAGTTATTGAACCCATAAGAATTCGTTGTTATAGTAACAATAAATAAATTATCTAGGGAATGTAGTTACTTTATTTTCTCTCTATTAGAAACACTGAATAATTAAACAAAATGTGTCATCAAAGCTCTAATCGCAAGCGCTATTAAAAGTGTTTGACATTTGTTTTGGCATATCCTGTCACAATGACGTTGTCAATTTATCCATTCAATAACTTATGGAACCTATAAACTTATGGGATGTTGGTGAATACGGGCATAAATCTATCAATAGTTATTGAATCTATAAGTATTCGTTGTTATAGCAACAATAAATAAATTATCTAGGGAATATAGTTACTTTAGATTCGCTCTATTGGAAACACTGAATAATTAAACAAAAGGTGTCATCAAAGCTCCAATCGCAAGCGCTACTCAAGGTGTTGTGACATTTGTTTTGGCATATCCTGTCACAATGACGTTATCAATTTATCCATTCAATAGCTTATGGAATCTATAAAGTTTATGGGATGTTGGTGAATACGGGCATAAATCTATCTATAGTTATTGAACCCATAAGTATTCGTTGTTATAGCAACAATAAATAAATCATCTAGGGAATATAGTTGCTTTAGATTCACTCTATTGGAAACACTGAAAAATGAAAGAAAATGTGTCATCAAAGCTCCAATCGCAAACGCTATTCAATGTATTGACATTTATTTTGACCATTTCTGTCATAATGACATTTTTAATTTATACATTCAATATAAGCTATTGAATGAATAAATTGAAAATGTCATTATGACAGAAATAGTCAAAATAAATGTCAATACATTGAATATACGTGTAGCGGACCTATAACGTTTATGGGATGTTAGTGAATACGGGCATAAATGTGTTAATATTATTATAACTTGTTAGGTAGCTTCATTCAATTTTCTTTAAATTGGTATTTCCATATTACTAGTAAATAATCTTTCATTTACAGGTAATACTTAATTTTGTTGCTTTTGAATTTTTTTTAATACTGAAAATTTGTTGCTAATACACGTTAGTGGAGGCCAGAAATTATATCAGATTTCTATATTAATTATCAATAGCTCAATTCAGCCTGATAGCGGCTTGTAGTTTTTATTATTCAACCCGTCAGAGTTCAATTACATACACAGCGTAGTTCGATCACTCCCTTCATTCGTAGCAATTAGTGGCTGATATCGGATAATACAGTTACAGACTCCATCTCTGCAGCGTGATTGTTTGACAGATGTAAAATAATTTTCACTCAGCCCACCCCGGGGCGGCCCTCATTGATTTACCGTGGATCACAACATGGTACAACTTAATTTGAATTTGAATTTCCTATTAAGGTGCGTATTTCGTACCACAGCTGGGTTACTTTGATAATATGCAGCAAAAGCACATTATGCATACCGGACATCTGCATGGTGGATATATGCGGCCCGGTGTATTGTGGGGCCGGAGCATATTAGCGTGTCCGGTGGAGTCCGGCAAGTTCCGGGCCCTGAGTATGCCGGAGACTGCCACATCCTCCGGATTCCGCCGTCGCCGTTCTTATTGATTTCGCAATTATATCTGCAGCCCAATCCGGAAATTATATGTCCGTCTTTCTCGCAGCGCACTCTGAATTCGACCACTTCAAAGACTTTTGAAAATCATTTCTGTTAACCTTTATATAACTTATAAGTTATAACAAAAAATGTTATATTTCTATTTATTTTCAATATTTTCGACAAAAATTAAAATAAATCACACCATAATTATTATACGAAGGTTGCTGTTTATGTATTGAGAATGAATAATATTTACAATGATTAGGGTGTAGAAACTTCTGTATTATTTTTTCTTTACGATCTACACATTTTTGCATTCGATTAAACCAATTGGCATAGCAGTTTTTCCACTCTGAAGTAGTACTGAAGTTGTACATAAATTAATGCATTTTTATTTTTCATTACAGGTATTACTACGATAAGAATATCATGACAAAAGTGCATGGCAAGAGGTACGCTTACAAATTCGACTTCCAAGGATTGGCAGCAGCTACACAGCCAGCCACCAGTGATCCAGGCAGTTATAAATATCAAAGTGAGCTCTTCATGAGTTCGTACCATCATAGTGCGAAGCTGGGAGGATTCATGAGTCCGCATGCTACTATTCCCAGTTCAGCAGGTGGGTGTTATTATTATGCAAATTTTAAAATGTTGCTCGCTTGTGATTAATAAGTTTTTTACAAACATATTAATTACTATAATTCATACATTTTTAACACATATGTTTCAATTTATACTTAAAGGTCGTAATAGACAAGACAATTTCTTGACTCAAAAGTAAAGGTCGTTTTAGACAAGACAATTTCTTGACTCAAAAGTTAGTCAAGATGCTCGACAATCTAAATTGTCACGTATGACAGAAAATTATTTGAAATATTGAATTGGATGGTCGAATGGAAAAAATATAACGCGTTCTGTTTGTCAAGGACAAATTGTATGGGAGGAGGATATATGAATTCGTTTCTTGAACAACTTTTGAGCTAAGAAATTGTCTTGTCTAAAACGACCTTTATTATTATACTCAACTAAAGATAAATTTGAACCTTTTCTACTTTACACTAATAATAAATATATTGTGGGTGGTGAATTTTTGTTGTTGTACAAGGATCAGTTGTTTATTAGTCGGTTAAACTAGCTTAACCCGCGTTTAACCCACGAATAGACCTAAGTATCTTTGAAAACAAAAGTCAATTCTGGCATAACTGGAATTAACGTTAATTTTACATTAACTACAGATTTACTAAACGCTAAATTCACGAGTTAAAAAATGATTTTAAATTTTTTGTATCACTAACACCACAAAAAAATAACGAAACTTGGAATATTTGAAACATGTTGTGAGCGGAGATAGATACAAGATCAGTACAACTTACCCTCGTAGAGGGAAGTTAAACGCCATTTGGCGGCACCACATCAATTAGCAATGCACACCCATATGGTAATAACCGTCAAATCTAGATATGTAGATATATTATTCACACTTATATATGTTAGATACAAGATCCTTAATCTAATAATTTAAGGTAAAATTAAAGATTGGAGTTATTTCATATTTTTAAATCAGTTCTTAAAAGATTTGAATGTGCCTTGCATTTTTAAAAGGGATATATCAAACGATTTACAGTTTTGACACTCCCGTTCCACTTAATGACGTAATGCCTTGATTGAGCATTGTTCCACCCTAGGGAGAGAGCGCATTACCCGTCATTTAACCGCCCTTATACGAATAAGGATATTGTGAACAAACCACCCCTGCATATGCGGCGGGATCCCTGCTAATGGACATTTTGTACACTTCGTTCTTACTATTTTATTGATATGGGTGTCTCTATTGGCGAAGAATTATTGCGTTAACACAATAACGAATTGCTGATGAATGCCGACACTGACACACATAAAGAAAATTTATGTAATTAGAAATACTATAATACTAATACTATTTCGAAATAAAATAAATAAATAAGAAATAATTCTATTAATATTTATAAAATTACTATTATTATCTCTCAAAATATGACACTGACTCTGACCCCCGTATTCACCGACGTTCCATAAATCTATCAATAGCTATTGAACCCCAAGACCTTTATTTGGCATATCAGCCCAACCCTTCCCTTTTACACACATTCCCAAACCGTACTTTCACAAAAAGAAATCAAAAAAGACACACAAAAAAGAATACAAATTAACATAAAATACATTTTTCTATCCATTAAAATAAACCCCCTCTGCCCTCGCCAATTTCCTTTCCCACGTCAGCCTCCTGCAGATTTTCACGCCTTTCCCATCCTCTCCTAACCATTCGTTCAGCTTTCTGCACTCTCCAACCCACTCTTCTTTCACACCCTCACATTCTTTGCTAAGGTGCCACCACGTGTCATTCCCCTTCCTACACAGCGCACACGCGGTGTACCCCAGCCCCATCCACACTTTTCTTCCTCGCTCTTCTGAACCACACCTCGCTCTTGCCATGCATACTTTGTCCTCTCTGCTCCACTCTCCCCTGGCTAAGTACCTCGGGAGTTTCCTCTGCACTTGCCACTCTACATAGCCAGGGTTGTATGAGCTCTCAGCTATTCTCACTTGCCTTTCTTGCCCTTCAATATCCCTCAATCTCTCCCTTATCTCAGTTCCTAGGCTACCCTTTTCTCTCAGCTTCTCCTCTACCCACACCTCAGACATACCCACTCTTTCATACATCCTTTCTCTATCCTTCCTCCATCTACTCTCTGTTCTACTCTTACACCTCATCCATACCTCCCGTACCAGTCTTTCCTCGCCCATTCGTATTTACCAACGTTCCATAAATGTATCAATAGCTATTGAACCCATAAGTATTCATTACTATAGCAACAATAAATAGATTATTTAGGGAATGTAGTTACTTTATATTCTGTCTATTGAAAACACTGAATAATTAAACAAAAGGTGTCATCAAAGCTCCAATGACAAGCGCTATTCAAGGTGTCTTACATTTGATCTGGCATATTCTATCACATTGACGTTTTCAATTTATCCCTTCAATAGTTTATGGGACCTATAAAGTTTATGGGATGTTGGTGAATACGGGCTTGAACTTCGTAAACGAAGCGCATGCGGAAAAATTAATATTATTTCGTGTTTTCATCTTAGAATTCAATGCTATATAGGACATTTAATTTTTATCAAGTTATAAATCAAACTAAATAATATCAAAATTATATTTATCACTTAATTATATAGATAATCAAGTGCTATCTAGTCGACAAAAAAGCAATATAGGTATTATAATTCGAAACACGCAGTATATATATTTATAGTAAACAAATGTATCACAAAGCTTATAAGCCCATTTGAAAGTTTAAAATGTCCATTAGCGGCTTCAAAATGTATTCGATCTGGAGCTCTATACAAACAAGGAGGGGCGTTTTGGAGAACAGAAATTGATGTACCCGGCGCCTCCGCTATAAATATACACATATCTGGTTTTAATGAAATTCGGGTATCAAACGTTTGCGATAAGTGTTGCGCAAACAGCTGCCTCTGTCACTTGTCGACGCGACGCATTTGAATTAGCAAATACGGCACCCCCGGTATTTGAATAAACATGCGGTGTGCGCGCGCGGGGAGGCAGCGGGGTCTCGTTTGTATATTAAATACCGTAGCACGTCTCCTCGTCGGGCTATTGTGACTTTCCATTGCATTAGCCGCAACACCCCATAAATTATAGTAAATCGGCTATTCGGGATGACAACTCAAATGAATTACATTAGCGCGGCGCGCGTTATAGCGTGATGGTCTGCAATAGATCTTGTGGGAGGGTACTGTTAAAATCACCTTTTCTGTTTTAATATTAACCGATATTTTTTTAAATTTGATTACAGCATCAATTTTCCCTTCTCCCGGTTCATACTGGAGCAACCCGAGTGCGAATCTATATTCAAACATAGCAGCGAGCACACACTCGATAGGTCACCATGCAGGACCTCATTTGGGAGCACCCCCCTTGGGCTCCTACCCACACTACGCCTGACCTGCTCCCTCAACCTCCCCGACCACCGACTGGACGCGAAGGATCCCCATGTAAACTACTTGAAAACTCTATGTCTACACCAAAATCAGAACAATTGACGGTGCATCTGTTAGAATAGTGCGGTGTCTATTAAACGCAGAATAAATCTGCTTGTATATAAAAATTTTGTTTCCGCGCGCGATTGTTTAGATTTCCAGCGGTTGAGGGAAATAAACCGAAAGTCTCTAGTCAGGAACAAACCAAAGTTTTTGGAGTCGTGCAATCCCGTA
The DNA here is from genome assembly GCA_963942505.1 of Lordithon lunulatus. Taxonomy (NCBI): domain Eukaryota; kingdom Metazoa; phylum Arthropoda; class Insecta; order Coleoptera; family Staphylinidae; genus Lordithon; species Lordithon lunulatus. The sequence continues at coordinate 61,932,311 of OZ012666.1, forward strand.
AATTCCAAATAAAAATATTGTGTAGGTTAGTTGAAATCCACAAACCGCAAATGGTGGCCTGTGATATAAATAATTATTTATTATTTTTCCTATAAGCAATTCTCTCTCAAACAGTTTTTATGAAACTTCCCTGTAATTTACGAAAAGAACATAAATACGAGTATTAGTTGTTTTTTCGTAAAATATGTATAAAAAAAAACCTATTATAGATATTAAGTACATTGTTGTATGCTTGAATAGTTAACGAAAACAAGTGGATAGTATTTAGAGTGTATCTATATGCTACAAAAGAAAAAAAATATCATCATAGATACCTACTAGTCATGTAATAAATGTCAAACCATGTGTAAGATTTAGGCCATTTTGTTATTGACGCCATGTACAAAATGGCAATCACAAATTTAAACAAAAAATATAAATGTTATGTATTTATTATATAAAAATAGATAACTAAAAGTACAAATTGATTGTTTTTTCTTCTTCTAAAAAAATCCCCATCTTAAAACCAGTAGACACACACAAAATATATATTATAATTAATTAATAATTACTACATTTAACGTGTCAATGCCATTTTCGAGGCGCGCGATTCTTACCCAATACTCCTTGCTTACATCTAAAGTATTTTTTTTATATTTTTCGCAACGATTTTATTATTTTATTTTTCAGAATCACCTATAGAAGGATTGATTGTGTTTCCATAAACTTGTCTAATAACTTGTAACTAAGTAACTAAGTTGTATGCAACAGAAAATTGGTTTTTAGATGAACTTAGTTTTGCAGTCAGATTTTGCGAGATTGTACGGTACTGGAGTGGCCGCAGAGGTTGGCCAAGGGAGGCCGACAGGTCAAAGGTGGTTAACTCTATAAGATTAGCAATGAGACGATTTCCTGGCCCGAGCTATGTATTCCCTCATAGCTGGGCCGTTTGCGGATGTCGCCTCACTGGGCGCCCACACCACAGTTTCCAAATTTGGTCTCGGTTTATAGCCATTTTCCCGCAATTGACACACACAGAGATTTTCCAAAAATAGTCTATGTATTACGACCAGGGATTGGATAGAACAACCATTAAAGGTAGAGGCGTAACTAGGTTATGGCAGGCAGGGCACGTGCCATGGGGGCCACTAAAAGGGAGCGCGAAAAAGCGTTTTTTAGAAAATAAAACGTAAGCATCCTATCGTCGGACGGCTAGAAAGGAGCGCAATATAGGTGTTTGTCGCCATTTACCCTAGGTACGCCTCTGATTGAAGGGCAAACAATTTTTATAAATTTAATAATATTTCGCTCATTTATTCTGATACAAGTAGTTTTCTTTGCCGGTTGGCGGGTCCCAAGAATTATACCTTCCCAATTTTAATTACAATATTAACAACACCTTTATGCCTCTGCCCAGCTCTAGTAAACACTAGGCATCTAATACTAGGGGAGTGCTGGAGCATTAGCAACTCCTCACCCGCAAGAGTTTTGCAGCTCGCACGCAAAATTGACTGGTGGGACGAGTGAGTAGCCTTGAAAGGAGGTTTCACAGTGGGCCCATTTTAAGGCCTAAGTGTCTGTAGCTACGCTACCCTCCAGCCAACTATCCAGAACTATCCAGAACACCTTTATGTTAAAATATACCTGATCGAAAATTAATAATAACTATATATTATTTGAGTATGGTTAGCAGCCTCCACTATGTGGAAATTACTTTTCATTTAGAGAAATAAATAAAATCCCTTACAAACGTTGTTATTATTAATAGACGGTTTAATTTATGATATATGTATTTTAAATAAACTTTATATGGTGCTGTTTTATTTAGTTCGACTGTTTAGGCTGAACAGTGGGGTGTGTCATTCGTATATCATCAATACATTATTAAAGCATTAAGAGACGCGTGGCTGCCGACAGGCATATGTTACACGCATGATCGCGGCTAAACATGAGCGTTATATATGTCTTGGGTCTGGGGCGCCGTGCGTGACGAGACTTCGTGTATAGTTATTGCGCACTGGACCAAAAGTCAACTTGTGACGAGGGGGAGATGGATATGGCGAAAAAATCTGAAGGGGAAAAATTGGTTATCTGGAAAACGCCTGCGGAGAGATGCCACAAGTAAGTTGCCCAGCAATGTTCATTTCGATACTATTAAACTACTCTTTACTTTTAAATTTAGCATTATATCATATTTAATAGTTGTTTGATGAACATCTTATCCACTCTTGCATAGGAACCTGAGGATACCCAAAAAATTAATTAGTAAAATAAAAATAATAATAACTGCATATCAGCTGTGAGACTTTTTCGCCGAACAAGGGAGAAGCTCAGAGGAGTTTAATCACTACACAGATGCTCTAAAAACTGTGAAACGTAATTTGCGAAAATTCGCCCTATAGGGTTCGAACTCAGGCTCCACAATGCTCAATACGAGACGGTCAGCCACCGAACTGGGTGAGTGAAATATTTATCAGTAAATAAAGGAGATATCCTGCCCTTCGCTGATGTGCATTTCTCGCCATTGTCTTATGTATATTATTGACGCCATGTGCAAAATGGTAATCACAAATTTATAATATAAATGTTATGTATATGTATATGTATATGTATATGTATATGTATATGTATATGTATATGTATATGTATATGTATATGTATATGTATATGTATATGTATATGTATATGTATATGTATATGTATATGTATTAATTATATAAAAATAGATAACTAAAAGTATAAATTTACTGTTTTTTTTCTTCTAAAAAAACGGCATCTATTAAAAACACAAAATATAATTGTTGAGTAGTGGCGTTAAGGCAGGGGTTGCAAGTGCAGCCAAGCGGGGTGTCTTGTAGGGTGCCAATAGCTTTAAATTTGAAAAGGGCGCCAGGGCTAGTTGTTATGCTACTGATTGTAGGACAGAATGGACAAACAATCAACTGACATTTCATTTCTCGCTATTATCTTATCTATGTATATGGAAGTATAGCAGTTTCCTCTTTAAAACCTACATATGTTTCTGAATTAGTGTTCATGTATCAATACCACATAACACATAACACTACTGTTCGTATGTATATATTGATGTATGTCATCAACAATAAATATTATAATTATTATAATAGTAATATGTGATACATATACATATACATTAATAAATAGAAAAAGTAAGCAACATTTTTCTTAAAAAAAAAATTAATTAATAAATAGAAAACGTCCAGATTTTAACGCAAAAATCCGGGTTTTTGAAGCGCTTTGTCGTTGGTTGGTGATTTTACAGATGGCAACCCTATCCCTTTGCCATCTGTAAAATCACCAACCAACGACAAAGCGCTTCAAAACCCCGGACTTTTCCGTTAAAATCTGGATTTTTTCTATTTATTATTATTTTTTTTAAGGAAAATGTTGCTGATTTTAGGCTTCATAGATACCTAAAATCATCAACATTTTTCTTTGGACAATTAATCTATTAGATAGAGATAAACAAACAATATCAATATTTACAATTTTTTATAAAATTGGGCCCAGCCAACTTAAAAAAACCTGCCCGGACGTCCCCGGATGCCTCTAAAACTAGGACAAATCCGGGGAAAGGCCTGACGGATGGCAACCCTACATAGGGACATAAGATATTGACTGCGTGTGAGTAAAATTCGCGGGATAAGACCGCCTAGTTATAAACTCTTTAATTGTCAAAAATAAATAATTAATACTATTAAAAACACATAACAGTATTTTATTTATAAAGGGTGGTTGTAAGTCATAAAGACTGCGTGGAGCAATTAAATCTATAGTTTTATTAGCCGTGCATAATTCTTGAAAGGGGACGTATTCCCCACAAGATATTCTGAATATATTATGTAATGTAATGAACAAGTCCAAAAGACTAATTAGTATATGCATACACATATTATGTTTCTATTCTATTTATATATTTATATTTATAAATTTACATATTATGAAGTTATTAGAGCTCTAATAATTTTATAATATTTAAATTTATAAATATAAATATATAAAAAGTTGTTTTATTAGAAACACATTGATTTGAGTGTATTAATAATCCAGTGCAATTATTTTTTTCATTTCAATATCTCGTGCACTTTCCTTAATTTTCTAGCAACTATCGTGCTGCGCACTTCTACATTAGTTCTGTTCTATTATAAGAAGTCGATATAGAACAGAACTAATGTAGAAGTGCGCAGCACGATAGTTGCTAGAAAATTAAAGGAAAGTGCACGACATATTGAAATGAAAAAAAAATTGCACTGGATTATTATCGACATCTTTCAGGCCACTGCACGCGGTTTGGTCTCTTCTCTGCTTATAGTGCTGGCAATTGATAGTACAGGTGGACTTACAATTTAACGTGGATACCGAACCACTGAAGAAAAGAGAAACAGCAGAGCATGTAATATGTCTCTGCCCAGCTCTAGTAAACACTAGGCATATAATACTAGGAGAGTGCTTGCCTAGAATGACCAGCATTGGCAACTCCTCACCCGCCAGAGTTTTGCAGCTCGCACGCAAAATTGACTAGTGGAACGAGTGAGTAGCCTTAAAGGGAGGTTTCACAATGGGCCCATTTGGAGGCTTAAGTATCTGTAACTACGCTACCCTCCAGTCAACTATCCAGAACCACTGAAGTACGTTTAGATGATAATATTATCTACTACGAACCTGAGAAGAGTGTTAGCCGTGAAACCCCACGCTGGTCAGGCGAGTAGGGGAGTGAAGATTTTAACTCACGACTTCAGTGCAGCAGTTCGATACGCTGCTCTACGATAGTTCAAGTGCACAAGAATGCACAATTTTGGAATATCTTGTGAGTTGTGACCTTCTAAAGTGCTTACTCTAGATATTCTAAGAACACTAGTATTATTTTGCATTTAAAGCTTTGAACTATTTAAAACTATTGTAGAAGGGCGTAGCCCGATAGTTATTACATTAAACTCCATTTTCAACCTTATAATATCTAGAGCAAATACTTTAAAAGGGCACTGCTAACAAGATTTTGCGAAATTGTGCAGTTTTACGCATTTTAACTATCGTAGAATTGTGCAGTACGATACTTATTACAATATTTAAATTTTGTAACAGCAGGATCCCTTGTGGGGATCCTGTAAACCGCAGAGGGTGGTGGTGGATAGAGGTAAACTAAACAAGCTTTGCTTATAGGTCAGGAGTCAAATACAATAGCACCCTCGGACTAACAGGACATCAATAGGTCAGGCCATCAGCCTATCTAAAGAAGAAAAAAATCTAGATATGCTCACAGAACTAATCAAAGCGAAATGGCAGCTGAAAGGCCTGATAGCACGCGACACCGATCGAAATGGACCAAAAGACTCACAGAACCAATCACTAGCCTCGGAAAATAGACGGATGACCACTATGACTATTATGCAGACGAAATGTGATTAGAATTGCGACCTGATATATTATAGCCTGATGAAGGAAAGATAAAGAAATCATACAGGAGCTCGAAGAGAAAGAAATATGTGCTATATTAGAAACTAAAAAGAAAGGCAAAGGGAAGGTACAATTAGGAAACTAGACTCTTATTTACATTGGGAAGCCAAATGAAGAAAGAGTGAAATCTGGTGTGAGACTATTGGTGTACAAAAGACTCGAAAATAATATCGATATGGGATGAGGCAGAGTTTCCTGATAGTACTGAGGTACACTAGGTACTCTATAGTAAGGGGAGCGACACACGGTGGCACCTTAGCAAAGAATGCGAGGGAGAGAAAGCAGACTGGGTTGGATATTGCAGAAAGTGGAATGAATGGTTGGGAAAGGATGGGAAAGGCGTGAAAATCTGCAGGAGGCTGACGTGGTAGAGAAGGTCTAGTATTGAGAAATACTAGATCCCCTCTATCACGTCAGTCTCCTGCAGATTTTCACGCGTTTCCCATCCTCTCCCAATCATTCATTCGCCTTACAGTCATAGAATGTGAAAGCAGACTGGGTTGGATATTGTAGAAAGTGAAATGAATGGTTGGGAAAGAATGGGAAAGGCGTGAAAATCTGCAGGAGGCTGACGTGGTAGAGAAGGTCTAGTATTGAGAAATACTAGACCCCCCTCTATCACGGCTGACATGGTATAGGAGGTCTAGTATTAAGAAATACTAGACCACCTCTATCACGTCAGCCTCCTGTTTCCTGATAGTACTGAGATACACTAGGTACTCTATAGTAAGGGGAGCGACACACGGTGGCACCTTAGCAAAGAATGCGAGGGAGTGAAAGCAGACTGGGTTGGATATTGCAGAAAGTGGAATGAATGGTTGGGAAAGGATGGGAAATGCGTAAAAATCTGCAGGAGGCTGACGTGGTAGAGGAGGTCTAGTATTGAGAAATACTAGACCCCCTCTATCACGTCAGTCTCCTGCAGATTTTCACGCTTTTCCCATCCTCTCCCAATCATTCATTCGCCTTACAGTCATAGAATGTGAAAGCAGACTGGGTTGGATATTGTAGAAAGTGGAATGAATGGTTGCGAAAGAATGGGAAAGACGTGCAAATCTGCAGGAGGCTGACGTGGTAGAGGAGGTCTAGTATTGAGAAATACTAGACCACCTCTATCACGTCAGCCATCTGCAGATTTTCACGCTTTTCCCATGCTCTCCCAACCATTCATTCGCCTTACAGTCATAGAATATACTACTTTTTCTTTTATTTATGTTATTGTATTTTTTTATTCTGGGAATTTTGTAGATGTGATGAATTTTTATGTAGTTACACCAAATAAAGTATTTTTTTAATATCGAGATGGAAGAAAACAAAATCGAGTGGTACTGTCAGAAGGCCTCATTAATATGCACTAGATACAATCTAGATAAAGTAGAGCACTATATTTATCTGGGACAAGTTAGTATCAATATGAATAACAAAGAACAGGAAATAAGTTGAGAAATAAGGCTGGCATGGGCAGTCTTCAGTTCATGGCAGGGAGTAAACAACTAAAGACCAAACTGTTCTGCTAAAATAAACTACCAATAATAACCTATGCCGCGGAGACCTGGATCTTTGCCTAGAAATCCAGACAACTTCGCGTTTCACAAAGGAGGATGGAACGAGCAATTCGTTAAGGGACAACAAAATCAACGAGTGGATCCGGTCCAAAACCAATGTCATTGATAGAATAGAAAGGGTGCTACAAGCAAAATGGCAGCTGATAGGTCAAATAGCACGCGACACCGATCGAAATGGACCAAAAGAATCTTGGAATGGAGACAGGGAATGTCATACATACATAGATTCAGAGGTAGACCACAATGAGATAGTCAGATGAGATCAAGTTTCGATTTAATTAGGAAAGCGCAAGACAGAGACGAGTGGAGGAACATTGGAGAGGACTACATCTATTCTTCACTATTTAAGAAGCTAGCATATTAAGGTCATGTAATGAGGAACAACCAGCTTTACCGACTACTCCGACTGGTATTACAAGGCAAAATCGTCGGAAGTAGAGGACTGAAGAGAAGAAGAATATTTTGGCTCGAAAACCTTTGAATGTGGTACGAACGGTACAAAACAACAGGGCCAGTACCGGATTGACGGGGGGCAAAAGGGGGCAAACAATTGATTGTTGTTTATAACATCATGTGAAAACAGCTACAGGGGCGGCATGGAGCCCCCCTCAGAAATTTCCTAGATCCGACACTGTTCAGGGCAGCCGTCAACAAAATAATGATCACCTGAATGAACGCGAACACTCGGCGTAGGCACAAGAAGAATAATATAGTTACAAAATGTTTGATATCGAATAATTATCGCAATTCTACAATAGTTTTGAATATTTAAACTCAATCAAGATTACACTAAGACACTATTGATTGAAAATTCTTATTATTCGATCACGCGAAACAAACAACTGTAAGCGTTTTGGCGATCAGCACGGCACTGGAGAGCGCGGGCAACTGGTTTCTTTATCTAAATTTTTTTAGGCACAAAAACGCACCTTGAAGAGTGCGTTGCAGTAAACAAGCTCGAATATTTATAGCTGCAGCATTTTTTGCGCTGATACTAACCCGGATCGTTTGCTGTAAATATATTTTAAATGTACGGATCATAATTTTAATTCTTCGATTTTAAAATATTATACGCATGTGAAAATATAGTCTGAAATTAAATCTTCTAGAAGAGTATAATAAATTTGTAATTATATTAAACTATCAGTTAGATATAAAGAATTCCCCATGTATTAATTTATAATTGTTTGTGTTAAAATTTAGTTTCTGTTACTTGTCAAGCACACACACCCTTCCTCCTCCATTATAGTTTATATAACATTATAACCCGATCATATTGTTAAAAAAAACATATTTCATCCATCTGATAATGCTGTAGTACAGCGAAAAACAATATCACTCGAGATATTGTGTGAATTCATCCTCAGTAGCTGAGCTACACTGATGAGATCTAATAAGATCGAAATCTAGATATGTAGATTGCTAAGAGGTGGGTTCATACTTATATATGTTTGATTGATTGACAAAAAATTTGAAACTCAAAAACATCCTACGTTTTTTATTTATACATTATAAATGGAGTTTCATGAAGTTCAGGCCTAGCAGTAAATATAAAATATTAATTAATTAAAATGATTCAAATATTGAATTGACTTTTGATTCATGAAGTTCAAGCCTAGCAATAAAAATAATATATTAATTAAGTAAAATGATTTAAATATTGAATTGACTTTTCTTAATACATCAGCATTAGACATTGAAGGAAAAAGTGGACTAACTTCAAATAAAATTAAAATTAAAATCTAACTATCTAAAGACTAACCCTCAAAATAAAATTTAAAAAATTGTGTTAGTACTAATAATAATAATGATAATAACATAAAACTAGATTTTTAAAATTTGTGGGTTAGAATGTTGCTCTCAATGCCTCATGTAACATCCATTTAAAACACACTAGTGTTTTGCAAATCAACGTAGAATGCCTCTGTTATTTCTACTGGTTTTGATATGTATGGTCATTATCATCATTTGTATATTATATTGTTGTTTCACATTAGCTTTAAAATTTTAAATTTCTTCTAAATATTAGAATTATATATTAATGCAAATGAATAATAGTGTAGATTTATATGCATATGTATGACGTAGTTAAATTAAGAACATCATCATTTAAAGAAAATAACATAATTTTGTTTATAGATCATATTTCCATAATTGTTTAGTTTCTTTAAAAGGGCCGCAGTCTTTCGGTTCGGTAAATATATATTACGTATATGTCAATAATATTATGTTACACGTTCAATAGATATCTTAGTCGGTGGCATTGAGTTCATACTGGGTTGAGGAGGAACTTAAATTTAGATTTGTTCGGTTTCCTTTTGAAATGCCATTACACGATGTGTAACAACATAAGTTTAATTGTCTTGCAATTTTAGCTTGCAAAATGTAATATATTACGGATATATCAAATAGGTCATCAGGCATAACAGGGTCGTAAAAATATATAAGAGCCCTATGGCTGTGTCATCTTTAATAATTTAAGCCAGCCCATATTTTATATAGTTTTATGTCATTTACGGAAAAGATATATCATTATAACAATCCAAAATGACTGTGATAAATTCCTTAAATCACATAAAACTGAGAGGCTATAATATGCATAATTGTTTATAAATACCTCATTTCTTTCTCCACGCGTATCAGGCAAAAAAAGAGTAGGAACGCGCTACATCTGCCACCCGGCAATGCTTCTTCCACTACTGGATGCACATTACACAACACACGCGAATTAACAACGAAAAATGATCACTTTCACGAATTATAATCTAAACACAGTCACGCGGAACAATCAACTGCATGCGTTTTGGCGATCAGCACGGTACTGGAGAGCGCGGGGAACTGGTTTCTTTATCTTTATAATTTTTTTTAGCCACAAAAACGCACATTGAAGAGTGCGTAGCAGTAAACAAGTTCGAACATTTATAGCTGCAGCATTTTTTGCGGTGATACTATTCCGGATTGTTCGCTGTAAATATATTTAGGAAATATATTTTTGTATCTACCGATTAAAATTATAATTATTTCAATTATGTTATTTTAACAAGATATTACATTATTCAATATTTATAATTATGCATGAACAAACACACTGGGCAGAGGATAAACCCCATACATAGTATTCATGGTGTAAAAGGCTTTCGATAGAATATGAAGATGTACACAGGGAAAACTGGATACATTCTGCATAAAAGAAAGAGTCAGACATGCAGGAAAGTCTTTTAGTCATAATATTAATTAATTAATAATAATATGGATGAAATCATAAAAAATAAATTACAAAAACAATTAATCGCAGCTGTGAGAACTTATTACAAATAGAGAAGTGTTTTTACTGCCCATTTTAGTTTTGTGCTCACATTTCTTCTGCGAAGAAATTGCCATAATGTTTCCCTATGAGAAACCATTCATCCATATTATTATTAATTAATTAATATTATGATTAAAAGACTTTCCTGCATGTCTGACTCTTTCTTTTGTGCAGAATGTATCCAATTTTTCCTGCGTACGTTGATTTACATAAATACCAAACGCAAAATCAAAACAATTCAAATGTGACTTACACCACTTTCATTCTCACAGGCTCAAATAATACGAATTTTTCATCTTTTATCACTTGTTATAATAGTAAACAAGTGATACAAAAAAGTTTTATTTATTTATAATAATATTGTATTATTATTTAACAACTTTGTCATTAAGAAAAGAGTATACACATAGCGATATAAACTTGTCGTTTAGTTTATATCGCTATGTGTATACTTTTTTCTTAGTGACAAAATTGTAAAATAATAATAAAATATTATTATAAATAAATAAAACTTTTTTATCACATGTTTACTATTGTAACAAGTGATACAAGATGAAAAATTATTTATTATTTGAGCCTGTGAGTATGAAATATCCATATTATTATTAATTATCATCAATCAAAATCAAAATCTTCTCTTTTTTAAAACAATTCAAATGTGACCTACACCACTTTCATTCTCAGAGGGTCAAATAATACAAATTTTTCATTTTTTATCACTTGTTACAATAGTAAACAAGTTTATCACTTGTTTACTATTGTAACAAGTGATAAAAGATGAAAAATTCGTATTATTTGACCCTCTGAGAATGAAAGTGGTGTAGGTCACATTTGAATTGTTTTAAAAAAGAGAAGATTTTGAGTTTGGTATTTATGTAAATCGACCTACGTAGGGAACATTGGAAACATTCTGCACAAAAGAAAGAGTCAGACATGCGAAAAAGTTTTTTAATCTACTGATTAATTAATTAATAATAATATGGATATTTCATACTCACAGGCTCAAATAATAAATAATTTTTCATCTTTTATCACTTGTTACAATAGTAAACATGTGATAATATTTATTTATAATAATATTTTATTATTTCAAAATTCACTAAGAAAAAATTGTACGCGATATTAAACTAAACGACAAAATAGTTGACGAAGGAATATTAATTTAATTCTGAAAATTAGAGATTTTGAACAAGCAAAACGTTTCTCTCGTAAGTTAAAAATAAATACAGCTACCAAAAAAAACTTAGTTTTCCTCAAAAAATACTTGTAAAGGTCGCATAATCGTAATTACGTCCTGGCAACTGAATATAATCTTCACTAATAATTCATTTTCCATTACTATCGGCGCATAGTGGTGCATCGATATATGAAATTTAATATTTCTCACAGTATTACGGTCAAGAAAAGGGGGAATATTGTGCAAACAGCAATATTGCCAAATAGTCAATATTTGGCGTCAACACGTCCCCGGCCCCTGTTTGCCTTAAATGTAAACGAAAATGGACAGGGCGGTTCGTCACCTAATTTTATCTTTCGTTTTTATTAGCGCGAATGTCCCCCTTCGCCGCTCTACCCAAATCCATTTTCCTGTTTGACTAGGAAAAAGCGGTCCCCCTTTCAACTCAACCATTATTGACAAGATAAACTCGATAAGAGCGCGGATAAGAAGTAGAAGCGATTACGGCACATACTTGGGCAATTAAAAGTATGGAGTGGCACGTGGTGGATTCCGGGATTGCATTTCCGGCCATGTTCCGGGCAAATTCACTGCCGGATTGGCCGGGTTGCTCATCGATCTTCGGTCTGGGGCCAATGATGGGTCTGGCCTGTCGTCACCTAGCAACCTCTCACCTGTAATTAACACCGGTCACATGTAATGCATATTCATTCTGGGCGCCGATTTATCTATCCAACAACCTATGCACTTCATTACAAACTTGAAAGCGCGACGACGATAACGGCAAATTTAGAGCCGCACTTTGCTCAGGTGAAAAATGCCGAGACCGCGTAAATTACTCGCTTGTGTGCTGGTGTACGTGTGCTATATTTATTTACTTACTACTAATTTAATATATTAAATTACTATTCATTTAATCTATAGTTTAATACTGCTATTTAAAGTGAAATAAGAGATTATAATTACTGCATGCTATATTTGCCGGCACCCAAACTGAATATCACTCTTTCTATTTTATTAAAACCCACATCTGTTCTGCAACCCGGATTCAAGGCAGTAAATATTATTTAAACATACAAAGACTCTTTAAAATCAAAACTTTAAGAGTAATGAGTAATCACCATTATCATCCAATCGCTACTCTTAACTACCAGAACACTGCCCAAAGCCCAGACGCTACAAGAACTTGAAGAAGAACTCCCTACGTTAAATGGGACATACTGGGAATAAGTGAACATAAAAAAAGCAGATGAAGTATAGATAAACAACTCGCTTGTAAATATCTGCATTTTTCAAAATCTGTATTTTTGTCTAGCCTAGATTTCCAAAATTACTATCTGCAAGTTTTGTGATTAGTGTTGGACTACTATTTTTATTGTATATATCAGAGGTGGCTAAAGCGTCGACATCGGTCGATGGTAACTATACCCGGTGATCCTGATGGCATGAGCATGTTGACGGTTATTACCATATAGGTGTGCATTGCTAATTGATGTGGTGCCGTCAGATGGCGTTTAACTTTCCTCCTAGAGGGTTAGTTGTATTATATTAATATGTAATATAAGTACAGACGGGCGACTAGGGTCTGTCTAATATGTACATATATTACATATTAATATAATACAACTAACCCTCTAGGAGGAAAGTTAAACGCCATCTGACGGCACCACATCAATTAGAAATGCAAACCGTCAACATGCTCATGCCATCAGGATCACCGGCTAGTGCCCTCTATGGAATAATATTCCAACACAGTGCTTGAGATATCAGCATAAGGCCAATCGTATAAAACATATATAAGTGTGAAGCCACTTAGCAATCTACATATCTAGATTTCGATCTTATTAGATCTCATCAGTGTAGCTCAGCTAGTGAGGATGAATTCACACAATATCTCGAGTGGTTATATACAAAAATAATACAACTAACCCAAATCTAGATATGTAGATTGCTAAGAGGTGGGTGCACACTTATATATGTTATATTACATATCGTTTAATTAATAAACTAACTAGTTTGTGAGAAGAAATCATTATTTTTTCTTATTAAAATAACTTGATTGATAGAATATTAATATTATCTATGTTTATTTAAAATGTAAGCTTATTTTTGGCTTTAAATTACTACGTTTCTTATGTTCACTTAATAAATACGATGTTGGTAAACTGCCACCTCTAATTTAAAACACAGGTCGCCCCAAGAGATATCAAAAGTATAGCCACCCCTGGTATATATGTATTTTATGTTTTTATTTTAATTTTATGCTTTTATTTAGTTTTATCACTTCAAGAAGTTTACATAAATTAATACAATACATTGTATATAACTTCTTGAAGTGATAACACTAAACACATTAGTATTAGTAGTATAATCGACTATTATATCTAGTGATTTATTATCGATAGTCTGACAAGTATCGATAACTACTACAATTCATTCAATAGTTTCGATCACTACTTATACTCTAAATACTGTAGTTAAAAAATGCGCAACCCCATAAAAACCATGTAAAAAAAGTTATTCTCTGAAGTGCCTGTATCACATATATGATGATAACGTTCAAATCTTTAGCACGTCACGGCCAATTGTGCTCGAGTCATCGACATCATTAGCTTTATAAATGATTGCGTGGAGGCGCAGGCCGACAATAGACCATCATCGATATTCCGAGGGTGAGAACGCGGCGTGTAGATGGGGCGTGATAAATACTTTAAAGTCAAATAGTTAACGGCACGCGTGCAGAAGCGGGGAGCTTTTTGGGGGCACGTGTATTTACTGAATGAAATTACGAGCCGGAGACGCCCATGCAAATAAAAATATGTGTTCATTTATTCGGGACATTAAGTCATTATATAACTCTTTGTTCATTGCAGAATAAGTGATGGGGCTGATAGGCGATTCAAGCTGGAAGAAAAGAAGAATAATTAATAGATGTTCCTTTCGACGGATAGAAGGCGTCTGAGGTAATTGAGCCTATGACTGGTTATATAAAATTATAAGCTTTTACTACATAGGAGTATTATTTTAGTTCAAAATCGATTTGTCAATATTACTATACACTTATTATAATATTTTATACGATTGGCCTTGTGCTGATATCTCAAGCACTCTGTTGGAATATTATTCTCTAGAGGGCACTACCCGGTGATCCTGAAGACATGAGCATGTTGACGGTTATTACCATATGGGTGTGCATTGCTAATTGATGTGGTGTCACCAGATGGCGTTTAACTTCCCTCTTCGAGGGTAAGTTGTACTATTTATGCAATAATATGTTTAAAATGTTCATTATTCTAAAATATTGAGAGTATTACTTATCGTGTAATGTATAGTAACGATGAAATGAAGAGAATACTGATATACATCTGGATAACTGGTTACTTGATAAATATAAAAGGAGGATTGAAGCAAATACTGACGACAGCCTTATAAAGTGAACCGACCTCAGCAGATTTTGTATCTTAATTACGAATAAATTTATTTATTATTTTTAAACTTATTACAAAATAAATGTATGTTGATAATGCATATTTTGTTTGTATTCGCTTCTACTCGCATCTGTTTCTTTGTTTCTGAATGAATAAGATAATTACGAATTTTTTATAGAATTAAAAATATGTTGATTCTATAAAACGTTTGTTTCTTATAAATACGTTTTATAAATGCCAGCTCCATCTATGAATGAGCAGCTATTTTATTGTATATTCGCATTGCTTACTTGTTAAAATTATTGAAATTCAAATTCGTTTCAAGGAAAAAATATAGTGACTAAATAACTTTATTTTAAACTAAACTTTCATTTAGCCTAGCTAATTAAATTTAAACTACGGATTTCCTAACACTTACATACACATACACTAATACACGTCAGAAGGACCTACAGGTCCTTCTGCTGTGTATTGTGTATTAGTAATACACGTCAGAAGGACCTACAGGTCCTTCTGCCGTGTATTAGTAATAGATAGCCAGACACATTGTAACAAACAGTACTAAAAGAACGGATTCTTGAGACGCAGGCTAGATATTTGGTAAATTTGTTAGTAATAATATATTTTTGTCATCGGAGGAGCTCGAAAATGGCTAGAGCTTAGCCCAAACTAGTTGCAAAGTGTAACTAAGTGTGATAAAAAGAAAACAAAGTAATAAATCGTTTTATTTATCCTCTAAAATAAATATGTAACTATTTCGTATGGCATCTGCTGCATTCTAGGAATGAAGGACTCATTATTCACCAAGGTTAATAATCAATAGTAATTGAAGACCTATTTTTCTTCACTATAAACACGTCATTATATTGTTAGTTTGCAATTATATTTCACTACCGACTATTCTAGTGTTCAATAATTAATTTATTATTAATTTTGTTCAAATCAAAAATTAATTCATTGTAACCTTTGTGTAAAATTAATTCATGATTAATTTTGGTCAACAATTAATTCATTTTTGACCTAGGTTAATAATGGATTCATTATTGACCACTAGAGTACCTCGAAGTGAAATAGAATTATAAATAAACACAATTATGGTGTGTTTTAGTGAAGAAAAATAGGTTTTGACCTAGGTTAATAATGAATTCATTATTGACCGCAAGAGTAGTCAGTAGTGAAATATAATTGCAAATTAACAATATAATAGCGTGTTTATAGTGAAGAAAAATGGGTCTTCAATTATTATTGATTATTAACCTTGGTGAATAATGAGTCCTTCATTCCTAGAAGATATATATATATATATATATATATATATATATATATATATATATATATATATATATATATATATATAATCTTTAAAATCTCTTCGGGTGTCGAGATTATTTAAGCGTATTTTAAATCTATTGTATTTTCTGTAGAAATTCCTTCCAGTCCTTCCTATTGCTCGCCATTCTCCTTGCATCCTGTCATCCAATGCCATTCCTCGTTAGTATTTCGTGTATGTTGTCTTCCCACGTTTTGTGTGGTCTACCCCTTCTTTTCTTTCCTTGTATTCTTGTGTTCCAGACACTTTTTGTCTGTCTCCCTTCCGGCATGCGAATTATGTGTCCATACCATCCGAGTTGTTTCATTTCTATAGTTGTTTGTATACTTTCTATCTGTAGAGTTGTTCGAATTTGCTCATTTCGTATTCTGTCAATTCTTGCGATACCTTCTACCCTCCTTAAGTACTTTATTTCTGCTGCTTGAATTTTGCTTTTAAGTCTCTTGTCCAATGTCCATGTTTCGCTTCCGTATATCAGTGTTGGTCTATAAATTGTTTTGAACATTATGAGTTTTGTTTTCTTCGATACTTGCTTATTATTAGGTATTATTTTGTTTAGCATATGGTAGCTTTTGTTTGCTACCCGTATTCTGTTGTTTATTTCTGGTTCCAGACTTCCCCTGTTATTTATATTTATACCCAGGTATTTAAAATTTTCCACCTGCTCGATACTTTTCCCCGCTATTTGGATATTTGTTTCCACTTCCTGTTTGGCGATCACCATATTTTTTGTTTTATCTGTGTTTATTGTCATGTTGTGTTTATTTAGTTCTTCGTTCCATATATTAATGTTCTCTGGTTTTCTTCGGATTTGGCTAGTATTACAATATCAGCAAAAGCACACTCAGCTAACATTGTGCGTCGTAGTTTATAATATCCTATGTCCATTTTCCTTGTTTTCTCTTTTATATTTTTTAATATATTATCTAGGAATATTATAAACAGTAGAGGGTTTAATGCTCCACCTTGTCTTAGTCCTTGTTTGGTTGAAAATTCCTATGATATCTGATTTCCTGTCCTTATAGTTGTATAGTTGTATGTCTTTCTGTATATACCTTGTATTGTTCTTTGTAGTTGTTTGCTTATTTGCCTCTTTTGTAATATATTCCACATCGTTTTTCTCGGTACTATGTCGAACGCTTTTTCCAGGTCTATAAATTCTATGAATAATTTACTGTCATGGCCAATGTTTTCTTCATTAGTTTTCTTAGTGTAAATAGATGGTTCTGCGTTGAGTGGCCCTTCCTGAAGCCACTTTGTACATTTTCCATCGATCTTTCTGTTTGTTGTCTTAGTTTACTTTCTAGTACAACCTAATAAATCTTAGCAGTTGTGCATATTAGTGATATTCCCTTGTAATTATTGCAGTTTTTGTTGACTCCTTTTTTGTATACTGGGAATGTTTAGACTGTCAAAAGAGGGACAACACTAACCAACATACATCCGCCACCATAATACACTAGAGAGTGGGCCGGCCATCCTCTGAAGGAAGGAAGATAGTCAAAATGTAACAAATACTACAATATCAAATCACAAAAATATAATTTCTTAAATAAAAAAATTCTCCCCGGCGGGGAATCGAACCCCGGTCTCCCGCGTGACAGGCGGGGATACTGACCACTATACTACCGAGGACTTGTGAAAGGAATTCTTATCCCAAACAATATAACCCGCTATACTCAAAACACATTTTTTTGTATTAAAAAAAATTATTTGTCATATACAAAAAATACAATTTTATTTTTATAAGTGGATAGCGTATCTCTTTTAGCAGGAAGTTATCGTCGCTGATAACACAATTTTAAATGATATTGACCTATGCTATCTATCCTACTTGAGCAAAATTAAAAAAATTTGAAACTACAAAAATCTAACAATTGATTAGTATAGAAGATAGGAGAATGTAAAATTAAAATGTATGTAGGAATTTAAATAAGATATCTGTTCTGGTCTGTAAATGGCCAATATAATGATTATAAATGTATTCTCTATATATCTGCCCCAGACACCGGCTTAAAGTCAATTGTTTAGTTTTTCGGTTTCTTCGTATACACCCACCACTTTTCTTTGATTATATCCACCATATTCTTCCATAACTTTGAAACAGGGATGATTTTTGTTTTGTAATCTGTTTTTTTTTTCGACAAACAGGAACAAAATGTCAACATTTGTTTTGAGCATAGCCAACTATAAAAGTATATATATATATATATATATATATATATATATATATATATAAATATATGTATATATATATAAATATATATAAATATATATATATATATATATATATATATATATATATATATATATATATATATATATATATCATGAAAAGATTGAAACTCATTTAAGCATCATTCACATAGAGGTTTGTGCAGGGGTAGTGTAGTTGGTAGTAGCGTTATAATTTGATGCGCTCAGTACTTAACTTCTTTAAATTCGATAATTAAAGAATTTTAAAGAAATGTATACTATAATTTAAGACAGCAGTAGTATATTAGACCCTAGATATTGTATTTTGTAGTATGTAATATTTTGTAGTTTGTTTATTACATTTAGCTGTTAGTAGTTATTGTATTTGTTACAATTCTGTCCGGCTATCGACATTCTGCTGTGTGATATGTTGGTATATATCAGTGTTAGGATTTGCTACTTCAGAAAGTTGCATTCAGTTTTTTGTATATTGTATTTTATGTTTTGTAACCACATTCTTAAGAATATATATGAAATGGCGTTGCCGTAAATAAAGTATTATTATTAAATGTTGTTTGGGCATCATAAAATTGTCTTAGTTTTAATATTGTATAAATCCCTACAATATAAAAACTAAGACAATTTTATGATGCCCAAACAACATTTAATAATAATACTTTATTTACGGCAACGCCATTTCATATAAATTCTTAAGAATGTGGTTACAAAACATAAAATACAATATCACAGATAAAAGAAAGTATGATATATATATGATAAATAAGATTTTTTTTAAGGTATCATTTACAGACAACCCTAGAAATTTGAGAAACGTGCGGTAAAATTGAAACTAAAATATTGTTCTCAAGGATAAAACTAAAGAAAAAAAGTCGATCCTGCCAGGATTCGAACCTGGAATCTTCTGATCCGTAGTCAGACGCGTTATCCGTTGCGCCACAGGACCCATGCCTAAAACTATAAAATATAAGCACCTTATACCCTCACTATAGTTCTACAGCCTACCACAGCAAAATAAAGGCAGCACAATCCAATCGCCCACCACTAACCCATGTAAACACCAAACAGCTGACGTTCGGCTCAGTTTTTTGAAATTCGTTACCGAGTGCGCTAGTCGCTTATTAGTTGATTCAACTAACGTTCATACTATACCGCAGCGCAATCGATCGCGCCTACCACTAAAACGCACCACCACGCCATTCCACCCATAAAACATGAATTCGAAGCATTTAGCCAAAGGTACATATTTATTAACCCACGTACACATAATATCGCGAACTTGGGCGTATTATTTACACTTTCTACGGCGCAGAATTAGGTTAATTCCTTAAATAGAACATCAATAGCATGACGTCACCCCTACCGCTTAATAATGCATGTTTTATTGCACATCAATAGGCCACGTAATATCTTACAATTTCAAATACCGGCTGAATTTTTTTGAAATAAATACCGTAGTGGATTAGTCATTTCTATTTTAATAACGTTACATCAGCCCATCTTGTGCCCGTTACGCTTTGCAATTTGAATAAATAAGCCGGCGACCTCCGTTGTAAAATGCGTTATTTATGGGTTTCTTATTTATATTGTTAATATAACATATTAAATTGTTTTATTAAAGGATCTAAGCCACCTCCACCTTCAAAGGATAAAATTCGGCTGTACTCGAACAGGTTTTGTCCGTACGCACAGAGAGTACATTTGATTTTGGATGCGAAAAAGTTGCAGTAAGTAATATATTGTAGTAATATGGTTGATTAGAGTACAAACTTGCTCATCTGCCGAAATAGCTCAGTTGGGAGAGCGTTAGACTGAAGATCTAAAGGTCCCTGGTTCGATCCCTGGTTTCGGCAATCCTTTTTTTATTTTGCCTCATTTAAAAATAACTCTGTTAGTCATTGCTGTTTTAATGTTGCATTTCATTTTGAAAGGGTGGTTGGAAAAGTAGTTGATATATCTGCCTGAAGTTGTCGGTTTTTGGTACGAGTCTAGGATCAGAGTGTTATCAGTGGTCCTAATGATCAATGTATCCAAAAAAGGTACAGAATAATTTTGATCTTCCCTTTCTATAGTAAATTGAATATTTGCATTAAAGTTGTTAAGTTTAATTAAGATATCATCAATGCTGTTTAATGATTAATCGTAATTCGTAAATTACTATCTAATAGTTTAATTAAGTATTTTATGAATTGCTAAATACGCGATTACCAATACTATAATAGCAGAGAGAGAAAACAATATTAGGCTATTGGTCAGTGGCCTTTCCGCCATTGTAATTACAATGATATTTGTGTAATAAAATACAATAAATTTCGCAGTAAATATATAATAATAATAAATATCCATCCTTGAAATTTATTATAGATGGTTTTGGTTTAATTAAACTTCTACCCAGTTGAGTAAATGGGCATAGTTCTATTAACTATGCCGGTTTGCCCAAACACCAATGACATATGATTGCATATTTAATGAGTATAGTTTATAATAGCGTTGATTGAAGTATAAATACTTCAATCAACGTTTATAGTTAATAAAGTTTTATTTAAATTTTAATATTATATATCACTGGTGTTTGGGCAAAAGGGTTTAAGTCAGGAAATGTAAAGTTTACAAGCCGTTTGTACCAATGGAAAGAGCAGATTTTTT
This sequence comes from Lordithon lunulatus, assembly GCA_963942505.1. Lineage (NCBI taxonomy): Eukaryota > Metazoa > Arthropoda > Insecta > Coleoptera > Staphylinidae > Lordithon > Lordithon lunulatus. The sequence goes on from OZ012666.1 coordinate 61,953,432, forward strand.
TGGTTGAAAAGACATAAAAACCTTATTATCGTAAAAAAATATGACTTAAGCCCTTTTGCCCAAACACCAGTGATGTGTAATTGTATCACTTTATCCAGACTACGTATAAAGTAAAAATATTACTTTATACGTAGTATGGATAAATAGTATAATATAGACTACTAATTTGGTTCATAAGAATTCGACTATATTCACGAAAATATTTACATTATCATACAGTATTAATAAATTTCAGCTGAGAATATGAATTAACCATCTGCTTTCGGACATGGTAAATAGTCGCATTTTGACTGTTTTTCAATCCACACTCAAAAGTGAACGATATATGAACAACATACTCTGAAACGCATTTAAACTTAACGTTAAGAAAAAAATATTACAAGTCTAAATGCTACCGGGTAGTGCGGTTGCATGTAAAATTTACATCTGTTTTATGTAGAATATTGTAATGATGAAAATTGTTGAAAGTGTTGTTAATCATAATAAAATTATATATAACTGTAAACGTAAGCCATGTTAAGGAATAAATTTAAAAAAGGACAGGTCCCACCGAGATTTGAACTCGGATCGCTGGATTCAGAGTCCAGAGTGCTAACCATTACACCATGGGACCTTGGCAGAAAATCTTTTACGTTAAGATAAAAACGCGATACTGAATACAATAACTTTCTAATTTACAGGTTTTATATTATAACGCCTTTGAGGCGTTTTCGCTTAACATGGTTTATCATTGCTAAAATATAGCAAAAATATATATATATATATATATAGCTAAAATATATATATTATAGTCGCCCCCGTGCATGATCACTCAGGTCTAGAATTATGCGCATCGGATGCGGCAAATAGAACAAGAAACAATAAGCCCGTACCAGACTAGAGTGATAAACGAAAGGCACTCAAGTGTACATAAAAACTTGAGAATATTATCTATTGATAAATTCATTAGCGTCGCAGTTTGATATGTCTTATGTATTTTTATATTTGAATTAATTTTTATTTTTTATTGTTGAACAATTTAATGAAAAATTATAATTTATATCATTACAATGTATAAATGTATAGATGGATACTCTTGAATCGTACAAGAAAGAATATATGGTTAATTTCTCTTAGATGAATGTGATTTACTAGTAGACAATAATTTAAGAATGGTCGATAATTGATAAAATATTGCAAAAAAAATTAAATTTCAGGTTAATTAATAAGAGTATGATACAGGAATTAAGAAATCAATATAAAAATTAAGGTTCCACCGAGATTTGAACTCGGATCGCTGGATTCAAAGTCCAGAGTGCTAACCATTACACCATGGAACCTGCTGGTATACAAAAATCTTTATATGCATATATATCAGAGATTTCATGTGGGTTTATAATAATAACTTTTTATATTTTTTAAGAAAAACCATTTGCAACCAAATTTAAATTTAAAAAACAGGTGATGTACAGATTCATAGATCTGCTCTTAGCGATTCAAGCCGGCGGATACTCTATTTGGTGGCAGAAAATGAACTACATTTAGTAAGGAATTTGTTTGCATAACATTAGTTTTTTTGTTAATAAACTTTTAAGGTATAAATACTATAACCTTGGCGTATAGTCATGTATCATATACATATCATATCATACCCCACCAACCAAACTATACGCCTCCACTATTTCAAATGACATGAACTCTGCACTACACTGTTGTCCATTACTTTCTATAATTCAATTAGTTTCATTTATTTATTTTAGCTTAATTCATAAAAATATGTGAGAAACAATGTAGTACATAGTTCAAGTCATTAACTTAACTATGCCTGCATACTATTTCAAACGACTGGAACTATGAACTACATTGTTTCTCACTTTTTTTTACGAATTAGGCGTAAATTAACAAATGGAATTAATTGACTAGAATATAAATTAATGGATAACAGTATAGTGCAGAGTTCAAGTTACTTGAAATAGTGGACGGGCATAGTTTGGTTGGTAGGGGCCGCTCGCATAATTTTTCCAATGGATATAGATGTTTTATATTGTTTAAACTATTTCAAGAATAGCGTTATCCTATGGAAAAAACTATGCCAACAAAGGTCGGGTGGGCGGGCGACCCCTACCAACCAAACTATACCCATCCACTATTTCAAACGACTTGAACTATGCACTACACTATTATCCGTTATTTTCTATGATTAAATTAATGTCATTTATTAATTTAAAACTAATTAAAAAAAATATGTGAAAAATAATGTAGTGCATAGTTCAAGTCGTTTGAAATAGTGGACGGGCATAGTTTGGTTGGTTGGGGACACCCGCCCACCCCACCTTCGCTCGCATAATTTTTTCAATGGATATAGATGTTTTATATTGTTTAAACTATTTCAAGAATAGCGTTATCCTATGGAAAAAACTATGCGAACAAAGGTGGGGTGAGCGGGCGACCCCTACCAACCAAACTATTCCCGTCCACTATTTCAAACGACTTGAACTATGCCCTACACTATTATCCGTTATTTTCTATGATTAAATTAGTGTCATTTATTAATTTAAGACTAATTTAAAAAAATATGTGAAAAATAATGTAGTGCATAGTTCAAGTCGTTAGAAATAGTGGACGGGCATAGTTTGGTTGGTTGGGACCACCCGCCCACCCCACCTTCCCTCGCATAATTTTTTCAATGGGTATAGATGTTTTATATTGTTTAAACTATTTCAAGAATAGCGTTATCCTATGGAAAAAACTATGCGAACAAAGGTGGGGTGGGCGGGCGACCCCTACCAACCAAACTATACCCGTCCACTATTTCAAACGACTTGAACTATGCACTACACTATTATCCGTTATTTTCTATGATTAATTTAATGTCATTTATTAATTTAAGACTAATTAAAAAAATATATGTGAAAAATAATGTAGTGCATAGTTCAATTCGTTTGAAATAGTGGACGGGCATAGTTTGGTTGGTTGGGGACACCCGCCCACCCCACCTTCGCTCGCATAATTTTTTCAATGGATATAGATGTTTTATATTGTTTAAACTATTTCAAGAATAGCGTTATCCTATGGAAAAAAACTATGCGAACAAAGGTGGGGTGGGCGGGCGTTCCCTACCAACCAAACTATACCCGTCCACTATTTCAAACGACTTGAACTATGCACAACATTATTTTTCACATTTTTTTTTTAATTAGTCGTAAATTAATAAATGACATTGATTTAAACATAGAAAATAACGGATAATAGTGTAGTGCATAGTTCAAGTCGTTTGAAATAGTGAACGGGCATAGTTTGGTTATACCTTAAAAGTATATTAACAATCGCGCATTATTGTAGAAGTAACTGAAATCATTTGATTTTAATGCAATCAGCTGATCAATCTATAACAAAGATCATCTGTTTACCTACTAACGCGAAGAAATTACGAAACAAAAATTGATCAAGAGAAATTCTTGGATGCAAATAAACCTAAAGAAGACTATATATAAACAATAAATCTACCAAAATATTTAAGGCATAACTCTAACGTAATGATGTGAATTTTTTAATATCTACCGGCTAACTTGTTATTAATATATTTATTACAGCTATAATGTATAATTCCAATTAATATTTGTTTTAGGTACGAAAGGATCTTCATTAATTTAGCAAGCAAGCCTGAATGGTTCGCACAGAATACTTCAAAAGGCAAAGTTCCTACTCTAGAAATCGAAAGTGGAGATGTGTTACATGAAAGTCTGATTATTGCAAATTATTTAGATGAAAAGTACCCGCAAAATACGTTGCATGCGAAAGATCCTCTACAGAAAGCAAAAGATTGCATTCTAATTGATGCATTTAATAAGGTAATTACGAACCTTTCTTATCTTTAATTGTATATCCCTCTATACTTGCTGTTTACTATTTTGTTCTTTTTGACCACCACATAAAATATATTTAATGTCATGCAAAATTACATATAATAATATTTTAAATGTCGAGATTCACAAATGGCACTAATAATGATTGCAAAATGTTCTCAATGTACCGAGGAAACCTCTTAAAATAAGAAATATTGACACTTCTAGATCATTGATTCTATGCACCAAGTACTTTTAACTGGGAATCCAGCAAAGGAAGACCACGAGGAAATTATCCGAAACGGCTTGGAAGATTTCGAGAAGGAACTGATACGCCGAGGGCCATATTTTGGAGGCCAGAAGCCCGGAATGGTGGACTACATGATTTGGCCATGGGTGGAACGATCCGATTTACTGAAACTATTCGGTAGCAAGTTTCTATTAAGAAAAGATCGGTACCAGAAGCTGGTAAATACGTGCCTTTAAACCTTTTGTACAAACTAAACACAAACAAATAAACCTAAAACTTACTAATAATCATTACGTTTATAGATTTATTCTCGCGTACGCATTAGTTATGAAACTAAAAAAATAAATAATAGCTACAATTTATTACGAATATTAAATATCTAAAACTCTCATTATGTTTCAGATGGAATGGCGTAACGTTATGATCGAAGACAGAGCTGTGAAGAAGACTTATTTAGATACAGACACGCACATCAAATTTTTACAATCACTCCGAGCAGGCATGCCTGAGTATGACTTAGTTTTATCCCCCCAACAATAAAGATTGAAGCATTTTACTACTCCTCAAATAACTTAATTGTGGTTGTGGTTTCCTAATCATTTATACTTTTTTAGTCACTATAATATTAAGTGTAAATCAAAGTAGCACATGAATGTGATTCATTATTAAGCAATGTACAAGATTATATCAATATTGAAATGGTATCATGGAAGGAGTATTTATTAAATATAATTGTAATGATATATTATAGATGTAATAAAAGCTACTTAATACAATTATATACGACTGTAACTTTATTTATAATATACTACAGCAGTAACAATAATTTTCTTAAGGCCTGGTTTTCTCAGAAGTGATATATATATATAGTCTTTTATTCGTGATTGGCTATAGCTGAACATGGCACATGAATAATTGAAACTAGAAAGTTGTTCAACTTTCTTGATGAACCTTGTACAATGTATTTCATGCCTAAAATAACAAAATGTAACATTAGTCAGGTTACAAAAAGTGATTATAATTTACAGAATTTTATAAAATTACCTTGAATGTATTCACAGTCATATTTATTGACTTCAACGTTTGAAATTCGTATCTTAGTTAAATATGACTATGAATACATTCAAGGTAATTTTATAAAATTCTGTAAATTATAATCACTTTTTTATAACCTGAGTAATGTTACATTTTGTTATTTTAATCACGACATACATTGTACAAGGTTCGTCAAGAAAGTTGAACAACTTTCTAGTTTCAATTACTCATGTGTCATGTTCAGCTGGTACTATTATGGCCAATCACGAATAAAAGACTGCTGCGCATGGTTTTATTCAAGACCATCTGAATATGGCACATGAATAATAGAAACTAGAAACTTGTTCAACTTTCTTGACGAAACTATTACAATGTAATTCACGCTTAAAATTCCAAATCTAACATAGTCAGAGTCTGGTCTCAATTGTTCATGTGCCATGTTCAACTGGGTACTACGGCCAATCACGAATAAGACTGCTGCGCATAGTTTAATTCAAGACGTGATTGCTCATAGTACCATCTGAATATGGCACATGAGTAACAGAAGCTAGAAACGTGTTCAACTTTCTTGACAAACCTATAACAATTAATTCATGCTTAAAATTACAAAATCTAATATTAGTCAGATTGGTGGTGATACTATACGCTGAATATAACATGAAAACTAGAAGTAACATGAACTAGAAACTTGTTTCTTGACTTTGGTACAATGCAATTTATTTATTTTACAGAATAACACACCAAATAGTTGTGATATCTGTGTGTTTAGAGTAGAGTGGTCTGGGTTACTCAGATGGGATCATTGAATATAAATTTTAAAATTAATGAGAAGTTAGCAGCTTCATCCACCCATTTTTATGATCATACAACAAATATGAATACGAAACCTTTAGCGCCATCTATAAAACAGAAACAGAACATTATAAGAAATCGAAACATGAATTAATAGTTATATTCATATGCTTACATTGGCAACCCTACAAAAATATTAAGTACACTCAGGTGCACTCAATTTTCTTTGTTTATCTAGTGCAACGAAAGGCACAATTCCGGTGATTCTCACTCTGTTTTACGGAATCCGAAGCATGAAGTGTGTTTTTTATTTCATTACACATTCAGACCGGTGACCTCTTTTCCTGTTTTTGTAACGAAAGTTAATTACCTGTAATTGAAATCAACCAGACTCTTATCAAAATGTATGTACATAGAAAGGTGATTAATACACAAAGGTATGTTGCAAATTTATGATTACACAGCAGAGAAAGTTAAATCAATAAGAGCTGGCAGGTAGAGCCACAAGATGGAATCAAGGCAGCAAAATTATGATCCAAAAACAGCTAGAATAAGTGATGTGCGAGAAATGAATTACCACCCAAATTTGAACCCCAAAGTGCAGCAGCCTGGTAGACCAGAGGCCTTTCCGAAAGCAGGTAAAGTGAATGAAATGTGCAGGGAGTGGTTGGTGAGAGAGGATGGAGCTTTTGCATATCAATTACAATCACAAGAAATCAATCAACACTATTTAGGCAATAAAAATAGAAACGCGCAAGTCCGTGAGGATTTCCCATGTGCTCTCGATGAACAGATAAGGGAACAACAGTTAGCCGAACAGGCAGCAGCTGTTTACCAAAAAATGTTACAAGAACAGGAAGAAATCGATAAACAACTAGCTAAAGACCTAGCAGAAAAAATCGAACGTGAGGAGCGAATGAAACGACGTGTGCTTGAAATGCAGGATGAAGGTATTGCACGACAAATTTTAGAAAAAGAACGTAACAAAACCAAACAAAATTCACTACCCTCACACCCAATTCACCAGTCACCTCATAAACCATTAAGTTTACCCCTGCGTGAAAATCATCCATCACCACACCGACCTGATGCGACCAACTACTTCGCAAATCTCCCGCGCAGACAAGCCCCGCAAATGCCTTTACCTGATGACTACCATGATTTATACACAGAACCCTATAAACCTGAAAAACTATCAGAAGATTTTGATAGAATTGAGATACAAGAGGTTGGGCTGCCACTTGATGAATTATCTGAAAGAGAAATTCAGGAGAAAAGGGATGCTGAACTAGCCAGAAAATTACAAGAGCAGCTAAGCAATTCAGAAGAGTTCATAATGAATAGAGATCGGATGTTAGCAATGGAGGCTCAGGATAAAGAACTGGCAAAGCTGTTACAAGAACGGGAAAGAGCTAAAGCCAAACGTGCCAAAGAAAGAGCCAAACAAAAGGCTCTAGTGAAAAAACAGCAGCAGATGGAACATGAGCAGCACCAAATTATGCCTGATGATTCTTATTCAAATCCCATTGATTTACTACCTCAGAGAGTTGGTGTGCATAATGTTAATCAAAAGAATTATCAGGAGGGTAGTGAGGATGATACTAATTACAGTTTTCCAGTTGATGTTCTTCCAAGTAGGTCCTATGAAAAACCATATTTGCCTTTGAAATTGGATGGCAGATTTCAGCCAAATGGTAGTCCAAGTGGTTCAAGTAGTTTTATGGGTGAGCAGATTTGTGATGGAGATGTTCCACCACCTGTTCGGCCAACACAACTTGACTTGAGGTAATTAACTCTTGGGAAAAATTATCACATCCATAACTTAAATTTTAAATCATATTGATATTAGTCAACTGATGAGCAATAATTTTTAATTGTGTTAATCCCAAAAATGAATATATGATGAATTTTTTTTAAATTATAGCTTACAATTTCCACACCTGACTAATTTATGTTAGCTAGATATCTAATATTACATAATCATTTTAGATCACCATTGACACAAAAGGTGCTGAAACCAAGGTTTCCTGATCCAATAGATGAGCCCAGTGATGACATACTGCCAAACCACCAATTGTCCTCCCCATCAAAACAACATATGAACATTGCAATGGCAATAGATCCAACATACCCTAGACGCACTTTCAACTCCCCTCCCAGTTATGATACTACATCCAGCACAGTTACAACAAGCACATCATCCAGTAGTTCAGGAATGTTACTGCCCACCCCTGACATTCCTGAGGATGATCCTAGTCCAGTCCCTCCATACATGCCAATTCAAGGTCAGCGAAGGACAGCCTCATTAGAAAAGAAGAAAAAGAAAAGTAAAGATGGATGCAAACAGCAGTAATCTCTGAATAATTCTCATTTATAATTTACATATATATTTTTTATAATAGTCATGGAACACATAACATTTGCTCATATAGGATACACATTTATTTAATATATTATAATGGTATGTAAGCAATAATTATTACTTTCCATTTTACAATTAACTTTCATATATTTGTATGAAACCATATTTATGCAAATATAACCATATCATTCATTACATATCCAAATATGTTTATTAATATGTATTTTATGGTGATGGCAGGTTCTTTTTTATATACCAGTTTATACATTATTTTACTCAAATATGTTTTGTATTTTTACATAAAGCAATAAAAAATATATAGTCTGTTTTAATTTATTGTATAATATAAGGTGCATTGTTTAATTCTGACATGGTCCCTCTAGCCTGTTTTAAATTTTCCAAAAGCACATTTAGTGTGAATGGAGTCATTACTACATTACTTGTTTGTCCATTAATGGTCATCAATAAATCCACACAATTTGAATTGGCATCAAAAGATGCTGAAAATTCCTCAAGGGGGTTTACTAGAATTTAAAATGCGTTATTTTGGAGGCAGGTGGAAAGACTTGGGAAGGTACCTTTTAGTGAAGTTGATTTCAGTTTGGTTAACAATTCATTAGCATGGTCATCCACTACACGTTTTATTGAAGTGCTGTGTTCTCTGGGCAGACCTAATTGTTGCAGTTCACTGTGCAATGCATTGTGGTCACAGTTATATCTTATTGTTGATGTGATTATATGGGAAATGCATGCTATACTTGCTCGTAAATCAATTTTAGCATCTGAATCATACAAACAAGGTGTATTATGATGACTGATATTGATATAAAGCAGTTAAGACTCACCTAGTTTTGATTCATTGAACAATTTTTCAGCCTTCTCCATCTATTAAAATATTAATTAATAATTACCTTAAATAAGACATTCAGAGCAAATGTGAATTTTAAATTTGAGAGTGAACTACTTTGTGCTCAATGCCTAAAATAATAATACAAAAAAACTTTCTATCTTTATAGGGCTATCATTCGAAGTGTTATTTGCCAGTAAAGGGAGATACTTGAGGAGTTATATCACTCTTTAATTACATAAACTTCACAGAAAACCTCTGAGAAACTGTGGGGTTTGAATTCTCACTCCCCAATGCTCAGACAAGACTGCAATTCTAATTTCTAGGCCACTGTGTAATTAAATAATATAATGTAAAAAAAAACACTACAAGAGAAACTGGATGAAGTATCTATATCTTGTATGTTGGACACAAAGTCAATATATGTTTTCCAAATTTAAAACTGACCTTTACAGGATACCCTTTACAGTTTTTGTGCCTCATACATCTCTAGATAATATGTGTATTTTAAAAATTAAACAATTCTTACATTTATAGGTGGCATTATTATACTTTTGGCAACTAATTGTGCCAATAATTTCAGTTTCACAGAAGACAACTTGGATAGATTATTGATCTCTGCTAAAACCCAATCAGGGCAGTCTGCATCTCCACAGAATTTAAATTTCTAAAATATATATAATATAATAAACACACATTTATATGATACTTTTTTCTAACATTACCATTTTGTTTTAAATGCTCCTTAAATCAATGCACCAACAAATATTATAACCTGTTATGTGTAATATCAGAAATCAGGCTTTGCTTTACTTATACGAACTGCACCAATATCAGAAATACATGCACTTACTGTTTTATAATCTGTGTAATAAAATTCTATTATCAATATGTATTAAAGTTGTTACTAAAGTTGGTTCACTTTATCATTTTCCCCACTTAGGGCTGGTTCCACTCGTATTTCTCTGGGGAATAAGGCTATTCGTGGAATAAGTTTGAGATATTGGAGTTAAAATCCCATACTTATTCCATGAATAGTCTTATCCTGGGGTTAAATGTGAATTGTAGAACCATAGAGCCCTTAAAGGTAAATAAAGACAATGGAACAGAGGACTGGACAAAGAAAGCAGAAAACATCAAGAATTGCATGGACAGACAAGGTCACCAATAATGGAACAAATGGGCAAAACAAGAGGTCACCAAAACAATTTACCACTGCTGTTGTTTTTGATAATATTGAAACAGGATTGTTTATATTCAAAAATACTGATATAAATAAAAATAATGCTTTTCACTGTTAGGTTATGTCCATCAATATTTACTACTTACAAACTGTAAATTGTTAACAGCCTAAAATCTTCACCAAATCAACTTTGCTTTTAATAACATGAACAGCAGGTAGAACAGTGGCATCACATTCACATTTAGCTCCAGATACAAAATCAAAATATCCTATTCTGGCATTACAATGTTGGCAATTTAGTTTTCCCTTTGCCCACTCTTCAGTTTCTATGAAGATTTTCACCCATGTGGGAAGGATTTCTTCGTTTAAAAACAACAACGTTTCTTCTTTTATGGATTGACAGTCTTCTTCTGTATTGCTGTCTTTCAAATCCACGTGGTGTGCGTTTATAAACAACTTACTGGATTCTGTTTGATCGAACAGTACACGTCTGCATTTCTTGCATTTTACAGCTTGATACATACTAGCCGAAATAATAACTGTTGAATATAATAAAAACAATTGTTTTTTAACTACAAGGCATACTTTTGTGTCTACAGCCTTTTTGGATTTATTTTTTAGAAATGGCAACACTTATTACAACAGAATTATTTGTTCAAACAATTATATCTATATCCACCAATATTAATGGAAGAAACACATGTTTTTATAACTAAATATTGCATAGTTATTAGTATATTATGTTTAAAAACATTTGTTTAAATCATAATTTGTTATTATGGCGACAATGATTGTCAATATTTTGGCGGCAACTGGCATTTATCTGTCATGCTCAGCTGGCAGGGTTGTTGGCAATGTGTATTTGTTTCTTTTTGTAGTTTTTAAATTAAATGTAACAAAATAAAGCAATTATCACTTAACTAGTACAATGGATTTGATGCAGCAACCTGATGTTAAAAATGTTTTAGTTAAGTGTAAGTTTAAAGTGAAATATTGGGAACATCATTTTAAAAAGAAGCATGGAAGATTACCTTCGAAAGTAAGTGTTCATTTAAAATATTTCACTTAGTTTAAGAAATTAAAGAATTGTCAGAGAATGTAGTTAAATGTATATGTAGAGATAATAATTTTTATCTTTCTGTAGTATTAATCATGTAGAATTTTGTAACAAAACCTGTGTGATATCACATACCCAAAACTAACTCGCTTATAACACTATAAGTAGTAGGAGTTGGTTTATGCTGTCCTAACTTTAGTAGTAGTGATCATTAGCAAGTAGCAACACCACACATCTAAAATTTTATTTGAGCCTTTTACTTTCTAAAATCAGCACTGCTGTGTAAGGAAGGTATAGTGATCATGATACATTTTTATTTTCAGTTAAAGAAGCTGATCCAGAAATTTTTTACTACATTACAATCCTTTTTTTTCAGTTAGACATTAAAGAAGCTGATCGAGAGATTCGTAATGCATACAAAACATACTACAACCTAAAATCAGCAACACTAGAGCAAAGTTTCCAAGATATCGAAGGTTTTGATTCTGATGAAGACACTCCTAATAGCACTCTGAGTACTCCCAACATAAGCACCTTATATACAAGTGATGATCTTGAATCATCCAATTTAAAGATTGATGAAAGTGTTGACAATTCATCCAATCTGGAAAACGTTCATATAACAGATGAATTAGGTGATGATATCAAAAATAGCAGTAACACATGGGGATCTCATCTAAACAACATAAGTGTGACTACAGAAAAAGCTGCGAAAGGTGAAATACTTAATGTTAATTCCAGTTTCTCACAGAAGCTATATAAAAATGCAAGTTTTTCCAAACGTAATCCCCGCAAATCTTTGTCGTTTCACCATCGAAAAAGTGAAAATAATTTAAATACATCTAAATCACTTTCGCAACCCACATCAACTACTACAACAGAAAGTGATAAACCAAAAGATACTTCATTAGAAGATATTGATATGACTATTAATATCCTAAAAAGTGATAAATTGCGGATCTCATCGCATTTCCAGCCGGCTCAAACAAAGTCCTTAAATGTTGTACAGAGTGTTTTAGATAACAATTTTAAAAGTAGTAGAAATTTGGATTCCGGCTGGATTGAACGAATGGCCCAAACAACCGGCACCAAGTTGACCAATAAAGATATTAATGCTGATAATTTCGGTTTGAGTCAACAGTTTAATTCACAAAATTCGAGTGTTGATTATGATAGTGAGGATATTGTTGCTGATTCTGATGAGGAGGAAGAGATGCAGATGCATATTGCAAAGAGGCGGAAGATTGGCACACCTCAAAGATTAGATTTTTCGAATGTTTTAAAAAATAATGTTGAAAATACTCCAAATGTAGTGCCATCTATTGATAATATATCAGTTAATTATGGAATAAATAAATTAAATGTTGAAAATTCTCCTATGGTAGTAAATAATAGGTCAGTTATTGTTAATTCATCCATTCTTATTAATGGTACAAATCAGTCAACTGTAGCAAATTCGGCAGTAGGGGTGAAGACTATTGATAATTCTGCAGTGGAGGGGAATAGAGTGACTATTGATAATTCTCAAAATTCAGTAAATAGTTATACTATTGAAAATTCTGCTGTGAAGTCAACTATTAATAATTCTCAAGATGCAAATAATAAATATACTATTGAAAATTCTGCTGTATGTACAGAGACAGAATGTACAGCAATGGATATTGATGATAATGAGATTCAACAAAGTAAAACAAAAAAGAAGTCTGTAGCTGTAAAAGAAAATATAACTAGAAGAAAATCAATTCGCCGTAAAGCTAATGTTAAAAATTTGGATGAAAATTCAGATTCTGAGAATCCCTTCAATAATGATGAAGAAAATGATCCTGAGTACAGTCCTGAAAAAAAATTAGACGTTTATAATTTTGATGGTTCTGATGAGGAGAAAGCGGGGAAGAAATCGAAATCCACAATAAAAACTCCTAAAGCAGAGAAGAAACCTAAAGCTAAAAACCCTCCAAAAACACCTAAATCAAAAAAGGCTACTAAAGCATCAAAACAGGAGACAACACAAGAAGACAACGACGTAGTAGAAGATGCCCCTTACGAATTAGAATTCTCAGTTAAACCCCGCATTGTAACAGTACCTCGCCATGCCAATCTGAAAAATGTTATCAAAAAGGCTCGAAACACTAAAGTAGCCAAAAAGCCGAAAGATGAGCTCAAGGACGCTCAAACAGGTGCGGTTGTAAAGTCTAAAAAGCAGCAAGAGAAGGAAAAGTTTGAGCAAAAGGTTTCATCCGGTAATCTCAATGAGAATTTCGTGAGGGTCGATTTGAGGAAGAAGGTTTACTCGAGGGGTAACAAGGGAATTAATTTTAGCAAATACAAGAAACAGATGTGGAAACAAAAGAGGAAGAATAATGCCCTGGCTGGACCAGAAATGAATATGGGTGGATGTGATGGAGGTAAGAAATTGTCTTTTAATTACTTAATTAAGTTGTAATTATATTAAAACTAAATTAATATAATATTGCAAATTTCAGGCATGTTAGTGTGTTTCAACTGCGGCCAAACTGGACATTTCGCTCAAAATTGCAAAGCCACACAAGGCGACAAGCTGTTGCCAATAAATGCTACTGATAAAGAGATCTGTGCATTTCCCACCCTGGAGGAAGCATCGCAAATGGCTCAGGAAAGTCATTTGGCTGTGCGAAAGCCAAAAGGTGGATTGTCTAATGAGAATGATGTGGCTGTGACATCAGATTCGGATAGTGATAATGAAATTTGTCCAAACTCACAAGAGGAGAATGATGTGTTTAGTGATGATGATGACGAGTTATTGGCAGAAACATTGAAATTGGAGGAATATGTTAACAAAATTGATATGAAGCAGTATATTGATAGTTCTAGGGTGATTAAACCATATTATGATCTCAAAGAGGATGGAACTGTGATAGGTATGTGATTAATGAGTTACTGGTTTGCTTTCATAATAGTTTTTTGCTTCTGGAAATTTAGACATTTTAGTCATTTATTTGGGAGGATTGTGGGAAGAAATTTAAGAATGGAAACGATAAAGAGATACAGGATGGGATTGAATGTTTGAATTTTAGTTATAAATATTAAAAGATCTGCTAATTAAGTTATTTTGTAATTTTGTATATTATATTATAAATTTTGGCCCTATTCGTTTGGCTAGTACTACTGGGCATATGCTGACGTCATGGTTACTATTAGTATGAGCGTGACGTCAGCATGTGTCACTACTAGTAGCCAACTGGACAGGGCCTTTATTACATATACTATGTAACTATGTAGAGCAGTGAGTTCTAATATTCTATGGTTCTGAATTCTAAGGTAGTATATGTTCTGAGAAGTTACATAGTCCTAGGGGTGGCATAAAACTTGTTTTTTAAACTAGTTCTTTAAAATAATTGCATAACTCAACACCAATTACATAAAATGAGTATATATTTTTAGATACTCCACAAGAAGTATATGATGTCCTAAAACTATTTGGTCATGACAGTTTTCGTCCTGGACAAGAACGTGCGATTATGCGTATTTTATCAGGCCAATCCACTTTGGTGACTTTAAGTACTGGCTCCGGCAAGAGTTTTTGTTACCAACTGCCTGCCTATTTGTACGCACGAAGAGAGCCGTGCATCTCCTTAATTATTTCACCACTTGTTTCTCTAATGGAGGATCAAGTTACCGGTATTCCGTCATGTTTGAAAGCGGCCTGTTTGCACACAAATAAAACCAAGGTGCAGAAGGAGAAGATATTAGAGGCTATTAGTTCAGGAGAATTGGATGTTCTACTGGTATCGCCTGAGGCTGTTGTTGCTGGCGAAAAGTCTTCAGGTGAATATGTGTAATATTTTTAGATAACCCAATACACAAAAATATATTTATTGTTTTGTTTTATTGATCAATTGTTATTAAATTTAAAGTTATCTTTAGGTGTTAAAATTGTTGGCTATGTTGATGATATTGCATCGATATCTGGTAAAAATTAAATTGAGTTCAACAATTTGGCAATAGAAATTATAAATAAAATTGATGATGATTAATAATCGACTAACTTTGGCAAATGAAAAACAGAATTAATTGTGATCACATTATATGTATATGGAATGATTGTAAATACACTTCTGTTCTCCTTGTACATAATCAATTTACAATGATAGTCGCATATATATTTGATTATGCAGAGCTGTAGTGATATTTGTAGAAGATATTAAGCAGGACTAATAATTATACAATGTATAATGTTCAATTAAATCACTCACCTAATATCACTCTTAGCACACAATTTGTATTAAACACTCGTGCATTACAACGGATTAATTAATGTTCACTTATTCACTCACTCGATACGCACACAATAAAAGACAAACTCGAACTGCGCGATGTAATTCGAACCGAGTGACTCAATTTTTGTTGTATAAAAACTTAAGTTCGAGCGAATAACAAACAAGTCCGCGCTATGCGTCATAGATTTGGACAGATAAAACTGCAATAACATCTATTTCGATACTCACAAAAAGCGAGTTTTATTTTAGTCGCAATAAAATAAATTGTTTGTTGTAAAATATTTACACAGACCCATCTCAGTGGCCGAGCAGTTAGAGGCATTGGGGAGCCTGAGTTCGATCCTCAGCGGAGAGCGAATTTTCGCGAATCACCTTTCACAGTTTTTCAGAGGTTTTCTGTGAAGTTAAGGTAAATACCGGGTGATTAAACTCCTCTGACCGGCGGAAAAGCCTCGCGGCTGATATCCCTATAAAGATAGAAGTTTTTTTTATTTACCCAGGACCCAGTTCAGTGGCCTAATAGGAAAAATGAAAAACTGTGATGAGGAGGACCTCCCTATTAATATTAAGAGCTCATCTTTGGAGAGCATTTTCTAGTGGTGCCTAGCAGCCAATTTTTCAAAATGTGGGAAAATGTGAGATAACATGGGTAAATGTTGGATAATGTGAGGAAATGTGAGAAACTGCGAGAAAATGTGTGAAAACCTGAACCGTCCGAGTCGAACCGAACTATCTTAAATTTTGATTTAATATTAAGCCATTCGGAAAGTCATATTTCTTTAATCTTTAGATTGAATTTGATTTTTTGGTAAGGTATTACGGCAGTTTATTGTAATGGCAGTTCGGTAGAAACTGTGGTAGTGTTTTGGGGTTTTAGCCGGTATCCTTCCACAGAAACTGATTGAATTTTGACTGATAATTGTATGTTTTTCTTAATAGGTTTCGGGTCTCTACTAAGAAAACTACCACCTGTAGCCTTTGCATGTATAGACGAAGCCCATTGCGTGAGTCAATGGTCCCACAATTTCCGTCCATCATACTTGATGATATGTCGCATCCTTAAAGAAAGATTAGGAGTGCACACCATACTCGGTTTAACAGCTACAGCCACACGCGCTACAAGTGATAGCATTATAGACCATTTAGCCATTCCTGATGGCCGTAATGGTATCATAACCGACACCCCGCTACCGGATAATTTACGACTAACCGTTTCAAAGGATGCACAAAGAGATCATGCATTGATCGGACTACTGTTGTCTGAACGATTTGAAAACTTGAAGAGTGTGATCGTTTACTGCACTAGACGGCAGGAGTGCGAACGTATAGCCTCGTTTTTGAGGACTAGTTTGAAGTCTGAAAAGCCTTTAGAGAATAATAGCAAGAAAAGGAAGAAATTGAATGTGCAAGCAGAGCCTTACCATGCGGGTTTGAGTGGTAGCAGAAGGAGGACTATACAGAAGAACTTTATGAGTGGGGAGTTGAGGATTGTTGTAGCTACAGTGGCGTTTGGTAATTTACTAAAAACTAATTATATTCAATCTTTTAATTGATTTTGTTTTAGGTATGGGCATAAATAAATCTGATATAAGAGCTGTGATACATTATAATTTGCCTAAAAACTTTGAGAGCTATGTTCAAGAGGTTGGAAGGGCTGGAAGAGATGGAATTCCTGCACATTGTCATCTGTTTTTAGATGCTCAGGTATTTAATTATTTCAAAATCAAATGACATTAGTTTCAGTGTTAAGTCACTTCTAGGACGACCTCTGATTTTTTATTTGGTTCTCAATTGTCTATCCAAGTTGATTTTGATTGGACATTTTTATTTTATTTTTCATCTCTTTTTCGGCTTTAACGCCACAACTGTACACTTTTTATAACAATTTTTTTTTGGAATTAAAAGACCTACAAAATGAGATCAAGCACAACTTTCTAGCATAAAATAAAATTTTTCAAGTTTCAAAAAAAGCCTCTAGTTTTGCCGGTTCAATTTGAAACAATCAACATTTTCCTCGCCATTTTCATTCCAACCAGAAAATGATGCAAGTCAACAAACATCTTGTCCCCTATATATCTTTATGTCTGTTATCAATTTTCTTCTCAATTAAGATCGTGAATCTATTTGTATAGTGATCTATTTGCTTCCCATTCAGTGCTTCCATGTTCCCTTGTCAATGTTTTTCTTCTGAAATATGTACTTTTAATTATCAATTGTTTTTCTTTGGTCATTTAATAACTCTCATTGGTGGTTTCATATTTACTATAATTCTTAATTGTAGGTCTAAATACCTTTTTTCCATGTTCCCTTGTCAATGTTTTTCTTTTGAAAATACGTGCTCTTAATTCTCAATTGTTTTTGTTTGGTCATTTAATAACTCTCATTGGTGGTTTCATATTTACTATAATTCTCAATTGTAGGTCTAAATACCTTTTTTCTATGTTCCCTTGTCAATGTTTTTCTTCTCAAAATACGTGCTTTTAATTATCAATTGTATTTCTTTGGTCATTTAATAACTCTCATTGGTGGTTTCATATTTACTATAATTCCCAATTGTAGGTCTAAATACCGTTTTCCACGTTCCCTTGTCAATGTTTTTCTTTTGAAAATACGTGCTCTTAATTATAAATTGTTTTTCTTTGGTCATTTAATAACTCTCATTGGTGGTTTCATATTTACTATAATTCCCAATTGTAAATCTAAATACCTTTTTTCCATGTTCCCTTGTCAATGTTTTTCTTCTGAAAATACGTGCTTTTAATTATCAATTATTTTTCTCTTTGGTTATTTAATAACTCCTAAATACCTTTTTCTTGTCAATCTTTGCATTTATATCTCTTACAGTTATTTTCGTGTATCACTTCTTTTTATGGAGGGTCAATAAACTATAAAAATCTTCTTTAATTTCTATATCCATATACTCATTGGTATGTTAGAATTTGTAGTATCTGTGTAGTAATTATTATAATATTATTTTCAGGGCAGAGATGAAAACGAATTACAACGCCACGTGTTTTCCGACTCCATAGACAGACATGTGATAAGAAAGCTAATACAGAAAATATTCGTACCATGTTCATGCAAAAACATATGTCCAAAACATGAGGTTGCATTCTCTATTCAAGATACTGTAAATGTGTTAGACATTCCGGAGGAAAACATATCGACACTGCTGTGTTATTTGGAGTTGCATAACGAACGGTATATCGAAGTACTCAGTCCGGCTTACATCAATTGCAAAATAATTGCTTATGGTGGGGCCTTATTGATCAGGAAAGCTGCTAAGGAATGCCCACCGCTGGCGATGGCGTTGGCGATGTATGGGGATAAGGATGCGATTGAAAATACTTTTGAGTTTCCCGTGGTTGATGTGGCTTCAGCTATGGGATGGGATAGTGGCATTTGTAAACATAAACTGAAAAATTTAGAATGGGATACAGGTAGGCATTAGTAAATACAAACATTATTTCTGGAATGTTCATTTAAAAAAAAATCAGAGCCCTTAATCAAATATCAATAATAGCTACTTCCTAAACTATCTATAAATATATTAGGAAGTAGCTATTATTGAGATCTGATTAAGGGCAGTGGTTTTTTTTTAACTATCTATTAATAGATATAAAAAATAGGGAGCTATCTGGGAATCAGTGTCGTAGGACGCTACAAAACTGATATATAGATAGTAGTAAAGTTTCTCTATTAAATTTTTATTTATCATACGCAAGTTATTTAAATTGAAAATATGTAAAATTAAATTCCATACATTTTTACGCACTCTACATTTGCCCAAATTAGAACTGTATCAATTTAATGTATTTTATTCCATAATTTATCTTGAATATTAATTGCATCTAATAATTTTTGTTCTAGAAAACAATCAACCTGTCCGTTCATTAATAACCGTCCAATTTACAAACCTGGGCTTTCGACTCTTAGCCCCAGGAAACCTAACCGGTGAGCAACTGGATGATACCCTAGACACCCTCCACCAACGCGTCATAAACCAAGAACGCACCTCCTTGCTGCAGTTGCACGCATTGCACGATACAGTCACATCTGTTGCGGCGCCAAGTCACAGGGGCTGCGTTTCGGAAGAAATAACGGAGAAAGAAATCAAACTGAAGAAGTCAATTAGAGAATACTTTGAGAGTCCTAATCCTCTTTCCACGATTGATATTACTGAGAAAAAGTGTGATGAGGGTTTGATTGCAAATGATGTGCGAGCTTTGGTTAATTTGTACCGGGATAATGCGTTTACTGGCAGGGCTGTTGCAAGGATCTTTTATGGCATTCCCAGTCCGAATTATCCTCCGGTGATTTGGGGCAGGTGCAAATTTTGGAGGGCGCATATGAATACTGATTTCAATGCCATACTTCGGATTGCCACAAAAGAGATTTTACGTATGAGACAGTGGTAAGTGTATATTACATTAGTGTTATAGTTGTTGTAACTATATTTGTTTAGTCCTTTTGTCGTATTTTCAGCATAATATGCGCATGATTTAACCATTTCCAAAAACAATTCTGTACTATGTACTCAAATATTGTCTGTTTCCAATCTTAGATACCTAAACGGTTATTTAAAATAAGCGCGTTAGTGTAGTGGTAACATCAAAGAAAATATTAACATAGCAGTAAGCAACATTGTACATGTCTTTCAAGACTAGACGCTCAGAAATGGACAGTAATGGTGAGGGATAATTAAATTCTAGCAAACATTTGGAATTAAGACTTTTATTAGGTGATGACCTGAACATTTTGGGTGGTTATTGGGATGAAATCATATGAGGAGGAAGATAGACAACATTATACAATGTTTGCCAATTACAAAATAACATGTAAATATAAATTTTAAAGCATTTTATTTATAAAAATACAACCAAATACATAATAAAAATATATATTTAAACAATCTTTGGATAAACGAAAAGCAAATGCATGTTAAATCAGATATTTCTTTTTTCGTTTTTTATTTAAATCTGTTAAATAAGCATATGCAAATACATTTTATAAACTACCCCAATTGTCCGAACAGCAGCTAATTATCCATAAGATAATTAATACT
The DNA here is from genome assembly GCA_963942505.1 of Lordithon lunulatus. Lineage (NCBI taxonomy): Eukaryota > Metazoa > Arthropoda > Insecta > Coleoptera > Staphylinidae > Lordithon > Lordithon lunulatus. The sequence continues at coordinate 61,974,103 of OZ012666.1, forward strand.
GATCGCGTGTAGTGCTTAAGTAACTGAACTTTGTTTTGTTGGGAGATCATATAATTTTGTTCTTAAATGAACTACGACACCACCCGTCGAAAATATTCGGCGCTATTTTTGGTAAACTTGCAAGTGCGTTTATCCTGCATTAGCCCAATCTTCTTTTTCATCCGTTCGTCCACACAGCACGCACAAAACTCACTCACAATCACATGCAGGGGACTCTGGTAGTACACATTTGTTTTAGCTAACGCCTTATTCTTCTTATGGGCCCATGTATGCAAAAGAATCTCGGTGATGCCCAAAATGATCGCAACAACAGGCACAAAAAACACAGTCGGCAATAAAAACACAATAATAGGGCTCATCTTATCACCAACTTGCGCTCGCGTTACAATATTCTGCGCTACACGTTTTTTTGGTTGAACCTTAATATACCCATTTGGGATTTTAAAAGGTTTCTTTTGTACATGCAATTGGGGCTGCTTGCAATTTATTTCCTCCTCGCCTGTTTCGATATTCAAACGGGGCTTTGCGGGTGTCTCCCCCGTTTCCAAGTCACACATAGGTTCTCCCGTTTCGAAATCCATTACTACAATAAAAACGAAGCCGTGTAATTTGATCAAACCAGTTTAATTAGCTATTAAATGTAAACTTGTTATTTCAACCTTGTACCATAATAACATACAGTTAACCGCAGATGATTTATTTTTTTGTTAAGAACATGAAATGTTTGTTAAATACGAAAGTGATACATACATTCCACGAATTTGTATGTAGCGCTAGCGGGACTATTGTTTTGCTACATAATTATGTTAATTTGAGAAGGTAGAATGACATTTGACCTGGTGTTCTTTTTAAACACGCGTTATTTTCGTGTACAACTTTGTTTTTGTTTGAGTTATTTGAGTGGATTCTTATCACTTGTTTATTTTTTTCTTTTGGCTGCATTTTATCGCGTTATCAAACATGCGATGCATCTTCTCTAAAAATTTAATGTTTGAATAGTTTTTAAAAATAATTCTATATGACGTAATTAATTGAATTGCAAATTATTTAAATGCGTCTGGGGGGTTTGTACTCATCAAACGTTTTTATTTGTGTAATCAAATTTATTTCACTGTATTAAATGAAATACATTAGACATACTTTGTATAATAAAGTAATAAGGTGTTAAAGTCAAATGATTCATGCTGCAATTAATTATTACTTAATGTTTCACAAATTTAATGCTGATTTCGTAATGAATAATATGATTATTTGTGGTGTGTAAGGTTAAATCAGTTGTTAGTTTAATACTCACATTATGCTTAATACTTAAATAATCCCAATTATATTTTTCGAATACTATTATTGCACACCTGTGTTTACCATGCGCCAACCATATTTAAGCATGCTCTGCTGAGTTAAATGTTGATTTACTTTACAGGTAGCACGGATTTTAATGAAAGCGACATCTATTTACGAATTTTGCTATTACGGCTGGAAACTTCAGTTATGTAATAGGAGTAAAAAGTCATCATTTTACATATTACTACACTATAAACCCTGGTTAACAATTTGCGGTGTATTGTAGTTTCTCAAAGGTACTTTCTATCATCATTCCGGAACTGATCCGAGTTGTTCGATTACACATTCCTGGAACACATGATTTTACTCTGCTCATTACCGCTATCTAAAACTAAAATGATCACGCTCATCTTTATAGATATAGATTATATCTTTATAAGGCTATTAGCCGTGAGGCTTTTCGCCGGTAAAGCGCCAAGCTCCGAGGAGTTTAATTATCCGGTATTTTACTTCACAGAAAACCTCTGAAAAATGTGCTGATACGCGAGAATTCGCTTATGCCAATGAATTTTCGATTCTTCTGGTTTGCCTTTCCAAATCACACAAACTTATCAAGCTATCTAACTTACTTAACTTTTCTGCAATAAGAATAAAATTAAAATAATTTCAAATATAACATTCAAAGAGTATTTAAAATTGTCACTAGGTATGAATAGGGTATAACACATACAGATGTTTTATAATAAAACAAGTTTATTAATATAAATTACAACTAATCACTAATCACCCTATACATCATTAACTCTACCCCACTTATTTCTAGACTTAGTTTTCTCCAACTTCAACCAACTGGGCTCATATCCTTCAACAAACTGGGCATTAGGAAATGCCAAAGGCTTCACTGGAGGTTTAAATGGATGCACAGTCTTAAGTTTCCTCACAAGAAACTCCTTGTTAATCTGTTTTGGATCTCTGTACCTGTCCATATACAAATTAAAAGCCTGCCGCAGAGGAAACCACGCCTGAGGTTTAACATAAGTTTCAGGGAAATCATATTCATAAACAGGCTCCTTCATGTCTGCAAATATTAATCTCATGTAATTTAAGTGATATGCAATTGTGTTATTTTTAAAATATTGTTGTCCATATATTTGTATTGTTTTTTTTTTATTATAACATATATGTGAATAATTCTGTATTATTATTTTAAACCCAAATTACCCAAGTAGCAGGGCAATATATTGATTTTACATTATTATAAGTAGTAGTAACTATATTTGTTATATATTGGCTATTGACCTTCAGGTCATTCAGCCATATTTTAGTGTATGTGTATTTCAACTTAGAAAATCACCCTCAAACATCAGCATAAACCAACCTTTACTCTGTTCTTTTTATACTGTTATGTTATTTAAATACTCACTTAATTTTTTATGGAAAAAGTCAGTCAATGTCTGATCCCAATCAGCCTGAAAGAATGCAAGTCCTGCAGGTGTTAAATCATCCTGTTTGTTTTTATAAAATTCCAGTGTCGAGAATGTTCTATCTTCTAGATTTAAACTAAAAGTTAATTATTATTTAAAGCATACTTAAATTAATTATTGTTATTCAAAATTACCATGCTCCTTCTTTTTTCAGGTTTGAAAAGTTTAATTTCTTTTCTTGTTTGTACAATATAAATATGTGTCTATGGTAGCCTGTTCCTTTTGGGGGTAATGGTTGCAAATAGTCCACTATAGTCTCACCTTTTTCAATATTATTTCCAGGTATGTTACCCCTAAATGTAAAATATTACTTACTATTTTTAGAAAATCTCTTTCCTTGATTAGTGTCATTATTTAATGTTTGGGGCCTTCAATAGCCTGAACTTAACAATAGCAAAAAATCCATAAATGAATTTAAAGTGAAGATTCAATAATTTTCAGAGAGAAAATCTTAGCTCTGGTCATATCAGAGTATTATTTTGTCATATCAGAGCTGCCTAAATATTGTATAGGGCACTAGCCAATAGAATTTTATATACAGGTGTCCCTAAAGTATGGAATAAATTCGATAATAAAATTTTTATCGAATATATTCCATACTTTAATTGAGTATTATTTTGTCATATCAGAGCTGTCTAAATATTGTATAAGGCACTAGGCAATAATTTTATAAACAGGTGTCCCTAAAGTATGGAATAAATTTGATAATAAAGGTTTTATCGAATAAATTCTATAATAAAGGTTTTATCCAATAAATAATAATAATAATTTGACACTGTTTATAAGGATTATCCTGCCCTAAATTAGTTCTAGTATTCTTTCTTGGTTTATTGGTCAAATATTTCTATTCATTTTGAATGAATTCTCAAAACAAATGTATTTGAATTTATTGGTCAAATATTTCTATTTATTTGAAATGAATTCTCAAAACAAATTTATTTGAATTACAGAACCCAATGATCAATAGATTACTTACACAAACCAATGCACATATTCTTTATCCTTCTGTGTTAAATGCCCATCAGGATTGGTCATAATAAGAGACCACAGTGACTTGTCATCACTACCGTAATTCACTTGAGGCTTCTTTGTTGCCTCATCAGGTTTCACAATATTTCCATAATAAACTGGTACTTGTTTATCACCATTTATATAAGAAATATTCATTGGAACTTGAGGGTTAAAGTAAGCATCCCCAAATAGGTGATTGAAAATTCCATAGTGTTCTGCTATTTTTCTAATTTGTGCATACCCAATTGTATGCAGCCATTCTGTTCGGGTTTCATTAAGATTGATAAAAACTAAAAATAATACATCAATATACTCAATCCACATATACAGGATGATCTACTAGATCTCAAGATTTTGTGAAGCATGAAGTGCATGCTCGATAGACGGATGCAATCCAATTTAACTTTTAACTGACACTTAATGGGTAAAACCAGTCACCACACAGATTATCTTCTTCCATTTATCATTGCATTTAGTGAGGCCAGAGATTACACCAAAATGGGTTCTGAACTTTATAAGATATTACTATCATAGGGAATGTTATTCTGCCATAGTGCTTTGAATACATTTCTGATACTTGCAATTGGACATATATCCATCAGCAAAGCAGACAGGGTTTATAAATTGTGCAGGCACTTTACTTAAGGTTATAACTCAAATAAATTTGAGGCCAGTTTTTGTTTAAAACATCAACTTTTACATCAAAACATGATGGCACCTTTGGATACTGAGTGGCAGCAAACATGTTCTCATGACCCATGAAATGTTGTTGAATACATGCAGTAAATTGAAAATAAATGATTAATTACGTTTCCTATTCCTAGCCTCCTTCTCCAACTGCTCATTATTTTTTTTGGATTTATAGCTGGCCAATTTTGCTTCACTATCTTTCCTCCTGGTTTGTTTTGTTTTTGAAAACCCTATATCCACTTTAAAATCTAGTTTAGGATCCGTTTTATCTAGTACTACAAATAAATATAACCCACAATTATGTTTGTTGAAGATTGTAATGTTGTAAAATAAAAACCTTGTAATCTCTGTTCGAGATTCCTTGCGATGCCTGGCGGTTTTCCACGCATATGATGTCCATGCCGAATTGGAACACACACGTTCGGTAATAACTTTAAATTATTATTGCATAGCTTCCAAATATTGCCTGCCATTTTTAGGTTAAACGAGTTATGAAAATAGACAACCTAGTATGTTTCGGTAGGCAACACTATGGGCAACACATTGCATACAATGAAAGTAAGCAATTCATAAAGGACTGTAATGGCGCGAATTTGAAATTAATATCACATTTCTAATACAAATTTTTAGTAGAATCGGGATAAACAAGACTATTAGTTCTATAATAGTTTAGTCGAAAGTTTTCATGTTCAGAAAAGCATAAATTGATATGCTTTTCTGAACATAAAAACTTTCGACTAAACTATTATAGAACTATAACAATATAGTCCAATATAAATATGTATTAAATTTGTTTTACAGAAAATTAATTATTTACCTTTGTAGCTGACTGTTTCAACTTAAATTAAAGCATATTTAAGTTGTACAGTCAAATGTATATAATTTACAGAAAGTAACTAGACTTTATCAATAGAAGTAATTGATAAATAAATTTTAGAACATTTAACTAACTTTTTTGTAATTAATAGAATATAACATTCGCATGAATTGATGCAATCCTTATATAAAGTATGTAATGTTTTTTATGTTGTTGTAATGAATTTCTCGTGTTCATCAAAGAAACTAGTTTTCAATAAAAACCAGACAATAGAAACACGTACAATTTACACCCAAGACCCATTACAGCGTACTAGTCTACCCATTTGAAACGCCGATTTAAAAGGTAATTGTTCCAAAAGCCGCAACTTGCGCAATTTCTCTCTCACAAACAGAACCGGTTTAGCGGAGGCACCGCCATGGTTGGCAGTAGGAAATACGTGAAGTTGCTGCCCAGCCTTCACGCAGTAAGCCGGACAGAGATGGAACGAGGAATAAGAGCGCAGGTGGCTGTCAGTGTCAGTAAATGTCAGATTCACTAATAATGTTGTCACAAATTGATGTAATCTCTATAAATATTGATAAGAGCAACGCTCCGTATTACACCTAACCCGAGTGCGACATTCACCGCCAACCGATGGCAGCAAGTAGTTCGTGCAATCCGCTCTGTGAAAAATTGGTGATGTGTTAATAAAATTAAACTAATTGTTCTTATTGTTTATAAATGTACAGTTTACACAAACGTATTCAGGAATGTAAAAGTTCTAAAAATAAAAAAGTTATATTTAAACTACTATAAAAAAACCCTTTTAAACAGAAATAAAAGTAATGTGTTTACTTTAATAATAATATGACGGATCTTATAATTTCGCGAGGTGATACATTTCCGCGATCTTACTTGGACACATACAGAAATAGTCGTTCATGTGACAATTACTATAGTGACTTAAAAAGTAGTAAAAGTGACGAGTTAGTGCTGCAAGCACCTGAAGATATACCAGTTCCTACAGAGATACACCATGGTCACTCTGAGAATTTACTAGACACTCACTGTATGTCCCCCACAGAGACTGATTTTCTGGAGAAACCAGAAGTAGTTGTACTACCTAGAAGTAGTACTCAAAAGAGACGAGTGCCTGTTTATGACAGGGTTGATCCTGAGGATAGTATTCGTGACATTGTAACTGAAAATGACTTTTACAGGTAAGGTTCAGAGCATGACAAGAGTTGTTTTTGCATTGTACTTTTATCTGTAATTTGCATACTTGCTTTATTTTTGTCACAGTCACATGGTTATTGTTGTTACAGGTTGCAAATTACATGTGTTGTAGCCTTGATCTAATGTTTTTCAAGGTGGTTCATAGCAAAATGTTGAATGGAATTAGTGAAATTGAAATTGCAATTTGTTACATAATTGGATTTTTCTATTTAGAAATTCTAAAATCTAGGGTTAATAATAACTTATATAATTAGGGTTGCTAGATTTGTTATGCTACTTACTAACTGGGAGAAGATGTTTGGACCTTTGGGGGATATGGCATGATATGTAGGGGATTTTGATGAGTAGTGGCATTATTAATGTGAAGGAATATAGACCCTAATATAAAGAAAGCAACACAGCACTGACAACTGTAGTTTTTTTTAAATCATAAATAATTAGAATTAAAAATTATTATTGTATATACCAATTATGTGAAACTTGTTAAAAGTAATAGCAACTTGTAGAACTTAATTTTTCCTTAAACAAGTTATAAAGTTTCTTAATAATTGGGCATTAGAGGGTTATGCCCAAATTTGTAATCATCACAAAAAAATGTTTCATATAATTGAAGACCATTGATAAATGTATGAATGAATCTGTATTCAAATAATGGCTGATAGTATACCATCACTTTTTGGTAAATTTTTTCAAAATACAAAAAGGAAATTAGGTATAATTATAAATAAATTAGTAATTAAGTTTTATTGCAAGATTATACCAGAAATATCATGCTGGTACTGTTTAACCCTGGATTTATTATAAAGGAAGAATGCCAATGGCAATTGATAGTGGTAGATCTAGCTATTTGAAGGACTCTTACCCAATTTCAATTTGACACACCCATGTAGAAGTATAAAATTAATAAATTCTTAAACATATACATATTTTATAACTGGGGTTCATATTTATGGACTAATTACTCTACTATTACTATAAAATACTCATATTTATGAGTATTTTATAAATATCTAATATACAGGGTATGATATTCATAGTAGCAGATAGAGTGCATTATTTATTTTGCCATAATTCTGCTGTCAGTTTTTGCCATTCAGATTTTACTGTAAAACAATCTAGTTCATATTATAGTGATTTCCTAAACCAAGCTGTTGGACAGGTTTGTTGGCTATTTCAAAAGAACTACAGCCCAGGAAAAACTAACATTATTTTCATATATACAACATATTCACCTAAGTATGCAACATATGAAACATTTTTCTTCTTCTTGATTTCTCTTTTTGTATTGAAAGTATAAAGTGATAATTGGCTACATAATCAGCTACACAATGAGACAGAAAAAACGTAAGAGGCAAGAGTTTGTATGCAATGTTTGTATTCTAAAAATGGTAATAAATCCAATTAATGGATACTGCTAATTACGATTAGATTATTGAATTGGCTACATAATCAGCTACAAAATGAGATATAATTAGTTGGTGTGACTCAATTATTAAGTTGGTAATTGAGAAAAAACGTAACAGGCGCGAGTTTGTATGCAGTGTGTGTATTATAAAAATGGTAATAAATCCAATTAATGGATAATGCTAATTGCGATTGGATGATTGAATTGGCTACATAATCAGCTACAAAATGAGACATAATTAGTTAGTGTGACTCAATTATTAAGTTGGCAATTGAAAAAAAACGTAACAGGCACGAGTTTGTATGTAATATTGGTATTCTAAAAATGGTAATAAATCCAATGAATGGACAATGCTAATTGGGATTGGATGATTGAATTGGCTACATAATCAGCTACAAAATGAGACATAATTAGTTAGTGTGACTCAATTATTATGTTTGCAATTGAGAAAAAACGTAAGAGGCGCGAGTTTGTATGCAATGTTTGTATTTTAAAAATGGTAATAAATCCAATTAATGGATAATGCTAATTGCGATTAAATGATTGAATTGGTTACATAATCAGCCACAAAATGAGACATAATTAGTTAGTGTGACTCAATTATTAAATTGGCAATTGAGAAGAAACCTAAGAGGTGCGAGTTTGTATGCAAAGTTTTTATTCTAAAAATGGTAATAAATCCAATTAATGGATAATGCTAATTGCGATTGGATGATTGAATTGGCTACATAATCAGCTACAAAATGAGACATAATTAGTTAGTGTGATTCAATTATTAAGTTGGCAATTGAGAAAAAACGTAACAGGCGCGAGTTTGTATGCAATATTGGTATTCTAAAAATGGTAATAAATCCAATTAATGGACAATGCTAATTGGGATTGGATGATTGAATTGGCTACATAATCAGCTACAAAATGAGACATAATTAGTTAGTGTGACTCAATTATTAAGTTGGCAATTGAGAAAAAACGTTAGAGGTGCAAGTTTGTATGCAATGTTCGTATTCTAAACATGGTAATAAATCCAATTAATGTATAATGCTAATTGTGATTGGATGATTGAATTGGCTACATAATCAGCTACAAAATGATACATAATTAGTTAGTGTGACTCAATTATTAAGTTGGCAATTGAGAAAATAACGTAAGAGGCGCAAGTTTGTATGCAATGTCAATTAATGGATAATGCTATTTGCGATTTGATGATTGAATAGGCTATATAATCAGCTACAAAATGAGACATAATTAGTTAGTGTGACTCAATTATTAAGTTGGCAATTGAGAAAAACGTAAGAGGCGCGAGTTTGTATTCTAAAAATGGTAATAAATCCAATTAATGGATAATGCTAATTGCGATTGGATGATTGAATTGGCTACATAATCAGCTACAAAATGAGACATAATTAGTTAGTGTGACTCAATTATTATGTTTGCAATTGAGAAAAAACGTAAGAGGCGCGAGTTTGTATGCAATGTTTGTATTTTAAAAATGGTAATAAATCCAATTAATGGATAATGCTAATTGCGATTGAATGATTAAATTGGCTACATAATCAGCTACAAAATGAGACATAATTAGTTAGTGTGACTCAATTATTCAGTTGGCAATTGAGAAAATAACGAAAGAGGCGCAAGTTTGTATGCAATGTTTGTATTCTACAAATGGTAATAAATCCAATTAATGGATAATGCTAATTGCGATTGGATGATTGAATTGGCTGCCTAATCAGCTACAAAATGAGACATAATTAGTTAGTGTGACTCAATTATTAAGTTGGCAATTGAGAAAAAAACGTAAGAGGCGCCAGTATGAAATATTCGTATTCTAAAAATGGTAATAAATCCAATTAATGGATAATGCTAATTGTGATTGGATGATTGAATTGGCTACATAATCAGCTACAAAATGAGACATAATTAGTTAGTGTGACTCAATTATTAAGTTGGCAATTAAGAAAAAACGTAATAGGCGCGAGTTTATATGCAATGTTTGTATTTTAAAAATGGTAATAAATCCAATTAATGGATAATGATAATTGCGATTGGATGATTAAATTGGTTACACAATCAGCTACAAAATGAGACATAATTAGTTAGTGTGACTCAATTATTAAGTTGGTAATTGAGAAAAAACGTAAAAGTCGCGAGTTTGTATGCAATATTCCTATTCTAAAAATGGTAATAAATCCAATTAATGGATAATGCTAATTGCGTTTGGATGATTGAATTGGCTACTTAATCGGCTACAAAATGAGATATAATTAGTTAGTGTGACTCAATTATTAAGTTGGCAATTGAGAAAAAACGTAAGAGCCGCGAGTTTTTATGCAATGTTTGTATTCTAGAAATGGTAATAAATCCAATTAATGGATACTGCTAATTGTGATTGGATGATTGAATTGGCTACATAATCAGCTACAAAATGAGACATAATTAGTTAGTGTGACTCAATTATTAAGTTGGCAATTGAGAAAAAACGTAAGAGGCGCGAGTTTGTATGCAATGTTTGTATTCTAAAAATGGTAAAAAATACAACTAATGGATAATGCTAATTGCGTTTGGATGATTGAATTGGCTACATAATCAGCTACAAATTGAGACATAATTAGTTAGTTAGTGTGACTCAATTATTAAGTTGGCAATTGAGAAAAAAACGTAAGAGGCGCGAGTATGAAATATTCATATTCTAAAAATGGTAATAAATCCAATTAATGGATAATGCTAATTGTGATTGGTTGATTGAATTGGCTACATGATCAGCTACAAAATGACTCATAATTAGTTAGTGTGACTCAATTATTCAATTGGCAATTGAGAAAATAACGAAAGAGGCGCAAGTTTGTATGCAATGTTTGTATTCTACAAATGGTGATAAATCCAATTAATGGATAATGCTAATTGCGATTGGATGATTAAATTGGCTACATAATCAGCTACAAAATGAGATATAATTAGTTAGTGTGACTCAATTATTAAGTTTGCAATTGAGAAAAAACAAAAGAGGCGCGAGTTTGTATGCAATATTTGTATTCTAAAAATGGTAATAAATCCAATTAATGGATAATGTTAATTACGATTGGATGATTGAATTGACTACATAATCAGCTACAAAATGACACATAATTAGTTAGTGTGACTCAATTATTAAGTTGGCAATTGAGAAAAAAACGTAAGAGGCGCCAGTATGAAATATTCGTATTCTAAAAATGGTAATAAATCCAATTAATGGATAATGCTAATTGCGATTGGATGACTGAATTGGCTACTTAATCAGCTACAATATCAGACATAATTAGTTAGTGTAACTCAATTATTAAGTTGGCAATTGAGATAAAAACGTAAGAGGCGCGAGTTTGTATGCAATGTTTGTATTCTAAGAATGGTAATATATCCAATTAATGGATAAAGCTAATTACTATTGGGTGATTGAATTGGCTACGAGTGTGCTGTGAAAAGTTCGCGAAATGAAATGGAAAATATGTTTTATTGTTCAACATAATCTCTTAAGTTGAATGCGCTTCACCAAACGATGTTCCAAAGACATGATGCCCTCACGAAATTGCGATTCTTAAAGTCCTCCAATATCTAAACGGGCTATCGTCCTCGGCAAAGAATTTACATATTTATGAAACATTTTTTGAATATACTTCTTTAAATCATCTTGCTACATTTTATAATTTTATTCATTTCAAAAATACCTTGAGTGGAGTTATACAGAAAATAAACATTTTGATATATCTCAAAATCATGCAAATATATGCTAATATATGAACACTAGCAAATGCGCTGCATTTATTTTTATATCGTATAAACATATTTTCCTTCCAATTTAACTTTAAAATTAACGTATTCAAGGTTATACAGGTCGTGACTTATTGATTAATCAATAATGAGTGTGTTTTTATAATTACAAGATATCTAAAAATAAAAGTTACCATTACTTGTCATGTATGTATGACTAATACATTCATGTTTTGTGGTAGGGTGACCCACCATTAGTTTTTATTATTAATATTATTGTCTTTGCAGTCCATATGTTTATGCAAATAATAATAATTAAAGATTTTATAGTATTGACTTCGTTACATACATGTTACAATAAATGATGAATAATGCTTTAACAGTTAAAGTGGGTTTATACTAACATAAAAATGTAATAATAATAATCTATATTAAAAATTCAACTGTCAGTTTGTGCGCGCTAAACGCTAAAATACCAAAGAAAAATTGGAGGGGGGGAAATTTAGGAAAAATATTACCATTAGGCGTGTACTGCCGGAAATGTGCAAGCAAAAAAAAGTTGTGTGATCATTGGATAGATAATCGCAAACTGACGTTGAATTATAATTGCTCTAACTTTACCGACAAAGCTGCAAAAAGTACAAATGCGAAATATCAAAAAAAAATCCGTAAACGTCGCTAAACCAGCTAAACTATCCGTTGTGTCAAAGCAATGGTCGCTTCTACTACGACCCCTGTACTAGAAGTGACCATACACCGAAACTAAGTCATTTGATTTGAAATAGAGTCTAGATGGCGCGAAAATTTTGTCGAGATGGTTTCAAAGTGAACCGGAAAACCTATATTTACTACTTACACAATTACATTTAAAATTAATCTAAATATAAAAGAAACTATATAACTAGGAATGTAGATATTTATAAAAACTTCTACGTTTATAGCTATCAGCCCGAGGGCTTTTCCGCTGGTAAAGGGAGAAGCTCAGAGAAGTATAATGATAACAATTCTAAAGTTACAAAATAGAATCATGATTATCCACTTTATACTCATTGAGATCAGTTATGGACTGTTAAGTAAATATAATTATCATCCCACAAAGGTCTTCTGTTAAATAAATAGAGTACTAGTGTATTTGTAGCAATCAGGGTCACATTTTATATAGAACAGTCCACTACACAAAGAATTGAAATCCATAAGATATTTTTGAATATATGTAATTTGTTTTTAATATTTTTTGTTATTAATAATACGAACATAATATTTAACGATGTAGTTGTTAAATGTTATGTTCGTATTATTAATAACAAAATATATTAAAAACAAATTACATATATTAACATACAAGTTAAATAATTCGCGATTAGTTTATATATAACACAAATTATTATAAAATATTGTGCCCCAGTTGATTCTGAATTCTCGATTGACTAGTGTGTGTGTGTGTGACTTTGTAATGACTAGTTATCTATGAGGGAGGTTTTTTTAATATTATCTATCTAGCTATGACGTTATAAAAAAATATTGGATTGTTAAGGCGTCTACTTTGTGATAATTCATTTTAAAGGATAAATAAAACTCATCGGAGTCATCGGAGGAGCTCGAAAATGGCTAGAGCTTAGCCGAAACTAGTTGCAAAGTGTAACTGAAGTTAGATAAAAAACAAAGTAAAAAATCGTTTTATTTATCCGTTATAAAAAAAGTTTATAATTTAATTATTTTTATCTACACTTTTATTAGTAATAAATAATAACAAATAATAGCAAATGCCTATAAATTCGGGTCAGATGTTCATAAAATATTGTGCTAAGGTCCGCGCCAGTTGATGCTGAATTCTGGATTGACTAGTGCGTGTGACTTTGTATTGACAAGTTATCTATGAGGGAGATTTTTTATATTATCTAACTAACTATGACGTTATAAGAAAAGTTTATAATTTATTTACTTTTACCTGCACTTTTATTAGTAATAAAAAATAATAGCAAATGCCTATAAGATCGGGTCAGATGTCTGAATTCATATAACATATTTTTTTTCGTAAAAAACAGATCGCTCGGCTTCAAAACATTGTTTCGTTTTTATATTATAGAGATTATTACACATACAAATTTGTAATTATCCTATTTTTGATCGGTTTTAGATTTGTTTTATTCAAAAAACACTACGACAAGTACTTGCACCTTTCTCAAAAGTACGAGGAGGCAAGGAACATCGCGTATTACCTTGAAGAGAAATATCACGAAGTCAAGGTAAAACTATCCCCATGCGTGTGTGTGTTATAATCAATTACATAATTTAATAATTTGCCCCGCAGACGGAAAGAGATGGACTCATACAACAGCACAATGAAATGTCTCAGAAATTAGAATCCAACGAATGCCTAATTCGAGAGAAGGAGGACGAAGTTTTCGTGCAATTCGAAAGAGTCGTATATTTGGAAGAGCAATGTGACAAGGTAATAATAATTAGGTATGATTGCATGTCGGATTCGTTTAATAACTAATTATATTAGTGTGTTATTTATATGATAATTTTATGATTCACGAAATTAACTAATGAAAGTTTGCTCGTGATTATGAAAGTGGTTTAGACGTGGGTTAGACAGACGTGGTTTGTTTTTGAGATAAACTGCGGTTTGTCATAATTTACTTTAATACTTACTATAATAATAATGGTTTATTGTCCTACAGGACTCTTCCTAATTACACGACAATAATAAGTATTATTAAATAGTGTATAAAATTAGTTAAATCATTAGGAAGACGTTAAAACAATGAAAACTTTAGAAAGTTCATGTCTTACTGAGGAAAGTCTAGGGGTCTATTCTGTAAGTACAGATGGACTAGTAAAATGGGCACCACATGACTTTCCAAATTAATTAATTTAACATTGCCTACTGCTCATATCAATATTGTTATAAAAATATATAAAAATATGTTATAACATATAGATAAAATGCAGGGAGCCTAGAAAAAAACATAAAATGAATATTATTCAATAGCACAAAAATGTCTCATACATCATTATTTACATATGAAAATAAATAAATTTATTATTTAGAATAAATTTATTTATGATACAACATGTTTACTATGTTGAAATAAACAAAACCATTCATTCTCTAAAATTAAAACTGGTTAGGCTTAATAAGTTATGTAATTCGCATTTTTGTCTGGTGAGATGTTCGGTCTGGCAAAATTCCCGTTTTGTATACATATTGAAATTTATTAGCTGCTTTTTTAAAAACAGATTTGCACGCCTTTATATTTATAAACTGTTAAATATGCTAATGTTTGTCATCACGTTCCATAAAGATATTTATTTATTCAGGATTAAGTAGTATACAAAAATGAGCGGTGAAGTGAAGCGTATAAGCAAGGCCGTGATTTGTTTGGCGAACAGAACCTACTTAAATGTCCAGGGTGTATAATTATAACTGGTCGCAGGATATTATTTACTTTATTTCAATATCATTTACATTATGGGAGGAAATCGGCGTGTATTTTGCATGATGAGCTTCAATAAACATATTAATTTACAATACCGCCGGACGAATTACGCGTGATTATATATGTGGACTCATTGCTTACTTGGATTTTAGTGCTAACTGTATATTATAATAAAAGCAATGTGATTTGCCTATATGAAGTTCAATATACTTGGAAGTTAGGAATGCAGTTATTTAGATATGAATCTACTAATAATCATATTATCTTGATATACACCCTAAAGTATAGAATAAATTTGATAAAACCTTTATTTATGATTCATGATTCTCAAATATGTCGTCACACTGTAGTCGAAAGCGTTAAAAGAACAATATTTATTTTAAATGATAAATGAAATGTTGTTTTTCGAATGCGTTGCGATAATTAATTTGAAAGCCGTGAAAGGACAATATTTGTTTGATTCAGATGATAAATGAAATGTATTTTAAAGTGCGTTGTAACATTCTACTTGAAAGCCGCGAAAGAACAATATTTGTTTGATTAAAATAATAAATGAAATTTATTTTCGTATTGCAACATTTTATTTTAAAGGCGTGAAAGAAGAATATTTGTCTGATTCAAATAAAATAAAATTTATTTTTGATATGAGGCAAAAGTCGACTCTCTCAAATTAAAAAAAATGTTAGTATTATTAATGGTAATGATACTAATAATATAAAACTAGATTTTTAAAATTTCAGGGCTGCTCTCAATGCTTCAAATGCCTAGTAAAATTGTATTAGAAAGCGGCACTTTACAATATTAGTGTGATTCATCTAATAAATAAAATGTATTTTCGTTTTAAGATTTTATTATAAGCCATGAAAGAAGAAATTGTTTGATTCAAATAATAAATAGACATATATTTTCGAAATGTGTTGTAACAATTTACAATTGAAAGCCGTGAAAGAACAATAGTTGTCTATTTTTATTTGATTCAGATTCAAAAAGCGTTTCAAACGTTTACTTGAAAGTTATACAATATTTATCTGATTCAAATAATAAATGAAATATATTTTCGTAATGCATTGCAACATTTTAATTTAAAAGCAGTGAAAGAAGATTAAAATAATAAATAAAACGTGTACCATTTCAGTTGAAAGCGGAGAAAGAAAAATACATCCAGCAGCAGCTAGCAATCGAGAAAGAGCGAGATGAGGCCCTGCGATTGGTATGTTGATATTTTATAATAGTCACGCACGTTTCGGTCTGATGAAGATGGGCATTTTTCAAAGACAATTGATATTTCGTTACAGTTGAAAGAGCAAGCCAGAGAGTCGGAATCGAACCGTAGAAAGCTGGAAAGGGCGCGACAGGAAGTTTTTAGACACATGACCAAAATTAAAAACGAAAAGGAGACGCTGGAACGAGAGGTAAGTGGAAATAATCGGGATTACTTAATGTTTCTATGCAATGTGAGAGGACGTAATTATTTACACACACACAAAAAAAACCTGTTCTGAAACCAGAACAGTAAGAGCCGCCGACGGATTATATAACGCACCGCTTAATTTTAATTACCATTTAAACTATGTAATTGGTATTTCGCCCAATTCTCATGCATTAAAATGAATTCAACTGTATGTTTATTTCTGGACGGTGTGCTACTTAGTGTCAGTGACATTGGCGATTCAAACTATGACACAGATAGCGAAAAAAAGTAGTTTCACTCCATACTGATAGCCTGTAATGCTGCTTGGGGGCATACTAAATAGTTGTTTGTCTGCAATTATACGACTGAATTTACATATATTTCATTTAGTTATGCATGCCCTGTGGTTTGACTCCACCTCATATTAATCAGCGCATGAGTAATCACTGTGATTACCTGTATAAAATTTATAATTATTTGGTGCTTTTTATAGTCCGCATGTAGGATGATTGGGATTTTACTCACTAAATTATATGGTTGTGTTTTAAAAAATCGTAATTAAATTCGATTTAATTCGGGGAAATTATTAGGAATTTTAATTTGTTATGTACGAAAATATTATTTTGTATTATAATTAGAAACGTTAACTGGGACAAAAAATATAATATATTTATCTTGTTTATCACCTTGAAAGAAGTATGAAAATATTATGTAGACTATTATGAAAAACTGAAGGCAGATGAAATATGACGTGATTTTAAGGGGCGGATATGTTATATCAACATTAGTTTTAACATTTAAATATTTTAATTTTAAAAGATTCTATAGCTATGATGAAACATAAAAAATACATATTGATTTTTTCAAACCGAAATAAACGTTGATAAAGAAAATAAGTTTAGGGAAATCGATTTGATTAATAGACTGATTTGCAAAAACGTTACAGATAGCCACTTTTACGTTACCACTTAAGGGCGCAAACCTTAAGGTTTTCTAGGAATCCTAAGTCCGTAATGGTCACAAAACTATCGTTAGTTGGCGCCATCCAAAAAGTACCATTGAAATGAAACAAATGAAACAAATGAAATTCTATTGCAAATATAGTTTAGATTGCAGGATACATATCGAAATTGTTTCAAGTGGAGGAGCTAGGGAGCTTTGCAAATTATTGCAACTTCAGCGGTGGTTGAAATTTCGTTGGTTTCTTTCAAAATATGACTATTGTCTATATATTTATGTATCTATATAAGATTTAAATCACTGATTGGCTACAAAAAATAATATAGAATCCAAATATCCAATCAATTTTTAGCTAACATTACCCGTTTTCAAGATAGTTACACTTGGAGACAGCTTCATTGCTTTCCTTTAAAATTTTGCTATAATCTATATATTCCTGAATCTATGTACGGTTCTAGATACTTATTGGATACAAAAATGAATGTAGAATCCAAATATACAATATTTTTTTAGTTAATATTATTTGTTTTCAAGATAGTTGCACTTGAAAGACAGATTCATTGATTTCTTTTAGAATTGTGCTATAATCTATATATTTCTGAATCTGTGTAAGGTTCTAGCTATTTACTGGATACAAAAATGAATGTAGAATCCAAATATACAATCAATTTTTAGCAAATATTATCTATTTTCAAGATAGATGGACTTGAAAGACAGTTTTTTAATTGTAGCTTTCCTCTAAAATTGTGCTATAATCTATATATTGCTGAATCTATGTAAAGTTCTAGATACTTACTGGATACAAAAATGAATATAGAATCCAAATATATAATAAATTTTTAGCTATGTTATCCATTTTCAAGATGATGCACTTGAAAGAAAATTTCATTGATCTCTTTAAAATTGTGCTATAATATGTATATATATATATTCCTGAATCTATGTAAGGTTCTAGACACTTACTAGATACAAAAATTCATGTAGAATCCAAATATACAATAATTTTTTGCTAACATTACCCATTTTCAAGATAGATACACTTGGAAGACAGTTTAGTTGCTTTCCTTTAAAATTGAGCTATAATCTATATATTCCTGAATCTATGTAAGGTTCTAGATACTTACTGGATAACAAAATTAATGTAGAATCCAAATATCCAATCAATGTTTTGCTAACATTACCCATTTACAAGATAGATGCACTTGAAAGACAGTTTCATTGATTTCCTTTAGAATTGTGCTATAATCTATATACTCCTGAATCTATGTAAAGTTCTAGATATTTACTGGATACAAAAATTAATGTAGAATCCAAATATACAATAAATGTTTACCAAATATTATCTATTTTCAAGATAGATGGACTTGAAAGACAGTTTTTTAATTGTAGCTTTCCTTTAAAATTGTGCTATAATCTATATATTCCTGAATCTATGTAAGGTTCTAGACACTTACTGGATACAAAAATTAATGTAGAATCCAATTATAGAATCAATTTTTAGCTAACATTATCCATTTTCAAGTTAGATGCACTTGAAAGATTGATTTCATTGATTTCCTTAAAAATTTTACTATAATCTATATATTCCTGAATCTACGTAAGGTTCTAGACACCTATTGGATACAAAAATTCATCTAAAATCCAAATATACAATACATTTTTAGCTAACATTATCTATTTTCAAGATAGATGCACTTTGAAGACAGTTTCGTTGATTTCCTTTAAAATTGTGCTATAATCTATATACTCCTGAATCTATGTAAGGTTCTAGATATTTACTGGATACAAAAATGATTGTAGAATCCAAATATACAATCAATTTTTAGCAAATATTATCTATTTTCAAGATAGATGGACTTGAAAGACAGTTTTTTAATTGTAGCTTTCCTTTAAAATTGTGCTATAATCTATATATCCTGAATCTATGTAAGGTTCTAGACACTTACTGGATACAAAAATTAATGTAGAATCCAATTATAGAATTAATTTTTAGCTAACATTATCCATTTTCAAGTTAGATGCACTTGAAAGTTAGATTTCAGTGATTTCCTTTAAAATTGTACTATAATCTATATATTCCTGAATCTATGTAAGGTTCTAGACATTTATTGGATACTAAAATTCATGTAAAAGCCAAATATACAATACATTTTAGCTAACATTATCTATTTTTAAGATGATGCACTTTGAAGACAGTTTCGTTGATTTCCTTTAAAATTGTGCTATAATCTATATATTCCTGAATCTATGTAGAGTTCTAGATACTTACTGGATACAAAAATGAATGTAGAATCTAAATATACAATCAATTTTTAGCTGTCATTATCCATTTTCAAGATAGATGCACTTGAAACATAATTTCATTGATCTCTTTAAAATTGTGCTATAATCTAAATATTCTTGAATCTATGTAAGATTCTAGACACCTACTGGATACGAAAATGTATGTAGAATCCAAATATTCAATCAATTTTTTGCTAACATTACCCATTTTCAAGATAGATACACTTGGAAGACAGTTCTGTTGCTTTCCTTTAAAATTTTGCTATAATCTATATATTCCTGAATCTATGTACGGTTCTAGATACTTATTGGATACAAAAATGAATGTAGAATCCAAATTACAATAATTTTTTAGCTAACATTTTTTATTTTCAAGATAGTTGCACTTGAAAGACAGTTTCATTGATTTCCTTTAAAATTGTGCTATAATCTATATATTCCTGAATCTATGTAAGGTACTAGACACTTACTGGATACAAAAATTAATGTAGAATTCAAATATCCTATCAATGTTTTGCTAACATTACCCATTTACAAGATAGATGCACTTGGAAAACAGTTTCATTGCTTTCCTTTAAATTTGTTCTATAATCTATATATTCCTGAATTTATGTAAGGTTCTAGATACTTACTGGATACAAAAATGAAAGTAGAATCCAAATATATAATACATTTTTAGCTAACATTATCCATTTTCAAGATAGATGCACTTGAAATTGATTTCTTTTGTACCCCGTGCAACAATGTAATCTACTACCAGTAGTAGATGTACCACAGTTTGAGAAACTATGCAATAGAACATTTACAAAATACCTAATATGTGATTGTTTTATGATTTCAGAATGATCAATTGAAGGAAGAATTAGAGGCGGAGCGCAAAGGGTTTGGACAATATAGAAGCCGCTTTTTTAAACGAGGGTCGTCGGAAGACCCGGAATGTTCCGAAAATTTAATCGACACCCAAAACCAAAACATAGCCATTCGGTCGCAGTTCCAGAAAGCAATGCAACACCTTTCCTCGTGTAAAAGAAAAAAATGTTCCGTGTGCACCTACACAAAATCGGTGTTCGGAACAAAACATAGGAATAAGTATGAACATCATTATTAAGCATAGTTTACATTGCACTAAATTCAGTTACAGTTTGAATTTGTGTATTGCGACCACAATGACTATTATTGAATTAACCCATAAAAGAACCTTACACGGTCAATAATACTGTCAATCCTAGTATTGTCAGTATTTGCTTCATTATTACGCATAGTTTACATTGCACTAGATTCAGTTATAGTTTGAATTTGTGTATTGCGACCACAATGACTATTATTGAATTAACCCATAAAAAAACCTTACACGGTCAATAATACTGTCAATTCTAGTATTGTCAGTATTTGCTTGAATCCTCCTTCAATAATCACTGAGCTGGGTTACATGCTTTATAATTTAAAAAATATGTATTCTGTACTGTGCTAGTAAATATTCTCCTCATCCAGGGGGTAGTTAATTGTACATAATTATACAAATAATTTCAACTCAACCAAATCTAGAGAAAGATGAATTGTGTTTTTTATTTTCAGTAAAAAAATATTTTCCTGCCTGCAAACTCCGTTCCTCGAAGTTCGCAATATGCTGAAACCCCCGCCATCGCCAATTAGAGCTGGACTGACTGAAGGAGAAAGCCTGTCGGAATGGTTTTACCCTTTGGAAGACCCTAGCGAATGTTCCTCACTCAGCGTGCCCTTTGCGGAACTTGCCATATCGTACATGGATGAGACGTCTGATACAACATCACACTCGTACGAGGAAACGGACATCATTCCATTCAATCATGATGCGTTGAGTCATTTAGCAAATAATAGTACAAGAGGTAAATTAGTTTTTTCATCTAAAAAAGAAGGCTTATAGGCCAATAGTTTTGCAAGGTTGCTCCAGTCTCGTTGTAAATAAGTATCACAGTACTTATCCCAAATAAAATAAATAGGTTTGTCTCCCCCATAATCAATGAGGCTGGAATTGTTTGTGTGGGATTGTGGAACTTTTGTTCTAGGTACTATCATTTTATTTTGTAGGTTTTGGCAGTGATTCAGGGTTTTCCTCCGACGTCTGTGCGGACTACAAAAGCGAAGCCACAACACCAAAAGAAAAATTCAGCCCAAAAGCCACACTAGACGACACAGACTGTGCCAAACTAACGAGAACTAAATGGACTGCATCGTTCAGGAAGCTAATAAGTAAGATTAGGAAATAAGACGAACACCAGTTTCTGTTCATTTGATATTTATCGCTATTTTGGTCTCTTTCATACTCGCGCGTTTCATACGTACTGTTGATTGTTTATATCGCCATAAATAATACACAGTGCTCGCATCAAATTATCATCACATTCCATTTAATTGTTAGTGTTAACGTATTTTAATTTTTGTAATTAACATATAGTTAAACGTTAAAATAGATAATTATATAAAAAAAAAGTATCGAATTGGGATAATTCAATGTATTAGATGAATAGGAGCTTGATTAGTAATGAGAGGAGTGTGTTTAGAGGTTGGTCAATATGGGAGATTAGAGGGGAAGGCTTATCAACAGTTTACTTTAGAGTCAATAATCTATTGTGATATTATTTACAACTTGTAAATAATATAACTTCAACATAACACCTGATTAGTAAAGTAAAAACAAAAAGAATTTGGAGGTTTTATAATTGAATGTTTAAAATTAGTAACATGGATGAAAGTATCAAAGTAAAATCTAAATCAGATGTCAATTTCAATGATTTATATACTTTCATCCTTGATTAGTAAGGTAATTTTAAAGTAATTTAAATTAGTGATGAACACTATTAATAGTGATAGTTATATAAGGAGTGAAAATTTATCTTTATTAAGACCAGAGGCTTCTCTTCTATAGATAAACTATTTGTATAAGAATATTAACTAATCACTTGTTCAGAACAAAACCGAAATATCATTTAACAGTAATTTTTCAATTACTGCTCTTTATGGAGTAACTTTCAAAATAAATTTATTTGTTGTTAAAAAATATCATAAAACTGAACATCTAATTCATTATCATTGTAAGAAATTATTTATGAAAAATTTAGAATATAGTAATATTGGGTTTTTACTTTCAGTTCAATTGTAACAGCATGAAATATATAGAACAATGCAAAATTGGGAAAAATAGCGTTCAGGATTTACAAAAGCAGATTTTCCTAAAAAATAATTAATGGTAATAAATTAATTATAATAATTAAGATTTTCCACCAACTATGAACTGAGCTAATTTCAAATGCAAATAAACAGGCAGCTAAAATATATGCAATCATTTTGATATTGTTCATACCATTTTCAAACCATTTTCAAGAGCTCTCCATAATGCATAAAATATATAGAACTGGCAAAAAAGTATTATGTTTTTTAATTTATGTTCATCTAAAACTCCTTTCCTGATACTTGCCATATCATTTGTTAATAATCCATTTAATTTTTGTTGTTGCTTGAGGCCAAGAACAGTTCATAAGTCAAAAACATATTTTAAAAAGAACTATCACTATATAGTGTGCATCACAAATTGAAATCATAAAGTTAATAATGAACTAACTTAATTACAATTATAAGACAATCTGATCTGTCTTTCATATGTAATAACTAATTCTTTTTGATCTCCCAAACTAATAGATCATGTCTGTTTAACTATGAATAATGTTTTTTTTAGACAATAAATTATACATAGTAAAATATTGTCTTTATTAGTCTGAATAATGAGGATTCAACTTTTACTTTAAAAATGAGTTTCTGAATTTACAATAATTTATCATTTTATATACTGTGTAAACAGCCATGTAATTAAATGATATATAATGAAAATATAAGTACAGACTTGTTCATGTACATGCATACATAACAAATAATGATTTAATGTTTTACAATAAAATCAACTCTGCATTTTTTAAATCAAATTTTGAAACTTTTTGATTCACACTAATAAAATTGTGTTTTCATATATATATGAATCTGATTATTCTCATTAAATTGAAAAATGAGCATAACAAAATCCAGCTTTTTCTTAGAAATCATTATGATTATAATAACAGACATGGTTCAATAGTAATATAGAAATAGGATGTTATTAGATTTTGTAGTTATTAGATTTTATAATTAGCTGAAGGAGTTAACATGACATGACTGCTTAATATGTATGCAATAATTTTGATATAGCAGTGTTCATAGAAAATTTAATCAAATTTCAAAACTGTTTTAGAACTGTTCATATTGAATTCTATGGGCAAAACACTTTACGGGTGATTTCTGATACACACTTGTGAAATAAATAGTATTCAGGGTTTACTAAACAGGCATCACCAATATTATGTTTTACACTATGAACTGACCTAATATTAGATGCAAAAAAATAGGCAGCTAATATGTTTGATGTACTATAGCAATGTTCATAGAAAAGTCAAATTTCAATTTGATTTAAATAACGCTCCATATTTAATTGTATATATAAAAGCTTTACAAATGACTACAAATGTAAAATTGGGAAAAATAGCATTCAGGATGTATAAAACAAGCAGATTTTCCTAAAAAATAATTAATGGTAATAAATTAATTATAATAATTAAGGTTTTCCACCAACTATGAACTGAGCTAATTTCAAATACAAATAAACAGGCAGCTAAAATATATGCAATCATTTTGATTTTGTTCATAGAAAAAAGTTTCAAACCATTTTCAAGAGCTCTCCCTATTTTTTTATAAACAAAAACAAATAAGAATGATTCCTGAATTCAGAGAACAAATGCATTCAGCATTTGCAAAATCAGCAGATCTCCCTAAAACAACTAGCAAAGGTTATTGTTACTATGAACTATGAACAGACTTAATATCAAACGCAACTCAATTTTATTGTAGTTTAGTTGACAACATACTCAATTTTTCAGTAGTACTCTTGGACCTGCCAATGACTGATTACTTTAGCATCAACAATTATTTTTATTAGTGACTTAATACGCATTTGTGATTTAGTCCTCGGAACAGTTCCGATTTTGGAGCTGCTCGGAGTATTTAGTTCACATAAACAAAACTACGCGTATTAGTATCAATATATGTGCGTTATAAGCACATTACGTAGTTTACTATATCCATCCTCTCATTAATGTGATTTCATATAAAAAAAACGGTGAACTGTAATAATTGTACTTGCCGAGTTTGTAACTGTAGAAATCGTTGTGATAAAATGAAATTTCACTGACCATATATAGGAAATTAATCACGTGATTTTCATTGATATTAATAATTGTATATCCCCCGCTAGTTACGTAAATGAATGTCAGTGATATTTGTGTTAAAATTCATTCGCCAAATTGACAATGTTTATGATTACAGTGCCAGTTATTTAAATATATAATGAAAATTTTAGTGTTTCGGAGAAATTAGAAAAAAAAAACTATTTACACCCTTTAAATCTATATCTTATATTCCTTGTTATATATGGAAATTCATAGCATTATTTCCATTCTATATAGATTATTACAATTTTAGTAGTAGAATATGGCATCAAATACTTAAGTTACATGTTCCCGTTACATTATTTATTTTTCGATTTAATATATAGTATTATTTTGCATATAGCTAGTAACTTTATAATGGTGGCAGCATATTATCTTAATTAAACAAAAAAGTATTATAATTTGTAAACTCGAATATACGCAAATGTATTTTATTTATTTGTTAAATGGTATTTATGTACATCTGTTTTTTTTTGCAATTTGTTGTAATGAGTATTTATTCTTATTTTTTAATATGTATTACCTGTCTTTTTATAAGAATCTGTTTATTTATGTAGATACAATAAACAAAATGGTCAATAAATTGTATTACACATATGATTTATCGTTATAATTTAAAAACATTTAATGTTTTCTTTACAGATGTGTTAGCATTGATTTCCCACCCATGATTCCTTAAATTATTCTTATGTTTCATGATATACATAAAAGAAAGTATAGGCTACTAATTGTTTTACTTTCCTAAACTAAATGTGGTATATGGAATGTATAGCCTATTGATATACGGAGTGGATGTGTAGGGACTACGAAAGTAGAAAGTGATAGAAAGGGGGCAAGGCTGGTTCCTGAAGATTCTGCTGGGACTAGAAATATCAACACCTTTACAATTCAACTGTAGGAGACTAATTGATGAGCATGTATGAGTGGGAGGGTTCTAAAGTATGAGGAAAGACTACAGCAATTGGACAGACTGGTGTGGATTAGATGTATGAGTTGGGCAGAGAGCAAATGGAGGAAGTATGTATGAAAAAGTGGGTATATTTGAGGTGTGGTGTAGAAGATGAGATTATTGAGAAGTCTAGGATCTGAGGTCAAGAAAAGAATGAGGAATGTTGAGTGGGAAGCATGACAAGATAGAATGAATGAGAGCTCGTTATGTAGAATACCAGTTTTACAATTATATTTATTTTTATTATTATATAATTTAAAAACAAATATTAAGCAAATAGTTTCCCTACAAAATGTAGTTCATTTTTTGCCACCAGATTCGAGTATCTGGCCCATAATCACAGTTAAAACAGTTTGAGGGCCACTGATACATGAACAAAAACACGTGTTGTAGTCATAACCTCAAAATGTCAAAATCAAACTTACAAGGATTTAAAGGTATTTATCCTATTATATACATATACGTTTTGTTTACTTTAAGTACTTTAATTTTGCAGTACTAAACGTAAAATTTGATGCTACATCAATTGCACACCATGAAGTTTTCATGAAAGAGCACTCTGTGAGAAATCAAGCTGATGACAAACCAATTGGCCGAACACTGTTTTTAATAAACATCCCCCCATGGGCCACAGAACCAGCACTAAAACGATCGTTTTCAACTGTTGGACCAGTTGAATCAATCAAATTTGCTCAAATCAGCAAAGAAACTGAATCACTAAAGACAAATGGCTTTAAGGAAGCCTTTATTGTATTTAAAACCTCACCTGATCTATACAAAGCCTTAAAACTCAAGTCATTACCACCTTTATCAACTCCTAAAAACCCAATTCTCACAGGAATATCTAAATGGGTTGCAGCATACAATGAAGGTGTGATGTCACAAACCCGGAGGGAAGCTGAAGCTGTTAATGTTATTAAAAGCTATGATAAATCAGAGACAAAACGTAAGTTGCAGGAAAAGAATGGTGAAACTGATGATGAAGGGTGGACTGTTGTTTCAAAGAAAAGTCGTACACCAGGAATATCCAGGAAGGAAAGTGTACACAATAAATTGACTGAGAAAATTACCAGAAAGGAGAAACAATTGAAAAATTTCTACATACATCAAATACGACAGGAAAAACGTGACCAATTGGCCACTCTTCGGAAGAAGGCTGATGAGGACAAGAAGAAAATACTGGCATTAAGACAAAAAAGAGCGTTTAAACCTTTTTAGTATGTAATAAATTATTTTTATATTGTATCAAGTTGTTTCTTTGTTAAAATATTCTTCTCTACTTATCCCACTACATACCTGGTAGAAATAAAAATTTGGTAAAATTCTTTTTAAATAGATTATTTTGGAAAATATATGTGTTTCACCCAGCTCAGTGGCCAAGTGATTAGAGGCGTCGTTCGTCTCGTACTGAGCATTGGGGAGTCGTGAGTTTGATCCCCAGTGAAGAGCGAATTTTTGGAAATCACCTTTCACAGTTTTTCAGAGGTTTTCTTTGAAGTTAAGGTAAATACCGGCTGATTAAACTTCTCTAAGCTTCTCCCTTGACCGGTGGAAAAGCCTCACGGCTTATAGCCCAATAAAGATAGAAGTTTTTTTTTATATGTGTATCAATGTAGGTTTACTAAAGGACAAACCAAATCATATTTGATCATGGATAAAACAGTGGAAAAAAATTGTTTCTGGCATGTAACAATCCATTAAAAAGTTTTTTTTTTAGATGTATTAACAGTGTATAATTTGGATCTAAACACTTTATTTTTGCAAACCAAAAATCTTAAAATATTTCTTGCTTTACAAGTGTTAATTTTAAAAATAAATAATCATTCCTCTAGAAATAAATGTTATAACAATATAAGAGAAATAGTATTGACTAAAAACTTATCTACTCAAAAACATTGGCTGCAAGTCCTATATGTGGATGGGTTGCACCTGGCTGGTATCAGAGCTACCCCCTTGCTGTTTAGAAAGTGCATAGCGGTGCTCAGATGAACTCAAGAACATTGTAAGTCCAAGAAAATTAAATTTTGATTGATTTAAGCTATTTTACTTTATCAGAGGGAGAATTCAATCTATTAGGCTATCAGCCCATGGCCTTTCTGCCTTTCTACTTATTCATTATGCAACTAATAAACAAAAGATAATGAATATGATTGATTGTAAGGTAAATAAATTTATAATTATATATTAATTATTTATTCCTTTTATGCATGTTTACAACAATCGCCAAAAGAGTATTTTGTGGCAACTGCAACAATTGATTTATAAAATCATCTATATTACCATACACACAACGAACAGATAAAGCAACCTGCACTGCCTGTGCATACCTATCTAGTGATAACTGTAAGTGTTCATCACCCATTATAAAAAGAACTTTGTCATCAGTTTTCTTCTTGGGTATTTGCAGTGTGTACCTACAAATAGTACCAATTGGTTGTACTAAATGTTGTGTGCATATAGCTCTTGGTGGATTTGATATTGGAATTTCTAGCAAACTGCTCAATAAAGATAAATGTAATTCATGATAAAGTTCATCGTGATTATTATAAATGGGTGACAGGATGCACCATTTTAGCAGTCCAGCTAATGGTGTTGTTGCTTCCATTGCAATTGCACCAGGTGGAAGAGGGCTTTGCATTATTTGTGCTGCTATACATAACTTGTGATTGTCACATACCCAAAACACAATTGTTTCTAATAAGCATTTAGGAGGAAATTTTAATTCCCTTTTAGTATCTGTATAGTATAATTCCCCAACTGCTGTTAGAAAATTAGCTGTGAATTGTAGTGAAGTTTGTGGTAATGTCCTTAATCGTTCAACAGAGCTTGGTACTAGTATAAAGTAATCATTTACTAAAGACTCAGCTAATTTACAGCTGTTTATAGAGGTGTTTCCAAGTTGCTGCATCCAAGTGCTTGCAGATATTAATACTTTTGATGAAGATGTACCTATGGCAATTGAAACTAGTCTACTCAAAATTCCCAAACGTTGTGTTACAGTAGTTCCACTGAATAATGTCAAAAATACTGAATTTCTAGCCGAGTCACTTTGTACATTATTTAAATAATCATACAGCACTTCAAGCAGTTGCAATTCCTGTAAGGCTGTAAATGATATGGCACGTTTATTGCCTCTACGATCAACCTCACAGAATACAAATTCGGACATTAGATCTAATGCAAGATCCATTTGTTTGATATTTGGTGCTCGTCCACATATTAATTGACCTACAATTACAATTATTGATTGATATTATGATTTTCTAAGATTATAAAGCATACCTATTTTTGTGAGTGCTTCTTTTGTACATGTTGGAAATTCTAATTTCCTTAAAGACTGTTTTGTTTCAGAATTACTCATATTATCATCAGAATTATTATGGTTTTAGGTTATGATGATCAGTTTGTAAACACAACAAGTATGTCAGAAGTTCTCAAACCATTTTTAACTTTTGATGATACAGCGCCATCTATTGAACCACAATTGGATCATTGGATAATTATGTTAAATTCTTTTCTAAAATTGTGAAAACTGTATCTATTGAACCCATAAGTATTCTTTGTTATAGCACCAATAAATACATTATCTAGAAAATGTAGTTACTTTAGATTCTCTCTATGGGAAACACTGAATAATAATTATACGGGGTTAGGAAATGAATTAGTTTTGGTCTCACATGTACAATGAAAAAATAATAACTGGATTATATGACTGCATGAAACTATTTGAAAAATAAAATCAACTCAATAAAAATTATTTTAGTTTAGTTTACTTGTAATTTAGGACTTGTAATTGATGACTTTTTATATTTTCATTATATAATTTAAAAAAGTTAAAGCTTGGTTGTATAAAGCTGATAACTTTCGAATTTATTTCCAACCAGTGACTCACTTTTGACAACTTTGACAGATAATGCGACGTTGTCATATATAAACAGAACTACCCGAGCTTATGAAAAGGAAAGTTACAAACAATTTATGCAACATTTAAAAATATAATCACAAATTGTTATCGTCTTTATACAAGCATCAGTTTCTTACCGGACAATGAATGAAAGGATATTAATATCTAAAATATAGGTATATTTATCAACATGTTGACACTTCAAATTATATTAATTTAATATGATATATGTAATATATATGATGTACAAATAAATAAATTAATTAAAAATTTAAAAAAGTGAAAAATAAATTAATACAATCAAATTATTAAAATTGTCAATGTACATGTGATTAAGCCTGCTCACCACGACAAGGTACTAATTCTTCGAGCAGGGGGAATGGGATAGAAGCATGAGCATCTTTCATCCATCACTCCCATCCCCGCCTATTTAATTACACATTAATTAAATCGGGCTAGTTCTATTTTCGCGGTAGCTAGATTAGTCTACATGGAAATTTAGAAAAATCTAAAACTACAAACGGATACTATTGTTGGGCAAATAAGAATGTACACAAAAAATGTTTATAGAACCTGAAAACTGAAAACCACTCGCACGTTAGGCGAGCAGTAGCCAGTACAATACATACAATAAATAAACAAATTGGCTGGCAGCTTTATTTGAAAATGAATATATTACAATTTGTATTTAGTTGAAAACTAAATCAAACTATTAACCGATTGTTACATGTTTATATTAGTATAATTGACTAATATTCGGTTGCGCATTTTAAAATTGAAGTTATTTTGCACGAGTTTGTTGTTGTCGACGAAACAACATTAGGCGAATTGTGTAATGGTATGTGTATTGTAGTGTAAAATATATACAGTTGTAGGCTAATAATCATTAGCCAATTATTGGAATGTACATCCAATATGTTTGTCAATTTTATTGACTGTCGTATTCAATTGCGCATTGCATATTAAGTGTAGCTTAGTGTAGTGTGTGTGGTGTGTGTGAGAGTAGTGTATGTTATGCAGTTTTAGGACTATTGAAATTCATAAAGTATTTTAATGAACTGGCCAGGGATTTTAATAATCAACTGGCCAGAATAACCTGAAACCCCGAAAATTATATTAGAGCCGCAACCGAGTTAAATTGAAATTTAATTCGTTTCTAAGTTAAAAAAAAACCTGAAAACCCGAAAATTTAATTACGTCCGAAACCGAGTTAAATTGAAATTAAATCTGCGGCTGAGTTAAAGAACCTGAAAACCCGAAAATAAAATTAGATCCGCAACCGAGCTAAAGTTAAATTACCGAAACCGAGTTAAATTTAAATTAAATCCGCGGCTAAGTTAACGAACCTGAAAACCCGAAAATTAGATTAGACCCGCAACCGAGCTAAAGTTAAATTACATCCGAAACCGAGCTAAATTTAAATTAAATCCGCAGCTAAGTTAAAACCCGAAAATTAAATTTTATCTAAAACCGAGTTGAAGTTAAATTAATACCGCAAACCCCGAAAACAAACATATACATCATAAAGCAAGTAAAAGCAAAAATAAAGCTGCCATACCAATCATCCCAAGTAATGCACCATATCTCAAAATCTCGTTGGATTATGAGCTATTAATGCACGACTTGAGGACTACTACTACTTCCATGTGTCCAAGGCGACGAGCGACGAATCCTTTCGAAAGAGGGGAACAATTCTCTTTCTAAGGTGCGCACACGAATTTACATCTTAAACCCTCTCCCAAACAAAAAAGCTAAAAGTATAACCCTTTGTTTCAGGACAGGTAAGAGTGCGCAACGGAAAAAACGAAACCGCAAAAAGCTAAACCGAAAAACCGACACCGAAAAACCGAACCCGAAAAACTAAAACCTCAAAACTACTTGCTTTGTTGCGGGGTGTATTCACGTTAGGATATACAACCCCGATTGATGTGTTGCGGGGTGTATTCACGTTAGGATATACAACCCCGATTGATGTCCTGCGCGTTGTCCTCCATTCGTCCTCCATTCCATCTCCAAAGGCTCTTCCATACCGAATTTAACAGAAGAACCCTAAACAATGTATACTCGCGAACTAAATTGCAAACGAAACACGCACCTGAAATATTTTATTTTACTGATTACTTGGAGGGCATAGTTCGGTTTAAAGAACGCGCACTTTGGGGACATTAAAAAAGAAAAACATACATGTGAGTGTGTAGGTGTTGTGTAAAGTGTAATGTGTGAATTTACTTTGAAATAAAAAAAAGAAATAAGTTCATTTGAATTTAAATTGAACTTAATTAAAAATGATTTGACTTGATTTATTTAAAAAGTTCTTCTTTTTTCTTTTCTTAAATTATTATTAATTTAATTTGAAACTAAAAAAAAAAATTTCATTTGATTAAATTGATTTTTTTTTTAAATTGAACTTAATAAAAATTATTTGACTTGAAATTATAAAAAATAAGGTCATTTGTTTTACTTATATTGAGCTTAATATTGATTTGATTTGAAACTAAAAAAGTAAATTTATTTTATTTGTTTTATTATTTAAATTGATATATAAAATTGATTTGAGCAACAATTTTAAAAATCTAGTTCATTTGTTTTTCTAATATTGAACTTAATTTTGATTTGATTTGGAACTAAAAAAAGTAAGTTCATTTGATTTAATTGTTTTTTCTTTAATTGAACTGAACCTATATTGATTGAATTTGAAATTTTCAGTTCATTTGAACTTAATATTAATTTGATTTGAAACTAAAAAAAAAAAATTAAATTAATTTGATTAGTTAAATTGAGCATAATATTGATTTGATTTTTGTTAGTAAGCTCATTTGGTCTGATTTTTGTAATTAAAATTAAAATTGCTTTAAATGATTTGAAAAATATTGTATATGTATATAATATGTTTTTAAATTGAATTAATTAAAATTTAATTGACTTTAAAATTAAACTATTTAAGTAAAGGTCATTTGATTTGGATGATATTTTTGATTTAAAGTTAAAATTTGTGCCAACAATAAAATTAATTAAATGAAATTGAGTAATACAATAATATTAAATAAAAATAATGAGCAATGAAAACAAATTAATCAGCCAAGCAATTTTTAGTGAAATTTTGAACGAAAAATATCTTGAATTACCGGTTGCAGTAAAGGATACAGTAATCTAAAAAAATAAAAATAAAATTGTTAGTTGCAAATAATTCAAATTATATATAGTACACATTTACCTTGATGAATATATATATATATATATATATATATATATATATATATATATATATATATATATATATATATATATATATATATATATATAAGTAATCCATCTTTATTAGGTTATCAACCCTTTGAGGGTCCTTTTTATAATTATACTTGTAATTGAGACATCAATATGGAGCACTTTCAATATGCTAGCATTAACAGCAGCTGAAAGAAATGTTAAAAAAAACATAATTAGAAAAGCATTTGTGAGCCTACTTAATTTTAGCTAATATACCCTAGGGATAGCCATTCCCTAGAAGTTACACGTGGTTAAAGTAGGCACCTCGTATTGATTTAATTGCGAAAAACAGTGTAGTATAGAGTACAAGTCACTTGAAATTGTAAATGGGAAGTTTGGTTGGTTTTAAAACACTTCCTCGCCCTATTATTGTGTGCATAGTTTTTTTATATATAATATATAACCATAAAAAGTGTGTTATATATTAACAAAACTATACTAGCAAACGTAGAGAGGGCAAGTGAGTTCAAACCAACTAAACTATGTCGATCACGGTTTCAATCGACTTGAACTATGCACTACACTGTTTTATATGATAACCTAACCTTTTTTATTTTAACGATAGCTGGTACTATTGCTAAAATAAAAAAAGTTAGCACTGCAAACAAATAGATTAGTGCACCCTATCTATGTGTCCCGAAAATAAACGACAAAAATATACTCGGCCCCGTTTTGATTTGTGATGTCTTGATTACGCGTTTGCTTCAGGTTAGTGAAAGCTCAAAGAGGAATTATGGTTACCCCTAATCATTGCAATCACGTCAGATCTTGGTTTTCTTCAATGATGTTAATCTCTTCTTTTTACTTGCACCAACAAAGCGAGTATGAGAGACTTCTGGCCTTTCGGAATCTTGCGATTCCAAATAACCCGCTCTCAGTCTTCCCCACCCCACTAGCTTTCTTCTTAGGTTTCTTCAATGATGTTAATCTCTTCTTTTTACTTGCACCAACAAAGCGGGTATGAGAGACTTCTGGCCTTTCGGAATCTTGCAATTCCGAATAACCCGCTCTCAGTCTGCCCCACCCCACTAGCTTTCTTGTTTTCTTTCACTTATAATATCAAGCTACATCTCTTCGTCTCTTGAATGATGGCAAAATCCAAAACGGGGGTATATTTTTGTATTTGAAACCTATGCACTGAATCTCTTCTTTTTACTTGCACCAACAAAGCGAGTATGAGAGACTTCTGGCCTTTCGGAATGTTGAAATTCCGAATAACCCGCTCTCAGTCTTCCCCACCCTACTAGCTTTCTTGAATCTACTACATCGCTTCTCTCTTGACTGATTCAGTGCATACATTCCAAATTTTTGTGAATTTATTTTAATATAATACTATAGTATAAAAAATATTCATTATAAGAATAATTTTAAACTATAATATTAGAAGCTTTAAATATGATTCAATTGTATTATCAATAGTTACTTTACAGTATCACAAATTAGCGTTTATATGAACGTTAAAATATTTATATTAACACTAATCTGTGGTATTACTTATTTTCAAGATAAAAGAAAAAATGTATATATATATATATATATATATATATATATATATATATATATATTATATAATGTTTCAATGTGTATGTGGTGTATAGTGTAGTGTAAAAAAATAAGTTTATTTAAAACATACCAAGCAATATCCAGCAAAATAACTTTTAACCCAATTACCAGTTTTATTAAACGGATATAAAACATCTGAAAAATAAAAATAAATATTGTAAGCTAAAATTAACATAAACAATGTAGTATAAATTTACCTTCATAAATATAACCAAACCATATTATTAGGCTTTTTCCGCCTCTTTATGGACATACCATATTACCACATTACAAATTTCATAATTTCATTTGTCCACACATTATTTGGGACTATTTTCAAGATGCTAGCATTAACAACGGCTGTAAGAAAGAAAAAAACATACTTAGTAAAGTACTGTACATGTTTACTTGGTTTTAGCTAATATTATTGCTAAATAATGTTTCTATTCGTGAATCAAAAGTAGCCATTGTTAGCTCATACGGCGTACATATAAGTGAATCAAGGGTAGCAATTTTCTAATAGCCACACGTGGTTAAAATAGGCACTAGAGCTCGGTTTTATAATATAACCCGTGATTATATTGTTAGATGTGCTATAAATTGTTTTTAACTTTCAATTTCATAGCCTCATATACATCTATTTATATATGGCAACGTCGCATTATATGTCAAAATTAAGAAACGTGACTGATTGGAAATTAAACTCGAGTTATCTGCTTTATACAATAAACCTTCGTGTATTTACGTTCATGTTCGATTGGTTTGATTCGTTTGTGGCCAAATAAAACAACTGTGAAACAAGTTTGGAGGGTTGGTGGTTTTTCAAGACCAACTAATGTATATCAATTCACTATTTTAATCGACTTGTCCCCATGCAAAGGGTGGTGGAAAGGGAACACCCCAACAAAAAAATCCCAAGGCGTGATTTTCGTTTCTGCAAACATTATTTTCAAAAATAATGTTGGACAAACAATTCCAATGATAATTTGTAGAAAAATACATTTAAAAAAGATCAGGTCCGTCTGTTTATTTTGCATATTATTAAATTGTTTGATCCAAACCAATTTATTAATTAATCAAGATTTAATTCATAAAAAGATCATTATGAAAAACAGTGTAATGTAAAATTCAAGTTGATTGAAATAGTGACTGGGACTAGATTGGTTGGTTATGAGACTCCTGCCCCACCTTTGTCCCATAATAATTTTTTTCAATGAAAGCAGAGGTTTTAAAAACTTTAAACAAGTCCAAAGTGTGTCATCAAATTGCCAAACTATGCGTTCGAAGGTGAGGTCATCAGATGACAAATGTTTTCGAGTTATTTATATATTATAAAACCTCTGATGCCACTGAAAAAAAAAACTAGAGTTTATTGCTTACTAGTTTTTCAGTGCTATCAGAGGTTTTGTAATATGTAACCAACTTTAAAACATTTGTCATCCTATTACCCCACCTTCTAATGCATAGTTTGCCAATGGGATGACACACTTTGGACTTGTTTAACATCAATAAACTTGAATTGGAATCATAGCAACGTCCTATTAGCTACAACTAAAAAACCTCATATCATACCTTTAAAAAGCCAGTGTTAAAGCGTTGCAATCTCCATCCATCCACCCCATATCGCATAATGACAGTAGCAACTATAAAAGAAGAAAATTATGAAATACAAAGTCTAGCAATTATGAAAATCAAATCACTCACCATTAGTCGTACGTGTCATTGCAACAGTGGAGAGGATGGTACAATCGCTGAAATACAAAGCTCTGAAACACACAAATAAATGTGCCCTACTAGTACCTAAAGTAAACGACAAAAAGCGTGGACAAACATAACAAACGCGGGGGCTCTGAAAAGCGGTAAAACTTCAACGAATCGAGTGGAATATGGGCGTGGTGATCACTATAACCACCCTACCTTTTTCTTATAGTCTTCAATAAAGATGTGATGCTGCTACTTCTTTAAAATACCTTCCTCATCCAGTGCATATTCAGTAATGGTTTGCGAGCACGTCCTTAAAATTCCTGAAGATCTTGGAGGTCTTGAATGTCTTGGAGGTCTCTGATGCACTCGATAGTACGCGGCACTTCTATATTAGTATTGTGTCTGCTCCCGTTAATTTTGAAATATAAGTTTAAGTGAAATTAAATTAAATTATTCTACCGGTGAGTAGTGACATTCTTCTGTAAACGCGAGTAAGAATGACTTAAACCTAACTGACTATATCCCATAAACCCTGATTGTATGACAGTTGTATTAACGATTTTATAGTTGATGAGAATACAGAATGGTATTCAGTTTTATTGGTTTTGGGTCGATGCTTTATTGGGCCGTTGGCATAGGTAAAACCTATGAGTTTTAATTGTTTGACCTAGAACAGACATATCTAGCAAATCCCAATACCCACTACAATGAAAAAATATGTCTGTTCACTGAAGATATCATTGGATCTGGGAAACATGATAGTCCCCCCAGAATATCGCAATGAATCCCTAACTTGATTTAAATGACCTACCTAAAAACTGAGACTACTAACATGGAAAGGGGTTGCCTCATCATAAGAAATGAAATAAATCAGTCTCAGTTTAAAAAAAATGACTTCATTGGATTTGGGAAACAAAGTCCCCAGGTAGTCACAATAAGTCTCTACGTTAAACTGCCTAAACATTTGATAGTATGAAAGAAACTTGTGTCATTATGATAATCCAAATAACTAGTCGGATTATAAAAAAAACGTCAATGGGGTTGAGAAGTAAAGCAATCAGGTCAATCTAGTTGGACATGAATGACCTGATTATAAACATGAGACTTCTAAATCGATTATACGCCACTGCAGGCCTATTGGTTTCTTTTATGCCTATACAGCTGGCAAAGGATACTACAGGTGGACATACTGTTTAAGGTGGATTACGGACCACTGGAGTACGTTTGGATAAGAATTTCATCTACTCCGGATCAGAGAAGGGTGTTAGCTGTGAAATTTCACGCTCGCCAGGCGGGTTAGGGAACTCTATTTTGAGCATGAAATCAATAGCCCGATGCTTTAACCACTGCACTACACTGCCCCCTAACATGAAACTACTATTATGGAAAATACCTTGTCACAAGGATTAAAATAAACTAGTCTAGGATCTGAGAAACAAAGTCCCCCAGGTTGTCCCAGTAAGTTGCTATGTTGCCATGCCTAAACATTTGATATTACCTGAATGACCTAACTTTAAACATGAGATTACTATTATAAGAAAGACTTGCCTCGTCATAAGGACTGAAATTAACCAATCTCAGATTAAAAAGAATGACTTAATTGGATCTGGGAAGCAAAGCCCCCCAGATTGTCACAATAAGTCCCTACGTTGACCTGCTTGGCCTGCCCAAACATTGGATACTACTACAGATAAGACTCGCCTCATTACGAGGATGTTTAGTTGGAGAAGTAAAGTTCCCCCAGTTACCTACTTTGACCTGAATGACCTGCCTACAAACTTGAGACTACTATTATGAATAATACATGTCTCTTCATAAGGACTATAATAAAATAGGTTCAGTTTAATAAAAAAAATGACTTAATTGGATCTGGAAAGCAAAGCCCTCCAGATTGTCACAATAAGTCCCTACATAGACCTGATTGACATGCCTAAATATTTGATACTATTACCTATATGACTCACCTCAATGTGAGGAACTTTAGTAG
Source organism: Lordithon lunulatus (assembly GCA_963942505.1). Lineage (NCBI taxonomy): Eukaryota > Metazoa > Arthropoda > Insecta > Coleoptera > Staphylinidae > Lordithon > Lordithon lunulatus. The sequence continues at coordinate 62,012,491 of OZ012666.1, forward strand.
AAGTTACAAGCTACTTTGAACTGAATGAAATGCCTACAAATTTGATACTACTATATTGAAAAAATCTGGCCTCGTCATAATGACTAAAATAAATTAGTTTCAGTTGCAAAAAAATGACTTAATTGGATCTGGGAAGCAAAGCCCCCCAGATTATCACAATAAGTCCATATGTTGACCTACATGGCCTGCCTAAACACTTGATATTACTCCAGATAAGACTTGCCTCATTATGAGGATGTTTAATTAAGCTAAGTAAAGCTCCCCCAGTTACCACCTACTTTGACCTGAATGACCTGCCTATAAACTTGAGACTACTATTATGAAAAATAATTGCCTATTCATAAGGACTATAATAAAATAGGCTTACTTTAATAAAAAAAATGACTTAATTGGATCTGGAAAGCAAAGCCCTCCAGGTGGTCACAATAAGTCCCTACATAGACCTGATTAAATATTTGATACTATTACCAATTTGACTCACCTCATTGTGAGGAACTTTAGTAGGAGAAGTTACAACCTACTTTGAACTGAATCACCTGTCTACAAACTTGAGACTACTATATTGAAAAATACTTGCATCATCATAATGACTAAAATAAAGTAGTTTCAGTTGCAAAAAAAATTACTTAATTGGATCTGGGAAGCCCCCAGGTTCTCACAATAAGTCCCTACGTTGACCTGCTTGGCATGCCTAACCACTTGATACTACTATGGATAAGACTCGCCTTATTATTCGGATGTTTAGTTGGAGAAGTAAAGCTTCCCCAGCCACCACCTAGTTTGACCTGAATGACCTGCCTACAAACTTGAGACTACTATTATGAGAAAAACTTGCCTCGTCATAAGGACTGAAATAAACCAGTCTCAGTTGAAAAAGAATGACTTAATTGGATCTGGAAAGCAAAGCCTCCCAGGTTGTCACAATAAGTCCCTGCATAGATCTGATTGACCTGCCTAAATATTTGATACTATTACCTATATGACTCACCTCATTGTGAGGAACTTTAGTAGGAGAGTTACAAATTACTTTCAACTGAATGACCTGCCTACAAACTTGAGTCTACTATATTGAAAAATACTTGCATCATCATAATGACTAAAATAAAGTAGTTTCAGTTGCAAAAAAAATGACTTAATTGGATCTGGGAAGCAAAGCCCCCCAGGTTCTCACAATAAGTCCCTATGTTGACCTGCTTGGCATGCCTAAACACTTGATACTACTATGGATAAGACTCGCCTTATTATTCGGATGTTTAGTTGGAGAAGTAAAGCCTCCCCAGCCACCACCTAGTTTGACCTGAATGACCTGCCTACAAACTTGAGACTACTATTATGAGAAATACTTGCCTCGTCATAAGGACTGAAATAAACCAGTCTCAGTTTAAAAAGAATGACTTAATTGGATCTGGAAAGCAAAGCTTCCCAGGTTGTCACAATAAGTCCCTGCATAGATCTGATTGACCTGCCTAAATATTTGATACTATTACCTATATGACTCACCTCATTGTGAGGAACTTTAGTAGGAGAGTTACAACCTACTTTGAACTGAATGACCTGCCTACAAACTTGAGTCTACTATATTGAAAAAAACTTGCATCATCATAATGACTAAAATAAATTAGTTTCATTTGCAAAAAATGACTTAATTGGATCTGGGAAGCAAAGCCCCCCAGATTGTCGCAATAAGTCCTTATATTGACCTGCTTGGCCAGCCTAAACATTGGATACTACTATGAAAAAGACTCGCCTTATTTCAAGGATCTTTAGTTGGAGAAATAAAATCCCCAGTTAACACCTACTTTGACCTGAATGACCTGACTATAAATTTGAGACTATTTTTTATTAATGAAATAGATAATGATTAAAATAAATTAGTCTCAGTTACAAAAATATGACTTAATTGGGTCTGGGAAGCAAAGCCCCCCAGGTTGTCCCAATAAGTTTCTATATAGACCTGATAGACCTGCTTGAAAACTTGTTGAGTTGGTGTTGTTTAAATGTTTTTGTTGCCTGATTGTGCGGATTAAAATAAATAAGTTCATAAATTAAAAGGTCATTGGGTGTGAGAAGTGCAGAATTCAGTTACAGCCTACTTTAAACTGAATGATCTGCCTATGTCTTGAGACTATTATTATAAAAAGACTTGCCTTATCATAAAACTAAAATAAACTAGTATCAATTTTTTAAACATGACTTGATTTGATTGAATCTGGGAAGGAAAGCCCCCAGGTGGTCATAATAAGACCCTATGTTGACCTGATTAATCTGCCTAAACATTTGATACTACCATGAAAAAGTCTCGTCTACTTGTGAGGATTAAAATAAATTAGTGAGTTTATAAAAAAAAAAATTGAGTTTGAGAAGTAAAGTTCCCCAGTTACCGCCTACTATGACCTGAATAACCTGCCTATAAACATGAGACTATTATTATGAAATAGACTTGCATTTCTTATAAACTATTTTCAGTTTAAAAAATATGACTTAATTGGATCTGAGAAACAAAGTCCCCCAGGTTGCCCAATTAGTCCCTACATTGATCTGTCGAACCACTTAATACTACTATTAAAAAGACTCACCTCATTGTGAGAATTAAAATTATACATGAAAGTACAATTACGAGAAAGACTTGCCACGTCATAAAATAAACTAGTCTCAGTTTAATAAAAATAAATACCTGCCTCGTCATAAGGACTAAAATAAACTAGTCAGTTTAATAAAAAAAAATGACTTAATTGGATCTGAGAAGCAAAGCTCCCCAGGTTGTCCAATTGACCTGCCTGCAAACTTGACATGATGAAAACGACTTGCCTTATTGTGAGAATTAAAATAAATTAGTGTTAGTTTATAAAATTAACAGTTTTTTCTTGGAGAACTAAAGTCCCCCAATTAAAACCTACTTTGACCTGAATGGCCTGCAGAAAAACATGTCTCTAATATGAAAAAGAGAAACAGCATTGTGGGGATTAAAATAAATTAGTCAGGACTTGAGAAGTAAAGCACCACAATTGCCACATACTTTGACCTGATTGGCGTGCATATGAACATGACAGTACAATTATTAAAGACACCAGCCACAAAAAAATGCGTCTCCAGCGGTGTGATTCTTGAACCACTCGTTTCAAACGAATGTATTTTATTTTATTAACAAATAAAGAAAAAGAGTTTTATTATTATTATTGAAGCAATTATGAATATTTACCCTTAAATTATTTAATAAAATTTAGCAACATTGGGTCTGTAATGTCTGTAAGTCACAGATTATATTAGAATATGTTTTTAACCCACACTTATTTGAATAATTCATGAAATCAGTGGATTAAAAATTTACTTTACAAACTGATTTGAATACATTTACTAGTCTTGATTTTAAACTAATGCATCAAATCTGCCACCAAACTGTTACACATTATATCTAGGGCGTCCCCTATTTACATATTACCAATGACTACTACTAAAGCCTCAGACTAATAAATAAAAATATTTATTTATTAGTCTGAGACTAATACTATAAGCACTAATACCACTACTACTACTAATACCAATAATACTACTACTACCAATACTACTCCCACTACTAACACATAACAGTTTGGCTTTAGAAATGTATGCTAAAAATAAAAGTATGAGTATAAAATTGCTAAATGTTATGTTAAGTTACATCATTTTATTTTCTCTTTTTTCTTAACCATTTCCCCCTTTATCTGATGAGGAGACAAGTTTACACAATTAATAACTTAATTAAAAATGACTTAATATTATTAATAAATATTTATATAAAATCTTTTTAGAGTTTCACAGAATTATTTATTGTGGCATGGTAATTGTTTTGCTGTACTACAATATCATCAGATGGATGATTTTTTTTTTAATATGGCAGGATTATATATGTTATATTAACTGTGCTGGAGGAGACAGGTTGTGATAAATGATATATAGGCAGGTTGTAATAAGAGATAAATGGGGAACAGAAATTAAATTTTAATATAACAAATAATTACAAATTAATCAATAAGAAATCCAATTCATTAATGTTGAAATGTATATCATAAAACTAAAATTACCTAAGTTATTAAATATCGGTAATAAAATTCCTCAAATGTGATTATAAATCACTAAAACTTGCTATGAATTATATATCAGTATTCAAACTCTTTTAAAGAGATTTATTTGGTACTGGCAAGTAAAGAAAAATAATTAATATATAAATATCAGGCATTAAAATAGGTAAAGATCATTAAAATGTATGTCCAAAAACAAAGTTTAGCTAAGTTATTAAATATATGCAATAAAACTCAACAAATGTGGTTATAAATCATTAAAACTAGATAATAATTATATATTAGTATTCAAACTCTTCAATAAAAGGCACTGGCACTGGCAAGTAAATAAAACAACTAATTTATATGTATCAGGCATAAACTAGTAAATAAACATAAATAGTGCTATCATAAAACAAAAATTAGCCAAATTTTTCAATATCATAAATAAAATTCAACAAATGTGATTATAAATTATTAAAACTAGCTAATAATAAGTAATTAAACTCTTTAAAAAATAAATATAGTACTGGCGAGTACCAGAAAACAAATAAAATGTAAAGAACTAGAATAAAACTATCTAAAAATCAATCAGGTTTGTATTGTCAAACTAAAATTAGATAAATTATTAAATATCAGTGATAACATTTTTCAAATGTGATTGTAAATTGCTGAAACTTGCTATTAATTATATATTAGCATTGAAACTCTTTAAAAGAGATATATTAGGCTCTGGGGGGGTTAAGAAAAATAACTAATCTAAATATCAGGCATAAAAAATCATTTAAATTTATATTGTAAAATAACAATTAGCTAAGTTATTAAATATCAGTAATAAAATTTAAAAAATGTGATTATAAATCACTAAAACTAGATAATTATATATTCGTTGGCAATAACTGGCTAGTAAAGAAATACAACTAAAATATAAATAACAGGAGTAAACCTAACAAAACAAAAATTTAATATTATATTGTAAAACTAAAATGAGCTAAATTATTAAATATTAGTGATAAAATTCCTCAAATCTGATTATAAATCACTAAAACTAGCTAATAATCATTCATCATCAATTAAAAAGAAAACTTTAAGGCACTGGCAAGTATAAAAAAACAACTAATATATAAATAACAGGCATAAAACTATTTGAAAAGTATTAGAATTTATATAAAATTCACTCACAAATGTAAATATAAATCTATAAAACTAGTTAATAATTATTCATTAGAAATATAAAGTACTGGCAAGTAATTGAAAACCACTAATATATAAATATCAGTAAAAAAAAACTATACCACAAGTAATAAAATATGACATATACATGGCCATGCAGGTACAGTGGTTAGCACCCCCGCTTTAAGAACGGGCAGCCTGGGTTCAAATCCCAGACTGGGTGGTCAGTACCATTTGTCGTTGGGATACAATTAACTCAGGTACAATTTTGTGAAGTAGCAAGTCATAGCACTCACATATACTATCACATGACAGGATTCAAAGGTCAATAGCTAGTTACATAATTGTAACTACTACTATGACACATTAAAATTACAAATATTCATGTCCAAATATCATTAAATTGCTTTGTGATAGATACACAATATGGTTCAATGATTCCAAAGTGGGGGTGGCGAAAAATATTTGGGGTGGTCACAGAAAAAATAATTACAGATAATTTGGGATGTGTTTCTACACATATTCATTCTTACAAAAGGTCCGTGTCTCAGACCAAAAGTTTAAGAAATCCTAAGATTGTTATCATACATTTGAGCAATGGGGTCCATGTCCCAGCCCAAATAGTTTAAGAAACACTGATAAGTTCATAAATCTCAGTAATCAGGAACGTGTCCCTGACCAAAAAGTTAAAAAAATAATGATATAGTTCATAAAGCAGAGTGAAGAGGCCCGGGTTCCAGACCATAAAGTTTTAAAAAACACTGGTACAAGTTCATAAATCTGAGTGATAGGGTCCATTTCCGGCCCAAAAAGTTTAAGAAATACTGATACAGTTCATAAATATGAGTTATCAATACCCAAAAATTATTGAAGGTATCAAATAGAATAGTTATAATCATAAAACTCACCAACCAATTAAACTATCAAGTATAATAAAACTGTAAAAGTGAACCTCAATATGAATCAATTGTTTCATAGATTGCTAAAGATATAATAATAGAAACATACCCCTGAATGCAATCTATAAACAATAAACACTAATTAAATATGAATAATAATAATAAAAATATTCAAAAACAAACAAAGCTAATTAAAACTAACCGCATATAAGCGGTTTCTATTCACTCAGCACCGAAGTGCTGAGAAAATTGTTTATTGGTTAAGGAAATGGTCATTTTATAGTTGTATATTGCACCCTAGTAGTTCCGCATTAACAAATGCGGAACTGCATTAATTGAATTTAATTTAAGATGGCTCACCAAAATCCGCGACACGATACAACTGCCGCAAATAAAATAAATTCAACAAAAACAAACTCACCGGTAACTCATCTGTCAAAACAAATATCTGCAACCGAGCAGTGCTACCAACATAAATTGACAACTGTCGCCATCTTGAAAACAACCTCAAGAAAATTCATCACTCAGATCGGCCGAAAAATTCGATTTAAGCCACCCGGGATGGCAAATCCGCGTAATTCGCGCACCCAACGACTAAAACCACTCCCAGGCAACGATTGCCCTTAATAAAACCTCAAATTTTTATAACACACTAGTAACGTTTCACGACGCGAACGGGAGCAGACTGAAAATGGCCTCCCCGAAGCACTGCTTATATATGAAAATGGCCCCTCCGGCATACCAACTTAAATTTTATGATTTTCAAACGCAAATTTATCATATAAATCGGGCGAATATCGTAAAAAGAAAAACAGTACCATGATTCTAAAAACACCCTCTACCATCTGGTATATTTGTTAGAAATTTTTCCAAAAAATTGGGTCGGCAACCAAAAATGCGTCAAAAATTGAGCAACGATTTGAGCCAAAATATCTATCCTATCTTGTAGCCCGCATTTAAAAACCGGGATAAACCCCCGGGTTGGGTCATTTAAACCTATTTTTCGGGTCGAAATTAATTAAAAACAGGTTAGAAAATATTTTTTTCAAATAACATGAAAACCGGACTGTTTCAGGTCTTAAAAATGTGCTCCACGTTCCCGGCGTGGCCGATTACATAGGATAAGAGTGTTTTTGGGGCGCGGGCGGTGAGATTTGCGGTAACTTTATTTTTGCCGGCCGGCCGGTCGAGAGAGGTTGTGTTTTTCGGTTACCCGAAAAAATGCGATTTTTTAATTTAGACCGTTTGGGGCCCGTTTGGTGTCAAAATAACGTGGATTGTCGATTTATAAGGTGTTTGTGCATGTTTTTAGATGCATTTCGATAGTTTTTAATACATTTTTGGCTAATTTAAAATAATCGCCGGGGCTTTCGGAAAATTGGTTATATTGGGGTTGTTTTAGAGAGTTTGGGGTGGCGAATTGTACGCGCGGGTGCTGCAGGGGCTCTACATGAGTATTCCGGTGGTAGTTTATGTCAAGGAAGGGTTTTGTACGTGTAGGGCTTAAATTACGATTTAAGGTTAGGTTTTATAACATTTATTATAAAATTATTTTATTTTTGGTACTTCTAGTGTTCAAATTGGTTGCTAGAGGTACAATTTAACATAATTAATGCATATTAGAGGAGTGTGCAGTGTAAAAACAGTTTTTGTGCATGCCAGAAGCATTTTAAGTTTGGCCTGATCGGCTTGATATTTGTCAAGTTTATTTGAGATAGTTTCCATGCAATAAATGGGGGTTTTGTGATTAATAATTACTCAACGGGACATAGGCTTTAAGATTATAAAAAAATAATTCAACATTATGTGTTGGAAACACAGTTTTTGGAGACCCTGGGCGAACAGACCGGGTGGACTTAAGTGGTAAATCACTTATGGGGTTGTTTTGAGTGCACTAAAAGTAGACTGTGTGATGGAAAGTTGTAATACTAGATGTAAGCTTTAATATTATTGAAAAATATTGGAAGATTGTGTATTGTTAAGATAGTTTGTTGTGATAACTCCTACTTTTACGAGTGAGCCACATGAAATATCACATTTCAAGTTGTTTTGGGTGCATTTAAGCTGAATTGTGTGGTCAAATGTAGTTATCTGTATGTAGGCTTTAAGGTGATTGATAAATATAGCAAGATTGATTGTTACAAATACAGTTCTTGGTGATTCCTACCAAAAAATCTCAAGAGCGATGAGTGAAACTCAATGTTGGTGTTTTAAGATAGTTTTATAGCAATAAATAGGGGTTTTATGATTGATAATTACTTAACGGGACATAGGCTTTAAGATTATAGAAAAATATTTGAACATTATGTGTTGGAAACACAGTTTTTGAAGACCCTGGGCGAACAGACCGGGTGGACTTAAGTGGTAAATCACTTATGGGGCTGTTTTGAGTGCATTAAAGGTAGATTGTGTGATGGAAAGTTGTAATACTAGATATAAGCTTTAATATTATTGAAAAATATTGGAAGATTGTATATGGTAAAGATAGTTTTTGGTGATAGCTACTCATTTTAATGGATTGGAAATTGATAAAACCTACTTATACTAATCATATGCAATTGAATCATAAGCAAACACTCTTATAAATAAACTTCAGCAAGGTGTAATTGCTAGTGGAAGTTGGGCTTGGAGGTGAAGAGATGATCAATGTGGTTTCCATACTGTAAGCTGAAAAGTTAAAAATAAATATAAAATTAGTCTAAATTTGATGAAACTGTACATATAGTCCTAATTTTTAATTATGAATTAATTATCTTTATAACATTTTTTCAAATTTTGATTACAAATGACACTTTACCTGACACTAAAAAAAACTTTTTTTGCCAAATATGACCGATTTTGATCAAACTTTGCATAAGCCCATAATTTTTAATTTCAAATCAATTATTTTTATAAAATTTTATTATAGGATCACTAGAAATCTAAATTTACCTGAAATATTTGTTATAACAACTATTTTCTAAAAGTTGATTAAATTTAATGAAACTTTGTATATGCCCATCATTTTTAATTGTGAATAAATTATCTTTATAACATTTTTTCAAATTTTCACTAAAAATGTCACTGTACCTGACACTATCTGAAACAAAAAAACCTTTTTTATATAATATGACCAATTTTGATCAAACTTTGCATAAGCCCATCATTTTTAATTTCAAATCAATTATTGTAATACAATTTTGTTATAGGATTACTAGAAATCTCACTTTACCTGAAGTGTTAGTTCATCATGAATAACTATTTTCTAAAACTTGATTAAATTTGATGAAACATTGCATGTGCTCATGATTTTTAATTTTGAATTTATTATCTTTATAACATTTTTTAACTTTTTGACTAAAAATGACACTTTACCTGACACTATTTAAAAAAAAACTTTTTTTTGTTAAATATGACCAATTTTGATCAAACTTTGCATAAGCCCATGATTTTCAATTTCAAATCAATTATTTTAATAAAATTTTATTGTAGGATCACTAGAAATCTCAATTTACCTGAAAAATTTGTTGAACATGAACAACTATTTTCTAAAAGTTGATTAAATTTTATGACATTTTGCATATGCTCATGATTTTTAATTGTGAATAAATTATCTTTATAACATTTTGTCAAAATTTTACTAAAAATGTCACTTTACCTGACACTATTAAGAGCAACTTTTTGAAAAGTTGTTTACAGTGTTTAAAATGTAACAACTTGAATTATACTCGAAGTAACTCTATGAAATTCATATGAGATATCAATAATATGACTAGAATGTAATATAGAAAATTTCAAACTGATACAAATAAAATTGATTTGTTGGTGAATTTTTAAATCCTCAATTTATTAACTTTTGCAAAGAAATTTGATGTTTAAAGTGTCATAACTCGAGTTACAATCAATTTAATTAGATAAAATTCACACATAATGTCAATAATACATTTATAATACAATATAAATAATTACAAACTGATACGAATCATATTAAAATTTTTACGAATTTTTTAGTCCTCCAAAATTTATTTTTTCAAGGAAATTCTATGTTTAAAATGGCACAACTCGAGTTATAATCGACATAACTCGATCAAATCTAAACATAATGTCAACAGTACACTTATAATGCAATGTATAATATTTTAAACCGATACAAATTAAATTAAATTAATTACGGATGTTTTAGTCCTCCAATATATATTTTTTTCAATGAAATACAATGTTTAAAGTATCACAACTCGAGTTACAATTAATATAATTCGATCAAATTCACACATAATGTCAATAGGACATATATAAAGCTATATGAAATATTTCAAACTGATACGACTCAAAATAAATTTGTGGCGATGATTTTTGTCCTCAATTTATAATTTTTTCGATGTTTGAAATGTCCCAACTCGACTTATAATCGATATAACTCGATCAAATTTAAACATAATGCCAACAAGATATATATAAAGCAATATAAAATATTTTAAACCGATAGGATTCAAAATAAATAGTTGAAGATTTTTTTTGTCGTCAATTTATTATTTTTTTGATGTTTAAAATGTCACAACTCGAGTTATAATCGACATAACTTAATCAAATTCACACATAATGCCAACAAGATATGTATAATGCTATATAAAAGATTTCAAACCGATACGAATTAAATTGAATGTGTGGCGATTTTTTTAATCCATAATGTATTAATTTTTTAATGTTTAAAGTATCATTTATACTCAAGATAACTCTATTAAATTCACAATTAATATCAATATTGTATTTATAATGCAATATACAAGATTTTAAAACAATTAAATTTATGGTGAAGTTACCATTACGTTACTTATATATATTTTATTTCAATTGAATACTTTGTTTAATTTATGATAACTCGACTTGTGTAATAAATATTTGAACTGTATCATAATTTGTATTATATAATCAAATAAATGCATTAAAACATGTTTGTTATTATTATCATAGTTTAAATTTTCCGCGCTCATAATGCCGTGCGGTGCATCTGATTGGCTGCGTGATTCATTCTGTTGGTAATCTGTCAAGTTAGTCTTGTGTTCTGTGCTGGTAACAATTGCAACAAATAACGACTTTTAACAAATGAATTGCATGGCACATGTTGATTTGTTTATTATAACAGTACTGGGTGTGTTATCGCGAAGTGCCGAGATGACATGCACATTCAAGTGAACCATGGTAGTTTTCTATGGATGATACAGTCCTGCTGAAACCTGCCGGACGCAACAAGTGTTATGTGTGTTCGTGTGTTTGAAACTGTGGTAAATTTATAAGGAGAAACAATTTTTATTCGGCTATCGGGCGGTTGCCTTTCTACCTATGCAGTTATATTAATTGGTAAGTGAATACTTTGTATGGTAAAATAATTGTGTGAGAGATAGATGTGCGCAGGGCCGTAACTAGCTTGGTTGACCCTGTCTAGGTACGGCGCTGGATGTGTATAACCCGTAGAAATTATTTAAGCCTGTGCTTTCAGTATTCAGGGGGCATGTGTGATTATTTTTCATGTTTCAAAAAAAAAGACAGATGGGTTAGTGCTCACAAAATAATTTCAGGTGACTATTTTGCATCAAATTGTGTTGATTATAACTCAAGTTGTGACATTTTAACATGTTAAGATTCTAACTAATTCAATATTAGATCCATATATATATAATATGAGCTTTGCAGATTCAAAGAAACATATGCAACTTCAGTAATGAATTCAATTGTGTAATATAATTTGATATTTGCAGTTTGTATTTAGCATTTTCAATTGTTTTGAAGCTACCAACTTAATATAGCCTATACCAGTCTATTAACATCAATCTATATAGCAAAGTATATTATATACATGAAACAACTGTAAATATATCACTTACCTTTTTTATAAATGCAGATGGTACCATACTTATATGATGTTGATGGTTCAATCAATTATCTAATGGATAGGAAACCATTTAAATAGTCAACACTTGGGGATTATCTGGATGGAATTACAGCTTGCAATGTTGTTGGTGGTATTCTTCACCTATGTGTATTGATTCAGATTTAATAACTCACCTTATTCAATCAATTTGTTATTATATTAACATGCCACAACCAATATAAATTCGTTTAAAATTTAATATATGTAGTCAACTAAATAAACTATATAAAGGTGGGTTTATACTGACATAAAATAATAAATAATAATATAATATATAAGGAGTTAATTTCATAGGATTATTTCCTCATAATATTATTAATTGTGACAATACCAGTACTAAGAACTAAATGGCAAGCAAATATTTTTATTTTGTGAGCATAAATATTTCCACTGATTCATTCTGTCTAATTTATTATTTTATATTTGTATAAACTCATCTTAAGCATGAATTTGATTGTACTAGATTGCTATATGCATCTGTATTACAATGTACAAGCAAGTTTAAACTTCTTGAACACTGAGGCAAAGCATAGCATAAAGGGGTTACAAAAGCAATGCTGTTGATACTATTGCACTGTGTAAACCAGGTTTTTGTAATTCACCCATCCACTTTTGTTCAGCCAATATAAAGAGCTCGTTTTAATTAGTCAATTGCTTCGGCACGTTAGGTATAAGACATATATTCACCAACATTCCATAACCAAGCCAATCTATCAATAGTTATTAAACTCATATGTATGAGTATTTATTTAACAATAAATAGATTTTCTATAGAACTAGTATCTTGCAACTAGAAACACTATCAGCTATTGAAAAAACTGCATGAGATTAGTAATTAATCAATAAATGCATGCTTTTTAGTATTGGATTGTTAAGGCATCTACTTTGTGATAATTAATTTCAAAGGATAAATAAAACTATTTTTAGTTTTTTTTTTATCACACTTTAGTTACACTTTGCAACTAGTAACAGCTAAGCTCTAGCCATTTCTGAGCTCCTCTGATGAAAACAGTCATTGGTACTATGGCTAGAGTTTAGTCAAAAGCTAGTTTCAGCTAAACTCTAGCCATTTTTGACCTCCTCTGATGAAATTTTAGAAAAACAGTCATCAGAGGAACTCGAAAATGGTTACAGCTCAGTCAAAAGTAGTGCTAAGTGTGATAAAAAAAAGTCAAAATCGTTTTATTTGTCCATTTTTGTTAAAGTTTTTTTTTAAATGAGTTCACAATTCTTGTCAAGAGAAAGTTGACAATTTATTTATTAAATATCTTATAGAATCTATACATTTTATGGAATCTTGGTGAATATGGTCATTAAAGGAATAAATGCTTAAAAGCTTAAAAATATATATGCTCTTGTCAAACATGGCTCTCCAAATGGTAAATGATTACAAAAATCCAGACTCCTATGTAATTTGTTTTTCAAACAAGTAAAGTGTTTTTATCATGGTAGCTGTATTATATAAATGTCCTATATAATAGAATACAATAAGGTATCAAAATAATAATTAAAGGAAATAAATGAACTAACAACATTCATAATACAGACTAAAAACCATATATTTACAAACTAGTAAAATAAAACAGCATAAACAAATTTTTACAAAACAATGCATAACAATATTCATCACATCAAGTTGCCAAAGTCAGAATATGGACATAAATATTACAAGCCTAGCTTCATAATATAATTGTATGTAAATGAAATAATTTTGTTTATTTGACACACAAGCATAATACAGTGGATAGGATAAGGGATGAAAGTGCATGCATGCTATTGGTAACAAAAAATATTCAAAAGGAATATAATACTGGTTCTAAAATGTAGTTTTATATATAATGTGAATATTACACTTTTTTATAGCTGTATGTATCTATGTAAATAAATATAGCATAGGGCATGAGCTATCCTCTACTTGAGTCATACCATCAACAACATTATAGAAAATATGAGCACAATTCTTTTCAAAACACTTACTTATACATACAATAACACAGCAGAATATCTTGAAGCTCAATAAGCATTTACTAATGTTACAAATACAGAAATAATAATTATAATTACCCAGTTCAGTGACCTAATGATAAAGGCACAATCCATCTTATACTGAGGATGTTGGGGAGTACGAGTAGAAACAAATTTCAAGAATCAGAGGCTTCAGTGAAGTTCTAGATGATATGATACAGTCCTCCCAGCTACAGCTTCTTCCTTGACCAGCGGAAAAACCCTCAATGGTAGCTATAAAGATTCTGAGCTTCCCCCTTGAACGGCAGAAAATCTCACAGCCAATAGCCCTATAAAGATGGAAGTTTTTGTAGAAACATAAAGTGTATTTGCACAGATTTTTGAATGTTAGTAATTTTTAATAATAATATTTTGTTTGTACAAAGCCAACTATATAAGAAAATAGATATTGAAATTTAATAATACCTTTATATTTCAGATTACACCATTGTGCAGACTGTTGCTTGATGATCCAACCTGCCTGCTCCAAGTTGATGGTGGCCCAATTTCACCTATAATGAATTGATTTGTGCCTAAATTATCTACACACTTACCCATATTATTTGAAGGAATCGGCCTGTTTTTATTTATCAGCAATGGCGCACAAAAACAAAACGAACATGAAGCTAGCTGAATCTGAAGGTCAATGTGATGTCAACCGTGAGTTATAAAATTTGGAAATATAAGGTTTAATAATTCGGTTTCGCATTTTAACATTTTAAGGTTGTATTAAAGATTTTTCGATGTAGTTGCAAATGCAACATTTTTCATATCAAAGCAATTAATCTGTTTTAGTGTTAATACATGTTGATGCAGTTGGCAATGCTTCCTGGCGCGGGAAATTCAAATTGTATACAAGTGTAACATTTGTATTAAAAATACATCACAAAGATATTCGAAATGATGAATTATAATTTCGAACGAATAAAAAGCATATTTCAATCTTCCAAACATGATTCGATCTACATATTTATTTTAATACCGGGTTTTTATTTAAACGAATTCATTTATTGCCAAATTAAAAAATTTCATAATGAAAACATAACCTACAATTTAATTTAAAAGTAATCTAACTTTTATATTAAAATGGTCATTGCGATAGGTTTTGAAGGCAGCGCAAATAAAATAGGGATCGGTATAGTTAAGGATGGAACTGTATTATCAAATTGTCGGCGGACATACATTACACCCCCAGGAGAAGGATTTCTACCTAAAGAAACAGCCCAACATCATCGCAAGAATGTGTTGATAGTACTTAAAGAAGCTTTAGAGGAAGCCAAAATTAAACCAAGTGAAATTGATGTGGTATGTTATACAAAGGGCCCTGGAATGGGTGCTCCACTACAAACTACTGCAATTGTTGCTAGAACTGTTGCACAGATATGGGATAAACCTTTATTAGGTGTTAATCATTGTATTGGACGTATCCTTTTATTTTCATATATAAGACATACTAAGTTTTATAATAGACATTTAACCGGAGAATGAGGCTATTCATGGAATAAGTTTGAGATATTAACACCAATATATCAAACTTATTCCATGAATAACCTTATTCTCCAGTTAAATGTCAATTGTAGAACTGGCCCTTAATCCTTGTTTGTAAGAATGGGTATATAAATGACTACACTCTTCAATTGATGCTTTTAATCATTCTATCGATAGCTATTTTCATGTGTATTATTGGTATAACAATAATACTAGTGCAAATATACTATTCAGGAATTCATTGTTGTTCTGCTATTAATTTATTTCAATTAGAATTGGGACTTTGTTGGGCTTTGTCCTAAACTGTCCCAATTAACTAGAATCCCTTAGGTATTGGCAATCTTCCAACAAATGATAATAGTTTTAAAAATGATGAATGCTTTTGTGCCCTCATACAAAACATGATTATTACTATTACAAGTAATTAGCAGACTAATCTTTTTAATGATATACTTTTAAAAACAGCCTATTTTATACAGTTTTTTCTTAATTAAATCAGATATTGAAATGGGTAGATTAATAACAGGAGCAAAGAACCCAACAGTGTTATATGTAAGTGGAGGAAACACACAAGTCATAGCATACTCGAGAAAACGCTACCGAATTTTTGGTGAAACCATTGATATAGCTGTAGGGAATTGTTTAGATCGGTTTGCTAGAGTACTGAAGCTATCAAACGCACCTAGCCCTGGCTACAATATTGAACAAAAAGCCAAGTTGGGCAAAAAATACATCCCTCTACCATATTGTGTCAAAGGAATGGATGTTAGTTTTTCAGGTATTTTGTCATATATGGAGGAACGTACTGACAAGTTACTGAAAGATGGATACACCCCTGAAGATTTGTGTTTCTCACTGCAGGAAACTGTATTTGCAATGCTGGTGGAAACAACCGAAAGAGCTCTAGCACATTGTAACTCCAAAGAAGTTTTAATTGTTGGGGGTGTTGGATGCAATATTAGGTTGCAAGAGATGATGGGGCAGATGTGTTTGGAAAGAGAAGCGACTTTATTTGCAACAGATGAGAGGTTTTGTATTGATAATGGTGTTATGATTGCACATGCAGGATTAGAGATGTTCAATAGTGGTATGAAAATGAAATGGTTGGACTGTTTTATTACACAGAGGTATAGGACAGATGAAGTTGAAACTACTTGGAGGGATGATTGAGGTTTTTTGATGTTATATATTTGTATTAAAATAAAGTTCTGTACTATATATATATATATATATATATATATATATATATATATATATATGTAGCACATTTAAATTTAATATTAGTAGGCTCTGGAATGACATGCAATTACTTTTGTTTCTATAATACAGGATTATCAAGCCTTGAATAGTTTTGTTTATCCATTGAATTAAAATCAATTTTCAGGAAATAGAGGATATCCCTTATATTAATCAATACTGCAATAATGTAGCTTTTTGAGTTAAATCATGAATTCTAAATAAATAAAACTATGCAGAATTTATTCTTTATAATAATAGAGGTTTTTATAACGATAATGTAGAAGGATTTTTGCATTAAAGCATCCCAAATATAGAAATTTAATGTTTGTATTCTCTTAACTCTTTTAAGTGGCTAGCGCATGGCACTGCCTATATATACAACCTAAAAATACCACCCTTCGTACTCGCTTCGGCGGTACATATACTAAAATTGGAACGATACAGAGAAGATTAGCATGGCCCCTGCGCAAGGATGACACGCAAAATCGTGAAGCGTTCCACATTTTTTGAAAACATTTTTGTTTAATATTGTCCAAATAGTATATACATAATGTATCTAGATAAAAAGTTGGTATAAGCCGATTCTAGAGCCTCCTCCCGACCTTATGGAGCTCTAGAACCGCTTCCTCCTCCTTGACCTGCCTGTTCTTACATTTGTTTGAGGAAACTGTTGGGTAGTTGTTTCACCATGTAAGACTAAATTAGAGGAAGTGATTACTATTTTTGATATATCTTCCCAAAACCAGGCCCCTCATTTAGAGGTTCATCAAAGGTCATCTCTAGAACTTATTTTAGCAAACCGATTCTAAAACCTCCTCCCGACCCTCAAGAAGGTTCTAACGTTCCTTAAGGTCAGGAGGAGGTTTTAGAATCGGTTTCTTTCTACTACTCAAGGACAGGTATACAAGACGACGTCGCATCACAAATCTTTCACCGAATTGGTAATTCCGTCGACCAATCCGATGATGGAAATCATTTGTGATCATCTGTTTTAACTTCAAACATGACCTGTGATTAGCCAACTGAGTATCTGGCGGTAGGAAAATGAGCATTAATTGCAAACGACTGCTAACTAAAGCATATAAGCAGTGATGAGTTTCATAAACTATAACATTTGCATTAAAAATATGATGATGTTAATTAACAATTATAATTAATAACACTGTATGATAAAAACCCATGGTGATTTTAAGTGTTTCAGTTGGTATGGCGTCCTTTTTATGGTTACCGGCTGAGGCAACCATCTTGTATTTTAGTCGTCAAAAATCAATGAAATATTTAAACATAATTTCGCACGAAGCATTTTTGAATAAAGAAAGGGCTTAAAGAGAAGGCCGTTTGGATTGAGTAGTCTGCAAAGGTAAGGAACACGTCCGTGCAAAGTACAGTGATTTTAAAACACTTCTTTCCAACTTAAAGCATTCAACCAATTGTGTTTGCATTATGTATACAGTTGATAGCGTTCAGACGCAAATGTAAAGAAGTTTTAAGTAAAAGTTCAGTCCGCGATAAAGACTATTCAGTAGTTTTGTGTATGTGTGTATCAGTAAGAGAGTCAAATCAAAGTTAGTAGGAAAATGTATTTTGTGAAGAGACGACATGTTATCGCGAAGTGCGATTATGGTATTGATGGAGATGGCTGCTATTGCCAGGTAAGATTCAAAATACCAACCAACCGACATCAGAAAAACATTCAAGTTACAGTCTCAATCCTGCGTCTGGGTTAACTATTCATTATCAATGCAAGTCATAAACAATCTTCTTCAATTGTATTTCACTAAACTATTACACAAATTTGTGTTAGTAGTGATAGTTAATTCAAACACTCAATTAAATTGTACCCTTTTGTGTGTGAATTTTAACCAACCAAATTTAAACCATAATTTAATAATCCTATTAACATCAACAGCCTATCTCAAAATGGAATCTGAAAGAGATGCTTCTTCAGGAAATGAAAGTGATAACGATGATCAGAAAAGATCAAAAAGCCCTGCAAGTTCTAGATCAAGCCAAGCATCTTCTGCTGGTGATGTTAGGTCTCGTAGTAATACTCCTCATAGTAGGTCTGGATCACCAAACAGTGAGTCTAGATCTCGCAGTAATCCTAGATCACCCAGCAATCCACGTTCTCCTAGCAATCCTCGTTCACCAAGTAACCCTAGGTCACCCACTAGTGCTCCCCAATCACCAGCAAGCAGACCACACTCACCAGAAAGCAGGCCACATTCACCAGCATCATCACATGAAAGTAGGAACCGATCCAGATCAAGAAGCCAGGGCCCTAGATCACCATCACCACAAAACTCATCCAGATCCAATTCGGCACAGAATTTGAATAACCGCAATGGGAAGTCACCTGCATCCAACAGCAGCCATAGCAGCAGAAACTCACCAGATAGATTGAGTGAGGCTTCAAATAAGAGTGTATCTTCAAGGGGATCAAGAACTGCCCATAAAAATGCAAACCTTGAAGATGGCAATAGTTCTGATTCAAGTTTATCTAGTGAGGATTCTTGCAGTAGGAAAAATAAGAAATATCCTAAAACACCTGCAGACACAAGACCGGAGGCAATATCAGATGGTGAGTTATTGATGATAAATTATATTTTACAAGATATTCATTAATAAATTTTAATTGTTATGCAGGATAATGTACTCTTGCCTGATTCATACACCAGGAATAAGAAATCATTCCTAAGATAATCTTTTTTATTTTATGGTGAAACATGTATGTATGTGTTCACAAAGAAAATAAGGATAATGAGTAATACATATAATAAAGATTGGTTAACCTTGTCTTAGGCATTAATCTGTTTTTGAAGATGTTTATTCTATTATTAGACACTAAATTTCAACATTGAATACTGGGGGTGTATTTGATGTTGAAATTTAGTGTTTCATATAAAATTGTGCATTCATGCACCAGAAAACACCTAAGGAATGACCTTGAAATCTTCAAATTATGATTAGTGAAAGCATATCAAATAACAAATAAAATTTAATATACATACATATAAAATAATAAAAGATGTCTCAAGATACTCAACTAATTAGTGTCACAAATTATTTTCACACCTAACACTAGACAAATAATGCCTAATCTAGTTGAATATCTTGAGTTGTACACATTTTTTATGACATAAATATTAATGTATATTATATTTTATTTGATTAGCAAATTAGCAGACTTTTTTTGCTTTATCAACTAAATATCAAAATATAGACTCAGAAATGACCTTGAATCCCCAAAATTATGATTAATTTTCAAGAATCATAATTATGGGGATTCAAGGTCATTTTGAGTCTATATTTTGATATTTAGTTGATAAAACAAAAAAATACATGTAATTATAGTACATTATTGCAATTTGTCACTTTAACTAAAACACTTTCAAGATTGTTTTTCAATATGAACAGTAGTGTCTAATAAAATATAAAGTAGGCATTTTTTATCTTTAAACTCTAATTTGACTGGACTACTGAATATAGGGCATAGTAATTGGTCTGAATAGGGTGTGGTTATCCAGATAGTAGCACTACAATTTTCTAATTGTAAAAGATGGGTTTATTTATGAAGACTATTCAGACAAACAGAATAAATAGTTACAATTTGATTACTATAATATTTTATGTGAGAAATTGATTGAAAATTTTAAATAGGAGATATGGAGTCGGACACAGAAAAAGAAGCAAATAAAGAAAAGCCAGCCCCTGAAAGTAATATGGCTCATGATGCTGATGATCTATCTGATGTGTCTGATTTAGATGAATCTATAGGTGGGCACTCAGATGATGGTGAACTTAATGAGCCATCAGCATCTGAACCAGTTAAAAAAGAGAGCAAACCTGAATCAAGTGATACAAAAAAGGTAAATTATAACAGATTCAATTTTGTAAAGTGTATGTTTATGTGCAATTTATTTAGGCTTCAGAAAAACCCCATAGACAAGAGGAGGGTGAGGAGCAGTTGGATTTTGAAGAAGAAGATGGTGAATGTGGTGAATCAGAACCAGCAAGAGATGATAAAGGTACCAATGAAGCTGCTCCTAGTGAATCAGGTGAAATTGATGAACGGGGCCGAAATGATATTAAAGAAGAGCTTGAGGAAGGTGAAGAATTGGAGGAGGGTGAAGTGACTGATGAGGATGAGGCAAGACCTGAAGAAACAGAACCAAGACCTGTTTGCAG
The DNA here is from genome assembly GCA_963942505.1 of Lordithon lunulatus. Lineage (NCBI taxonomy): Eukaryota > Metazoa > Arthropoda > Insecta > Coleoptera > Staphylinidae > Lordithon > Lordithon lunulatus. Next base: position 62,033,427 of record OZ012666.1, read on the forward strand.
GTTTTTCTCAAGAGGACAGTGCACATGGGGTGCTAGTTGTAGATTCTTACATCCTGGTGTAACAGATAAAGGTATGTATTGATAATATCATTACTATATAAGAGATAATCTCTCCTAAGTATACTATAAAGTGTGAATTAGATTGTACCCCTGGGGGCTTTGGCTGTTTATTTCCTGAACTTCTATAATCCTTTTTTGAGGGATCAACCTTTCCTTATTTCCTATAGTGTGTTCTTGCTGTTTCTACAATCTTCCACTATTCTTTCATGATTTGTACTTTTTCTCTCTGGTTTTGGACCCCAAGCTTTATTAGATCCCCAGTGCATATGTTACTGTTGGTTTTACCACTGTGTTGCAAAAATTATTTTGGTGCTCTTGCTAAGATTTTTGGATTTAAATAGTTTATTGTGCATATGTTTTATATCTCATTTTTATTTCCCCATTATAGTTCATGTTCATGTCTGTCTCTAGGTACTGATAATTGGTTATTTCTATGCTGATGTTGTCTACTTGTACTTTGTTTCCTTGCTTGTGTATTTCATGTATTTTGTCTTTCTTTGATGTATGTTTAGTCCTGCAGCAAAAAAAGTGTTTCAACACTCAACAAGCCTCCTTTAACCCCATTTTTGTCCTGCTTATGATCTCATCTGAGTTTTCCATGTCTTTTATCTTTCATTTTGATTTCAGGAAATTATACAATGTTTGAAATGATCCGACCTGTAGTGCCTGGAGAGTTTGGTAGAGAAGACCGACCAGCATATGGACGTCCGGAACCTCCTCCAGTTGAATCTGCCTGGGAAAGAGGATTACGGACAGCTAAAGAGATGTTACGAAAATCCATTAAAAGGAAAGAACAGGATATCGATTTTGAAGAAAAAAAGATGAATTTGAGTCTAGCACAAGAGGAGTTTGACAAAGAAAATGGTTATTACGCGCGAGTTCCTTCACCAGAACCTAGGTATGTAAAATGTTTATAATCTTAAAGCCAGTTTGCACTATAGTAGTGGTTTCAAGATTATTTGCCCTACTGCCCCTTTTCATATAAAGTATTATACTCAGTGGTAACAACAGCACACAGCACTGATTAGGTTCAAATTTGATTTTATGGTTTCTTTGAAATCTAAATTTGTATTTAGATAAACTTGTACATAGTAATAGCTGAATTCGATTGTTGTTTGAGAGCTGCTTTGGGCTGGTCTTAGGTGGCTTAGCCTGGAACAGCTCCTGAAAGATAACCGAAAGTGGCTAATATGAACCAGTGGACACATGGATTAGTGTGTGTAGATCTAAATTATATTGGATTAATTTTGATGTGGTAATCATATCTGTTGTTGCCCCTGATGGGAATCTGTATCTGAAGTACATATTTTATAAAAGTTAGATTTCTAAATTTTGATATTGTTCTGAATTATAGATATATACGACATCCAGTTCCCGCGGAGTATGCAGTTCCTAGACAGCCCCCACCAGAAGAATATTATGGCAGAAGACAAGTATTATATGAGCCTGAATATGCTCCAAGGGAGCGAGTGAGGCCAGTTTATAGAGAAATGCCACCTGCTCATCGACCACCTCCGGAATATCGTTACGAGGAGGAAGTGCCTAAAGCTAGACGGCCCAAACGGGAAGTTATTGTGCAGCGCGCGGTTGAAGAACGACCTTCTAGAGCAGATGAATGGTCTGATCCTTGGATGAGGTCTAAATCTCCTGGAGCTAGGAAGGGTGGTGGTTCCGGCGGCGGAGCGTAAGTATTTATTTGATTGTCCTTATATTTCCATACGTTGGTTTTAATTTGGAGGAGTTAATTGTAAATATCACAAATCTCAAACTAGCTTAAAATGGTCCTTTCCCAACTGATATAACTTTGATATTTCAAAGGTACTTGTTCAAAAGTCTAGTAGTAGTTACTCTCAACTTTCTCTGACCTTAGACATATTTATAGGCAGGAGGCAAAATATAGATACCGCATTCATAAATATCAGTTTATAGCTTAAATTACATGGTCACTCATATGTCTACATTTACTACCCCATTCTACACATCAATACACCAACTTCCAATTCCATAGCATGAATTAAATCCGCACTAAACATCAAAAATCCCTTAGTTATGCTAACAAAATAAAATATGTTTTATATGCTAAATATTATGTTTTTAATGTTGTGGTCATTACTGTAGGAAACGATCGTACAGTTCGGGTTCTAGTTATTCAACAAGTAGCTCATCTAGAAGTTCATCTAGGTCTAGTCGCAGCTCTTTTCGTTCACGTTCGCGATCTCCACGTCACCACCGAGGCTCTAGAGGCGGGCGTGGAGGCACTTCAAGCAGGGGCAGACACGGGGTATCTCCTTCTGTCATTGTGTCCGAACGCAAGGCTGCTAGTGAACGCGCTGCCTTAATGAACCCTCCTGCCCCCAGAAAGAAAGCACCATCACCTGGTATGTGTGAACAATTATAGCTGCTTTCGTTTATAGTTTCTAGCAGCCCTAAAGGGTTTGTACAGGAGATTATAAAAACTTACGTAGAAGATCTGCAAATATTTTAAACCGAAAAATTTTCACATCCCAATATTTACCTAAATCAATATTTTATTTACAATTATAGAAGGCTCACACAGTCGTCATAACTCTGAATTTTCTTGAAAAATTGTATCATGTAGCATCATATACATATTAAAATGATGAATGCATGTTAACATGATGAAAAATAACTTCAAGTTTCATAAACTTTTATATTTAAAGAGGTAATAGTTTAATGAATGAAATCCGTAATGCGCATGCCCATTCTGCCGTACTTAAGTAGGTGCAACCGCGGCAAGGGAAGAGGCAAAATCGTGCGATTCAGGATTCACAACCAATCAAAACACAAAACAAACAGCTTTCTAACTATAAACGAAGGCGACATATATAGTATAAGTTTGTTTTTAGTGTAGTATTTGTTCTAATGCAGGAATGATGAGAGTTGGTGCACAAAATCCCCCAGCACCACCAGCAAAACCCATGGATGGGCGCACGAGAAAGCTAGCGGTGGCAGCTGCTCTAGCTAGAGTTAAAAGCAGAAGACGGTCCTCTAGATCGTCATCTGGTTCAAGCTCAGGATCTAGTTCTAGTGATTCCGATTCTTCATCGTCTACCTCGACGTCACGTGATAATAGCCCACCTTCAAGACGGGCTACTGGTAAGACTAATATATTGTTGTATTTGAATTTTTGTAGGTTCACTGCATTGGGAAAACGAGTTTAGTTTAGAAAGAAAACTTGTAAAAAAGGGTGAGGTGTTAAGCGCATTATTGATACATCAAATTCGCACTCACCTCACTACATATCAACATTTATAACTTTACATTATAAAAGAAGAAAACCATAATTTGATCATTAAATTCATGTAGGGATCAAGTTCTGATTCAACATGGTAATTTTTTTCTCGACAAATAGTGCACATGATTGAACACGCATGGGTACTTTTTAAAAGTTGAAAAAGGTTTGTACTGGTGTTTCATTGCAATTTTTTATGACAAACTTGATTGCAGGTGTTGACTTAGCCCTCGCAATTAAAGCCAAAGCAATAGATGCCTTAAAAGTGGGAGCTGAAAAGCGGCCTATAAAATTGACTCTAAAAACGGCTGTATCACGCAAATCGGAAGCCTCGCCAAGTAGTAAACCTTCCGATGCCCCCAGCAATAAGAAGCGCCCGGCCACATCCCCGCCCCCCGGTGATAAATCTAAGAAAGGTGGCGGCGGTGGTGGAGGAGGAGGAGGAGGCAGCGGCGCCGGTTCGAGGCGCGAGGAACTACTCAAACAACTGAAGGCTGTGGAGGATGCGATTGCAAAGAAACGATCTAAAGTTAACTAATACGATTATGTATAGCAATACATTTTTTAACGTACAGCATTTCTTGAATTGTTGTTTATTAGTTCGAGTTCAGCTGCTGGTTAATAGTATCTTTCTAATACTATATTTGAATATGTAGGACGTAATTACATAATTGAGCTATTTTATATAAGATTAGATTTATAATTTGTTTGGATAAGTTTGTTTGTAATCTAATTATAAAGATTTTCGTAGAAGACCTGCAAATATTTTAAACCGAAATTTTCACATCCCAATATTTACCAAAATCAATATTTTATTTACAATTGCTATTTGAGAACCAATTTAACACATGGTAGTAAATTCTTGAATATTGTGTTGGTATATTCAAGCATTTGCTGCCATATATTTATATGGAATGAGACTTCATTGTAAACTATAGATTAGTAGGTTAATGGAAATAGTACTTCTTTGGTTAATGCGTAAAATACGTGTTGCTACGAAACTATGCGTAGTTCAGCCGTTTGAATGGTAATAAACCACGTCAATGGTAGCTATGAAAATCTGACAAGTTTGTTTGTATAAAGTTAGCTTTTTTAATGCTATACTTGCAGCAAACCACTACCTAAACTGAGTGGTTTGCTGTAAGTATAGCATTAAAAAAAGCTATCTTTATACAAACAAACTCGTCAGATTTTCATAACTACCATTGACGTGATTTATTACCATTCAAACGGCTGAACTACTAAAATACAAATTCAACCAAAAATCTGTGATATGAAAGAATAATTAGTACTAGATATTGGGAAGTATTAATTAAACAATTACGATTTATATTTTACTAAAAAAACAACGTAACAATAAATACTTTTATAATATAATATCACATGAAGTAAATAATACTTATTTGAAATATAATGCAGTAAAATATGAAAACAATATAAGGATTTTGAGTCCATCACACTATAAAGTTATAGTAAAAATTGAAATTAAAAAAAAATGTAGACTAGTACAGTTTTAAAAGTGCCCTTCCAAATCTGGCCGGATATGTTTACGCTCGTCCAACGTAACCGGATGCACCCTCTTTGGTACAACTGAAGCGATAAAACTAGCTTCGTTCCTACAAGATGGGCATGCACCGTCATCACACGATACACACCCTTTGTGGAAACAGTGCCCGCAGCCCCATATGGAAACAATTTGCTGTTCAGACTTTGGTTGGTGCTGCAGCAGCGATGTTTGGCACACATTGCAAGTCATTTGGGAGACTGAGAGGCCTTTTCCATTATTGCAGAGTGATTTTGCTAGACCTAATTTAAAATATATTTATTATTTACAGATTATAAGCCTATAATTCTGCTCTCAGTCAGTGGTTCCATTAATGCATCAGTCCATAAGAGATTAGGTTTCAAATGATAAAAACCTGGTATATGATTGGATGACAACAACGGAAACGCTGACGGAGAGGTGGCTTATGGGTGCATTCATGTGTATTACTTTCATATAGCACCAAAATTGAATTGCATTTTGGCAAAAACTACACAACAGAAGGGTGTACAATTTGTACAGGTTAACAAAACTTTATTATTGGCTCTGAAACTTATTTTGCAGGATTTTTTAAACCTATAACTATGAACTAGGTTCTTACAAAATAAGAATCAGGGCCAATGAAAAAGTGTTTTTATTAACTTGCATAAATTGTATACCATGTATAGTCTAGTTTATACAAAAAATTCAATACAATTTCACAATAAGCACCATAAGAAAAGTAAACCCATCAATTAATTACCTTGATGTAAATCCTTCCCCATCAAATTCAAAGTAGTTGACAGTACTTCTATATCATGCATACAGTCAGACAACATCCCTTGCAGTATGACTTTGATATCACCAAAATTCACATCAGAAACCAGCTCCATTAATCTAGCAGGTGGCACATGTGGTGCTGCTGAATGCAACAGCTGCCTAAATGAAACCTTTTTATAATCATGAGGATGTTTAATCAAACAAAACCATAACTGCTGACTAGTGTCAGCATCCAAATGATCAGCCCCTCTGATACAAACTTCAACTGCTGATTCAATCATTCCATTTGTAAGTAAAAGGTTCAATGCATCACTATATTCACCCATTTGCTCAAGCAATAGTGCTGTAGCGGAATGAATTTCATACTTTTTCGTGATTTCTATAGCACGTTCAATTCTACAAAATCCCATTTGTAGATAATTTTGTATGCCTGAGACATCTTTTATACATAAAAGTTCTAAATGCTTCTCAGCGAGTTTTTGAGGTATTCTAAAATCGTTTAAAACTAATTCCCCTAAAAATAGAAACAGAACACTCTCATCTGTCTCAATTAAACCAACCAGTTCTTCTATTAAGTTCGGAAAGTGATCAATTACAATATCAACACACTTTTTGGTATCGAGCATTATTAATAACTTGAAGTTTACAAGAAACTGCTCTTGTACATGTCTGTTTGGAACGTTTATATATGAAAGTATATAATTGAACACATCACTGCTCCTTAGTGGATCTTTAAGATAACAATAAACAATATTTGTATAATCCTTTTGTTGCTCATAAATGTATTCTGCTACTTTAAAGCAATTCGATTCTAATGCTACATTTAGTAAGTCATCAGATGAGAGATGTTTGAGCTTTCCAGCATGTAGTAGGTCTAACCATGCTTGCTCTCTTTCGGAATGATCTCGCATTGATAGAGGTTTTCCTATTATATCTGTTAGTGATGTTATTACAATATCCAAGATTGATTCTTCAATGTTTAAATTGTTTGATGTTACTAATTTTGCTATGAAACATGATAGGATAATTACTTGACTGTCCTGAAATAAATAGAAGATTATATTAAGTATATATGTATTTATAATTCAGGTATTGAGGGAAAAACGAACCCTTAAATTGAAAGGTATATTAAAAAGTCTATTTTTATGTTAGTACTAATCAAAATAATAACATAAAACTACATTTTTTAAATTTAAGCTCAATAACAAGCTAATTGTAGATTTTTAATTAAAATTGACCATTAGTTAATTAATTTTCAAAACACTTACATCAAATTCAGGTGGTGTAACAATTTGCATTAAAATCTTCACAAGTCGCTGCCTCTGCAACAATCCCATTTCCCCAGCAAACTCACTCTCTGTAAAAGCCAGCTTAACAACATTCAAACACTCTCTGGTGTTATACTTCAATAAAGCTCTCAAATAAGGATATGTGTGCTCATTTTCTGTAGCATTCACAGAATGCATAGCTTCGAGACATCTTAAAATATCGAATTTAACCCGTGAGACATCACCAGGTGGGATAACCCCTTTTGGATACCCCAAGCCAGCCAAACAAGCACTTACATAAACCAGCAAAGTATTCCCCAATGAATGATTATCAGGAGTAAGCTCACTCAAAAATTCAGTAAGTGGACATGTGTAGTCACTAATAGTTTTGGTCGTAATGTGTATCCAGGCATCGTATAAGTGTTTGCTTTTGCAAATGTTTAAAACTTGATGTAGATCCATGCAGGCCAGATCCACTGATAACAGTATTGTATTAAGTGTTGATACATCCTTATGTTCTAAATATGTGACCAATGCTTGAGTCACACTTGGTGATAAATATACTAAAGATCCATTCGAAATATGCTCGGATATTAAAGAGTAGTATAAGTCTTGATTATATTGGTCTGTGGATACAATTTCCCATAGTTCATTGCATAATATATCTCTAAAATATTGCAAATTTATATTATTGGTCACAAATATTAATATAATAATAAATCAGAATTAATTGTTCTCAAACCAACATAACTAAAATAAATCCAATTTTATTTTTACCCTTGAGGTATTCAACATACTTATTACTAAAAAATAATAAAACATCCTTACATTTTTTCCAGTTTCACACAACAGTTAACAGCTGCAGTTAAACTATCCCTATCCATACAGTGCTTCCCAATATTGTTAAAATACCGCTCAAGCAAAACAGCCGTACTCTTCTCCCTGTTCATCCCTTCATCCGCCGCGAGATTTAAAGCTTCAGCCCACCGGCCCTGATCGCTCAAATAGACAAGACGTTCATGCCACGTGCGTAGTTTTACCATATGCACCGCCTTCGTACCAAGAATCAGCAATTGGTCGCCGCGACTTGATAAGCTATTATAGCACGCCCTTTCACCAGCAAGAGCAAACGCACCGCTCACACCACCTCCAACAGCAAGTGCTTTAAAATGAGCCGAACCATACACCAAACCAGCACTTGCCAGTTCCAACATTTCAAGCTCTCGCTGCGTACGTACTTCTATTAAACGTAAGTTTTCACTCGTATCAAGTATAGCCAGGTGTCTGCTGCCAATCCAATGAATAGCTGAGAGGGTGCAATTTAAATGGACTGTTCTAAGAGGTGATAATTTTAGCTTATTGCGATTAATGCCGCTGAATACAACGCGAGTGTAGTTCAATTCATTCCCCCTACCCCAGGCAAGTACTGGCTGCCAAGTTTTACCAACGAGAACTAGTTGCCAGGCGAGCAGAGGTAGTGATGTTGGCACTCGTGGTAGTGGTTGACTGTATAAGACACGTAATCTAGGTTTTATTGAAATTATTATCACCTAGAATCAAATTAGATAATTAAAGTGTTAGAAGAACATTACTTGTCATATTGTATAGAATATCTGGTACAATTTTCCCAGAAAATACAAGTGATGGTTCACATGAGAACTGCGCAAGCGCGAACTTTGATAACTTCTAAGAAATCGGTCCTTTATGACGTCACAAAAATAGTCCCGAATAGTCGGTGCCATTTGTCGTTAGGATACAATGAAAATTGCCTCTATATCTCGTGTATATTTCCGATAATTATACGTAATACTATACTCGGGGATGCTTTTTTGCAGTAACAAGTCCTAATACATATTATACACATACACTAATACATGACAGAAAGACCTAAAGGTTAATGGCCATTTACAAATTGTGACAAATACTATTTAAGCATCACTTACTTTAGAAAGTGTGGCCATTGCAACAATATAATGATGCCCCAACATTTCCTGCCCTTGCACCAGTGGCTCAAAACAACAAACCTCTCCCCTTGCCCCAGAAAAGAGACATTTGGAGTCCCAACTCCTTACACCCAGTCGTCGGGTAAAATTAATGGAAAACACACATCCAGAAGAGTCACCCACCAGTGCTATATTATTCGAAGCAGTAAATTGTAGCTGTAAAACTGCAGTTTGTGGCGCATGTGCGTCTGGCAACCGTCTCAGTACATCTCCATTAAGAGCATCTAACATTAAAATATATCCCCTCTCAAAACTACCAATAAAAAAGTTTGTTTTAGAATTTGGTTTGTTTAGAATCTAAATGTTTGCTCACCCTATAAGCAGTCGAGTGGAATCCACATTGAAGGCTATTGCTGAGATCGCTCCTTGATCATTCGAAACTACATCATGTGAACACCAACAGAGTTTCTGTTCGGAGTCAAAAGCTAGGACATAGCCATGTGATGTTCCTACTGCTACATACTTTATGCTGTTTGTGATGACTGTTGGTAAGCCAGCACCAACACGTTCCTGTAACAACAAGTACATAATACATTTGTTTAGGGCTAGAGAAAGTCAAGACTAAAAAACAGACTGAAATTTTATAGAGGCTTATTCCCTCATCAAAGGATTAAGGAAACATTTGAAGCCCCCCTGAGAGCTGTAGAGCTAATTCAAGATAACATGTATCTATAACTTTAACATTGAAATAGGCAAATAATAAATTTGAGGTGTACACAAACCAGCTGCAACACTGATGTTGCTAAAAGTACAATTTTGTTTTTGGACATTTACTAAAATATTTTGTAGGATCAATGAGGTTTTTAGACTATTTTTCCATGACTGCATGGATGGGTCCTATAACACACTATATTAGTGGTGTGGACCAACCAACTCATTCAATTGTTTTATTAGATGAAAGAAAACATGTGATGAGATCACTTCAAATGGTTTGTTTTCAATGTTATATTAATAAAGAAAGTATCTTACACCAGCTGATGATATTTGGCTAGAAATCCCTTGCAGAATACAGTGATACAGCATTGACCTAAACTTCAATGTTAAACTCTGCAAGGAATGCATTGATGTGTTATCACTACCCTCCTCAGATTCCATGTCCCACAGGATACTCTCCAGAGATGATGGAGTAACCGAAGGCAAATCAAATTCGACATCATTCAGCTGTAATGTACAGGAAAAACAGTAAGTTTTACCATAAATAAACATAACCAAAACATACGTACCTCTTTAATATCTAGAAGTGAATCATCAGAATCTTCAATTACCACTTCATCCGTTTCCGAGCCCATTATTGTTATCTTATCTTATAATTATTCGGCAATCTATGTTATATTGTTACTAATTGGTAGACTTATTAGGGGAGTTGTATGATGTTTACTACATGTCAGTTTATTATGTTGCCTGCATTGCACAAACTAACGTAGACAACTTCTTATACTTACAGTTACTCTATTACTACAGTTTAAAACTATTTATTGTTTTAGTTTCAACTATTTAACTATTTGACCCTATACAGGGTACAAGATTATGGGGGATTCACGCCAGACCCGGAGCCCGGATAATAAAGGCACCTTACACAGTCAATAATACCACAGATTAGAGCTAATATATCGCTAATCTGTGATAATACTATCATATTTTAGAATAAAGACAGTATTACTGTATGATATATTAGGGCTACAACAGAAAATCGTCCACTAGTTTTGTAAAGTGTCGTTAATTGTATCACTACGACAAATGATGATAACTATTGTATATCCAAGGTTTTACAGTTTATACCCTAAAGCCTGAATTACAAAACTTCTATCCGTCTAGCTATAAACCCAAAGAGCTTTTCCACTGGTAAAGAGAGGTAAAACACATAACCACTAACCTTCTAGGCAGGGTCCTGAATTACTAGATTCGTCAAGAAACTTGAATAACTTAAGACAGCCCCAGCTGAAGCTTGAATCATATGAAGAAAATACAATGTGAGTGAACATATTACAAATAAACACATTGAAATATAAATTATTTGTGATTTAAATAATAATAATAATTTATTATTATTATTATTTATTTAATAATAATTTGTAATAATAATATTACAAATTATTATTAAATTCACAACGCGCCGTCACGTGACTCATGCTTGCAGCTGTGCAGTTGGTGTAAACATCACGTGATGGCCGAGAGATGGCGTGACAGGCACAAGAAACGCAAGTTCGCCGCGAATATGGCCGACCCGTACAAGTTTTCAACGCGCTGCACATATTTATTGCAATATTTCCGGATAAAGCAATGCCCCAATACTGTGAATGGTGTTAAAATGTGGGGAAGTTTATGGGGAATCGGGCAATGTATAATTTGTATCGCGGTCGTGCATATACAATCCGAGAGATGCAAAACAAAATGTGTATGTGTTGTTGTTCATGGAAATTGGAAGACTCTGGAAATATGGAATAAATGGGAAATAGTGAGAGGGCAGATGGGCAGTATTCACCTACACAGCAGTTGTAAAAAGGTTAGTAGTTGCATGTTGTTTAATAGTTTACTCGTCTGCTGCTAATTTAATTCGTGTTTAGAATTCAAAGTACTGTGAACCGTATCATATACATGATGCTTGTGTGTTGCTAAATAACATATACAGAGTACGGGACTGTTAAATGATTGCTACAGAACGACATCCTTTAGTAAACCAATCACATCTATGGCCTGATTATAATACAAATAAATGCCTAAACCCCACTATTTGTAGCGGCTTTGAAGTAATATTTTTAAGTAACTATACCTCTCCGATAATGTTGCCTACTCTTACGTGAATGATTTTAATTGAAGACTTACTAGTATTTTAAAGTGTTTTATCTTAAAAATTGTATATTAAGTATAAAAATAGTGCTGATACCAAAGAAAATAAAATCCTGATACAATCCTGATACATAGTACCAGTAGTACTAAAAGGAATGTCTTTGATAACATGTTTTCAAATGAAAAGGCAGACTTTGAAGTGTTAATTGACTACTTTTGGTATAAAAACTGATTCTTCGCTACATTCACATGCATTGTTGGTTTTGGCAAAAGCGTTCTTGTTAATACAAGCAACAACTACTGCTGATTGAACACATGTTCCTTATTATACCAGAAATGTATTGGAAATCAGAGAAAATCAATGTTAGCCGTGGAACATATGTTTTTCTCTGGTTGTCAATAACAATTCTGGTATAATAAGGCATTGCACACATGTAAGTAGAGGGAACAATCTTATTGGATTATATTTTCTTTGGGGAACAAGCAGGTTGTAGAATCGGCTTGCTAAACTAAGATCAGATATGACCTATATTTCTTGACGAATCTAGTACAATGTAATCATTCAACAAGCTAGCCTAGTCATTAGAGGCGTCGTCTGTCTCGTAATGAGCATTAGGGAATGTTCAATGTTCAAACCACGTCGTGAGAAACATACAAACACATTTTACAGCTTTCAGAGGGAAACATTTCGCGAATCACTTTTCACAGTTATCAGAGGTTTCAGGCGAAAATTTCGCGAATCATTTTTCTTAGTTTTCAGAGGTTTTCTGTGAAGTTAAGGTAATAACTAGGTGATTACACTCCCTGAGCTTGTCCCTTTACTACCGGAAAAACTCTCGGGCTGATAGCTATAAAGATAGAAGCTTTTTTGTAATTGATACTTTACACCGCCAGCGTTTATTTAATCAGAGGACACGTTTGGATTAGCTGTTTTTGTTCCTCACTTATCTGGCCTCTAAACACACTGAAAGACAGACAATACTTTCAAGTGCATTTTTACTTATAAATAAAATGTATTTATTAGAATTATTATGCGAATACATTACTCTTAGCGCAGTTTTATAACACCGAACAACTTAGAGGGCCCACATGCAGGTAGTTGGCACGTCTTCTCCTCCATTTCCGTTTCGGCCTCGTTGCAGTGTTTGACACAGTGCCGCCACCGTATTTGCCTCCCCTTTCCGCAGGATACACTGCACGACGACCAATCCGTCCAGTGCCCCCAGCGGGTCACTCTGACACATCCCGCTGCTAACTTTTTCTTCTCATCTTTCGATTTAGTTTCAGCGTTACTCGTACTAGAATTTGCAGCTAAAGCTCCAGATTGTGCCGAAGGAGAATTTTTACCTGTGCGAAAAATTTTGTGTTGATAGTTGGTGTCAGGTCATACGCGCGATGTTGTAATTTTGGACAAATCCTTCAGTTAGTTAAAAGAAATGGTGATGGAGCTAGAGCTAGAGCAAATGTTTCAAAAACAAAGTAGATGTGATTCAGGTAGAGAGGTGGCAGAAAGTTTGACGTGGGGAGGGGAAGAAGGTAGAGAAGGTGCAGTGCTTCAACTATCTGGGCTTTATGTTGGTGGAAAAATGGAAAATTTAAAGAGCACATTGTGTGTTAAGACATAAAACCCCAAGTAGCAGTAGAGGGAGAAGGAGTTAAGAGATTGTTTTGGTGGCAAACTGGTTATATAAGTTGCGTGTGTGAGATCCATATTGCTGTATGGTGCTGAGGTATGAGGTGTCACGGAAATGATAAGAGGCTGAACGGATGTAACTACAGTACCTTAAATATCAATCCCAAGATATATAGTTCTACAGGAAACAAATAGGATGAGTGTAGGATGGATGGCTGTAGTGTGAGGTATGACATAGACTGATAGCAGGAATGAGTGGCTGATACAAATGTTTAGGAATATATACAAAAATGGTGAATGGATGTCTAGAATTAAATGGTTGTATGAAAGGGCTGGTAGAGTAGTTAGTATACTCTACAATCAGATCTGTATTAAGATCTTATGAAACTCCTCCACTGATAACTAATTACCTTTATCAGATTTTGTTTTCGTGCTATTATCTTGATGATTACTGGCTTCCATTTCGCAAATTTGTTGCAGTGCTTTGGCCAGAAGCACCTTAATGTTGTGCAAATTTTTGTCACCCGTCTTTGAAGCCCGTTTTCTGGCTATAACTACGTCCGAGGTACTTCCAACTTTCCTCTCTGCTATGGAATTGGAAAAGAAAGTTTCTGGTTTGGGGATGCATACGTACGATTTATATTACCACCTACTAATCTAAGCAGCCGCAGCGCGTCATTCTGGTCCTGCAGGGTGTTATCAAAATACGTGCACTGCGTTATTTGTACTATTGGTATTATTGTTATTATTATAAAAACGTATAAATTCGTTAACATTACATAGAATAATAGTGATTGTGGTTAATTTTGATTCTGTCATTTTACAGTGTCATATTTCACATGTTTCATATTTCCTAAGCATACTCTTATATAACATATATATCGTATAATATTATAAAAATTCCTGATAATGAGCAATTAGTCTGGGCGGGACGATTATTACATGACCCTGTGTTTTTACTACAACAACAGTCTTTCATTTGTAATTTATTATTCGAGTCTGGTGGGACAACACATACAACAGTTCCATTGATAACATAATTAAACCAATTTAAAATCTATAACAGTAATTTTTTTTGTAACTTAAATAGTAATAAATTTAATGTTACTGGTAAACAATTGTAGCCTCTAGATAAAACTTCTAGAATCCCTTCCTGAACTTTTTAAAAGAGAATAATGATTATTGATTGAAATTTATATAATTGTATATTTTACACGTTGGTAAAGGCTGCAATTGTTTACCAATTGTAGTCTTTACCAACGTGTCTGGTAAACAATTGTAGTCTCTAGATAAAACTTCTAGAATCCCATTCAGAACTTTTTAAAAGAGAATGATGATTATTGATTGAAATTTATATAATTCTATATTTTACATGTTGGTAAAGGCTACAATTGTTTACCAATTGTAGTCTATACCAACGTGCCTGGTAAACAATTGTAGCCTCTAGATAAAAATTCTAGAATCCCATCCTGAACTTTTTAAAACAGAATGATGATTATTGATTTAAATTTATATAATTGTATATTTTACAATTTTTGAGAAACAAATGTTTTGCTCAAAAAAGCAACAAATACACAAATTTGTTGTTTTTTTAAGCAAAACATTTGAGAAACAAATTTCCAAACTTTATGATAAGAAATCATTGCTATTTGGAACATTTTAAAATTATAATTGATTGAAATTTTAAAATTGTATTTAAAAAGTTTTGAAACAAAAAAATTCTGTTCTACTAAAATACTGCAATAATCTATATCACCAGAACTTTTAAAAAGATAATTTATATTAAGTTACGATTGCATTTAAAACAAAAATTAAGTGCTAGTATAGTTCCAGTTCCAAATAATGTAATATGTCCAGCTGATCTTAAATAGTATATTTCTGTAAAACTGTAATAATATAAATTTTAAATTCTTGACTACAAGATACTATAAATACATTTATATATCTATATGAGTAATCACTTTTAGATCAGTACATTAATTTACACTATACACTTTTTATTTTTTACTAGCATTGATTTAATTTTTATTGATAGAAATATTTTTAAAGTTATTGCTATGCCCATTATGTATAATCCCTAAATAGCATATCAATATAGTTTATAGGTAATTAAAAAAAATTGTCTAGACGAAATAATGTCAATAAACAAAATTTCTATTACATTAAATCCTGAATTATATAGTACTGGATTCTTTAAGAAACTTGAACAAGTAACTAACTTCAATTATCATACAAGTTTCACTCAAGTAAATCAAATTAGAGTGTTGGGAATTGAGTATTTTGTCTAGCAAGTGGTGCCTGCTAGGAAACCTTGTTGACCTTATTTTGACAAATGTTTTATGTTAATTTAAATAAATATGTAATCTAGAGAGTGGTATAACTCAATGTAATGGGAACAAGTCATTCATTACAGTGGATTATGGTATGTAGGAATCCTAGGAGTCGTGCTTACATTTTTACATCATAAAAAATGTTTTTTTTTGAGTATATGAACACTCAGAGAGCGACATACCGCAATTTAATGCGAAAAGACATGAATTACAGTGGACTTCATGTAACAAATTCGCCATATTGTAATTACATATAATTAAAACGTTTCTTATGATGTGTAAATGACGTCAAGAACGGCCGCTTTCTAGCAAAGCAGGATCAAGATCTATTATACAAGTTAATTAATGGTATATCTTAGAAAATATTTAAAGAACTGCAAATAAGTTATAAAAAATATTTAATGAAGTTTGGTCTAGTATATATTGATATGCTACTAGGGGAATGTTTATGTAAAAATGATTTACTTAGCACATGTGAAGTTATGCATCGTTTCCTTATATATATATATATATATCAGTTAGATCCTAAACAAATAATAACAGGCATAGAGAGCAAAAGTAGACTAACCATCAAATTTTAAAATCCTAGTTTTATATTATTTTTATTATGATGAGTAATAATAAAAAACCTTCCATCCATCTATGCATGTTGTATAATTGAATCGGTAGTTTAAGATGGGAACGAATCCAGATATGAAATTGAAGGAAACTTAAAGCTAGCATTTCTACATGAATAAAAAATACTTCTATCTTTAACTAGTGAATGGAGGAGCTGGAATAAAAAATTTGAGGGTTACTCCACTTTTGCTCTCAATACCTCATATATCAGACATCTTCAAACAATCTTAAAAATAATATATCCATGTTTAAGAAGTTAGAAGATGTTTTGAGATTTATTTGTTTATGTTAGTTATGAATTCATTTTGTTTAAATTTATTTAAATAAAAATGCAATCTCTTTATACACATATCAATCTAGTCATAGAATTATATACAAAGTCTGGTGGTTGAACCTTAATCATATCTTTGAATTGCACAGGGGTCTAACAATGGCTAAACAAAATTTACTTATGTATATCAGATTCCAAAACAGTAAATGTCAGATATCTTTAAATTTGCTTAATAATAATAAGTTAAAACAATTTGTTTGGCTTATTTATTAATAATTTTTTGTTTTAAGTTTATAAAAAAAAGGAAACGATGCAGTTAACTAAATACATATATTGAGCTAACCATAGGATTATATACAAGGTCTGTTGTCTGAACCTTAATTATATGTTACAATTGCACTGTGGTGTCTACCCATAGCTAAACAAAAGCACATCAAAATCTTGTGATGGAAGTAGATGCATACTAAAATGTATGACAGATAATAGTATATAAAAAGTTGTGGCAATAAGTCACATAGTTGCTATTGCTGTGTTTCAAATAGAAGACAATGTGGTGATCCTACTGTACAAACAATGCCCAGATGCCCCCTAGAGTATGTACACATTACATTCAAAATACATCTAAATGTGTTTTGGTGAAACAAAAGTTAGCCCTAACAGAATTTGGCATATGTCATCTATAATATATAGACTAGAAAATATACAATGTGTTTGTAAGTAATCATAGCAATGCAAATAAAGTTACTACTAAAAAAAAATATTTGAGATTAGTTACACTCTGTACAAAGATAATATAAAATCTATTATTACAATGTAAAGGCAGCTACGTGTAATAAAAACGAATAAAAAAAATGTATATTCATTTAAAGTGGAAACATACCTAAATGCAATTATGACTAGCATTTGCATCAATTTGTTATTAAAATGTTAGACCATAAAATTTGTCCTCGACTAATCTAAACGTATCGTCCAAACTCCTCCAAAAAAATTTCGTGTGTCAGTCGGGCAGGATCGTCTTTGGCCTGAAAGAAAGAAAGCTACCATATATAAAACAATTGGTTATATTCATAATAACATATTTATTGATAATGATAAATTCATAAGATTATGAAGTATATATATATATATAGATTTATATATTTTAAATAATCACATTGTAATTAAATCGGCATACCTAAATAACTAACAGATAAAAAATAATTAGTTGTACCGATTGTCATACACTAGGTTGTGTGTAAAAAAAAAATCATAATAGTCACTCAATAAGAGAAGTGTATTGTCTAGACAGACAAAGCAATGCCTAATTTTATGTCAGTTGCGAATTTTAGGCACTTCGAAGGAATGTAAATTATGTGTAGAAAATTTCTCCCGAGTTCAACTGTGCTATAAGAGTTCTTCTTATTGCATCAGCGGAATGGATTGAAGTTATAAATACAGAAAGTTTGCATTTTATAAACTTGTATGTATAAAAATTTGTGCCGAGTATATCAAAATATTACTGTATAAACATTCATTTCGTTTTTTTAAAAAAAACTTGCACAATCTTTCCATATTCACATTAGTATTCATCTAACATTTATGATTGCCACCAAAAATAAACAAAATACAAATAAAAGGCACATATGTACAAATGAACTGTCCGGCCTAATATTTGTATTTCCACATCACAATTTATTTTATATAAAAAAAAAAACGAATAAACAAAATATAAATATATGGCAAGCAATCATTTTCAGTCTTTTTGTCAAATCCAACTTTCCACAAGAAGATAAATATTTTTATTTTTTTTCAAGGAAACAATAGGTGTTGCAGGGCACACTGGTGTTCATGACTTGTCCCGCAATTTGTTCATGAAATGATATGTTATTTTGACACTTCATTAATTTTTTTTGGCCAATTTTGCAACGTAAATTACAATAACTATCAATTATATTTACTTGGTAAAATAATTTAAACCCTAAATTTATCGATTCAATAATAATAATAATATATCTACAAATAGCTTTGCAGCAAACATTAAATCTATATATTGTGTGCTACCAAAAACAATAGTGAATTATATAATGAAATATTAAAATTTTCAACTTTACTTTCAACTAGATTCATCCAATAACAGAAAATATATATGTATATTATTAACACATCCAAAAAAATGTTATTATATTAAATTATTGAATACACGAAATTAAATACGTTTGTTTGTACTTGACCCATAACTTTTTTGTTTGTTTAGAAACACTGGTGTTTTTTTTGTGTAATGAAAAAAAAAATATGTATATGATAAAATTAGCTGCTGAACGATTGACGGGTTTAAGTGAACCAAACAAATTAAGCTTTAAAATAAAAATATGCTAGAAGCCCTCCTGTTACAGCAAGAGCTCCTGTCACATATAACGGTTTGTAAAGTGACCTCTTCAGTTGTGTCCACTGTTCGTTTGCTTGCTGTCTCCGTTTCATGTCTCGCACTCGTGCTGCTAGCTGCTCGTTGCGTTCCGAACGTTTCCTTTGTCGTATCTCAGCTGAGGGTGATACACTTCTAAAAATTATAAACATATGTTTATTTTCACATTTCAAATTTTTGAGTTTTTACAGGATTGATTTAGCGAATAAGATTAAACTAGAATTTCAAACAAATTTGACGATTCACATAATATTGATAGCGCTATAAAGATAGTTTTTTTATTCATGTAGAAATTCTAGCTCTATGTTTCCTTTAATTTCCCACAAACTTTATTTTTGGATTCGTTCACTTCTTAAACTACTGATTCAATATACAACATACAATGAAATAAAATTCATAAAAAATACTTTTACCCCACGACATTCTGTACATTTTTTCTAATCAATCTCAGTTTTCTTGGATAGACCTCTCCAACAAAACTGAAGTTTTTTTATTCATGTAGAAATTCTAGCTTTAAGTTTCCTTCAATTTCCCATAAATTTAATTTTTGGATTCGTTCCCTTCTTAAACTAGATTTAATTAGAACATAGAAGAAATGAAATAAAATTCATAAAAAATACTTTTACTCTACGACATTCTGTAATTTTTTCTAATCAATCTCAGTTTTCTTGGATAGACCTCTCTAACAAATCTGAGCTTGTTTAGAAAAAAATTACAGAATGTCGTGATGTAAATGAATTTTATTTCATTGTATGCTCTCATTGAATCGGTACTTTAAGAAGGGAACGAATTCAAAAATGAAATTTGTGGGAAATTGAAGGAAACTAGAAAGCTAGAATTTCTATATGAATAAAAGAAACTTCTATCTTTATAGGGCTATCACCCGTGAGGCTTTTCCGTTGGCCAAGGGAAATTTTGTACAAAATTATTATTCCAAATATTTTATTAGGATTTAAATATACAACAAAATTATGCATGTGGAATATTTAAATACCCCTGAAGGGTTAATAATTACCCCTGAAGAAGAATCAATTAGTAATTTTAGGGAATTTGTAAACAAATCTGCTAATATAATAAACCAATCAGGTTGTAATATCTTAAATATTAAGTAACAAAGCTTTAGATAATAAATAAAATACCTGTTATTAATAAGTTCAGACTTTTCTGAAACCGGACTTTCAGTCCTGTCCATCTCGGTGTCTAAATCATTTTCACCAACACTGCTTAATTCATCCTCATCCTCCCCAGGAACAGTAGGGAGAGGTCCATTTGGACAATTCAACATCTAAAATAAATTCGTTATAAACTACCTACTACAATACTACCAGTTTAATAACACACCTCTTTCTCACTGTCACTATCCTCATATGTGAAATCACTAAGTGAAGTGCTATTAGGTATATTTGGAAGTGGTCTATCAATTGGTGGACCATTTCTATTAAGGCTATCCATTCTAGGAGGTGGCAATGGCGGTGCTTCGTCTTCCTCTTCCGAACTGTGCGCCTCAGCCACCACCTCTTCACCATTACTAATGAGAACTACATCGGAATTACAATTCTACAAAATGCAATGAGTTTTAATCAAACATACACATATAGCATCATTTTCAGGACTTACAGGAGGAGATGAACACTAAAAGGATGTGAAGGATTATTTTCTTTTTGATTTGGATTTCTACAATATGTAAATTCGGATATAATTACAACCCAATTCACACTGTTTTACATATGAGTGCTAACATAAAACAGTGCTAATAGGTTACTGTATGATATTTAAAGTACCTCTTTGTCATCGCAGTTGTCAGAATGTTTCTTCACTCCCTCTATAATAGCTTGATATGAAAACCGTAACTGTTCTGATGTTTGAATCAATCCCATTCGATACTGGCGAAGTTCTAATAATATTTCTTTTACATCCACAGAATTTAAACCCTGCTTTTCAATCTAGAAATTAAACATTTCATCAACATTCATTTTCAAACTAAATCAGTAGACAAATATAAGATGGGTAATAACATTTATAACCCATTTTAAAGCTTTTTTTGTCTATTCTTAATAAGATAAATTTAAGATGAATAATTGTTACCTACCAGTACTAAGCAAGAATCCACTAAACAGAACGTTCCAGAACGTCCAATGCCAGCCGAACAGTGCACAATAGCAGGCCCAACCTCCTGTTCCAACACACCAGCTTCCCTAACTTTCTTAAGAAACTCCAGAAAGGCATTTGGTGAACTGGGCACCCCGAAATCAGGCCAAGTGGTGTAATGGAACTGGATGATTTCCCTAGACTCCCCACTATCAATGTCAGTCAACTTTAAAGTTCTAGTTAAATAATACGAGTGATCATTGTACTCAAGATATTCCAAACTGAGGCCAACATCGTCAAATTTCATAATGTGCTCCTTACCAATTTTCACTGGCCAGTACTGGAAGCACTTCTCTTGTTTCTTCTCAACCAGCTTGTTCAGCATTAGTACTGCTTTGCTGTTTTGCTCCCAAGCCATCAGCCAGAAGTGGCCTACGGTTATTGGCAGTGGGCCTTGTGTTAGTATGTACGAACGGTTGGCTTTTTCAACTTTCACCAAGTTGGCGTTTATGTAGTCTGTTGAACCTTTCTGGAGTATAATGCGACTGTGGTCATAGGGGCTTACATCTCTGTACCGGTTTAGTGATTTGTTCTGCGGCTTTATTGCCTCCAAGGATGTGTAGTCATTGTTGGAACTTTCTGCACGAATTTTCTAAAACAAAGGAAATATATTTTTTTTTTCATGAAAATAGAATATAATGCCATTAAGGTAAAATTAATTTTATTTATAATAATATTAGACGGCAGAAAGGCTTATATGTCAATAGCCTAAATAGCGATGGACTCTCTCTCTCTCTCTCTCTCTCTCTCTCTATTAGACAGAACAATAAAAGAAAACAGATGAAGACACTAAGATTAGGACATTGGAAACTAGATACAACACAAATAGTTTCAGATGACATGGTAATAGTGGTAGAAACAGAATAATAATTTTATGAAAGTACAAACTGAAGAAAATAAATATGAGGATAAATATAGAAAAGATCAAGACAATAATAATATCATAGCAAAATAAGAAACATGAAATAAACCTAAAACAAGGACAATGGAAGAAGTACCCAATTTCAAATAGTTAGACTTGGTATTTGAGAGTGATGGAAAAGTGTATAAGGAAATGGACAATAAACAGAGTTAGAAACAGAGTTCAAGATGTTGTTCAAATAATATCATTGGAAAGAAAAAAAATATCAAACAGAAATAATG
Source organism: Lordithon lunulatus (assembly GCA_963942505.1). NCBI lineage: Eukaryota > Metazoa > Arthropoda > Insecta > Coleoptera > Staphylinidae > Lordithon > Lordithon lunulatus. The sequence goes on from OZ012666.1 coordinate 62,055,644, forward strand.
AGGAAAGACCATACCAAAAAAAAAGCCTTTATTTGGCATACCACTTACATACAAATCAACTCAGAATAATAACAACTAGGGATATAAACAGCATCCCTTGTACTATTCCTTCAATTCCCTCCCTCACTCATATCCTATTCCACACCAGCTTTTTGTGGATTGTTCAAGCCATTTCCATCCTCTCTTAACCATTCATACACCGTTCAGCAATACCTCACCCACTCTGCTTTCACACCATAACATTCATTGCTTAAATGCCACCAACCAAATGTCACTCCCCTTACTACACAGTACACACATGGTGTATCCTTGCCCCGCACTTTCCTGCCTCTCTCATTTGAACTGCACCTCACTCCAGCCATATATACTTTGCTCTCTCTGCTCCACCCTCCCCTGGTTATTCAGCTCAGGGGCACTTGCCACTTTACAAACCAGGATTGTACAAGCTCACACTCATTCTCACCTGCCTTTCTTGCCACTCAAGATCCCTCATTCTCTTCCTGACTTAATTTCCTAGACTAATTACTTCAATAAACATTTGTGGACTGTAGATAATTGTTGCTGGGTTTTCTAAAGTGACATTAATTGATCCCAAAGCCAAATAGTACCAAAAACTACTCTATTTCTTTAAATATTCTATTTTAATTAGTATGATAATTAAAATAGGATATTTAAAGAAATAGAGTAGTTTTTGATACTATTTGGCTTTGGGATACAATTAATGTCACTTTAGAAAACCCAGTGACAATTATCTGCAGTCCATACAAAGGCCCTGTCCATTTGGTTACTACTAGTGACTAGTAGTAGTCGGAACAGGGCCACACTAACACACAAGAGAAGGACTAGAAGGTTCATAGCCATTTTATAACATTTCTGCAATTGTTCTGTAGACATTCCTAATTTATATTTTTTTAATGCCCATTCTTGATATTATTTAAAACAAAACACATTTGACCTGAATCTAATGTATATTTATCCATGATGCTTGATTCATGGGTTAGACATTAGATGTAATCATAGATTACATTAATTGGTGTTTTATACAAGAAGTATCTACACAGGTTTGAATGAAATAGTATAATAATATTAAGTATGGCAAATATATAACATAATATAATCAGAAAAATAACTATTCAATAATTAAAACATATTTTAAAAAGTATATAATTGAGATAATCACACAAATAATTATTGAAATAAATGTTTAGTCATAGTTATGAAGATTACAACATATTTCATAATTCATACTATAAGAATATTGTGCACTTTTTTGAGTGTAATCATGTAGCTGAAATTTTTTATGCAGAAAACGACAAAATATCAATTTAATCCACAGATTTCAGATGATTTGTTTTCTATATAAAAACTGTGAAATTTGCTACTGAAAATATTGTTATTCCACTTCTGTCTGAAAGGTGGCAAGGGATGACAAACCTCAATTTCACAGTGGCCATAATACTGGTACTTTTACTATATCAATGGTACTAGTAGTGATCTTCCTACAGGCATTTAGTATATGTTTAATATATTGATAATAGCTGATGCAGTAACATTTATACATAAATAACTGTAATATTAGGTAGCTGACCACATAAGTATGATTTTAACCATTATATTCCTTGACTAGATGAATATTGACCTACAAGTCTAGATGTTCAAGTAAGGGAAACAAAACTCATAGATAATTTACATTTTTATTATTGTTCTAGTATATATGCATTTAGAAAGTCTAGATTTTATAATGGCAATAAATTATACTAAATTAGATTTAGGTTACAGATATTTTTACTTATTCTAAAGTATGGATAAAGTATTGTAATCATGTAGAAAAAAAATGTTTTGTTTAGAAAATCCTATTTAATTACTTAACTTAATATTTGATCCTACTGGTTGTGATTTCATGTGTATATCTAATTTATATTATTAAATGTTACTTTATTTATGACTTATGTATATGCTTATTATTATTACTACTACTTGAAATTCCCATCCTTCAACAGCATTTTGTGAATCAATTTTCCAAAGCATATTGCAGGATGGATAATGAATAAATTAATGTTAATAATACTAAACCTAATCCTTACTAAGAGAATTGTTTATAATTTGTGGGATATTGAACGAAACTTAGGAGCTAGAATTTCTACATGAATCAATTTTAAAGGCACTTACACAATCAATATTACTGTCAATATTTTAGACTAATGACAGTATTACTGTACGATAACATGTTTAAAATATTCATTATTCTAAAATATTGCCAGTATTACTGATAGTGTAAGGTATAATAATGATGGAATCAAGAGAATACTGATGTTTACTCGAATAATTGATTACTTTATAAATATAAAAGGAGAATTAAAGCAAATACTGACAGTACTAGGACTGACTATTATTGACTGTGTAAGGTGCCTTTTAAAGATTAACAATATTATTATTTAGGTTTGCTAACACAGTAACCATATCCTGTTGTTGTATTGGTTATTAATTATTATTATTTAATACAATTTTATGATCTTATCTATATAATATCTGATGATATTATTTTGGCACTAGTTCTCTTCTTCAAACAACTGATTCAATTGTAGTAATAGTTATGGTATTTGTTATAATTTGTAACTAATCTTTGGTCCATTCTGCTGTGTCTATTGCATGTTAGTGTTAGGACTTACTTCAGAATATAATCCCTGACTTATCTCAAGTGTTATTTAAGCTGCTTTTGTTTATCATTTTAGAGCTGTTCTTAGCTAGCTAAAAACAGCCCAGAATAGCTCTTGAAAAATAAAGGAAAACAGCTTAATTGTATCCTAATGAGAAATAGTACTGACTAAATGGGATGGAATTGTATAGATTTAATATAATTCAATAAAATTTTAATTATTATAAAGTGATTATTATTATTATATGCACATTTAGTCCCATTTTAAATAAAAACTGTGTTATAAACAAAATGCACCAATAATGAATTCATAAGTAATCTAATCTATACTATAGATAAATGTGTTCCAACAACTAGCCTGAATAGAATCAAGTGTTAAACATTAAACAATGCAGCGAATTTTTCTCCATAAAGACACATTAAAAACTTGTGTAAACATACTAAACGGAGACAGCGCTATACACTAGCATTACCCAGAAAAGAGAAAGCAGACGTGACATTTTCATGATTCATAACTAATTCTGTGCACTTGTGCGTCCACGGGCCGTTTCTGGGAAAGCCGCCGCTGAAAAATAGTTATCGCGCCGATCACTATCGGGCTTACCTGATAAAATATTGCCCATTCCTCTTTTTTGCTCAGTTCCAGGTATTCGGTTTCAATATTGTTGCTAGACGCCATCGCGGTTGAGGGGTGGTGTGTGTTTGCGGGTTCGGGGCTACGCGGTGCGGCTTCTCACATTTAATTTCCAGCACTTCTTCACCAAAAACGGCTTATCAACAAACTTCAACATAAAAGCCACTTTGTAAGCTGTATACGTTAGCACGCCATTTTTGAAAAGAGACGAGCGCCGCGTACACGTTGCTGGACACGAGAGAGACGGTGAATTTCTACCAATTCGAAAATTTTTAGGGGGCCCTCTGTGTTTCGGTAGAGAAGCTGGTATGCAGTTAACAGAGTAAACTTTATTAAAATCTAGATGATATATGCAACTTATTTTACATAATAGCAGTATAAAGCCTTGTTCACATGGAAGGACACTTGTAATGTGTAAATAAGTATGGTAGAGAAGCTGGTGTACCAGTCAACATAGTAAACTTTATCCAAATCTAAATGATATATGCAACTTATTTTACATTATAGCAGTATAAAGCCGTGTTCACATGGAAGGAAACTAGTAATATGTAAATAGGTATGGTAGAGAAGAACTGGTGTAGCAGACAACATAGTAAACTTTATTCAAATCTAGATGATATATGCAACTTATTTTACATTATAGTAGTATAAAGCCTTTTTCGAACATAGTCATGTGGATTTCACTTGCCTTCTACATCCAGGTGGTTGACCATATCTTGCTTCTTGTATCTTTAGGGTCATTTGGGCTAGCTTTAACTATCACCCGTTATACCCCTAAGGTCCAATTCACACATAGGAGGTGAAGAGGCGAAGGCGCGGCGAGAGGTACGACGCTATCACGCCACCTCTACATAAACATATGGTGCAATGGCCACTTAGGTGACGAGGCGCAGGCATTTGCCTCGTGCCTCTCGCCGTTCCGGCACCACGTCTTTGCCTCTTCGCCTGAAACACGATGGCTGCGAGGGAGAGGCTGAACTCTTTCACGCCGCCTCTATGTAAACATATGGTGCAATGTCCACCCCTTCGCTGCATATGGACATCACAATCGCCTGTGCAACGTCGCGCCTGCACCTCGCCTACACCGCGCCTCCGCCCGACGTCGCTTATGTGTGAATTGGGCCTAAGGGCGTATACAGGCAATAAATGATATCATAGGCAGGACTATTCCACGGCTAAACACCTTTCTCTGGTCCGGAGTACATGATATTCTCATCAAGACTCCAGTGGTTTGGAATCCAACAGTTGCCAGCATTATAGACCCATACGCCAGGAGTGCTGTGAAAGTGGTCGGATACACTTGCCAAACACAAATTTAACTTTAATTGTTCTGTTCAATTCACAGCGATCCTTTTACAAGGATCAGCCTGGGCCTAGCATATTTCCAATTATGATTTTCATCATAGTTGGAACATGACTTCATTGATTCTATTGGATGCTCCTCCAATCTTTCGTGAAAGCTTATTTGATGAGGTCAAACATCCGACATACTCCTAGAGCATAGCTAATTTGGGTGTTCCTGACATACACGGGGCATTACGGGGCATTCAGGAACCTTCTGAGGGTAAATAATACAACTAACCCCCTAGGAGGAAAGTTAAATGCCATCTGGCGGCACCACATCAATTAGCAATGCACACCCATATGGTAATAACCACTCGAGATATTGTGTGAATTTACCCTCACTAGTTGTTCTACACTGATGAGATCTAAAAAGATCGAAAACTAGATTACTAAGGGGTGGATTCAAACCTCGCAAAAATGTCTATACAAAGCCAAGAGGCTAATTCATGATTTTACCGCTTGTAACACCTCCTAGTTGACCACTGCGTAGACAACTACTAACGCCCCTCTGCCTCCAATAAATATGCACTCCCTCATCCAGTCACCATCTGTGCATCCAATCAAGATGTTTCAATCCCCTGCTTTTATCCGCTTCATCGTCCTTCTTTCTTCTGTATTTATATTCAATATATTGAATATGAATTATTATACAACTAACCCCCTAGGAGGAAATTAAACCGCCATCTGGCGACACCACATCAATTAGCAATGCACACCTATATGGTAATAACCGTCAACATGCTCATGCCATCAGGATCACCGGGTAGTGCCCTCTAGGGAATAATATTCCAAGAGCGTGCTTGAGATTTCAGCACAAGGCCAATCTTATAAAACATTTATAAGTGTGAATCCACCTCTTAGTAATCTACATATCTAGATTTCGATATTATTAGATCTCATCAGTGTAGCTCAGTTAGTGAGGATGAATTCAGATAATATCTCGAGTGGTTATATATGATAATAATATATAAAATGATATATGTTTTATAAGATTGGCCTTGTGCTAATATCTCTAACACTCTGTTGGAATATTATTTCCTAGAGAGCACTACCCGGTCATCTTGATGGCATGAGCATGTTGACGGTTATTACCATATGGGTGTGCATTGCTAATTGATGTGGTGCCGCCAGATGGCGTTTAACTTTCCTCCTAGGGGGTTAGTTGTATAATTTTTGTATATAACCACTCGAGATATTGTATGAATTCATCCTCACTAGCTGAGCTACACTGATGAGATCTATTAAGTTCGAAATCTAGATATGTAGATTGCTAAGAGATGGATTCACACTTATATATGTTGAATATGAATTGGTATTTATTTAGTTAGGTTTTCATTTAATTTATAAATTACTAATTAATTATCTGATCAATCGAAACCTTCAATTTTGATAAATCACAATAGATTTACATGAACATTTTGCTATTAAAACTTTATCAAAACTGTGGTGCCCATAACATATTTGTAAGAAAATGTGCACAGTTTGAGCATTTACTTTTAGCTTTTTATTTTTTCATTGAATATTATTTTGCGTTTCGTGTTTTTCTTCACTCTGACATTTTTAAATGAATTTTCTCTACCTATATCATAATATACATCGTTGATTGCAGAAAAATAATCCCTTTCAGAATCCGAAGTAAAAAAATGTGGTTGTCATTTGAACAAAAATTCAATGTCGTCATTGCTCATTAAAAAATGGTGGAAAATATTGATGCTTTCATTAAAAGTTGGAAATTTAAAATTAAGAAGTGTCGTGTCGGCACATTTTTTTTTGCAAAAATCACAAATAAAGGTTTTATAGAATTTATTCCATACTTTAGGGACACCCTGCATAAATATTATTTTAGCAACAATAATATGTTAATGTAGGTTTTCATTTAAATTGTACTTTACTCATTAATTAACTGATCAATCTAACATTTAAGTCTTATGTTGTTTTTGATTTAAAGCAAATTATTTGCTTTACAAGAATTATACAGGATTATATTTCAACATTTGTGCATCTTAATATATTTGTTCATGCAGATAAACGCGGTTTGGGTTTTTTTTTTCAAGATGAGCACATAAAATATCTCATGTTTATTTATTTAGGATAGACTGGGGTTTTTCCGTATGTGTCGGGGGCGTGTGCCAAAAAGTGCAAAAATCACATTCCTATTCATAAAAACTTGTTTCAGGTAACGTTCAGGCAGCCATAAGGATCGGCTATGGTCCTGGAATATCCCAAATGTAACAATTGTATACGGACGAGTTATATGGTCCTGTTTTAAATTATGTTTATTGTTGCTTCGTTTTGTGGACTTGATAAAGTTATACAGTAGAGTAAGTAACCATTTTCAGGGCCGGCTGTAGGATAGTTGGCGCCCCGACGCAATTTTCAGTGCCCTGTAAGAATAGTTTGAAAATAAATATAAAATGAATATTGCGATAAAATATAGGTTCTGTAAATAGAGAACAACCATGATTTATTTCTTGATAGTTTCTTCTATATTTTCTAAACCCCGTATGAAATGATCTAGTTTCCTATATCGTTTTATATATAATAATTGATATATTAAACTGTATAACTATTTCTAAATGGAAAATTAACAATGTGTATTAGGGTGCTGTTATTGTTAAGTGAATTTATTATTATTATTCCGCCGCTATGTCCTTTTCTACATGTGTGTATGACACTATGTAGTTTGTGAAGGGATGTTTGTGTCTGCATCGAAAACGATATAAGAAAGTAGATAATGTCATACGAACTGAATACTACCTTGAATTTTTCTGTTATTTTCTATTCCCTTAATCTGTACGTTCTTATTGTTTCCATCAATATATTTTCTTTTGTTTCCCCTTCTCGACAAGATAATGAACACTCCTAATATCTGTAAGAATGTTCAACGTACATTTTTGTAATTATTTCCTCGAATATAATAGTCCCATACTAAGTACAGGAGAGGGTTTCTGCAATATCCCGTATATTTCTTTCATTTAATTTTGTTGAAATTTGTTTCAATAAATTAAGTCAAACCGGTATATCGATAACTGAGTAAACTTCGTTTATATAAATTAATGTACATAAAACTTTCTGTTTACAATCTCAAAATTTTATGATTACAATAAATCTGTGTTGTATATTAAATACATTTCTGACATAGCAATAAAACATGTAGATATATGAACTATAAACAATGAATTGTAAGAAAATACAAAGCCTCATTAACCGCCCCATTAAAGACGCAACTAAGAATCCAATTGGAGTCATCAGATTTGCAACTCGCACGAGCCTGTCTCCCATAAAAAATGTACAAATATTATGCGCAAAACCCGAACAGTTTTATTTGTAAGCCATAAATCTCGTCGGCGGGTAACAATGCTACACCGAGCAAACACTCGCATGCGACAAAAAAATATTGTAAATCGTATAAATCCTGCTCATGTCAAGCCACACTGTCATGTTTCGTAAAAATTACGCATTTAGAGCAATGTTAATTACACATGGTGCGGCTATTTTTTTAATATTTTTACGTCTCTATGTGTTATAATTAATCGATCCACCTTCTAAATCGTGATGAGCCATGAACGGTTGTCCAATTTTCTTGATTTTAGAGCGCTTCAATTTTAGAAGTGACCTCAATAGCGGTTACAAGCAGAATTATTATAATAATTATTGGCGTACATGCGAAAATGTTTGTGCTAAAATTTCTCGGGCTCAATTTCGGGTTTTGTAAAAATAATAACATCAACCTATTTATTGTAAATTATAAACGTCTCTTAGATAAACGAAATTTCTCGTTTAAAATCATTAGATTACTATAACTGAAATCTCTTTAAAAACGAAAGGAAATAAGCCATCAATATCAAATTTTCAAACAATAAATATTAATATAAAACATTATCGGATTATTTTTATAGTTGTAGTTAATGTATTTGTTACAATTTGTATGGAGCTATCGAGCTTTGTGGGTCCTATTGCCGTGAGTTAGTGTATATGTAAGGACTTGCTACTTCAGAAAATCGTCCCCGAGTTTTCTAAATATTTTTATATTAATTAATTATTTCACAAAAATTCACTCTTCGCTAGGACTCTAACCCAACTGCATCATGTTTGATCAGACGATCGTTCGATATCTTAACTACTTAACTTAACTTAGATACGTGTATTTAGTAACATATATTTTGCTTATCTATCCATAGCTCTTATTGAAACTCAATGTGTAAAGACCAAGGCCGGTTAGGTAGTCGGCCGTCCGCATGCGAACTTAATTTGGCCACCTACATGCTGTACTTAAAAATTTATAATTACCATTATATTATTATATTATGATATAGGATATTATGATATAAATGATTTATTAATTTCTGCACTTATGTCCCTATATGTGGAAAAACTAATAAATAATTTATAAACGCTAATCTGTGAAAATACTGTGTAGGATCTTTTTTGTGTGTAATTCATGTCCAAAAATGTATGAACAACTCAATTATAAGCCTCGGTTAAGACTTATAATTGAGTTCTTCATACATTTTTGGACATGAATTACACACACACAAAATCACGATGAATAGGTATTTGTGCGGGAATATGTGATAATACAAATTTCAACTAATAGAAGCCATATCTTTGAAGGCAATGAAGATATCTCATTAGCGTTTTTGAAATTGAGTTCATAATTAATAATTCATAATATTAATAATATAATTCATAATTGATAATTAATTTTGAACAACTTTTTGAAAACATTTGTTCTAAAATTAGATATTGAGGAACTGTTTTCCTTGCCAGAAAAGACTGATAATACAAATTTCAAATCTATTTCTTTGTATATAATGAAGATATATCATTAGGGTCTTTGTAATTTAGATCTTCATACATTTCTGGACAAGTATAACACACAAAATTCAAAAATTACATCATGATGGATACTATTTTTAGTAGGAATGTGTGATAATACAAACTTCAACTTTTACCAGCCCTATCATTGAAGCTAATGAAGATCTTATTTGAGTTGTTAAAATTGAGTTCCTAATATATCTTTGGATTAGTGTACCAAAAAAATCCTAAATTTACATAATGAGATACCGTTTTCGTTAGCAGAAAAGACTAATAATATAAATTTGAAATTTAATAAGCCATATTTTTGAAGACAATGAAGATATATCACTAAGGTCTTTAGAGTTTTTAAAATTGAGTTCTTAATACATTTCTTGACTAGTGTAATAAATAAAAACTGCGAATTACATACACATGAGGAATAGTTTTAATTAACAGAAAACAGTGATAATACAAATTTTAAATTAAACAAGCAATATATTTGAAGATAATAAAGATATCTCGTTGGGGTCTTTATAATTGAATTTTTCATACACTTCTAGACAAGAATAACACAAAAAATCTTAAAATTTCATCATTATGAATAGGTATTTTGATAAAACAAATATCAAATATTACAAGACACATATTTGAAGATAATAAAGATATCTCATTGCGGTCTTTATATTTGTGATTTTCATACATATTCAAATAAGAATAACATAAAAAATCTTAAAATTGCTTTAGGTATTTTCGCAGGAATGTGTGATAATACAAATTTCAACTTTTACAAGCCATATCTTTGAAGATAATGAAGATAACTCATTGGAGTCTTTATAATTGAGTTTTTCATACACTTCTAGACAAGAATAACACAAAAAATCTTAAAATTTCATCATTATGGATAGGTATTTTGATAAAACAAATATCAAATATTACAAGACACATATTTGAAGATAATAAAGATATCTCATTGCGGTCGTTATATTTGTGATTTTCATACATATTCAAATAAGAATAACATAAAAAATCTTAAAATTGCTTTAGGTATTTTCGCAGGAATGTGTGATAATACAAATTTCAACTTTTACAAGCCATATCTTTGAAGATAATGAAGATAACTCATTGGAGTCTTTATAATTGAGTTTTTCATACATTTTTAGATAAGAATACACACAAAATCTTAAAATTGCATCATAATGAATAGGTATTTTTGCAGGAATGTGCGAAAAACAAATTTCAACTTTCACAAGTCATATCTTTGAAGATAATGAAGATACCTCATTGGAGTCTTTATAATTGAGTTTTTCATACATTTTTAGATAAGTATAATACAAAAAATCTTTAAATTGTGTCATGATGAATAGGTATTTTTGCAGGAATGTGTGATAACACGAATTTCAACATTTACAAGCCGTATCTTTGAAGATAATGAAGATAACTCATTGGAGTCTTTATAATTGAGTTTTTCATACGTTTATATATAAGAATAACACAAAAATCTTGAAATTGCATCATAATGAATAGGTATTTTTGCAGGAATGTGCGAAAAATAAATTTCAACTTTCACAAGTCATATCTTTGAAGATAATGAAGATACCTCATTGGAGTCTTTATATTTGAGTTTTTCATACATTTTTAGATAAGTATAATTCAAGAAATCTTTAAATTGTGTCATGATGAATAGGTATTTTTGCAGGAATGTGTGATAACACGAATTTCAACATTTACAAGCCGTATCTTTGAAGATAATGAAGATAACTCATTGGAGTCTTTATAATTGAGTTTTTCATACGTTTATATATAAGAATAACACAAAAATCTTGAAATTGCATCATAATGAATAGGTATTTTTGCAGAAATGTGCGAAAAACAAATTTCAACTTTTACAAGTCATATCTTTGAAGATAATGAAGATACCTCATTGGAGTCTTTATAATTGAGTTTTTCATACATTTTTAGATAAGTATAATTCAAAAAATCTTTAAATTGTGTCATGATGAATAGGTATTTTTGCAGGAATGTGTGATAACACGAATTTCAACATTTACAAGCCGTATCTTTGAAGATAATGAAGATAACTCATTGGAGTTTTTATAATTGAGTTTTTCATACGTGTATAGACAAGAATAACACAAAAATTTTGAAATTTCATCATAATGAATAGGTATTTTTGCAGAAATGTGCGAAAAACAAATTTCAACTTTCACAAGTCATATCTTTGAAGATAATGAAGATACCTCATTGGAGTCTTTATAATTGAGTTTTTCATACATTTTTAGATAAGTATAATACAAAAAATCTTTAAATTGTGTCATGATGAATAGGTATTTTTGCAGGAATGTGTGATAACACGAATTTCAACATTTACAAGCCGTATCTTTGAAGATAATGAAGATAACTAATTGGAGTCTTTATAATTGAGTTTTTCATACGTTCTTATATAAGAATAACACAAAAATCTTGAAATTGCATCATAATGAATAGGTATTTTTGCAGAAATGTGCGAAAAACAAATTTCAACTTTCACAAGTCATATCTTTGAAGATAATGAAGATACCTCATTGGAGTCTTTATAATTGAGTTTTTCATATATTGTTAGATAAGAATAACACAAAAAATCTTAAAATTGCATTATAATGAATAAGTATTTTTGCAGGAATGTGCGAAAACCCAATTTCAACTTTCACAAGTCATATCTTTGAAGATGATGAAGATACCTGAGATTGAAGTCTTTATAATTGAATTTTTCATGCATTTTTAGATCAGAATAATACAAAAAATCTTAAAATTTCAGCATAATTAATAGGTATTTATGTGTGATAATACTAATTTAAACTTTTACAAATAATATCTTTGAAGACAATGAAGATATCTCATTGGAGTCTTTATAATTGAGTTTTTCAAAAATTTTTAGATAAGAATGACACAAAAAAAATTGCATCATAATACATTACAAGCCATATCTTTGAAGATAATAATGATATCTCATTGGACTTCAAATTTTATGTTTAGAACTTCGATAGCTCATGCCTCGGGCTGAATTTGGCCGCCCCTAACTTTGGCCGCCTCCTAGGACTGGCCCTGATAAAGACAGTATGTATTATACATCTCCCCGTCCCCACTTAGACTGCGCCTATGACAAGTCAATCGCATAAGACTTTTAAGATACACAGTTAAGTAATGTAAACAAAAGTTAGCCACCCCTGGCTTATACGATTGAGCCACCCAAAAGAACTCGAAAAGTTATAAAGTCACGGCGGTGAATTTTATTGTACATAATTAATTATTTAATAAAATAAATAAATAGCATATACTCCAAGGTCGTACACATTAAATGTAACATGATATTTAAATATATTTCGTAATGAAATTAAATTTAACCGGGTAAATATTTAAACAAAGATCAATTAAATTAAAACGCGTTGCAGTGTGATAAGAAACAGTAAAAATTATATAGTCCTGACTTATGTAATGCATGAACAACACGTCGCTTTTTGTATTGTTTTAATTTATGTGAATCTGTACCGGGCGGGCTAGCAATTATTAACGAAAAAAAAACAGATAATAAACTAATTTGTAGAGGAAATTATCTAGATTTATTGTTTCACGTAGGAAATTAGATAAACAAGCTGTGTGCGCAGCAATAAATAAAATTACATAACACTCGGTGACTTTTTCGCATATCCTTCGGTCGCCGCGAGGATGAGTTTAGCTGCGCGAAGAAGTTGGCAGGGTGACGGTGAGGTGGTAGATATGGCACAAGGACGCGCCGGATGATTTTTATTTTCGTTGGGAAATTATATATGCGCGAAATTAGATATTCGCCGGTGAATTATTTTCGAAATACCACGCGTCTGCTGCAGGCATTAATATTCATTTTATGTCTCTATAAACAAATTTGACATTGAATTCGTAATATTATTTGGCGATTCTTTTCAAAATTATTTATTATTCGCTAAGAGGTTTATGGAAATTTTCTCCGAATTACCAATACAAATACGCGATGATTATGTAGATGGATGATGTTATTGAGACACGAATAATTATTGATACGTTGCTACTGTGTTCTATCGCATACATATATTTTTATATTTATAATATATATATATATATATATATATATATATATATATATATATCCTATCTACCACAGTGTGCTGTAAATATATTTATAATACAACAGCTATATCGAGATATTAAAGCTGGGAGGATTAGCAGTATGTTTTTATTTTGTGTTCTATTCTCGGAGTTTTGTAAGCAATCTTTCTTAACTGTTATTATAAAAACCGCTCATTAAGATTGTTTGGATACTGTGCATACCATCGTAACCCCACAACAATTTATGCATTCCGTCCTATCTCCCTTTTCATTATCAGTAGTATTTTCCAATCAGTTGACACTTCCTCTTCCTCTATTGATTTGTTGAAGACATCTGTGGCTACTAGATGCACACGCGTCCCATATTTTGTAGCATTTCGCCTACTATTTGATTAGCTGATTATATTTATATACTAGGTGAAATGCCATCTAACCAAACTATCAGTCCATAATTTTCAACGATTTAAACACTGCGCTACATTTTACACACTTTTATTTTGCTCGTTTTTATAAATTTAGCCATAATTAATTAATGAAATTGATTCTATAATAGAAAGTAGCGGAGTGTAGTGCAGAATTCAATTCGTTTGAAATAACGAATGGGCATAGTTTGACGACTCTGTAAAGGTTGTTTTAGACAAGACAATTTCTTGACTCAAAATCTAAATTGTCTCGTATCATACAGCAAATTATTTGAAATATTGAATTGGATTGTAGATCTAATGGAAAAATATAACGCGTTCTATTTGTTAAGGATAAATTGTATGGGAGAAGGATATATGAATTCATTTCTTGAACAACGTTTGAGCTAAGAAATTGTCTTGTCTAAAACGACCTTAAGGCCTTAACCTACCATTTACCTAGGTCAAAATATACAATTTATAATTTTAAAAATTGAATATCGATAGAAAGAAAATTATTATATCGTGAATATTTAAATATTGATATTTTAAAAATCGTTTTTTTTTACTAAATAAATTATTTATACTTTTAAGAATATTTTAAACGTTTGGTGTAACCACTTAATCAGTTAGTAGTTTAATTTTCTCAGTATTTGTATGGTCAGTACTTGCTCAATACCTTCCACATTAAAAGATTCATATGCACAATTATTAAAATTAAGTAGCATTTCTCTACTATTGTTACAACAAACACAAGTTCTGCAAACTTTACCTACTTTATTAAATAAATAATAAAAATGTGGCATATAAAAACATTATTTTATTATCTAGGACTATTTACATTTCAACAAATTGTAATAGTGGCGTGCGCATTTCTTTACAACATAGACGTTTGCGGATTAGTTTAAACTAGTTCACTCATCCTTAATTTATGGCACATTTGTGTTGATTGTTTAGTTTGTCTCGTCGGAAGCTTACAAAGCTCAGACTTGGCATGTAATGTAACCGTAATGTAGGGTAGGTCAGATGTAATTTTAGGCCAAGGTGGCTAATCTACAACAATTTACCGGAATAGTTTACAATCCTTATTACATCAATCATTTATGAAAATAATTTATTACGCATCTAGCTTACAAAATAACTCAATGAGTGTTTCAGGACATGTGTATTTCACTATGTCTTCGTCTGGTTGTCCAAACAATTCCTATTTACAGTGAGAAATTACCACACAAAAAACGATATCGTGCAACTCCACGAAATTTCTTTTGAGAACTGTCTAGAATATATGAATAGCGTAGGAGGAATAGGGATTGTATGCCCTATTCCTCCTACGCTATTCTTATATACTAGACAGTTCTGAATATTTATATAAGGGAATATGTATTTTATTTTTATCTGTATATTTTATATTTTATATTATATTATTTTTGGAGGGATTTGGCTCCCTTGCCATACATAGAAAAGGACATTTATTAGGCATAGTCAACACAAACATTCATACATAGACATACTAGACAGTTCTCAATATTTATGTAAGGGAATATGTATTTTATTTTTATCTGTATATTTTATATTTTATATATAATTTGACTCCCTCCCACCAAATCCCCCCAAAAATAATACAATAATATAAAATATACAGATAAAAATAAAATACATATTCCCTTATATAAATATTGAGAACTGTCTAGTATGTCTAGGTATGAATTTTTGTGTTGGCTATGCCTAATAAATGTCCTATATGTTGGGGTCCTATGTATGGCGTACTCTAACCCTCAATTCTGTACTTATACAATGAATGTGCGAATGCACGAGAAAATGTTTTTTCAGGTTTTTGTTTGAAATTGAACACAAATTTTGAACCATTCTTTACGTATAGTATTTTTATTTAAATGAATGCTCATATTTTGACAATAATCACAATTCTTGTATAAATATAAATTACATACAATACAGATCACTGCCAAAATGAATAATCTACGAAGAAGCATTTTGACGTAGACACACGTCCTTTCTGCCAACAACTCATGTCAAAATAAATTATCAATGTGGCGCAGAATCGCCATTTCCCACAGTGTCGTTCCCTTGAACCGAAACCTTCACGCAAACAAATGTTTTAATTCCGGCCAAAAAATTTATTAGCACACACACATTCGTCCGCGGTACCATTAATGTATGTCCCAATAATTACACGGTGTTTGATTAGAACCGTCATGCAATTCGAGACAACAAAAACTAAATTTTAATACGCAATTAAGTGATAACTGCTCATTATTTCCTTTGTGGTACCAACAAATCATTTTCATGTTTTCCCAAACAAACAGCGAATAAATTCGTTGCATTGACAAAATGATGATGCAGCATCTAATGGTGTAATTTGACTTCTATAATCTCCTGCTGGAACGTTTGAGGGAATTTATGTTTTCATTAACATAATCATTCATTGAATGGGTTTTATATAATGTATATTTTATAATCCGCGTAGTCAGTACAATTTGTCGTTGGGATACAATTAACAACACTCGGGGATGATTTGTTGAAGTAGCAAGTTCACGATTATATATATATATTAAAAAAAAGTAATTTAATTTGTGAAAATTAGTTTAGCACGTCTATATATTTCTTAAAAAAAAGTTTTACGTTAAGTTTTACGTAATATATTGACACTATATGACGAAACTTTTTTACTTCATAAAAAGTATGGATAAAATATAATAATCGTGCAGATTTTTTTTATAAATAATCCTCGCGATTGAAAGTATTCAAACATTTTGTTTATATCTTATGGCCGTAAAATGATTACGTTCTGTTTATTGAATAGAGTATTGTTTAATTTTAATGTGCAATTACTTTTGAACTTCAGCTCATTTTATTAATTTAGCTCCTGAAGCTAATATAGCATGCTCATTATCATGTTTGAACCAAATATGTCCTTGCCTTTGTCATAACAATACACATTAATTGCAATCTCCATACACGAGGGACAAATATAAAAACAATTTCCGAGTCGTAAATTGCAATTACCCGTCTAAGAAAACAATCAACGCGATTATGGTAACAAACAAATATTCATAGAATTTAATTAAACAGTTTTTTATACGTTTAATTCTATTATAACAGCTGATTATTTAAATTTTCAGAGTAATCATATTTAATTATATAGTAAACGCCCAAAAATATTATAAACTTTTACCTCCAGAAATAAAAAACAGCAAGAAAACTATAATATTTAAATTAAATGCCAGAAATTTGTTCATAAAAAATATAAACATCTTTAAGAAATTAATCTATAATAAAACTATATGATCGAGTGGATATCCATAAAATGTTAGTTATGTACTTTGTTAGTATACTTATTATTTTATATCCTACATGTACTAGAATTATTATCAATTAATGCACATTGAAGTACTTGAAGTTTATTTTGCTACACAAAATAAAAACGAACTAAATGTAGATAGAGTGTAAATCTAAAATCAATGCAATAAAAATAAAATGATCAAAATCAAAACAGCTACCACCGTAATTTGAAACAGTAAGAGTATACACCGTGCAGGTGCTGAGGTAGACCATGGGCCAGATGGAAACACAGGGTGGAAACTGACATAAAAACCCTAAAGGGGCCCTCATGTTCAGTTTAACTGCGTAGTTTTAGATTTTTTTTGTCTCAGCGATAAACTGAGGAAACTGCGCAGTTCACGCAGGCTTTTGTGAAGGTTTGCGGCCTGTGCAAAGGTTTCTACTTTTGCACCGATAAACTGTGCAATTTCCTCAGTTAATCGTACAGTTTCGGCAATTCCGCCTTTGTCGCTTGAGAGTGTTGCCCACCTGTTGCACAATAACGATTAAGAAATACTTCAAATACTTCAAATACTTCAAATACTTCAAATACTTCAAATACTTCAAATACTTCAAATACTTCAAATACTTCAAATACTTCAAATACTTCAAATACTTCAAATACTTCAAATACTTCAAATACTTCAAATACTTCAAATACTGAGAGAAACTGAGAGCTAATGTGAAGTAGCTCACACACCTTCAGTTCAGTTAACTGTACAGTTTTTTACTCAGATATTTGCACAGGGAAACGGTGCAGCTAAAAACTGCGTATGTGGGCCCTTTAAAGGTCATAAACTGGAAGGCGACTGATGAAAACTACACCGAGTGGAAGAGAATATTTAGGGAAGTTGAAGCTCATCCTGTGCCGCAGCGTTAAATGAACAACACATGCCGAATGTTTTGATAATGGTTTTCCTCCACTAAGAGGATTTAACACCTAAAACAAAATTTCTCAACGTTTTGGTATAAAAACAATTGAATTGAATCTTTAATCGAAAAAACTTTTTTAGTTTTTTAGTTTAATATGAAATTTATGATTAAATGGTTTACTTGTAGTATTTTCCAATATCTCTTTAGGTTTCGAATGAAGTTACCTCTCACTACTAAATTAAAATGATGTGAAATTAATCAAGGTCCGGCACTGAAGCGCGTGTGCGCACATTTCCTGCGAAAAAAATCCCAAACCAATTTGCACTAATTACACGCCCCCACACACAATTGCTGTGATACGTTAATGAAGAATTGCCGTCTGCATGTAATGAGAATAATAACCAGTTATTACCTAGCTGGTGTATTTCCGCGGAAAAGTTGAACGAAAATAAAACGAGTTTAATCTAGAAGCAACTTAAAAAATGGAAATTAATTCTGTTTCACGCTCATTCAACTGCAGGAAACTTTTATCTGCTGTCAGTTTATATTACGCGCACAAAGGCGTGTGTAGATTTTTCTGTTGTACATAATATATGTGAATAAATTAATGAGGTATTTAACTTTTTTATTATAGTTATTGTTGCATTATCATACAATTTTCTATATGGGATATTTATATTTTATATTGCAACGAGGGACATATTTTTTGTATATTGATTTTCCACATGAATTAATATTGTTGTTTATATTAATTGATTTTCTGAATCGATTATACTATATTTATATTATATATAATTATCATAGTTACAATTGCGAAAAGTATTACACCAACATATATTTTCTATTTAATCAAATATCTTCTACCGTACACGGACAAATATTATGAGTTAAAAATTAAAATATGGAGGAATGAAGAAATGCCAGAGAGCTGGAAACTAAGAAATAATAGTAAAGATACACAAACAGGAGGACCCGAAAAATATATTATGAGTTAAAAATCAAAATATGGAGGAATGAAGAAATGCCAGAGAGCTAGAAACTAAGAAATAATAGTAAAGATACACAAACAGGAGGACCCAAAAAATATATTATGAGTTAAAAATCAAAATATGGAGGAATGAAGAAATTCCAGAGAGCTAGAAACTAAGAATAATAGTAAAGATACACAAACAGAAGAAAAGAAGGACACGAAAAACTATGGAAAAATCACGAAGGTTCAACCTATGGAGATGTTGTCTATGTCAACTTGGAATATAATGGTATGGCCCGAGTTAAGGTGCTCTTCGTCAGGGTGTCATTGATCAGGAGTAGTAGGTTGGTGACATTGACATTTATGAGACGTTACCCCTTTGACGGATAGAAGGCGACTGAGGTAATTAAACCTGTGATATGGTTATATAAAATTATAATATATTACTGAATACCGTGATATTATGAGATGAATACGACTCTACAACTTTCTAAATCTCTCTTTCTCTGTCTAGAAGTGACAGAAAGGTCATAAGAGCTGACAGTCAAGATTATCTTCAGATCTCTTCTAAAACCTCCTCCTCCTGCTTATTTCTAGAACGTCTTTTAGAAAGCTGATAGCACCTCTACTCGACCCTCAAGGTCTAAAACACCTTCCTCTATATAAGGTCATTAGAGCTGACAATCAAGATTATCTAGAGATCCTTTCTAAAATCTCCTCCTCCTGCTTATTTCTAGAACGTCTTTTAGAAAGCCGATAGAACCTCCACTCGACCCTCAAGGTCATTAGAGCTGAAAATCAAAATTATCTAGATATCCCTTCTAAAACCTCCTCCTCCTGTTTATTTCTAGAACGTATTTTAGAAAGCCAATAGAATCTCCACTCGACACTCAAGGTCTAAAACATCTTCCTCTATATAAGGTCATTAGAGCTAACAATCAAAATTATCTAGAGATCCCTTCTATAACCTCCTCCTCCTGTTTATTTCTAGAACGTATTTTAGAAAACCGATAGAATCTCCCCTCGACCCTCAAGGTCTAAAACATCTTCCTCTATATAAGGTCATTAGAGCTGACAATCAAGATTATCTAGAGATCCTTTCTAAAATCTCCTCCTCCTGCTTATTTCTAGAACGTCTTTTAGAAAGCCGATAGAACCTCCACTCGACCCTCAAGGTCTAAAACATCTTCCTCTATATAAGGTCATTAGAGCTGACAATCAAAATTATCTAGATATCCCTTCTAAAACCTCCTCCTCCTGTTTATTTCTAGAACGTATTTTAGAAAGCCAATAGAATCTCCACTCGACACTCAAGGTCTAAAACATCTTCCTCTATATAAGGTCATTAGAGCTGACAATCAAGATTATTTAAAGATCCCTTCTAAAACCTCCTCCTCCTGTGTATTTCTAGAACGTATTTTAGAAAGCCGATAGAACCTCCACTCGACCCTCAAGGTCTAATACATCTTCCTCTATATAAGGTCATTAGAGCTGACAATCAAGATTATCTAGAGATTCCTTCTAAAACCTCCTCCTCCTGCTTATTTCTAGAACGTATTTTAGAATGCCGATAGAACCTTCACTCGACCTTCAAGGTCTAAAACATCTTCCTCTATATAAGGTCCTTAGAGCTGACAATCAAGATTATCTAGAGATTCCTTCTAAAACCTCCTCCTCCTGCTTATTTCTAGAACGTATTTCAGAAAACCGATAGAACCTCCACTCGACCCTCAAGGTCTAAAGCATCTTCCTCTATATAAGGTCATTAGAGCTGACAATCAAGATTATCTAGAGATCCCTTCTAAAACCTCCTCCTCCTGTTTATTTCTAGAACGTATTTTAGAAAGCCGATAGAATCTCCACTCGACCCTCAAGGTCTAAAACATCTTCCTCTATATAAGGTCATTAGAGCTGACAATCAAAATTATCTAGATATCCCTTCTAAAACCTCCTCCTCCTGTTTATTTCTAGAACGTATTTTAGAAAGCCAATACAATCTCCACTCGACCCTCAAGGTCTAAATCATCTTCCTCTATATAAGGTCATTAGAGCTGACAATCAAGATTATCTAGAGATCCCTTCTAAAACCTTCTCCTCCTGTTTATTTCTAGAACGTATTTTAGAAAGCCGATAGAATCTCCACTCGACCCTCAAGGTCTAAAACATCTTCCTCTATATAAGGTCATTAGAGCTGACAATCAAGATTATCTAGAGATCCCTTCTAAAACCTCCTCCTCCTGTTTATTTCTAGAACGTATTTTAGAAAGCCGATAGAAACTTCACTCGACCCTCAAGGTCTAAAACATCTTCCTCTATATAAGGTCATTAGAGCTGACAATCAAGATTATCTAGGGATCCCTTCTAAAACCTCCTCCTCCTGCTTATTTCTAGAATGTCTTTTAGAAAGCCGATAGAACCTCTACTCGACCCTCAAGGTCTAAAACATCTTCCTCTATATAAGGTCATTAGAGCTGAAAATCAAGATTATCTAGAGATCCCTTCTAAAACCTCCTCCTCCTGCTTATTTCTAGAACGTCTTTTAGAAAGCCGATAGAACCTCCACTCGACTCTCAAGGTCTAATACATCTTCCTCTATATAAGGTCATTAGAGCGGACAATCAAAATTATCTAGATATCCCTTCTAAAACGTCCTCCTCCTGCTTATTTCTAGAACGTCTTTTAGGAAGCCGATAGAACATCCACTCGACCCTCAAGGTCTAAAACATCTACCTCTATATAAGGTCATTAGAGCTGACAATCAAGATTATCTTGAGATCCCTTCTAAAACCTCCTCCTCCTGTTTATTTCTAGAACGTATTTTAGAAAGCCGATAGAATCTTCACTCGACCCTCAAGGTCTAAAACATCTTCCTCTACATAAGGTCATTAGAGCTGACAATCAAGATTATCTAGAGATCCCTTCTAAAACCTCCTCCTCCTGCTTATTTCTAGAAAGTCTTTTAAAAAGCCGATAGAACCTCCAATCGACCATCAAGGTCTAAAACATCTTCCTCTATATAAGGTCATTAGAGCTGACAATCAAGATTATCTAGAGATCCCTTCTAAAACCTCCTCCTCCTGTTTATTTCTAGAACGTATTTTAGAAAGCCGATAGAACCTCCACTCGACCCTCAAGGTCTAAATCATCTTCCTCTATAAAAGGTCATTAGAGCTGACAATCAAGATTATCTAAAGATCCCTTCTAAAACCTCCTCCTCCTGTTTATTTCTAGAACGTATTTTAGAAAGCCGATAGAACCTCCAACCGACCCTCAAGGACTAAAACATCTTCCTCTATATAAGGTTATTAGAGGTGACAATCAAGATTATCTAGAGATCCCTTCAAAAACCTCCTCCTCCTGCTTATTTCTAGAACGTCTTTTAGAAAGCCGATAGAACCTTCACTCGACCCTCAAGGTCTAAAACATCTTCCTCTATATAAGGTCCTTAGAGCTGACAATCAAGATTATCTAGAGATTCCTTCTAAAACCTCCTCCTCCTGCTTATTTCTAGAATGTATTTCAGAAAGCCGATAGAACCTCCACTCGACCCTCTAGGTCTAAAACATCTTCCTCTAATTCTTCACTTAGATGTCACTCAAAGATAATTTGTAAAACCTCTTTTAGCAAGCGGATTCTAGAACCTCCTTTTGAGCAAGCCGATTCTAGAACCTGAAGGTCGGTAGGAAGTTCTAGAATCGGCTTATTCCCTCTACTGTACATATTGTATATAATATACAGTAAATACTGTAGATAGGTATTTGAATAAATAGTAATAAATAGATATAAGCTTTAGTTGTGTGTCTTATGGCCCTTTTCACCGACTCCCTTTAACCTTCCGGCACTCGCGTCCAGTCTTATAGACATATATATCCTCCGGGTGCCGGAAGGTTAAGAAATGAGTATGTTTGTTAACTGAAGACTATTTCGTATTGTCAAAAAGAAATGCGGGCAACCATACTAATTTACTAAATTACTATTTAGTAAATCCTAAATTTAAACTTTGGTGTAAAACAATCTTTAGTGTATTATGTAAAACTATATAATTTTTAACTAAAATTATATGGTATTTTCTGAAATACTTAATTAAAACATGATTTGATCATTAAGAACTATTTTTGACAAACTATTTAAAATCAAGTGAAATAAAATTCGGGGTTTTGAAGTAATAATTGACTACATTTATTTATAAATACAAACATGATTCTCATTCAGCACAAAATCAAATAAATTTGGTCGCAAAAACCATTGCGATTATTTTCATGGCTGTTCTCTGATATTCCCAGTTGAAATCTTTATTGTGTATGTGCTGTATCGCCATGAATTTTATTAACAATTTGAGTGCAAACCGTGCGACCCCGACGGGCTAGGGAATTTTCACTAGTGCTACCGTGCAAGTGCTCGTGCGTGCGTTTTGTCGTTGATTTTTTGTTGGTAAAAACAATTCGGCCGGTGCGTGCCATCTGTCATTAATTGGAGGTTCAAGCAACTGGTGATAGGTAATAATATTTTCTTTGATTGCTGCTGACAGTGTTGTAAACGCATTTGTTTTTGTTGTGTCTATTATAACAATATATGCCATTATGCAAGCTATGTTAGTATACATAGAGAATCGGTTTGGTATAAAAAGACCTTAGACATGTGTTGGAAATAATAAACATATATCTTGTCGATCATACTTTTTATGTTTCTGTTCACTTGAATATAGACAAAACTTGTAGAAGTATTAATAGGTAATACCAAGTTTAAAATTTCTCTGAAAAACATTATTTTGTTTATTCAAAAAATAACCAGATTAAAATGAAAATTATCCTTGATTATTGAATTGTCAAAATTGGTCGGATAATCTGAGTGGAAACTAGTTAGCAGCCAATAAATGGCACCATATTTAGCGTATTTGGATTCTTATGGGCCATTCACAATAAGCGCGGTAGGGGTAACGTAGCGGTAAGCGCAATTGCATACATGTATAAAAATGAGGGCGTTTACAGCAGCAGAGTAAAACTATGACAGAACATAGGTAATTATTATCTCTACCATAATTATTGCATAGCATTACTGCCCAATTCTGAACGTCTGAATTTTTATAGCCATGCAAAATATTGTTTACCACTATCGCGCTTTTTGTGAATGGCCTATTAAAGCAACCATTGGATCTCTAGAAATAATTTATTAACAAGGGCCCTGCCAGTTTGGTTACTACTAGTGACTGGTAGTGACACATGCTGACGTCGCGCTGTACTATAAGGCACCTTACACGATCAATATTACTGTCAATATTTTAGAATAATGGCAGTATTACTGTACGATAAATATGTTTAAAATGTTCATTATTCTAAAATATTGCCAGTATTACTCATCGTGTAATGTATATTAATGATATAATGAAGAGAATACTGACCATTATCCGGATAATTGATTACTTGATACATATTAAAAGGAGGATTGAAGCAAATATTGACAGTAGTAGGATTGACAATATTATTGACCGTGTAAGGTGCCTTTATTAGTATGAACGTGACGTTAGCATTTGTTACTAGTTACTAGTAGTAACCAAACGAACAGGACCGAGATAGTTTCTTTGTGAAACCACTGTGAACGAAAGGGTTAAGTGGTACGCAGATGTATGACGGTTGCCGACCGCTGGGCTATCTCCTATATCTTTTTAACTGGGCTTTTAAAAAACAGTATACGTATGTCCATCAAAATTCTTTACTGATATGCTACACTATATAGGATGGGCATAAGAAACCACTCTCAAATTAAATTGTGTAGAAAAAATAATTCATTTGAATACAAAAAATAGAAATAATTGTCTTTAACTTGAAGAAATAATATTAAAGATAGCAGAAATGTCAAGGTTACTTTGTGGAATCTTTTAATTTTTTAAAAAGAAACGCCCCCGGGTGGACTCGAACCACCAACCTTTCGGTTAACAGCCGAACGCGCTAACCAATTGCGCCACGGAGGCTGTAGTTCCACAAAAATTCACTGAAAATTTATTACTTTTTGTATATATATGATAAAATTATGTGGCCACATGACACTGGATTGTCTTAAAATAAGAGATCCTAACGCCCAATTTCTTCAACGAATCTTAACTAGTTTAAGACTTAAAGCGTTGCACCAAACAAAAATCGGATCTTAAAACGATAAGACGGCCTTCATTGTAAGACTAAGTAAGATCTACATATGTTTGATGCAACAGAATAAAATTGTAAGACGTGTTATATATAAGACGAGTTTATATAAGACGAGCTTATATAAGAGGAGCTTTAAGTTCGTTGGAGAAACCGAGTGTAAATAAAGGAGGGAAACTGTATGATAAGAACATAAAATAAAATAGAAGCCAATCAATAT
Organism: Lordithon lunulatus; assembly: GCA_963942505.1. NCBI lineage: Eukaryota > Metazoa > Arthropoda > Insecta > Coleoptera > Staphylinidae > Lordithon > Lordithon lunulatus. The sequence continues at coordinate 62,081,116 of OZ012666.1, forward strand.
CTTGACACATCTTATAATAAATTACTGTTTCACCACCTAAGATATTACATCTCCCATTATTAATTAATTAACTTGATTAAACAACTTATTTATTATTAATTAATCACGTGCATAAATGTGTCTCTTCAGTTTTTACCCGATATAATTGCACGTATTACCAGCAACCTCAATAGAAACTTACAAGATAATATTAGAATGTACTACATTTATATAAGAAAATTCTCATTAATACACTATAATTTTTATAATTAAGTGCAAAGCGGAAACGTATTTATACCTCCTGCGCTGCTAAATGACCCGCGGGGTACAATCATAATCGATTACACAATTTCAATACTTTTCAATGTAACATCTATATTTTGTATACAATTCATGTATAAAATAAACAATAAGACCGTACAAATTATCGCGATAAGAAATAGAACTTATCGAATTCGCAACATTGAAAAAGAACATTTTGATGAGTTTAGCAGAGAGATGGAAAATAATATATATATATATATATATATATATATATATATATATATATATATACTTATTTATTTATTTTAAATAAATGAAAAATGGAACAAAGCTAATAGATATTAGCTACGAGAGTTGCAAATATATTTTTTATATATTCTTTCGATAATTAATTAAAAATAAAGTCGTGTGACCAGAATTATACGTTATTTCAAGATTTATAAGGAAATTAATATTATATATATAATATTTTACATGCCTGTTAATTTTAAAGTATGTGACATAAAAAATATGTAAATTCGTACTACGGTAAAACAGGATTCCGTTCGTAATTAAACAAATGTTTCACAAGTGACACCGGTATACATAAAAGTCCCAACCATAATTTCATCGAAGATGTCATCCCGGCGTGGCACTGCGTAATGAAATATGTTGTATACGAATATACTGTTTATTCAGATCTTACAGTTTAGCGTCATTGTTTTATTATAACAAATAGATATTATTTGTTATATTCTTATCAGCTTTTGTGAAATTTAATTTATTGCGCAGATTTTTTATGTCATGGTCTACCCACGAATTGTATGTTTTAATTAAATTATGAAATGGATGCTAGAAAGGACGGGAATAGATTATCATTTATTATAAATATTTTAAGTTGACTATCGTATTATATACGTTGGCAACTTATATAATAATGTTTTTTGTTCAATATTTAATTGGAGTATTAAGCGTTTTAAATTAATAACAATCTTTTAAATAATTTTGGCCATGAAACCTATGGCAATATGGCAATTGATTCATCGTTTGATAGGGTATCATGCCCTATCGAACGACGGTAATTTAATCTAGTATTTTATGATAACACACACATATATATATATATATATATATATATATATATATATATGTATATGTAAATTTCACCCTCCGGTGGGATAGAACCCACGAAAACCACCGGAGGGTAAACAAATTTTTGTTTAGACTATTCACATTTACCTATTAAAGAGCCTCACATTGGCAAGAATTATTCATATATATATATATATATATATATATATATATATATATATGTGTGTGTGTGTGTTATCATAAAATACTAGATTAAATTCCCGTCGTTCGATAGGGCATGATACCCTATCAAACGATGAATCAATTGCCATATCGTCATAGGTTTCATGGCCAAAATTATTTAAAAGATTGTTATTAATTTAAAACGCTTAATACTCCAATTAAATATTGAACAAAAAACATAAAAACACAACCCCTGAGATTTGGACGCGCGACCCCTCTACATTTACTCTATTTGCGATATGACACAAAAGTCATAACTGGCAGGTCGGTCGGCTTCAAAACATTGTCTTGATTTTTATATTATAGCGATATTTATATTTAGTCTCTACAGTAGTGATCAAAAATCCAGACTATTATCAATAAACCCTATAAATTATATTAGACGAGCTTGAGTTCGATCCCCAGCGGGGAGCGAATTTTCCCGAATCACATTTCACAGTTTTTCAGAGGTTTTCTGAGAAGTCTCTCAGCTTCTCCCTTGACCGATGGAAAAGCCTGATACCTTATAAAGATAGAATTTTTTTTATATTAGACAATTTATTATAAGAAATATAAATTTAAATAAAATAGCTATTATTATTAAATAAGAAAAATACGGTACTTTATGGAATCAATTAAAACCTTCAAATAATTATATCACCATTGTCACATAAATAATCAATCAAAATCGCATCGGCTGTAACTAGACAGAAAAGGGTTTCCTGACTTTTATCAAGAAATACGATATACACAAAATAAATAGCTTTACACATTACCATAACCGTAACTAGCGGTCGACAGATTCTCATAAAAAATATAAATGAAGATAAAATATCAATTATTAACAAATAAAAAAAATACAGTAGTTTGTGGTATACATATTTTAATTTCACACGTCACATTGGTTTACCATCTCTATTTACATCCATAAGCAATTATGCATTTCTGTATAAACCTATTGAATATGCAGTCATATTATAAATATGTCTTGACTCTCGCGAGTACTTAATTAGTTATAAATAATCACTATGCCCTTTTTATTAGCTATTATGCTAATTTAAATTAATTAGTACATCATTTTTATAACGGGAATACGTTGTTATCGTAAACGAAGTTCAATAGTGTGTTGTTGAGAGTTACATGAAAGATTTAATTACCATAATTATAATAAAAACGGCAACTTTATTACGAATTTTATATCAGTACAGAGAATACTTACGAGATTATTTTCTACGAAAGATTAGATAACTAGACGAAGGATTATTTTGTGTTAATTTTCCTCAAATATTATTACTTATTTTGTACACTAAATGTCAATATTGAATTCTTAATGAAAGAAACCGAAAACAGCTTTTGTTGAATACCATATTAAACATCTGGCTGGCATAACGAATAATTGCAGACTCAAACGATGAGGATAAATCTTTTGTAGCATTAGCTGATAAATCAAGTGATTTAAGAAATTCTGCAGAAGACACAAGATAGCACTTTCGTTCATTTGCGCTAATTGACTAAACCTCTAAGTTTCTTGTAATAATCACGTAATGATCAAAGAAAATCTTGCATCGGCTATATCAGTCAAAAGGCTTCTTGACTTCATCATCATAAAACACAATAATATAAAGTCATGGACAAAATTAACGCACCACCGTATATATTTTGTGTTTTTCCAAAATAATGATGATGATTTTTAGTTTTCCAGCTATTGCAGGCTGTGGAGAGAGAATTGTTATATAATAAAACTAACCCCCTAGAAGGAAAGTTAAACGCAATTTGGCGGTACCACATCAATTA